>JARWKJ010000002.1:54140911-55340911 GCA_029959095.1 Rhinichthys osculus
ACTCTCACACTCACTCACTCACAGACACACACTCACTCTCACACACAGTCACTCACGCTCTCTCACTCACACACTCTCACTCACACACTGATTCACTCTCACACACTCTCACTCTCACTCACTCACACTCTCACTCACTCACACTCTCACTCACTCACTCACACACTCACTCCCACACACTCACTCACACAGTCACACAGTTAAATAAATGTGTATTTTTTTATATATATTCACTGTTGAAATCTTTGTATTTATTTTGTATTTTTGTATATATTGTCTTAATTTAATGAATCTCAAACATGAATGCAATGCAAAATTTGTCAGACTTTCTAGTAATTTAATAAAATTTCCTACATGAAGTGACTGTGACGTTGTCTTCATGTTCAGGTGCGTTCTGGGAAACACCACCATCGTGGCGGAGTTCATGAGCGAGGAGGACGTCATGCGCTACTTCACACATTCCCAGAGCGTGGGGGGAGCGGGGCCAGCGGAGGGCTCGTCTGACTCCGCCCCCCGAGAGGGCGAGCGGCCCGCGGGCGGAGACTGGCAGGGGCTCGACGTGTCCACCGGCTCCGAAGCGCCAGGACTCGCCCTCCTCAGCCAATGGAGTAACAGCACCGGGGAGGGGGCGGGGAAAGGGGTCTGGGGGGGCGTGGCTCCCAGTTACCATGGCGGCAGCCTATGGGGCGCTCCTCAGTTAGAGGACGGCTCGGCCGGGTTGTTGCCAGGCAACCTGCTTGGAGGCGGGACTGACAGTTTGTGATTGACAGTTATTGAGAAACTGGTACGTGGAGTTTAAAGTGTGTCGTAACGGCATCAAACTGCAAAAATAATGATCGTTACCAAACATGTGGAAGCCCAGCGCTTTATTATAATTTTCCTGTGTAGTTTTGGCAAAGACAAGGGATGAACCTCATGATAACATTTTATTGTAACCCCGAAACAAGAATTTTGACATTGTTTGTAATGAAAATCAATCATTTAATTGTCATTACTAGAATATATTCGGATGTTTCACGGTTCTACATCATAATTATTCCCGAATGTTTTTTTGTTTTTTGTTTTTTTTGCTGTGTTATATTTAGTAAATACAGCAATAGTTTATTTTAACATAATTTTTATATAAATGCATAATTAATAGGTATAATAAAAAGAATAGTATTTAAATCAATACATTTAAAGCATAAATTAAAGGCAGCGTAGACAAATACCACCGTGATGGATAACATACTAGCTGGATGATGTCACATCGCAACAAAAAGTATGTATGCATCAATCACATATCTATATGAAAACGTAAACATATTCTCGAGGTATATTTTGATTTACTGAGTGAAAAACAAGTCATCTAACGCACGGCTTCTGTATGTCGTCATTGTTTTTGCAGTTGTTTCTGGTGAAGCTGATTTCACACGCCGCAGCTTTAAGACAAACACACACACACACACACACACACATCCAGAGAGCTGCATTTCCACACACACTGGACGTGTTGACAGGCTTTCATATCCAGTGAGATGTTAAACACACACACACACACACACACACACACACACACACAGGTGCAGTGCGAGCGCAGTGGGATTTGCTTACAGACATTCTCGCCATTGCCAGAGTTAAGCTATCATGTATTTGAATGCAGGGACTGTTTCTAAAGGCCTTCTTTCTCACACACTGCTCAACTTGAACAGCCGATGTAAATTTGATGTTGCGCTGGCACACGCAAGACAGTTTTAACGCTTCGACAGTGGATTTCTTAAGTTCGTCCGGGCGCGAGAGCATCTGAAGCGGGTAGATGCGTGAAACTCGCCCATAACAGCCCACATTTCACTCCGGAATCAAGTCAAAATCAAAGGAAAACTGTTTTTAGGACCAGTTTACAAATTGCGATGTTGTTCTCGTGATGATTGAGCACATTTACTCTCACATTCTCATTATTGTAATGCAAAAGGTTGTCAGTTATGTTTAACAGTGACGGTAATATTTACTATATTGCAGTGAAAAATACTGGTATCATGATGCATAGACATTTTAAATCATTTCAATAATGACATTTTTCTGCAAGATACTAATGAGAACTTGGGAAGAAATGTTTAATAGTTGAAAAACTATCGTTTGCTCGAGCGTGATGTTTCGTTCCAGCGTATTTGAAGCCGGTAGATGCGTATAACTCATGAAAAACAGAATTTCACAGCAGAATCGAAAGTCAAAATCTACATTTTGCATAAAGAAAACCTATATTTTATGAGCAATTTACAAAAAAAAATGTCATTCCGCCATGAAGTCATTTTGACTTTCTATCCCACCATTCAAACTTTTTTTTTTTTTTCTCAGAACTGCGATATATAAATGTGCAACTGCGAGTTAAAAAGTCATGAGGGAAAAAAAAGCCTGAATCGAGGGATATAAATTCGCAATAGCGAGAAAAAAAGTCTGCGCAATTTTTTAGCGAGTAATTTTAACGCAATTCTGACTTTGTTCTCGCTAAAAAAAGTCAGAATTGTGAGAGAAAAAGTCGCGATTACCTTTTCGTTTTTTTATTCTGTGGTGGAAAAAAGCGTACGTGTTTTCTCGATCGTCATTTACTCGCACGTTTTCATTCGTTACATTCTCACTACTGTAACGGTAGTAGTTACGATATCACAATGAAAAGTACTGTAATGCAATTAGATTTTAGTATCATGATGCATAAACGCTTCACAGTTTAAATAATGCCATTTTATTAGAAATGAACAATAGTAACGCGAAACAATCATCACGATGAAAAACCGTTTTTCCACTGTCCTAAAAATAGGATTGATTTTCCTCACACAAAACGTAATGATCCCGGCGTGAAATGTTGCGATGTTTCGCGAGATTCGCGCAGATCCCGCTTCTCTTCTATCCAGCGCGGCGGTCGTTCCTGTGAATTTTGTGCAACTTAAACGCATCTGTACTCGTACTGACCTTCCACTGTTCCCTTCTTTATCTGTTCGTCAGGTTTGCTGTTACATTTATACGATTCGTACGCTGTTTTTTGCTATGGCATATACCAGTTATCTTCAGAGACTTTCAAGTGTGTCGGACGGACTGACGACGTCTATAACGCGTGTATGTGTGCACTTTACTGTTTCCGTCTGTGTTTGTGAGTTGGTGTGCGGCTGTACATTGTTAACTGTGCACTATACACTGCTGGTTGTGTTTTACAAACGTTGGCATTAGCGGGTTTCTGCGATTGGCGTTTCTTTGGTTGTTTTTTAAGCGTACTCATGTAGCCTTTTGTATTGGCTGAACTGCAATAATAATGATTCTACAAGCATTTTTAAGACACAAACGTGTGACGGCGTTTCTGCCAAACTTATCCGCCTGTCCAGAGTTTACAAACAGCTGAAAGACATGTTTATATGTGTCTGTATTGTTGTTTTTGTTTTAAATTAAGACTTTAACACTCCTTTCAGTGTTTCATTTTTTGAGATTTTACAGAGGAAGACAAAGTGAAGAGTTTATTTAAATAAAAGTGACATGCAGCTGTTATAAAGATTGTGTTTTTGTGGCTTCTGGACTCTTATTTTGTCGCTCAGCTGTAAACCTGTCAGTGTGTTTAGAGGGACGTTAACAGGTTATAATTGTATTTCCAGTTTCTCTTCTTTTTTTTTTTTAAATCTGGGTAACACTTAGTTTACTGTGAAGTACAAATTCGCAAGATATTTTTACAGCTTTTTTTTTTAACCTTTGTTGATTTTAGTTAATAAAATGTTAGTTAGTTCACACTGCGTTAACTTATATTAACAGATACAACTTCTGACCTAATAGCAAATGTTGAGATTATAACATTAATAAAGATTGATAGTATTGTTAATTGGGTTTTTTTGTGTGTGTTAACGTTAAAAAATCATATGGTAAGGCGTTACTATTAATTATTTTGAGTTACAACCTGTTTTTAACAATCACTTAAACAAAAAATCAAGTAGATTAGATGCATTCATATCTTTCCACACTGATAAAAAATGATTCTGTTCTACAGAAAAAAACAAGTGTAATTTCTACATGAAATTTTTTAAATTTTAAGAATTCTAGAATTTAGAATTTTAAAAAAAGTAAATTCTATATAAGTTCTCAACTCAAGCTTGTAGAAATTAAAGCGTAAATGTCAACGATGTAAAATTAAGTAAAACCTTATTAACTTTTCTGATACTGGTGTTCCCATCATGCACTGGGGCATGAATAATTAATGAGATTTTTTTTTTCTTTTTTTTTTTTCACTGTTTTCCAGCTGTTTTTACACTGTTGTATCATTGCTTTTGATGATAGGTTTTGTATCGTTCTGTTTTATGACATTTTCTACTCAAAATGACATTCATACTCAAAAGCAATCTATCGAATGTTACCATCATTGTGTATTGTGTTGGGGTTAGTGCTGCATTACCTCTATTATACAGATATGGATTCTACACGATATCTATTGTATTATTTACCAAAGAAAACAATCACTCTAAAAGCATGGTTTAATTCAATGTTATATAATTTAAGTAAAAAGTTAATTTTGTTGCATTTAATTAACTTAGTTAAGTAGATTTTACTTAATTCTATATGTGAAATTAAAAAAAACTTAAATATAATTAAGTATTACTTAATTACTTCATGAATGTTAAGTTCAATAGTAATTAGATTGTACTTGATGATAATAACAGGTAAGTTGTACAGAACAGTAGCAGTGAAATGTACTTAAATTGTTTGGAGAACTGTATCAAGTAAATCCTACAAGTTAATTTTTTCAGTGCATATACAGTGAGCTAAAATAAACTGGATTATTTGGACTAATAACAGATTAATCTCCCAGCTGATAACTTGTCCGTATGGGTTTCATTCAGTCATAGTGTGTCTGTTTCAAAAGCAACTTTACAGAAATTCATAATGTTAATATGTATAGTATTTTAAAGTCAAGCCACATTGAGCAGTTTAGAGCTGAGTGATATAGTTTACATTTGCCCTTAGTAAAATTAACCATGGCTTAACTCCAAATAAAGCCAAAACCCATGGTTATTGTAGTTAAACCACAAATTAACCCTGCTTTTGCTGCACTAACCGCAGTTTAACTATGGCATGTGTAGTAAAACTGGTTACACATCAATCCACCCAAAAAAATGTTTTATTCATTTTCGTAATTAAGGGTGGAGACTAAAAACTACCAACCAAATTAGATGTGCTATTGGTCTTTTTAAACGTGAATATTTAAGTACAGTTGAAACAAGTTGTAAACTGAAATTAGTATTAGTTTTGCACTGATAAGGTTTATGAAATCTGTATTCAGTTTCAAATGGGATGTTGACGTTTTTACTTCACTCTTCTCTCTCTGGAACAACTTGTGTTTAAAAAATACATACAAAAGTTCCGTTTTAGTGTACAATTTGGCACAATTTATTTTAATTGTTTCAGCACTCATTCAGTCCTGTACAGAAACTGGTACTGTGCATTCATGTCTGCAGGAGCTGATTATCTGTTCCGCAATATGTAATGCGTGTTAATGATTTAATGAATGGCATTATGAAGCGTCGCCTGGCGGACGCGCCTTGCGCGCGAGCGTCGCTGCGGTCTCGATGACGTCACGGGGAGCGAGCGAGCGAGCGAGCGAGGGAGCGTCAGTCAGTGGACGGACGGAGCGCATCGCGGAACAATATCATGCGGGGTTTCACGACCTGAGATCTGCAGATGAGCGGAATACACTGAATAACGTGAGTTTGATTGAGTTTTACTCAGGGGATCTACATGAAATCAGAATCAGCTGGTAGCCTACAGCGCATCCGCACGCGACGCGACACACCGCACCGCACCGCTCGCGCATCATCATCATCATCATCCATCAAACGCATCGCGAACACCAGAAGCGCTCGATCTCGTTTCTGTCAGTATCAATAACGAGGAAAAAACTGTTTCAATTGTAAAGTCGCTGATCTCATATAATGCGTATCAGTGATCAGATCTTCTGGACACACACACACGCACACGCAGTGAGATGAAATAATGTAAGTGCTGTTTAACGGTTAGTTGGTGAACATAAATAGGTTTTTGGGTCAAACTGAAGAAGGCCTGGTCGCTTTATCTTTATAGATGTTAAGATTGTTGATCTCTCATCCTGATATTTAAAAACACTATGAGCCTTTTTATATGCATAAAGATTGATATTACAAAAATATTTATTGATTCCACGTTTTTGGACGTAGAAGTAGTCTGTGTAGCTTGAGCTTGTAATATGCTATATGAATAAGATCATTCAGTGAAGCACTACAGTAGCCTACCATTGAAATGTCGTCTTACCTTTTTGATTGTGAGGATGTTTTGATTTTTTATGTAATTTCGGATGCTATTTAATTCATTTCCAGTAGCCTAACTCTTATAAATAAAGTAGGGTAGAGTGGGGGAAAACGCCCCCCTTAAGGAAAATGTGACATTACTGTGAAACAAAACATAAATGTGACTAGAATTGCCATCCCAGTTTTGAGTGACTATGGCAGGAGAATATTACCAAATATTAAAATTGCTCAACCTGCATAATTATATATTTTTTTTGACTGAAAATATTTTTGTACAAAGGGGGCGTTTTGCCCCAGCGGTGGGGTAAAACGCCCCCCAAGGTGGGGTAAATTGCCCCCTTTCTTACCAGCCAGTTTGCTTCATAGATCAGCAAAATAAACACAGTTTTTAATCTCTAAAAGTAAAAGGCAAGTAATGCAACAACATGTATACCTATTAATATTTATTTCAGGAATGTACAAAATAGCCAAATTTCTAACATTTTAATATTTTGATTTCTACACTTGGCCTATATGGGGTTGATAATTGATGTAGTATTTGTTCACCACTATCATCAAGAAAAACAGAAAACCCTAAATAAATATTAAACATAAATTAGTATATTTATAGTGAAATATATTCAATAAATGCTCTAAAAGTCACCATATTTTATCATTGGGTCACCTAACCACCTTCCATCATTGCATCCACCAAGCTAGCTAGCTAATGCTCACTTGAGGTCATTTTTATCATGTTCTGTTAAAATATTTTGATTTTATCGCCTAGTTATACTGCATTAAAGTGTAAAATAAAGACTTTGATAAACAGAAATATGTTACTATAGTAATTATGATAAAGAGAAACTATGCCCATTGGGGGGCGTTTTACCCCTCAGCATAGGGGGCGTTTTACCCCACAAGCTATGTTTAAAAAAAAAAAATGTTTATTTTTAAAAATATAATTATATTCCTTATAAATAACATATGCTCTCAAACTACAGACCTCACTGTTCATCTATCATACATTACTGTGATATCACTGTGAACAATATTCTATTAAACACTTGTTTACTAATATCTGAACATTATAGCATTTTCCATGTAAACCTCTTCTCTTCAAATACGTCGCTGGTGTCAGCTTCTCCATGGAGATTTGTATTTCCCCGTTGTCAACGTAGTGCATAGCAATAGTAAAAATGTATCTTGATTCATTCTAGTGGTTATTTTGGGGAAAACGGGTGGGGGGCATTTTACCCCAGGGGGGCATTTTCCCCCACTCTACCCTAACTCTTTCATTAACAATCACTTAATCAAACAACTATTAGATGGTAGCCTACTTAATGTAGGCCTGCACTGAAAGATATAGTTACATATCTATATCTTTTCATATATAGTTTTTGAGTTTATTCTTTTATTGTTTGTTTGGGCTAATACTGGATGAATCTCTCAGCTCATCTGTTATCAGTGTGTTGTTTTCAGACTCGTGACAGTAAGAGCAGAAACATGAGCTGAGATGCGATCAGTGTTTCCGTCAGTTGTGTTGTGATGCTGCTGTCTCCAGACCCGGTTGACATGGCAACACTGAGACTATCTACTTCCTGGAAGACCCCCACCACACCCCACATGCACACACACACACAGAGGGTTCAGATGATGTCATTGATGCTTTATCATCACTGCAGGAGGATCATCTCAAGCTTATTATTAAATCAAAGAATATCGTGTTATTATGGTTCCAAGTGCAAAATCCATATTGCTTCAGGAGAGTGTTTTAGAGTCGTTGTATAATTCCCCCACTGTATGCTGTCGTGTGACGCAGTGAACCTCTGTAGAGGATTGAGTTGCTTTATGGTCATTTGTTGTTATTAGCACTGATTCTCCGCCCCCTGGTGTTTGCCGTGTTCTGATTGGCTCTCGTCTGCAGATGGCTCTGCTGTGGAGGAGGGGCTTGTCTCTATCAAACGGCTCTCTGGTTGTCATGGCGCCGGGGCCCGGGGTGGTTACGGTGGCCCCTGAGGGTCACAACCGGACGTGGGAAACCCCAGTGGTCGCCGCGGAGACGCCCATCTTCCTCATGACCGCCGCCGCTCAGACCATCTCTGGGATCTTCACCTGGACGGCGCTGATGATCACCTGCCAACAGGTCACACACACACGCACACACACACACACACACACTCTCACACACTCTCACTCCCTCTCTCTCTCTCTCTCTCTCTCTCTCTCTATATATATATATATATATATATTTATTGTATATTGAATAATATTCATACGAATTTTAAAGCATATATATGTTATATATTTTTATATTTATTGTATATTGAGTAATATTAATATACAATATGTAGTATTCTTATTATTATATATACTATACTATAAATACATTCATGCAATAATATGTTGATACAGTACATTATGATATCTGTATATCTATAATGTATATATATAAAATTACATATTACATATTTTTTTACATATTATATATTGAATAATACCAATATAAAATAAAAGCAAAAAATTGTATATGTGTATTGAGGATTTTTTTCTCTTTTAATTAATATGCAACACTTATGTTATAATATAGGATAGATGGTTTTGATGATTTGCAGTAACAACAAGATGATGTGTAACTCATGATCTATTTATTGTAATGTTCACATTGCATGAATTATCAGGTGTTTTCGAGGTTGTGGAGGTTCAGATGACATATAATGTTAGGAACTCCTGACATAAACGAGGATGATGATGATGAGGATGAGGAGGAGGAGCGGTTGCTCTGGCAACAAGTGGCATGACATCAGAGAGTAGAGGTGGTTGCATAGCAACTGCATTCAGAACTGTGTGTGTATGTGTGTGTGTGCGCGTGTGTGTGTGTGCGCGTGTGTGTGTGCGTGTGTGCACACACACACACACACACAGGCGTTTATCATTCATTCACACGTGTTTAGGCTAACTTGCATATGAAAGTCTTCTATCTTAAACATGAAGCTGTGTTTCTGCTCAGTTTAAATGTGTCATTTATTGGCATGATTGTGGTATAATAAAGCTTCAATATGTGATGCATACACTTAATGAAGAATAAAAAACATGAAAATCTGATAATAAATGTATACTAATTTGTGATAATGTGTGTGTGTGTCTCAGATCTACATGCACCTGCGTTACTATAACACTCCTAACGAGCAGCGGCACATCGTGCGCATCCTCTTCATCGTGCCGATCTACGCCTTCGACTCGTGGCTCAGTCTGCTGTTCTTCACCAACGAGGAGTACTACGTGTACTTCGACACCGTGAGGGACTGCTACGAAGGTGTGTGTGTGTGTGTGTGTGTGTGTGTGTGTGTGTGTGAGGCCGTCTACTCTGAAGAGAAGAGAGCGAGACTCGAGCTGGATATGACACTGTTATCTTCTGTATGGCTGCTTTACAGATTAAATGCAACATGTTGCATAATTGATGCGTTTTGCAACATTAACACTGTTATTATTAACATCCTGTTCATTTCTGCCAAGCTGCTGTATTGTATAAAGCGCTATACACTCAAAAAAGTAAGCATTTTTTCAAGATTTATGCATTTCAATTAATATTAAAATTCCATCAAATTGAATTGAATAATTCTTACATATTTTAATTGAATAATCCTTACATAATTGAATAATCCTTACATAATTGAAGAATGTTTCTTAAATATTTTAGTAAAATAATTGAATAATCCTTACATATTTTAAGTGAATGATTGAATAATCCTTACATATTTTAATTGAATGTTTCTTAAATATTTTGATAAAATAATTTAATAATACTTACTTAATTTAATTGAACAATTGATTAACCTCACATATTTTTATTGAATAATTGAATAATTCTTACATATTTTTACATAAGGATTATTCAATTCAATTTGATGGATTTTCACTATTAATTGAAATGCTTATATCTTAGAAAAGGCTTAATTTTTTTAATCGTAAAATAATTTTACTTTTTTTTTTTTTTAAGTATTTTTGTCAACACATTATAATAAGGTTTTGTTTGTTAACATTAGTTAACTGCATTAGTTAACATGATCTATTAATAAACAATACAGAAATTATTAATCTTAGTAAATGTTAATCTCAACACTAACTAATACATTATTAAGATCCAAAGTTGTATCAGTTAAAGGCACAATATGTAGGTTTTTTTCGCCACAAGAGGGCACAGTTTGCAACAATAACAAAGGCATGCGTAAACAAAATAACAAAATATCACACGCGAGTCCCGCGGATATAAAGGAATAAGGACATTTAATTCTACCGAACTACCCGCGAGTGCTGGATTACTCACACAGGTCAGTTTATTAGACGAATTAAACTTGTGAGGTAACACAGCGCTGCTTCACTTGGTCTAACCGTTACACTATCACACTAAACGGCATTTAAATCTGTGTTGAAAGTTATAATGTTATTCTACGTGTTAGTTCGTTTGCTATAGGAAACTAGCAGTAAGCTAGATCAACATTAGAATAACATACTGACCATATTCTAACATTTCATCATGTTGAGCTAACGTTATATAACATTGATTTGTTTTATGTACATTTGCTCACCTGTCTAATAAAGCTGTCAAGTCGTGACTCGTGAAGCTCTGTCGAGTCCAAGTTAGTCGCGGACGCTAGCTCTTGGCATCTCAAAAATGTCACGCTGATATTGATCCTCATTTTAGTTCTCCTTGTTTGTCCCGAAGTCTGCTTGCCATGGTCTATGTTTGAAAGAAACAAGAACCGCGTGCCGCTAAACGTTACGCACTACGCAGTTGTCCGCGTCTGTCGCCATGGTTACGTCATGGCTATGGCAGTATGAACGGAAACCGAGGATAGCGCAGATATTGCGTCATTGACAGGCGACATTTTTTTCCGGGACGGCCACTTATCTAAAATAGGAATTTCTCTGAAATAAAAAAAATCTTTGGAGACTTTTGGGATATTGTAAGTACACAACTGCAGGGAATATATCACAATGTGCAAGTGATTTTTGGATATTTTATGACAAAATTCTTACATATTGTACCTTTAACATTAGTTAATGCACTGTGAACGATATATTAACTGCCATATTAACAGAGAATAATAAATATATATTGCTCATTGTTTATGTTAGTTAACGTGTGAACTCATGTTAACGAATGAGAGCTTGTTGTAAAGCGTTTTTGGAATCTTTCAGAATTCCATTTCCTTAAATTCACATTCAAACTGCAGTTCTGCGTTCTCATTGGCTGCTTCAATGTTTTACACAATCCTATCAACCGATGTCATGTTTTGCTTGAAATAGAAGAAGCATTATCAGGATGCTGTGTGTGATGTTGAGCTGATCAATGTTGAGGTGACGGTCACGTCTAGACATGCTCGAACACTTGATTTCTCTTTCACTGCTCAGTTATGCTTTGGTTAATAAGTAGCTTTGTCTCAGATGCTTCTCCTAAACTCTCTAGATGTCATATACAGTAAGAGTGTAGAGCTGTAAGATTAATGTGGAGCAGCTTCCATGAGAAATATATGAGTTTATATTGATGATTTCTCTGAGCACAGTCTCTGTCCGCTCTCTGTTTAATCACATTGCCCTGGTGGAGAACGAGTTGTGATATGGTGATTTGTGTTTTCTGTCTGTGCGTCTGTGTGTTTTCTGCAGCGTTCGTGATCTATAACTTCTTGAGTTTGTGTTATGAGTATCTGGGCGGCGAGAGCGCCATCATGGCCGAGATCAGAGGAAAACCCATCCAGTGAGTTCAGCCATTCTCTCTGTGTCTCTGTCATGATAAATCAGCTGTTTCTCAAGTGTGTGTGTGTGTGTGTGTGTGTGTGTGTGTTCAGGTCCAGCTGTGTTTATGGCACTTGTTGTCTATGGGGCAGGACTTACTCCATCGGCTTCCTGCGCTTCTGCAAACAGGTATCACACACACACACACATTTTCGTCAATCACTAATAATAGAGCTGCATAATTCTGGAGAAAATGAAAACGGTTTATTGTTTCAAATATAGAGATTATGAATCTCACACAGTTCTGAATTGATTAAACAATCTAGCATTTAATAAACTAGAGATTCTGACGACATGTTTCCTCGCTGGATGAATCAGCATTTTTGTATGATAGAATCTTTATTTGCATCAAGTTACTTTCAAAATCTCTCTTCTAAACACTTGTGCCAAGTTTAGAAATCTGTTTTGAAAATCTGAAACAAATCTAATCTTTTTATTCAATTTAATGACTCTAAAAATGCATATAATAATAAATGTACAAATGAAAAATTATATTTGGACACATAAACAGTATTTTTACAGAGAGTCAATTTTCGAAACATTAATATCATACAATTATCTGAGGTTTAAACAGAATTTCCTGTTTTATGGTTTTCTTGACAAACTGACCTTGATTTGGCATCAAATTATTAAAAATAATAAAACAATTAATTTTTTTTCATTTTCATCATATTTTAAAACAAAACTGTTTTAATTTATTTATTTGTTTATTGATATATGTATAAAAGCCTGTTTTTAATCAGGCCCTTTTCCTTTATGACCTTAAGAAAATGAATATTGACATATTGAGAAGATGTTGATGACAGAAGTCACTGTCAGAACGTGTTATGAATAAACGTGTGTGTGTGTGTGTTTCAGGCGACGCTGCAGTTCTGTGTGGTGAAGCCGCTGATGGCCGTGTTCACAGTGATCCTGCAGGCCTTCGGGAAATACAGAGACGGAGACTTCAAGTGTGTGCTTCAGTCACCACACACACACACACACACACACACACATACACACACACACACATACATGAATGAGTGTTGTATTAAATCCTCTGTCTGTGTCCAGCGCTGCCAGCGGTTACTTGTACGTGACGATCGTCTATAACGTGTCGGTCAGTCTCTCTCTCTACGCTCTGTTCCTCTTCTACTTCGCCACTCGAGATCTACTGGAGCCGTACGGCCCCATGCTGAAGTTCCTCATGGTCAAATCCGTCGTCTTCCTCTCCTTCTGGCAGGGTGAGTGAGTCTTCATCATCATCATCACATCACTGAATGATGTCAATATCATTGCGCTGCTGCACTCATGGTACTGCAGCAAAGTTCCTTGATTATTACGCAGGAATGAGAGTATAGTTCCTAGCAATATCGGCCTAAAAAATCACAACTTTTCATTTTCCGTCGGTCTTAGTTCACGATGTAACTACAGAAGAGTCAAGTTTTAAATAGGAAAAATATTGAAACTCTTTGGTCATGTTTTTGAGAGAGATGCTAACGGTCTAATCAGATTCAATGATCTATGCTAAGCTATGCTAAAAGTGCTACCGCCAGACCCCGAGATCGGCTGAATGGATTCAAAAACGGTAAAACTCAGCTGTTTAACTCTAGGGGAGTTATTTCCAAAAAAAAGTGGAGTGTAACTTTAAATGTGGCCAAAGAACAGCCAGACAGTATATTAATAGAAGCATCTGATTTCTCATATTATCATTTTATTCCTCAGCAATAAATACAGCCATATATCAATCAGACAAGCAAAGACAGGCTGTGTTTAAATCTTTCATAAGATCAGCCTGTTATGCCTGTAACGCAGCCATGGTGTGCAGCGCAGTAGCAGCCTGACCCTCTGCTGAAGATGCGTCTGATAATGCGATCCCAGCGGAGAGATAGCCCGTGATCTGAGGCAGCATCATACAGTGTGTGACCCGGCACCACAACACAATCAAGCGCCCCAGCTAGCAGGGAACGTTCTCAGAACATTGGCTAACATTCCCTATTTGGTTAATGTTTTAAAGAAATGTTCAAAGAATGTTTTAAGGATGTTTTCTCATATCAAATAATGTTTCTATAAGGTTAAATGTAAACTAAGATATAACGTTTTAACTGTAACATTTTGAGGATGTTTTGGGAAAGTTGTTGAGATAAAAGATTATACAATGTTCCATAATAACAAAGGAGGAACATTATCAAATCAACGTTCGCAAAATGTTTTGAGGATATCATTGAGGCTTGAGATGACGGAATGTATTTTATAAAACGTTCTTGTAATGTGATGTGTTAAAACAAGAATGTTATCCTACACAGCAAAAACTCCAGTGTTAAATTAACTCTCCAGGGAGTTTATTTGACTCCACACTCAAAGAGTTAAAGTGTTCAAATATGAGTGTTAAATGAACACTGAAGAGTGTTAAAATTAATTCGATAATTATGTTATTAATTGTGTGATGATTGACCATTATTGAAGACACCTGATGTTAACAAGCAGAATCACTAATGGAGAAAATCTAATTTTAAGTCACCATTATGGTGATCAGTGTTTAATTGGTGATCTTTAGTTGGGCTCTTGACCCTTCAATTATTAACTTTAGATTTTGTTTGGCTGTTATAACTGAGTTTTACCTGCCAGATGAACAAAGAGAATGGTGTTCAGGTGGTGATGGTTATGTTTAGACGTAATCATCATTTGACTTGATTCACTAAACATAATTTACATTTAGCAGATGCTTTCAACCAAAGTGACTTACAACAGAGGACTACAATTTAGATAGTTAGGTTTACCTTGTTGATTACAGCAGCCTGGTGATTCTACAGCATACAATTTGTAGCATTTTCTATAGAATCCTAAATATTATTAATATTTCTGTTCAAAAGATTTAGATTTTTTTATTATTAAGACACACAGACATGACGATTCAGCCTGTGAATCTCAACAATGGTGATGACAATAAACCATGTTGCAGTGCATTCTGGGTGCCACCAATCAAAACTCATTCATGGCTCCCATCATGCATTGCAGTATGAATAAATTATGATCTGAACTGTCCTTTTCCTAATTAAATATTTAATTTGTCACCATTGTTGAGATTCATACACTCATGCTTGATGTCTGTTTGTACCTACACAATTTTTTTTAATTATTTTATCAGAACAAGTTTTAATAAATCCTTTGGAATATATTGAAAATTCTGGCTCTTATGCTGTAGAATCACTATGATGCTGCAATCGACAATATAAATATAAGTCAGAAATTAGGCTCTAAATTAGTTTTGTGATTCAGGTAAAATTATGATTATGTCAAAACATAACTAACAACTTCAGATCACCTTTTCTCTTTGTTCATCTGGCAGTTATAACTCAGTTACAACAGTCAAACAAAATTTAAAGTTAAAAATGTAAGGTTCAAGAGCCCAACTAAAGCACACACTGATCACCATAATGGTAAACAAGTGATTTTCTACTTCAGTGATGCTGCTTGTTAACATCAGGTGTCTTCAATAATGCTCAATCATCACTCAATTATTCACTTAATTATCTCATTAACTTTAACACTGGAGTTTTTGCTGTGTTCCTTTTAGGAGAACATTCTGGGAACCAAAATAAAACTACCCGCTGAAAACATTATTAGAACTTCATGGTAATGTTCCCAGAACGTTTTTAGAACAAAGCATTGTATTGTTGAAACAACATGAATATATTTTCTAAATATAATAAACTTTATAAACAATTTAAATGTCAAGACAAAATATTAAAATGTGTAAAAAGTTGCAAATGTTTTGTAAATATTTTTTAAATTTTTACAAAATATACCATTTTAAAATAAGACAGGAAACGATGTACATCTTAAAGAACATGTTAATACAGCAATAGTATTTTTTAATTGATAATCAAAAAAACGGTTTCTCCTTGTGTGAAGCAGGGATGCTGCTGTTATTGCTATAAGATATTAAACGAAATATTTATAAATATTATTGAATATAATTCTAATATAAATATCTCGAATTAAAACAAAATACATCTAAAATGTTGTGTGAAAAATTGCAGTTGTTTTGTAACATGCATTATTTTTACAATCAGCTCTTCACACATCAACTCTTTATACATTTTAAAAAGGAAAAGGATGTTAAAAACAAAATGAAAGAAAACAATAATGTGTAAGTGTTATATGACAGTGTATGATTTTGTGTGATGTAGGGATGCTGTTGGCGATTCTGGAGAAGTGCGGCGCGATTCCTCGCATCAACTCTCCTGATGTCACCGTGGGGGAGGGGACTGTTGCCGCCGGTTACCAGAACTTCATCATCTGCATCGAGATGTTTTTCGCCGCTCTGGCGCTCAGACACGCGTTCACGTACAAGGTCTACATGGACAAGAGACTCGATATTCAGGGTAACAAACACAACAGCACTGAGCAGCCAATCACTGAGCAGCCAATCACTGAACAGCCAATCACTGAGCAGCCAATCACTGAGCAGCCAATCACTGAATAGCCGATCACTGAGCAGCCAATCACTGAGCAGGAGAAACGTCGATCACAGCGTTAAACACAGGAGTGAAGGAACGTTGTGTGATATGATCACTCAAACCACAATATGTTCAGAAACACACATTTGTAGAGACACATTTGATACAGTTTTCATGGTTAGTTTAGACTCGATTTGATTCTGATTCTTTTAAGTTACTTTCAGATAAAACATGATTTATTTCACCGTTGGATTGTAGATTTAGCACAAAATACCTGTATGTCTCAGACTCTGAATGTTTCTGGACTGATCTTCCTCTTTTTCTTCCTCTCTTTCATCTCTATCATCCCTCACTCCTGTGTTTGTTCCCTCTTCTTCCTCGTCTGTATTTTGTGTCTCTCTCAGGTTGTGTTCCTGTCTATGGCCAGTACGGTAGGTTTAATGTGTACTTTATCTTCTGTGTTTTCACTCAGTTCATTTCATACATAATTCACTTTTAATACATGTGCTGTATGTCTATAGAGAAAAACTTGCATTTAATTTAAGTAGTTTCATTGAATTTCATTCATTTTGTGATGTGTGATCTCATGTTGTTCAACTTTGCACTGCCAAGAATATTAAATACTGATCTCATTTGTTAATTTACAGATGTTTGTCCAACTAAATGCTCAATAGTGTGAGAACTAACCCTAAACATAGTTAACCATGTTACATTTTATAATAAACTTACCAAAAATTAGTAACATGTGGTTTTCAATAGCATCTTTTTTTAGACTCAAAGTTCCCATTCTAGAAGAAATAAATGAAATATTTTTGTGAAGACTGTTTTTTTTTTTTTTTTTTTTTGTGACAGTTTGACCAAATAATGAGTGAAATGATTAAATGTTATGGTCATAATTCAGTCATCATTGACTGTTCAACTTTGAGAGAACCTTGCGTTTACAGACAAACGTCAGCGTTTACAGTAGCGTGTGCATTGGGACGAATAAAGAAGGTCCTCCAGGTTTTGTATACACACAGTGCAGGAGTGTAGTGTTTACTGCAGCAGAGTCACATGGTCAAATGTTAAAGCCGTGCTTCTGTCGATCTGTTGCTTATCTGTGTGTGTGTGTCAGGTCGCTGCGCTCCCATGAGCATCTCCAGCAGTCTGAAGGAGACCATGAACCCAGGAGACATGCTGCAGGACGCCATCCATAACTTCTCTCCGGCGTATCAGCAGTACACACAGCAGAGCCGAGGAGAACCAGTGAGACGCTCCGACAGCTGCAGCAACGAGAAAACACTGCTGCTCAGCTCAGACGACGAGTTCTGACACACACACACACACACAGCAGAGCCGAGGAGAACCAGTGAGACGCTCCGACAGCTGCAGCAACAAGAAAACACTGCTGCTCAGCTCAGACAACGAGTTCTGACACACACACACACACACTAAGGAGCTTCAGCAACGAGAAAACACTGCTGCTCAGCTCAGACGACAAGTTCTGACACACACACACACACACACACACACACACACACACTGAGGAGCTGCAGCAACGAGAAAAACACTGCTGCTCAGCTCAGACGACGAGTTCTGACACACACACACACACACACACCCAGCAGAGCCGAGGAGAACCAGTGAGACGCTCCGACAGCTGCAGCAACAAGAAAACACTGCTGCTCAGCTCAGACGACGAGTTCTGACACACACACACACACACACACACACACACACACACACACACACAGCAGAGCCGAGGAGAACCAGTGAGACGCTCCGACAGCTGCAGCAACGAGAAAACACTGCTGCTCAGCTCAGACAACGAGTTCTGACACACACACACACACTAAGGAGCTTCAGCAACGAGAAAACACTGCTGCTCAGCTCAGACGACAAGTTCTGACACACACACACACACTGAGGAGCTTCAGCAACGAGAAAAACACTGCTGCTCAGCCCAGACGTCAAGTTCTGACACACACACACACACACACACACACACACACACACACACACACACACTACACAGCTTTAAACAGACTCGCACAACTCTAAAACATGGACTATATGTGATTATATGTGACCTTGGATCACAAAACCAGTCATAAGCCGCACGGGTGTATCTGTGGCAACAGCCAATAATACATTGTATTGGTCAAAATGATTGATTTTTCTTTTATCCCAAAAATCATTAGGATATTAAGTAAAGATCATGTTCCATGAAGAAATTTTGTAAATGTCCTACCGTACATATATAAAAATGTATTTTGTGAGTGAATGCAGCACAATCGTGAACATGAGATGCGTTCCATTCGACAGGGTCCCTACACAAGTGTTCACTGCTCCCTACTCCCTGAGCACGGTATATCAGTTGAAGTGGACTTCACTGACTTCCTGTGAAGTGATGTATCGATGTTCCCTTATTCCCTATGCCGTTTGCAGTGCCCTTCGAACTGAACATGTTCGTTCCCTTCGTTTTGGAATCTCACTTAAGATGGCGAAATACCCTGTGAAGTCCACTTCACAGTCCACTTACGGTCGAATGGAACGCACCTTTGGAAAACTTTAAAGGCGATTTTCTCAATGTTTACATTTTTTTGCACCCTCAGTTTTCAGATAGTTGTAATCTCAGCCTAATATTGACCCTTGTGACTGGTTCTGTGGTCCAGGGTCGAATATTGTAAACGTAAGACTTACAAATGCATAGCCTACAGATGTATTCAAATTCTAATCAAATTTTCTAAATGAAATGTATAATAATAATAATCATGTTGTGCATCACAGATTGAGAATCACATCACAGATTGAGAATCACATCACAGATTGAGAATCACATCACAGATTGAGAATCACATCACAGATTAATCTGAACTCGTGAAGCTGCTGTTCATTAGAGCGTCTCACATCACGGCTTTATCAGCTGTCACACACACACACACATACACTCTGCTCGACACTTTCTACATGTGTGTAGCTCAAACGCATTCTCATCCCAAGGCATCATATACTGACGCTTTTCCCAAAGCGTCTATATCCAACGCACATGGCACCCTTTAGCGTCAATACGAGACGCAGGTATATGGCGCCTCCTAGTGGTCTAACCCTAACCCTACCCCAGACCTAAACCTACCCATAACCGAAGCGTGTTCTGTTGACGCTAAAGGGTGCCATGTGCGTCGGATGTAGACGCTTTGGCAAAAGCGTAAGTATATGACGCCGTGGAATGAGTGAAGATTTATTGGCATCATGAAGTTTCTAGATTATAAACTGCTGCGTAATAAAGCACATGCAGGAGCAACTCATGACGGAAATGCCTTAAACATGTTACATGTGTTCGCTGGACTGACACCCATAGTTAATAATATACCTGCAGTTCTGAACGAAGCCGTTTAGTTTGTATTTTCACTTTCTTTTCACTCGTTTTTTTCCTGCTGTTCTTTCTTTCTTTCTTTCTTTCTTTCTTTCTTTCTTTCTTTCTTTCTTTCTTTCTTTCTTTCTTTCTCAAATGGATGTAAATATGAGTGAGACGGAAACGCAGAAAGAATAAACTCAGATGTTTGAATTCTGACAGTGATTTACTGATCTGATCTTCATTTCCAGTTTGGTTTTCCTTTAATAATTGTCCTCTTTAATTCTATTATCCATCATAACATTATACATCTTTGAAAACTATTAAATTAATCGAAATATGCAGTGTGAATGCAATTAAAAAAAAAAAAGTTGTGTCTACGATCTATAGATTAACTTCACGCTAATTCAAGATAGGCTACATAAAACCTTAGGTTCTTTTTTGGCAAGAATATACCCAAGAAAACAAAAGTATGTTATTCCGATTATTTTTATGTAAAATTTGGCAACACTAAAATCATTAATCTTTGTTCATTTCAACACTTATTAATACATTATTAAAATCAAAAGTCCTTTTATAATTAATGGACGGACCTGAGCTAACATGAACTAACAACGAACTGTAACAAACATTAATAAATACTGTAACATGTATTGCTCGTTGTTAGTTCACGTTAGTTAATGCATTCGAAACATAATTTTTAATTAATGGGATTGTAAAGTGTTACTCGGCTTGGTGAAGCTTTTGTTTTCACCATTTATGTTATAGGCTATATGTTTTATATTTCAGTTGATATAATTCGTGTTTAGTAGATCAGACAGAAAGTAAAATCTCAAGTCAGCCACAAAATGAGAGTGATTTGCTTGAGAAGTGCAGTATCTGCTTTAAAGTCTCCACATGAGGGCGCAGGAGAGTTCTTCGTCTCGGTTTAC
This sequence comes from Rhinichthys osculus, assembly GCA_029959095.1. Taxonomy (NCBI): domain Eukaryota; kingdom Metazoa; phylum Chordata; class Actinopteri; order Cypriniformes; family Leuciscidae; genus Rhinichthys; species Rhinichthys osculus. Next base: position 54,161,682 of record JARWKJ010000002.1, read on the forward strand.
ACTTTCGCTTCAGAAACAGAACCTAACGGAGCTGGTGATATAATGGCACTCAGTGCGTGTAAGCTTTGACTTTAGCTAACCGAGATATGTGTACTAACATGTTTCTTCACTTATCCACCAGAGTTTACTCTTATTGACCATCACGGATGTTCTCATGAGGACATGAGTGCACTTAACCACTAAACTTTTGTTTCTGTAAAGTTGTTTACTGCTGTGGTGAAGGCCTGTGTTGTTTAATTACACTAACACCGACTTTACACTAACGTTTCCTGCTACCGCGAGTTCGTGTCAAGATTAATCACAACAAAGTTAACTGACAAATTACTTTTTTGTTGTTGCTTATATGTATTATGCTTTTTGTTTTTATGTTCTTTGATTTTTACAATGCCATAATAACACAGAAAACTCTAAACTGGCTTTGTAATCTGATATCTCAGCATTTCACACTTCTACTTTGCCCAGTATTGCTGCTTGTAAGAATCATTCAAATGTAATGTTTGTTTTCAGTTGTGTTAGCCAATTGTGATGTAAGACTTTTGTTTCAGTGAATGATCCTGTTCGCAGCAGAGGGAGCCTGGAAAGCCTGCCTCCAAACAGTAAGTTTTAACACCATACACAATTATATGAAGATTCTGTGGAAATAATGGGCAGTTTATCCACTTCAAAACAGACAATATTAATTCAAACTCAAATATGTTGTTCACTTTTGCTTAACAACTGTGATGTTGGATTTAAACAGTGGTTTAAATTATTTGAGTAAACGTTAATACTGTACTTAAGTATCTTTTTGGCTACTTACTGAGTTGTAAGAGATTGTTGAGATTCATACACTCATGCTTGATGTATGTTTGTACCTACACAATTTTTTTAATTATTTTATCAGAACAAGTTTTAAGAAATCCTTTGGAATATATTGAAAATTATGGCTCTTATGCTGTAGAATCACTGTGATGCAGCAATCGATAATATAAATATAAGTCAAAGATTAGGCTCTAAATTAGTTTTGTGATTCAGGTAAAATTATGATTATGTCAAAACATAACCAACAACTTCAGATCACCTTTTCTCTTTGTTCATCTGGCAGTTGTAACTCAGTTACAACAGTCAAACAAAATCTAAAGTTAAACATGTAAGGGTCAAGAGCCCAACTAAAGTACACACTGATCACCATAATGGTGACTTAAACATAGTGATTTTCTCCTTCAGTGATTCTGCTTGTTAACATCAGGTGTCTTCAACAATGCTCAATCATCATTTAATTATCTCATTAACTTTTATCACTGGAGTTTTTGCTGTGTTCCTTTTAGGAGAACATTCTGGGAACCAAAATAAAACTACCCGCTGAAAACATTATTAGAACTTCATGGTAATGTTCCCAGAACGTTTTTTAGAACAAAACATTTCTAGCTGGGTTGTTGGACATTTCCTTGCAAGATGTTGATGTGTTGCCATCACCTGAACCAGCTAGTTCTGTACCTTCAAATGATGGTGTTGGACAGCAGACAAGTGAAATTACACAAGAGGTTACAATGTCTGAGACTTCATCAGTGGATTAGCAGCCTGAACTCAGAAGGTCCAAAAGGATGAGGAGGCTGCTGAGTTATCTGAAAGATTTTGCTTAGAGTAGTGGTGAGTTTCCCAGCCACAGGGCAAGAATGCGTCCTGGAACTCACTGGGATGTAGGCAGTCTACCCAAATAATGTTTCCAAAATCGTTTCAGTGGTTCATCAAGTCGTAACAGGGTGAAAGGCACTTCTGGATTCGCTTTGCGGTCCTATATATGCTATAACCACGCTATGTACGATTGCCAGATAGGGTCGCGTTTCTGTAGTTCTAATGAAACATAAGAAAACTAAAAATTTGACTTGCTTTACGTCAAGCGTTACAATAGTCATTATTTTGTTTTTCTTCGTTTCTGATGTCGCAATACATCATACTTTTTTATGAAATCATGCAACATACTCTACCTTGTCTGTTGACATCGTTCATTCCAAAGCCGGTGCTGGATAAACAGCGAGCGTGCGTGCGACAGTAGGATGCGTAGGCTAAATTATTTACGACAGCGGTAATAGACCATTCCGCTTCCAACCTGTAGGGCGACCGCTGAGGAAAAGTTCCTTGGTGTTGCTTTAAAGGGTAGAATTCACTACAACGATGTTTGATTTGCTGTTCTCCTATGGTGAATGTTTAAATGTCTTTGTGTGTGTGTGTGTTTCAGTGAGCGATCTGAGGATTGTTCTTCTGGGGAAGAGCGTGTCAGAAAACAGTGGCGTGGGAAACTTCATATTAGGAAGAGCAGCGTTTGACAGTGAAGCTCCTCCAGATGTTGTAGAGAGAGTCGGAGGAAGACTGAAGGACAGACGTGTGATGGTCATCAACAGTCCTCAGCTGCTCCAGACACATCTGTCACTCCATCAAATCACACACACAGTGAGAGAGTGTGTGAATCTGTCTGATCCAGGACCTCATGTCTTTATACTCGTACTACAAAACAATGGCTTCACTGAAGAAGACAGATACAGAGTGAAAACTGTCCTGAGAGAATTCAGTGAAGAGGCGATTAAACGCACCATTGTGCTCACGACTGATGAAGAGACACACGATGCTAAAGGTGCACCTGTTACAGTTAAAACATTAATTCAACCGTTAAATGCTGAATGTGGAGGAGGACATCTGCAGCTTGAACATGAAACAGAGGAATGGTGCTCTATAATATCGCAACGAATAGAGAAGATTCTCAGAGAAAACAGTGAAGAATTTCTCACATGTGAACTATATGATAATGCAGAAGGATCATCAGTAGATGAAGATCACAACAGGTCCTTTGCTTCACTCGGCACAGAGGAGGAAGACAAAGAGTCTGATGCAGACGATGGAAATTTTTTTTCCGGTTCAATCATTTTTTTTATGTAGCCATTTGATTGATTTAGTTATTCCTAATAGATCAGAGCCAGTGGTTTCAGAAGCACAATGTGATCATCACAGTTTAACTTATAAAGAAGTAGTTCATGTAAACAAAACAACAGTTAAACAAAGTTTCAGCCATGATGCATAATTGTGTATTGAATCGTGATATATTTATTGCAATGTGTATCATATCTTATACTAGATATATGTAGAGCAAATTTGAGTTTAAAGAATTGTAGGTGGCCTCACAAGTGAGACAATGAAAATTTTATATATATATATATATATATTGATGTATTCACCCTTTTTTTTACAGTTAGTAATCCAGAGACCAGGCCAGAGCATTATCCAGCAAAGAGTAAGTTTATATTGTAAATATAGCCAAGCTTTTTAATTGATGTAACATACTAAATTAATATAATCATAATAATAATACATCTGAAAATGCTGCTGTAACCTATTTTGTTGTTGTGGTTTAAGGAAGTGTATGCGTGAGCAGAAAACAGAAGCTGTGTGTTGTGTTATGTGGAAGTGATGGAAGACTGAAGGCCTCCGTATCAAAACTTATAAGAGGAAAAAATACGTTTCTTCCCCCCTTACACCTGAAAGAGAAAGAGTGTGTGAGGAGAAACCTGGAGCTTCATGGACGTGTGGTCAGTCTGGTGGAGCTTCCAGCTATCAATCATCTCTCAGAGGAGGAAGTGATGCGTCAGACTCTCCGCTGTGTGTCTCTCTGTGATCCTGGAGTTCATGTTTTCCTCCTCATTATTCCTGATGCTCCACTCAATAATGAAGACAAAGCAGAAATGGAGGAGATCCAGAGGATATTTAGTTCAAGAATCAAAAACCATCTCATGGTTCTCATAATCCAAGAGAAGAGCATGATTAGTAAACTGATTAGTAGTAAAAGTCTATATAATACTTCAGCTACTGAGACATCTCTTCAAACATTTGGAGGTCATCGTTTTGTCCTGGAGAACAGCTCACAGGTTCCAGCTCTACTTCAGGATGTGGAGAACATGGTAGAAGAGAACAGAGGAAGTTTCTACACCACCTTCATGTACCTCCAGGATCGAGTACAACTGGAGAAAAACAAACACAGAGCAGAAATAGAGGAACTGAGAAGATCTATGATGAAAACTCAATCAGGTATGAGTTCATGAAAGTGTGTTGATGTTTGTCATTGTGTTCAAATCCTCCTGAGAAGGGGAGAAGTCATAATTACGATGTCAGGTACATTCAGGTCACTTTGATCAAAGCAAAATGTTGATGTACCTTTTCTACAAAATGTTCAGCCAGATTTTTTTTTAAAACAAAATGATTCAAATATAATGTGCAATGTGTTTTTGCTTTTTTATGTTTTTATTACATTTATGAAGACCCTGTAAATTAAATCAATATATATATATATATATATATATATATATATATATGTATATATAGGCCTATATTATATATATATACATATTACATGATGATTTAGGGGTGCCACCGTACTTCTGTTTTTGTTGGATAAAGTGGTTAACAGTGCTCAATGGTCGCCATTGAGATCTGAGGTAAACAATACTACAGCTCAAGAAATCTGAGGTGATCTTTCTGTTTGAGATGATCTTTCTGTGTTTGGTATGTATTATTACATATTACTATCATATCTGGAATTGTATCTTTGTATACTTATTTATCATAAGTCATTTAAGTCATATTTATAGGTATTTGGTGCTCATTACATCTAGCTAACGTTAGCTAGCAACAGTTTGCTAACCACAGTTAGCTATCTATGTTAGCTAAGCTATTAAGCTTAACATCAACACTATTCTAGAGTGCACAATGTCATATTCACAGTATAGATGACTCATGTTTATTAAGAGTAGCATTGTAGTTGGTGGTAGACTTAGTCAATGCTAACAACAAGCTGCGGAAAATCGCCCAGGCCAATCGCTCCAGTGAGACTACAGCGAAACAATTGGAGAAAATGGAGTGCAGACTTGATGCCACATTTCCGCTGTGGCCTCCAAATGTTGAAAAGCTGATTGATAACCCAGAAGACCTAGCTTTCTTGGCCAGCATGAAGAATGAGAGAGCGGCCACATTTGGGGCCGGTTTCACAAAGCTATTTTAGACCGGTCTATAGTGTTAGAGTGTAAAGTCTAAAATTTGCTCATAGACTAGTCTAATGCAAGTTAGACTGTTTCACAAAAATAAAGACTGACTTAATTTAGACCAAAAAAATTAGACACCTTCCCCCCCAGGCTAACTTAGGTCTAAGACCCTGTTACCTTGGCAACCAACAGTAACAATCAGTTACATTACAAACAGCCAAAAGCAAAGGGAAAATGGCCCTTTCCAAATTAAACATTTCTTCTTGTTACTACATTCTTCGCTAAATTTCCCAAGTAAAATGTCCTTGTAACTGTTATACTCCTCCAACAAACATATATTTTCCGCTGGGGTAAACTGCACTGAGCGGATGAATGCGCTTACTCGATCCGCCATGTTTTTTGTTTTGAAAAGTGTCTCATTTTACCCAGAATGCATTGCAGTGTAGTCCTACTTAAGATAGTCAGAGTCTTAAGCGCTTTGTGCAACGGTCTGATTTAGATGTCTATGTGAAGTCTGACTATCTACTATATCTAAGCCATAGTCAAAGTCTATCTTTGTGAAACCGGCCCTTGGTGTATTGGACAAAAAGCTGCAGCTCAAGAGGCGAGAGGAGCGTCAAGCTGCCGCAGCAGCCAGGCAGTCCCGCTGTGAAAAGCAGCTGGAGGAGATGACGGCAATGTCCAGCTTGGAGTCAGAGAGTGATGAGGAGACAGAGGAGGATACTAACACAGTCTATCCAACCATCTGATGGCGAACCATCCCACAAGCATAAGAAGACTGGACAAACGTCTTCATTCCACATGACATCCTTAGCCGACCAAGTGTCGTGTCTCTGGCTACAAGGTTGAAGATGTCACCAATGCAACAGGCTGCCTTCACGCGTGGCCTTGTTGCAGAGTCAGGCAGTGAATGTACACATCTCTCTGCATCTTACGCAAATACTGACCGAGCAAGATGCCAAGTGCTGGAGACAATCAGTGAGGAACAGCACAAGCCGTGGACACCACCTCCATTGTGCACCCTACACTGGGACAGCAAGTTAACACAGATGCTCAGCAATGTGCGCCAGTTGGAGGTGCGTTTTACAGTAGTGGTTGGAGATACAGAGCGGTTGAAACTGCTTGGTGTCCCAGCGTATAAGAAGCAGACCAATGAGGCATGTGGAATGATCATTGCCCGGTTGACATGCAAGTTGCTGCAGGACTGGTGCTGCACTGACCAGGTTGTCAGCATGGCATTTGACACAACATGGCATTTGACACCACTGCGTCAAACACCGGCCATCTCACAGCAGCCTGCATTGCCATACAGCTCTCACTGGGTCGACCACTGCTTTGGTCTGGGTGCCGGCACCACATTGGTGAGGTCCTCCTGAACCAGGTTTTCACAGTGAGGTCAATGTACGTGGAATGAATGTGGTCAATGACTGTGTCCCGATCGTGGCGTCAAGCTCACATCCGACTTCGTTGCAGTGTCAAGGAAGGAGCAGAATGTGAAGGAAAGAATGTGCTGCAGGCAGTTGAACATGACCGCAACATACAGCCAAACCTTCACCACTGCAAACGCAAGCCAATCCCTAGCCAATCCCTGAATAGGACGGTTACTCTTGGGTGGCGGGTGGGGAGACATATCTGGGGGAGACGCACTGGTTAGGTTCAGAGTTCAGGTTCCATTTCCTCTCTCTTTGTCCCTGGTGATGTTGCTCAGTGGAGCAGACTCTGGCACAGACTGAGCAATTAAGTTTAAAATTTAGTTAGTGTCAGCTCTTACCATTAGGCCCTGTTAGTTGCCAGTGAGTTAGCCACTAGACATCCATCCGACATCCATCCATGCTGCACAAAATTCAGGGTAAGGCCACGTGAACATGTCCCATTGACCTCCATTCATTTTGTCTATAGGACAAATGAATGGAGAATCTTGAAAGTTGAATTCTGAGAAATGCCCAAGTGGCAAACAAACAACTTTCACTTTTATAACCCTATAGAATATGTTACTGTATAAAAGTTCACTGTACTCAACATTCCCAGGTCAACTTTTTGGCAATTAGACTAAAAATTGAAATTTCGCCAAACTTCATGTGTTAGGTGGCACCCCTAAATCTCAATTGAATTCCTTAAAACTTTGCAAAAGTCATTTTTATGTTAATTGGAACAAAATGCAATGCCAGCCAAATTGATATTTTGAAATTAAAATGTCCCATTCAAATTTGATGCACCCTAATATACATTCAATTATTTGGTCAATATAAATTCAATTATTCTTTTTTTTTTTTTACATTTACTGTAACACTATCTAAGGTGCATGTACAAAATACAACAGTATTTACAATACAATAGAATGTACATTTATAATAAAATATCTACCTTATTTTTATTGTAAGAGTGGCGAGGCCATTTGTAAATTGAATTTGTAAATTGGTTTCCGGTTGTTACGGGGTGTGTAGGCAGAGGAAGACGAGGAGATCAGGATTTCCAAAAACAATAGACTTTACTTAATAAAGCAAAACAACAAACGGATACAGGCAGGCAGACGGGCAGAGGGTAACACACCTAACATCAACGTTACATAAACGTACATACGAACGAGAACCGACCAGGAGTGAGGGAGAACACAGGGTTTAAATACACAGAACAGATTAGGAGAACAAGACACAGCTGGGGCAAATAAACTAGACACAGGTGAAGGAACTGAACACAAACGAGGAGCGGGAAAACTGAGATACAGGACTGAACCAAAACACAATGCATGGGGAAACACAGGACACACATGTAACACCGGTGTCATTCTGGTGTCAAACCAGACAAATTTACGGGGTGAGACAATACTTCGCACAGGGCGCAGAGTTAACGAGGCAGATATAGCTTAGGGACCAGAGTTCATACAGAACAGGTGTAATGCAATCAGAGCGCAACGATCCCTACTAAACTGATGTATAAGACACTTAGTATCCAGGAGAGAGTAAATACTGTTTTGTACATGCACCTTAGATAGTGTTACTGTAAATGTAAAAAGAATTAAAGCTGCTAGCAGCATTTAGCGGTGTTCAAGCAGTTAAGGCCTTTAAGGCCGTTAAGCACAAAAACATCAAAAGACATTAAGTTTTATGTAGCAAGCATTTAAACATTGACATCATAGATAGAATAGACCATGTTTTAGCATGATTTACCATGATATACCAAATTTAGTGTGATTTTTCATGATCTACAATGTTCCAGTATGATTTACCATGAATCTAGCATGATTTACCACAGTTTACCATGATTTCCCATGTTATAGGATGATTAACCATGATATACCACATTCTAGAATGATTTACCAGGATTGTAGCATGATTTACCATGATTCATCACATTGCTAGCATGATTTGCCATGATCCACCATGTAATAGTATTTTTTACTATGATTTACCATGTTTCTATCGTGATTTACCATGATTTACCACATTGCTGCATTGATGTGAAGGGCCAATAAAAATGAAGTGATAAACTCTGACAAAAAATGATTGTGTTATGATAGTTAACATGGAAAAACTGGTTTGCTTTAGTGCTTTGATTTACTGTTGAAAATCAAGTGTGTCAAAATGAGAGTGAGCCAATAAGTGGTCTTCTACTGCCCTCTGCTGGCCATTCTACTTATTAATAAAGTGTTTTCACAGGTGCTTTTGCACTCATATGTAGACATTTGATCACACACACACACACACACACACACACACACACACACACACACAAAGTCATTATATAAATATATTTTAATGGTCTATAAGCATTTAATGTCTTTGCAAGCTATTAATCAGATTATTCAGCATTTATTCAGAAACCTAGGACTACACACACACATTCTGTTGTAGATACAGATATTTGAACTATGTGATGGAAAAAAGAAATGTTTACTGCAATTGTCCTTCAGGATTCATATTTCTCAATGTACTACAATAGTCAGTTTACCATGGTTTGTCTTAGTTTACCTTGATGTTACCTTGTTGTGACCGAATACTACACAATAATTTATCATGATATACCACATTCTAGAATGATTCAGCAGGATTGTAGCATGATTTACTATGATTTACCACGTTGTTAGCAATTATGTGAAGTTTCAGAACAGTAAATTGAATTGAAAGACAAAATATGATTGTGTTATTATAGTAATTGTCACATAAGGTTATTTTTTAGTGTCTGAATATATGAATGCAAAAGCACATGTGAAAAGACTATTAATAAGTATAATGTCCAGCAGAGGGTAGTAGAAGACCACTTATTGCTATAGTACCACTTTTATTTTGAACTACTTGGTTTAATCAGTATCAGGGTTTCCGCGGGGTCATAAAAAGTCATAAAACGTCTTAAATTTAATAATAAGAATTTTAGGCCATAAAAACGTCGGGTTTTTCCATACAAGGTCATAAATTACATTTAGCCACGTCTTAAATTTATATGCTCATTCATTCATTATCGCGATATAATGTTTTCTCTATAAAACGATATCAAGAGTTCGATAAATGTTAGATCATGTTTATGCGCCAAAAGCGGAACCAAACTCATTTGAACCGCGCGCGCCTCACGGAGCGTTTATCCGCTCGGCTCAAAGTCCAAACGGCAGCGTAGCGCGATCAAGCTCACTAGAGCAGACGCGTTCTTTTACTGTCTATGGTTAACTTTGATCAGTCTCGATCACGAGATCCAGTGAGAAGCACTTGAATTCAGCGAAGAACACAAATGTCTCAGTGATTTAAACCAGTTTAAAGGCAGATGAAACAGCGCTGACGAACAGGAGAAACACTGTGCGCAACTATACAGTCAGAAAGCTTTTCCATCTACACATTTACATCCTTTACCATGGTTTTACTGTAACGTTAGCCTAGTAATATTAACTGCACCATGAAATGTGGGATACATATTGAATTGTATTATATTATTAATGTAGACAATGTATTAAAGGACTAATGGAATATAATTACAGTATTTATGTATTTAGGCTATAGCCTACTGTTTTTCATACATTTCATAAAGATACGTGCCATCAAAGTCAGGCAACACAAACCTGTTTCAAGACTTGAAACAATATCCCCCATTAGCACATGCAGAAACTAAGAAATTAATTTTGAAATAAAGATATTATTTTTGTTAAGGAAAAAATACAAATGTTTGAATGTTCTACCTCAGATTTGTGAAATGTTCACCTGTTTGGCAAGTGTTTGTCATGATATGTTTTGACAATAAAGAGTAGTTTAAAACCACAATTAACGCTCTGGTTTCTATCAAATGATATGCATTTTGTGGGGTTGTGTGCAACACCACGTGATAACAGAGCCGTAAAACTAAAAGTTAAAACTAAGAAAGCCTTCAAAGTTCAAAGAAATAAAGAATTGACATTTATCGTCATAATTATCGATATTGACTGATATATTATCGTGATAAGTGTTGTGTTGTTCCTGTGTTATTGATACTTAGGAAAAGGGAGCCTTCAGTTTGTTACTCTTAAGAAAATGGAACCTTTAAATAATTAAACTTATTACTTTTAATGAAAGTCAATAAAAAAAAGACTTTTGAAAGGAAGTTATTTTTCGTAATTCGAGTAGGTCATAAATTTAAATCATATTGGTCATAAAAAGGTCTTAAAAGGTCTTAAATTTGACTGACTAAACCCTGCAGAAACCCTGAGTATTGTGCGCTAAAGCAAACCATTCTTTCAATGTGAATACCATTATGCATGCTTACACACACACACACAAACACACACACACACACACACACAATTGTGGGTTATGATATTGTGAAAATCTCTTTTTGTGGTCCTTAAGCATTTCAGATATTTATTTGTGATGTAAAAATATTAAACTTTCTAATAAATCATTATTTAATATTATATTATAAGCATTTGTTTGTTAGCCATTGCTGAAAACTGGTTAAAAAATATTAAAAATATCTAATGCTGTTGCTCCCTCTAGTGGACAACAGCGGTTTTACAGCCTACATAAACGGTTGAAATGAATGACAGGAAATTCGTTTTTTTTTTTTACTTATATCTCGGGAACGAGAAAGTGAAAAAATCTGAAACTCAGAACTTAGATAGGGTTAGAGGAGCCCTCTTGAACAAGACCATCCCCGTGTTGCTGAGTGATTGCTGTCGGGAGTAATGTCTGTTGAAATGCATATCTTTGTGGGCTTATATCTCGGGAATGCCTGGGTCAAATCGCACCATACTCGGATCGAAGCTAGATGAGGACGGGCCCTTTCCAACAAGCTCACCCACAAGGATATAGGTGGTCTAGGTCGGGAGTTACAGCCGTTTCAATTCGGGAGTCTCACGGATTAGATATCCGCGGGGGGGAGGGGGGCGTGGGGGCGTTCCCGTGCCCCGAGACGATAGATTTCGATCAAGAGCACCGAGAGGACCTTACCATCAAAATTTGAGCGTGCAGCGACTTTCTGTTTTCGAGTTATGAGTGAATTTGTACTTGTGGGGGCGTGGCCCAACGTTATACTTTCGTTTTCAGCCTTCCTGTGACACAATTGTAAATAGTAATAAATAAAATAAATAAATGCAGTCCATAATACTCCAATAGATGCATTTTTTTACAAAATGTGATTGTAAATGTTGAAATAATGATTTTATTTTAAGTCTAAATATGAACTATAACAATATTAGGGAGTAGTATGATGAAATGACAGCAGGGGGCAGTAAAATACCACTTATTGGCTGTTATAGCCATCCAAATAAAAAAATTATACCTTTTCTGATAATTATTGATCTAGAGAGTCCAGATAATTGTACTGCACTGGTTTTATATAAAATTATACGATCATAGATGGAAAAGACCATTTACAGACAATACAGGCAATTTACCATAGGAAATGTATGGTTTTAAAGCTTTTTAACAGTTATAGCGCCACATATGGTCCGATCTCCATGAAACTTTGCATGCTTCTTTACCATGGTATGACACATATGCTCATCAATTTTTGTCAAGTTTTGAGTTTTCATTTATGATTTATAGGCTTTTGGGTGTATTTTGACACGCCCATTTTCTAAATGACCCTGTTACAGTGAACCAAAGGGCAAAGTTCAACTTTTTTTCGATAATTATTGATCTAGAGAGTCCAGAGAATTGTCCTAGACTGGTCTGGTTCCAATCGAGCGAAAAACCAGGGACTAGTTCGCAAAAGTAGGTTTTTAATATATTCGTGAATATTTAATGAACGATTTGATTGACAGCAATGGTTCTAGAGGCAAAGTTGTTCAGCATGAGGAGATCTATCAATTGATATGCATATTATGGGGATGTGTGCAACACCACGTGATTACAGAGCTGTCAAACTCGTTAGCGCCAACTAGTGGCCGATTTCTTTCAAAACTCTTACAGACCTCTTGGGCCATGAGTCGAACATGCCCATTGAGTTTCGTTCCGATTGGCCTCCGTTAACCTCGTCTAATAGGTGCTCAAACTTCATTGGTGATGGCGGCCATGTTTTTTGAGATACGCCAATGTCCTCATACACACACATGGGGCCTTGGACCAAGACACTGCATACCAATTTTCAAGTCAATCGGACTAACGGTCAGGTGGTCATAGCCCTATTTATTTTTTTCTTTATGTTATAGCGCCATCTAGTGTTAGATCGACGCGTTTTTTTTACTGTGACCCCAGACTGTCCGCATACACATGTGTGTCGATTTTGGTGAAGATATCTCATTTACTTCTCGAGTTATAGCCATTTTAGTAAAATAGGCTCCTCCCACAATGATCATTTTACTCCCCCTATTGACCGTAAATCGAAATGTAAACTTTTTTTCGATAATTATTGATATTCAGACTCCAGAGAACATGTATGCATTTGTTTGGTTTTGATCGGGCGAAAAACCAGGGACTAGTTCGCAAAAGTTGTTTTTTGACGAAATTCAAAATGGCGGGAAAATTTGCATACCGGAAATGAAATCGGAGATATACGTTTTTTTCGTCAGGTGACCAGCTTTCCAATGATATAAGACACTTGACTCTACGACTTACGGTCTAGGAGTTATGAGCAGTTTTGCGCTTTTGGTTGCTATAGCGCCCCCTATGGGCCAATCGGGCTCATACTTTGATAACCTCTCCTCGATTTTTGTACTACCATCTGACAAAGTTTCAGAGCTCCAGCCCTTACGGTTTGGTCTGCACGACGCGTTTTACGGCAGAATAATAATAATAATAATAATAATAATAATAATTAAAGCTGCTAGCAGCATTTAGCGGTGTTCAAGCATTTAAGACAGTTAAGACAGTTAAGCTCAAAAGCATCAAAAGACATTAAGGTTTATGTAGCAAGCATTTAACCACTGACATCATAGATGGAATAGACCATGTTTTAGCATGATTTGCCATGATATACAACATTTCAGTGTGATTGTTAATGATTTACTATGTTACAGTATGATTTACCATAGTTTACTATGATATACCGAGTTCTAGTATGATTCACCATGGTTTACCCTATTCTTGCATGATTTACCACAATTGAACACATTCTAGTAGCCTATGATGTAATATGATTCTAGCATGCTTTATCATAGTTTACCTTGATTTGTCTTAGTTTACCTTGATTTACCATGTTATAGGATGATTTACCAGGATTGTAACATGCTTTACCATGATTAATCACATTGCTAGCATGATTTACCATGATACACCATGTAATAATATTATTTACTGTGATTTACCATGTTTCTATCGTGATTTACCATTATTTACCACGTTGCTAGCAATTATGTGAAGCTTCAGAACAGTAAAGTGAATTGAAAGACAAAATATGATTGTGTTATTATAGTAATTGTCACATAAGGTTATTTTTTAGTGTCTAAATATATGAATGCAAAAGCACATGTGAAAAGACTATTAATAAGTATAATGTCCAGCAGAGGGTAGTAGAAGACCACTTATTGCTATAGTACCACTTTTATTTTGAACTACTTGGTTTAATCAGTATTGTGCACTAAAGCAAACCAGTCTTTCAATGTGAATTCCATTGTGCATGCTTACACACACACACACACACACACACACACACACACACACACACACAATTTTGGGTTATGATATTGTGAAAATCTCTTTTTGTGGTCCTTAAGCATTTCAGATATTTATTTGTGATTGTGCACGGGAAAACAGCCCTCTTGCTGATGTAATATTGTATGATAACAACATATGATATATAAAATACAAAAACTTTATACGTCTATTAGGGAACATACCTATAACTGCACTGACACATCACGCAGTGAAAGCAAGCATGAGAGACAAATGCGATGTCAGCTCGCAGTGCGCCCTCGTACATAGTTAACGTTAAAGTAAAACAATGATTACAATATCATAATAGACAATACACATCGCACACCACTACGCACATAAAGAATGAACTTACAATTGAACTGAAATTAACCAGCTTTCTTCTCCTCTCCTGCTGTTTCGCGTGCAGGAGACAGACGTAATGCTGGCGCGAATGTGACGCGAAATGTCACGTGAACGAGCAAATCCACAAAGAACGAATAGTAAATAAAAAAGTACGCTAATTAGATAGTTTTAATTTGGAAAATATTTAGATATGTCTAACTCAAATTGCCATTGAAAATTTAAGACCTTTCATAAGTCAAAATAAGACTTTTTAAGACTTTTTAAGGCCATAAATTTTTAAAATCTAATTTAAGACTTTTTAAGACTTTTTAAGGACCCGCGGATACCCTGTAGAATGATTTACCGCAGGATTATAGCATGATTTGCCATGATACACCATGTAATAGTAGGCTATTGTTTACAATAGCTGCGTCCCAATGTGCATAGCCTACTATCCATCCTAAATAGTATGTGACATTAGTAATTTTCAATACTATTTAGAGCGTAGTATGCACATTGGGACGCAGCTAATGATTTACCATGTTTCTTCTTCAGAACCGGTGCCCAGTTAACCAATTCCCTGGAACCGTTAGTATGCCTGCTTAACGATTCCGCTTATCGGTTCCGCTCGTTGCAAATGTGTCATGACGTCACACACGAGCTGCGTTATTTTGATTCAGAACGCATCAAACATAACATCGAGGCAGAAGCGCTCGTTTGGTTATATTTCACGCGAAAAGACGACAATTTATGAGGTGCCGTCTAGGGCTTAAATCAAACTTCATTCACACACACAAATATGAAACACTTGCATATACACGTATACTAAGTAGTCAAACATACATGTATACTGCTGAATGCTCAAACAAATACATATGAAATGCACAACGACACACCTAAAGTCGCTCACGCATACATGCAAACTCTACACACACGAGATGCGCAAAACTCTCCAGGCACATACTCATCTGAGACGCGCGCGCGCACACACAACTTAAACTGGAATGTCACTGTTTCTGTCACTGCGACTTCACGAACGGGTGAACACGCGCACGCACACACACATCACTTTTGAAGTAAAATTGAGGATGCAGTGCATGTAATGCATCGAGATATCAAATTGAACTGAATCGATAACATGATAATCGTACCGAACCGTGAGACCATTGTAGGTTCACACCCCTCTCTGTGCTGTGTCAGCGAGTTAATAATAATTAACAAACAAAATAAGTTATAAGTTCAATAAGTTAATACAAACAAACAAATTTGTACTTATTCCCTCACCCAATGAGAATCGATAAGAGAATCGATAAGGAATTGAATCGATAAGCAATATCGATAATGGAATCGGAATTGTTAAATTCTTATCAATTCCCATCCCTAATCAAGTGTGTCAAAATGAAAGTGAGCCAATAAGTGGTCTTCTACTGCCCTCTGCTGGTCACACAAGAGATTTTGCATTCAAATGTAGACATATGCTTACACACACACACACGGGATATGTTATTGTGAAAATCTCTTTTAATGGTGTATAAGCAATTATTTAACATATTTCTTTGTGATGTAATAATATAAAACTATATTAAAACTAATAAAAAAATAGCTTTAAGCGTTTGTTTGTTAGCCAATGCTGAAAGCTGATAAAAAAGATTAAAAATGTCGGTAACACTTTACAATAAGGTTCATTTATTAAACAGTAGTTAATGTATTAATTAACATGAACCATGAGCAATACATTTGTTACTGTTTTTGTTCATCTTTGTTAACATTAGTTAATACAAATCCAGCTGTTCATTGTTAGTTCATGTTAGTTCACAGTGCATTAACTAATGTTAACAAGATTTGAATAAAGTATTTGTAAATATTGAAATTAACATTAACAAAGATTAACAAATGCTGAAGGAGTATTGTTCATTCTTAGTTAATGTTAACTACATTAGTTAACATTAACTAAGAATTCGTCGCGGGGGGCGTTCCCGAGCCCCGCGACGATAGATTTGGATCAAGAACCCCGAGAGAACCTTACCTAGCGTGCAGAGACTTTCTGTTTTCGAGTTATGAGTGAATTTGTACTTGGGGGGCGTGGCCCAACGTTATACTTTCGTATTTTAGCCTTCCTGTGACACAATTGTAAATAGTAATAAATAAAATAAATAAATGCAGTCCATAATACTCCAATAGATGAATTTGGACAAAATCTGATTGTAAATGTTAAAATAATGATTTAATAAAGTCTACATTTCAATTATATATAACAATATTAGGGAGTAGTATGATGAAATGACAGCAGGGGGCAGTAAAATACCACTTATTGGCTGTTATAGCCATCCAAAATGTTACAGCCATCCAATTTACACTATTATAGCCATTCAAATGAAGAAGTTCAACCTTTTCTGATAATTATTGATGTAGAGAGTCCAGAGAATTGTACTGCACCGGTTTTAAACATTTAGATTTTATGATCATAGATGGAAAAGGCCATTTACAGCCAATACAGGCAATTTACCATAGGAAATGGATGGTTTTAAAGCTTTTCAACAGTTATAGCGCCACCTATTGTCCGATCTCCATGAAACTTTGCATGCTTCTTCACCATGGTATGACACATATGCTCATCATTTTTTGTCAAGTTCTGAGTTTTTATTTATGATTTATAGGCTTTTGTGTGTATTTGACACGCCCCTTTTCTAAATTACCCTGTTATAGCCATACGAAAAATGCAAAAGTTCAACTTTTTTTCAATGATTATTGATCTAGAGAGTCCAGAGAATTGCCCTAGACTGGTCTGGTACTGATCGGGCGAAAATCCAGGGACTAGTTCGCAAAAGTAGGTTTTTAACATATTCGTGAATATTTAATGAACGATTTGATTGACAGCAATGGTTCTAGAGGCAAAGTTGTTCAGCCTGAGGAGATCTATCAAATGATATGCATATTTTGGGGATGTGTGCAACACCACGTGATTACAGAGCCATAAAACTTGTTAGCGCCAACTAGTGCCCAATTTCTTTCAAAACTCTTACAGACCTCTTGGGCCATGAGTCAAACATGCCCATCGAGTTTCGTTCCGATTGGCCTCCGTTAACCTTGTCTAATAGGTGCTCAAATTCATTGGCCGATGGCGGCCATGTTTTTTGAGTTATGCCAATTTCCTCATACACATTCATGGCACCTTGGACCAAGACACTGCATACCAATTTTCAAGTCAATCGGACTAACGGTCAGGTGGTCATAGCCCTTTTTATGTTTATTTAATGTTATAGCGCCACCTAGTGTTAGATCGACGCGGTTTTTTTACTGTGACCTCAGACTGTCCTCATACACATGTCTCTTGAGATTGGTGAAGATATCTCATTTACTTCTCGAGTTATAGCCATTTTAGTAAAATAGGCTCCTCCCACAACGATCATTTTACTCCCCCTAGCGACCGTGAATCGAAAATTCAACTTTTTTTCAATGATTATTGATATTCAGACTTCAGACAACATGTATGCATTTGTTTGGTTTTGATCGGGCGAAAAACCAGGGACTAGTTCGCAAAAATAGGTTTTTGACAAAATTCAAAATGGCGGAAAAATTTGCATACCGGAAATGAAATCGGAGATATACGTTTTTTACGTCAGGCCTCCAGCTTTCCAATGATATAAGACACTTGAGTCTACGACATACGGTTTAGGAGTTATGAGCAGCTTCGCGCAATTGATTGCTGTAGCGCCACCTATAGGCCAATCGGGGTCATACTTTCTGAGGCTCTCCTCGATTTTTGTACTACCATCTGACAAAGTTTCAGAGCTCCAGCCCTTACGGTTTGTTCTGCACGACGCGTTTTACGGCAGAAGAATAATAATAATAATAATAATAAAAATCAGTACAAATACAATAGGTTTTCAGCACTTCGTGCTTGAACACCTAATAATAATAATAAAAATCAGTACAAATACAATAGGTTTTCAGCACTTCGTGCTTGAACACCTAATAATTTAATTTATATTGACACATTATATTGAAATTATATTGAGTTTTAAATGATAAATATATGAAAAATCACAACATGACTTGATTGCACCATAACATTGCAATTTTAGATTAGTGTTTGTGACACAACAGTATTGTGTAAATAATCTTATGTTTCAATTCAAGTCTTTTTTACCTATACATAAAATTCCCATGTGCAAAGTGTTTAATGAATCAGCAGGCAGCAAACAGCACAGAAAAACAGGCAAGGTTAGAAGCCAGGGTAAACAGTCCAAACAAGGCAGACAAGTCCAAAGCACAAGACAAACTGGAAAAGTACAAGACAATATATATACAGTATATATATATATATATATATATATATATATGTACATATACAGTATATGGTTTTTCTGATGTAATAAATGTGCCCATCAGCTCAACTGGTAAGCACAGCACTGGTGATATAGAGCTCATTTGT
The DNA here is from genome assembly GCA_029959095.1 of Rhinichthys osculus. NCBI lineage: Eukaryota > Metazoa > Chordata > Actinopteri > Cypriniformes > Leuciscidae > Rhinichthys > Rhinichthys osculus. The sequence continues at coordinate 54,180,494 of JARWKJ010000002.1, forward strand.
TGTAGAAACTATTGCGTGATTGCTTCAGCTAATGTGATTTTAGCAAGTGTGTTTCACTGTAATAACTGTTCTTCTCTTGCTGTTTGCAGGTTTAACACACAGTGATATTGGTGTGAGGATTGTTTTGCTGGGAAAGACGGGTGTTGGGAAGAGTGCAACGGGAAACACCATACTGAGATATACAGCTTTTAAATCAAAACTGGGTTCACGCTCAGTGACCCGAGAGTGTCAGAAAGAAACAGCTGAGTTCGACAGAAGACGGATCACTGTGATCGACACTCCAGGCCTGTTTGATACTGGCGTTGATAATATTGAGACCAGGAAGGAGATTGTGAAGTGCGTCTCAATGGCGGCACCCGGTCCACATGTGTTTCTGCTGGTGATTCAACTGGGACAATTCACTCAAGAGGAGAAAGATGCAGTGAAGATGATCCAGGAGACTTTTGGTGATAAATCCAGAATGTACACCATGGTGCTGTTCACCAGAAGAGATGACCTTAGAGGAGCAAGGGTTGAAGATTTTATTGAAGATGATGATATTTTAAAGAACCTCATCCAGCAGTGTGGTCACAGATACCATGTGTTCAATAACAATGAGACTAAAGATCAAAAACAGGTTTCTGAGTTGTTCGATAAGATTGACTGTTTGGTAAAAGCAAATGGAGGGAGCTTCTACACTAATGAGATGTTCCAACTGGTGGAGAAGAACATCCAAGAGGAACAAGAGAGAATACTGAAAGAGAAAGAACAAGAGAACAAGAGAAAAGAAGAAGAGCTGAAAACCAAATATGAAGCTGAAATAGAACAAATGAAGAAAGAAAACGAGAGAGAAAGACAAGAGATGCACAACGAACTGAGAAAAAGTGAAGAAGAATTCAAAAAGAAAGAAGAGGAGATCAAGAAAGAAAAAGATGAAAACCTACAAAAAGAGCTGCAGAAAAAACTGGAGGAGCAGCAGAAACTGTTTGAAGAAGACAATAAAAGAAAAGAAAAGGCTTTAGGAGAACAGCAAGAGAACTTCATAAAATACCTGGAAGAACAACATGAGAAAGAAAAAGAAAAACTTCAGGAGAAAATTCAATTCATGAATATCTTATAAAGCTTGAGAGAGAAGTGGCTAGAGCTTTAAAAGAAGCTGAAGAACAACTACCATGTAGTGCAAAACGAGCTCGTGACTGGGGTCGACGTGGAGGTTTTTTAGGAGCAGCTGCCGGAAGTTTTGTTGGTTCTTATGAGGACATTGTGTGCTGGATAGTCAGATTAAGTTTTAAAGTTTAAAGTTTTCAAGCTCAAATTCAAACTGAAGGGTGAGTCAGGTAAATTGGGAGAAATCATCTTTCCAAAAAGCCATTCTGTTTGTGTTGTGATAGTTGTGATATTAGTGTAACTACTTCATCTCACATTCCGTATTAACTTTGTTTGCTTTGCTTTCATTCTTTGGGTTTCATGCATGGTTTTGGACTTTGCACAATGCCATTTGTATTGTGGATTACTCCCTTTTCTCTTTCAAATAAACTTGCGCGTGGATCATAACTTTGAGTTCAGCAGAATTGTTACAGATGACTTTGATAATTCCAGTAGAACTTCAAACACTGAGAACCACAGTAGCATTTTAATATCACAATAATAAATCTCCTCATATTTCTTGACTGAGTCCAACACCAGGATTGGCTATATTATTATCATTTTCATTCTCCTTTTTTTGCTACGATCTTCAGACTTGACTGCAAAGAAGTTTGGACTTTTTATTTTTTTGACACATTTCTATCTAAGTGCTGCTACTGACTCTCAGCTCAGTTTCTCTAAACGTAGCTGTATGTGGTGTATAACACACAATGCATGTTTATTCTAATATCTAAAACAATATGTATCAAACATAAGAATTAAATAGATATTTAATTGTCATGTGTTCCTCCATTAATTCAATTCAATTCCCATTTATTTGTACACTGTTAAAAAATAAAGTTCAACTTTAAAAAAATAAGGCAACCAATCACATTCAACTTTTTAAGTTAGCTCAACTAATTCGCTCCACTTGAAGGCCACTTAAAAACTTTTGCTCATCTAATGAGTAACAGGAATTGATTTCAACTTAAAATGTATTGTCAAGACATCTAAAGTATGTGTAGCAATACAATCCTTGTTTTTCAACTTGTTTGATTTTCAAAGTTAACTACACGACATGAACATCAACGGCCTCTTAACACTAGAGCCACACAGTTTACCCACTTTGCCCGGGCAAATAAATTGCAAAGGTTTCAATGAGAATAACATAAGAAAAAGTATGAACAAAAGTATTTAAGTTGATTTTAACTGGAGTGGATTAGTTGAGGTAAAGTTGAATGCGATAGGTCGCCTTGTTTTTTATTTTTTATTATATACCCGCATACCTTTTCTGACACTCTCAGAGGTGATTGGGGCTCTCATTTACATTTTTAATATATCAAATAGTTAAAGTATATTGACAATTTATGAAACAATATATTGTGTAACAGACTTTGATGTGTTAATTCTTCTATTTTGTTTTTATATACTTTTTTGATAGTCCTGTTAGTTTAAATTAGGTTTCGGAAATGTATTTAGGTCGTATTAAGGAGGGACTTTTATTTTGACGGGCTTTGTGGTCTACGGGGCAATACGGGTAAAAGGAAGTGAGGGGAGAGCACGCGGTTGATAGAAGGAAAGCAAAGGGAGTGCACGCAGTTGTAGGAGTTGTGCAGGCTATTAATGTTTAACAGTGATAAGCACCCCCCGGAAAAGGCATAAGGTCTGTATTAACATTTGTTTATGGTTTATTGTTATTTATGTATTTTGCTATATGTTATTGGTAGTGTAACTGAGAGAGAGTTTATACGAGTCGTTAATGCGAGCTTTTGTATTTCCTTTGTTCAGCTCTTACGGTGATTTATGAGGTGATATTTGCAGTGAAAACGGACTCAATAAACTTCATCAACATCAGTAAAGTTTTGTCCGTCATTCGGGAGGGGTCTGCTACAGTAAGAGCTTCACCTTCGCTGGTTCGGATCTCCACCGCACGTGCTTGTGAAGGGGGCAACGTGACGATCGTTAACGGAGTGCAGCTCGATGGAATCAGCGTGATGGTCTATGAAACGCCATAAACGTGAGTTGACTATGGAAATTGATACTGAAGATCCAGATTCTGAAAGTCTGCTTCAGACGGAGGCAGAAAGTATAAAGGAAAAGCATGGAGAAGGATCAGTTAAATGTAAAGAGAAAAATGCCTCTGAACTTCAGTGTCATTCACAAGACAGTACAGGGATTGCCTCGACGCTCAGAACGTCCACATATTCCTTCAGAGAAAATGCTTGCTTACCAGAAAGATGAGTGCTGTAAGAAAGAAAAAAGGATTATCACTTTGTATGAGCAATGGAAAGTAGCAGCTCGTAAAGCAAGACATGATTTAAAATCAGACATCTCTGATGAGCAGCTCGCTGAAATTGCTGACTCACTGGAGGATAAAAAGAACTGTATTATGAAAATCTTTAGTGAGATAAGGGAACATAGTACACCCGCTACTGATTTAAGACGTAAAATTGATGCATGTGAAGCCGTGACCAATGACGTCGTCAAAATTGTGCTGGAAAGGTTGGCAACAGTAGATGGCGATTTTGATGCAGAGCAGGAACAGAGCCGTCTGCATGAACTTTTAGCCCATAGTTATGCCCATTCCATATACGGGTCCAGTGCTTCGCAAACGAGTGTCAGCGGCCATTCTAAATCTTCTTGTACAAGCAAGCGTGCAGATGCTGCGGCAGAGCTGGCTGCGAAAGAAGCTGAATACAAGATGATGCAAACGGAAAGACAACAAAAGGAAAAAATGAGAGCTCAAGAAGAGCAGCTCAGACAAGAGCTAGAGACTCAAAGGTTTGAATTAGAACGGCTACAGGTAGAAAAGGACATAGAGATCGCTCGAGCCAGAGTAAAATCGTATGAAGAAGAAATAAAGCAAGAGACTAAGGGTCAGTCAATGCAGTATGAACAAGAAAGTCAGAAAAGGAAAATCTTCTCTGCGACAGAACAACAATACAATGTTATCCAGTCAACGACTCTCAGTGAAGTGTCTCAGCTTGCTCAGGCAGTTCAGGATAGCATAGCGATCAACAGGTTACCCACACCAGAGCCGTCAGTGTTCAATGGAGACCCAATTCAGTTTGTAGACTGGAAAGCCTCATTTATGTCACTTATAGATCGAAAAGGCATCTCTGCAGCTGATAAACTCTATTATTTGAAAAAGTATGTCAGTGGTTCAGCACACCGATATCTCGAAGGCACTTTTTATAGAAGTGATGAAGAAGCTTACAAAGATGCTTGGATTAAGCTTAACCAACGATATGGCCAGCCCTTCGTCATTCAAAGAGCATACCGTGAAAAGCTGTCTAAGTGGCATAGAATACAGTCCAAAGATGCAGAAGGTTTGAGAATATTTTCAGACTTCTTAAATGCATGTCTACAAGCCATACCGCATGTTAAAGGCCTGGAAATATTGAACGATTGTGAGGAGAACCAAAAGCTGGTCCAGAAACTTCCTGACTGGGCAGCCTCCAGGTGGAACCGCCAGGTCACAACAGCGCTTATGGACGGTAAGGATTTTCCAAGCTTTCAAGACTTTGTAAAGTTCCTATCAACAGAAGCAGAGATAATGTGTAATCCTATCACTTCCTTACACGCTCTTCATTCACGTGAGTCACCTCCGGAGAGAAGAGTCTCTAATGAAGTTAAAAGAAACAAGGCTATTGTTTATAAGACGCAGACAATAGTAGATGGTGATAAACAGACAGTGGCTAAAACTCAGTTAAAACCGTCATGCATGCTGTGCCAAGATGACAACCATCAACTCAATAAGTGTCCAAAATTCATGGAGAAGTCTCTGAAAGACAGAAGGTCATATGTCAAAGATAACAAACTCTGTTTTGGATGTATGAAACCAGGTCACTTTGCTAAGGAATGTCGTCGTCGCCACACATGTGATGTATGCAAATTGAGACATCCCACAAGTCTTCATGACTACAACTATGAGTATTATGGAAACCGAAAGCAACCATCGGTAAGCAATGAGCGTGCACATGAGAGTGAGATTACAGATGCCACGTCACTTAACGTCACAAGAGAAGGTCGTTCAGTCATTACATCTATGATTGTACCTGTATGGGTGTCGTGCATCGAAAATCCATCCAATGAACAGCTTGTCTACGCTTTGCTGGACACTCAGAGTGACACCACTTTCATTGATGAAGGAGTGAGTAAAGTATTGCAAGTGGATGCTCATCCAATTAAGCTCAAACTTACTACTTTGATGGGAGACAGTATGATCATTAATAGCAAAAGGATATCTGATCTTCAAGTGAGAGGGTATAATTCGTCAGTACACATCAATCTGCCTCCATTATACACCAAAGAGTGTATTCCTGTCAATCGTGACCACATACCAATGCAGGAAACCGCAAAGAACTGGAGTCACTTGAGGGTAATCACAAAGGAAATGTCACCTCTTCTCGGCTGTGAAGTAGGTTTACTAATTGGGTACAATTGCCCCAGAGTGCTAGCTCCCAGAGAAGTCATTCTAGGTAAAGATGATGAACCCTATGCTATTTTAACTGACTTAGGTTGGAGTATTGTTGGCAGCTCCACACCAGGCATTCATGAATCCACAGCAATTGGTCTTTGTCACAGAATAGCCACAAAGGAGATTCCAGCTTTGACACCTGTGGATGCCATACGTGCGCTCGAGGCTGACTTTAAAGATGTCACTGTAGGTGATAAGACAATTTCACAGAATGATATTGTGTTTTTGGACAAACTCAAAGAAGGCATAAAGAGAAATGCTCAAGGACATTATGAAATGCCACTTCCGTTTAAACAACGTCCATACTTACCAGATAACAGAGAGCTTGCCAAAGTCAGATTCAATCACTTGAACAAAAAGTTCTGTAAAGATGAGAAATACAAGGCAGACTACATTGCGTACATGAATGATATCATTGAAAGAGGTGATGTAGAAACAGTGATTGATGATGGAGCTGATGGTGAAAAGTGGTACATACCTCATCATGGCATTTACCATCCGAAAAAGCCAGACAAGCTACGTGTTGTGTTTGATTGTTCCGCTAAATTCAAAGGCACAAGTCTCAACGAACATTTGTTACCAGGGCCAGACATGATAAACAATCTCACAGGAGTCCTTGTCAGGTTCAGAAAACACCCTATAGCTGTAACATGTGATATCGAAAAAATGTTTCACCAATTTCATGTTCAGGAAAATGACAGAGACTACTTGCGCTTCTTATGGTGGCAGAACGGAGACACAAATTCACCGCTTCAAGATTACCGTATGAAAGTTCATCTCTTCGGTGCGGTTTCTTCGCCTGGGTGCGCAAATTATGGACTAAGATATTTAGCCAGTGAGCATTGTCAGTCACACTCATTAGCCGCCCAGTTCATCATAAGAGACTTTTACGTTGATGATGGAGTCACAAGCGTAGAGACAGTGGAACAGGCTATTCAGCTAACAAAAGAGACACGAGAGTTGTGTGCAAAAGGAGGTCTTCGACTTCACAAATTTGTGTCTAATGACAACACTGTGCTGCAGAGCATACCAGCATCAGAACGTGCCGTGAACTTTGAGACCAAGGATCTTACCTTCAATGACATGCCACTCGAGAGAGCTTTGGGTATTCACTGGAACATACAGAGTGATAGCTTCAAATTCCACATCCCATTAAAAGGTCAACCTACAACACGTCATGGCATATTGTCAACTGTTGCCTCCATATATGATCCTTTGGGCTTTGTAGCTCCTTACGTTCTCAATGGTAAGAGGATCTTACAAGAAATGTGTCGCAAGGGTACAAGCTGGGATGATCCACTGTCTCTTGCTCTCAGCCCATGGTGGGAGAAATGGCAGAATAACTTTGTCAATCTGGAAAAGGTTGACATACCACGATGTTATGTACCTGCTAATTTCGGCAAAATTGTGAAGACAGAGATACATCATTTCTCTGATGCAAGTACCTGTGGTTACGGTCAGTGTTCGTATCTGAGAATGATCAGTGAGAAGGATGAGATTCATTGCACTTTCCTCATTGGTAAAGCCCGGGTTACTCCTGTAAAAATCACTACAATACCAAGATTAGAGTTGACGGCAGCTGTGGTATCAGTCAAAATGAGCAATATGCTCAGAGAAGAGCTTGACCTCACCAATGTCGATGAATTCTTTTGGACTGACTCAAAAGTGGTTTTGGGATACATAAATAATGATGCTCGTCGTTTTCATACGTTTGTAGCCAACAGAGTTCAAAGGATACGTCAAAGCACAGCACCAAAACAATGGCTGTACGTCCCAACGGATGATAACCCGGCAGACAATGCCTCAAGAGGTAGAACAATACATGAATTGCTCTCATCTAACTGGTTCTCAGGTCCGTCGTTCTTGTGGAAGAAGGAAATACAAAGTGTAGATGTTGTACCAGAACTTCCAGTAGGTGATCCAGAAGTTAGAAAGGTTCAGACGTTTCAAACAGAAGCCACAGAAAGTAAAGATCTTGTAGACCATTTGTCTAAGTTTTCTTCCTGGTCTAATACTGTGAAGGCCATTGCACGTCTTCTGAGAAGGATCAAGAAGGATAAGTCTAATTCACCAGCATCTGTGAGTGAACAAGAACGTGCAAGAAGCTTGATTCTAAAAGGAGTGCAGAAACAAGTTTATCAGAAAGAAATGGATGTCCTGACTCAAGGTAAACAACTTCCAGGTCATAACAGACTTCATCATCTAGACACCTTCATAGATACAGATGGTTTGATTAAGGTGGGAGGAAGATTAAGTCACTCGTCATGCACTCATGCGTTCAAGCACCCACTGATTCTTCCCAAAGAGCATCATGTAACTAAGCTGATAATTGCACACTATCATGAAAGTGTTAAGCATCAAGGGAAAGGTTTCACGATTAATGCTATCAGATCTTCAGGTTATTGGATACCTGGAATGAACAGAGCTGTCACATCTTACATTCACAACTGTGTACCTTGTAGAAAGTTGAGAAAATCTGTTGAAGGACAACGGATGAGTGATCTTCCTGCAGAACGTGTAGAGTCTTCCCCACCATTTGTGTATTGTGGTATGGATTGCTTTGGTCCTTTCATGACTACAGAAGGAAGAAAACAGCACAAAAGGTATGGTCTGCTTCTAACTTGCTTTTGTTCAAGAGCCGTTCATATAGAAATGTTGGAGGATATGTCCACGGATGCTTTCATCAACAGTTTACGATGCTTCATTGCTATCAGAGGCACAGTACGGCAGATCAGATGCGACCAAGGTACCAATTTCGTCGGTGCTAAGAACGAACTTAACTCCGCATTACAGCAACTTGATCCAGAAAGGCTTACTGCTTTTCTTGCAGATAAACAGTGTGATTTTGTTTTGAATCCCCCTCATTCCAGTCATGCAGGTGGTGTATGGGAGCGTCAAATTAAAACTGTAAGGAGTGTTCTTAATGCTACAGCTTCCCTTGCATCAGGCAGGCTCAGTGATGCTTCACTGCGCACTTTGTTTTATGAAGCCATGGCAATAGTTAATAGTCGTCCTCTTACAGTGGATAATCTGAACGACCCCAAGAGCTTAGAACCACTTACACCTAACCATTTGATTACTATGAAAGCCACCACAGTCCTACCACCACCAGGAAAGTTCATGAGAGAAGACATCTATGGGAAAAAGAGATGGAGACGGGTACAGTACCTTACTGAGCAATTCTGGAGTAGATGGAAAAAGGAGTATCTCCACAACATTGCTACTAGACAATGCTGGCATGCTCCAAAAAGGAACTTTCAGATTGGTGATGTTGTCATGGATACGGATGAGAACCTTCCAAGGAATGTATGGAGACTAGGTCGGATCATAGACACTGTAACTAGCCAAGATGGGTTAGTAAGGAAAGTCACATTGACACTTGGTGATAAAACACTGAACAAGAAAGGAGAACGATTGAACAAGGTCTCAGTAGTAGAGAGGCCAGCTCAGAAGTTGGTCTTATTATTGGAATCGGAGTGAACACCTCTTCAAAAAGGACTTTACATACATACACACACAAAGGTCTTTATAAGTGAAAAGTGATATTACTTATGCTTGAAAATTATGCATGTCGATATTACATTTATAATTTGGTGGGAGTGTAACAGACTTTGATGTGTTAATTCTTCTATTTTGTTTTTATATACTTTTTTGATAGTCCTGTTAGTTTAAATTAGGTTTCGGAAATGTATTTAGGTCGTATTAAGGAGGGACTTTTATTTTGACGGGTTTTGTGGTCTACGGGGCAATACGGGTAAAAGGAAGTGAGGGGAGAGCACGCGGTTGATAGAAGGAAAGCAAAGGGAGTGCACGCAGTTGTAGGAGTTGTGCAGGCTATTAATGTTTAACAGTGATAAGCACCCCCCGGAAAAGGCATAAGGTCTGTATTAACATTTGTTTATGGTTTATTGTTATTTATGTATTTTGCTATATGTTATTGGTAGTGTAACTGAGAGAGAGTTTATACGAGTCGTTAATGCGAGCTTTTGTATTTCCTTTGTTCAGCTCTTACGGTGATTTATGAGGTGATATTTGCAGTGAAAACGGACTCAATAAACTTCATCAACATCAGTAAAGTTTTGTCCGTCATTCGGGAGGGGTCTGCTACATATTGTGTTAATATGTTGCGTTAATATATTAAAATATATTGCATAATAAATAAGGAATTGATACTGTAAAATGTAATTGAGTATACTTAGACAACTTAAGAAAACTGATTGCCTTAAATTTCTCAAGCATGTTTTACTCAAAGTTGTAAATTAATATTTATTAACAATTGTATTAAGTATTATTATGTTGTACACCTGAAAAGGGAGAGAAGATTAAGCACAGAACACTCAATGCATTATGTTCACTGCAAACTTTATGTGGAATCTCTTTTGTACCAATTATCAATAAACAACTTCATTCCCAGATAACAGACCTACATTGAATCCTGATGTACATAAAGCAAGATTGGTTTGATATTTTCAATGTTGATTCAATGTAAAATAAGTGATTTAATTTTTAAGTTGGACAAATATCGATTTTATGTCCATCTTGATCTATTTTTCATCATTGAAATAATATTATGTCAGGGTGCAAACCTGATGGAAAAAATAATAATGTTAAGTTTCAAGCACGATTCAATGTTGATCCACACAAAAGAGGGTCAAAAGAGGGTCAAACATGGACTGTAACCCCACAAAAACACCAAAATAATGATGCTCAGGGAAAAAAACAAAACAGTCACAAACATCATAACTTCAAATAAGACAGCATGCCCTCAGAGCTAAACATGCCCGTACAAAAAGGAAACTTCAACATTGCATACAATTTTTTTTCCAATCTGATGCCAAACAAGATCAAACTCACATACCATGTCAAGCTCAAACCTGCGAGGTATGTGATTTACTTTCCCACTTTTCTCTCTATTACCCAGATAGCAGATGGACACTGAACATTTTCAGCAGCTTTAATGTGTGACTTTACAAACAGTAACTGAAACCTCACGGAGTGTTTCTCCACTGACATGTTTTGTCTTTAGTATGGATTCAGTGGGAGTGAATGTGATTGAAACAGCAGCTCTTGGGAGACCCTTCCAGCTCGGCATGCTGTACGACTGCAGAAAGGACGTGTTAATTCCAGGTACCAAAATATAACATTATCACAGATTTAAAATATTACTATGAATTACTGAAAAGTATTTTCCGATGTGAAATGCAATTCTAATAAATTCACTGTTGAGAGTGAAAACCCATTTTTCCTGATACAGCTATTAGACTGGAATAAAGAGCAGCTGCAGCAGAATATTTGCTCTTGTGCCCAAATTAATACAGGATTCAATGTCACATCTTCAGACTCAATTAAGGACAAATCTAAATTACTGAATATTGATGGTGGGCTCAAACTGAGTCTTTTAGGTGATCTCATCCATGTTAGTGGAGCAGCAAAATATCTCAAAGACACGAAGACATCTTTTAAACAGCAGAGACTGACGCTACATTATCATTCAACCAGCAGGTTTGAAGAACTGACCGTGAATCATTTGCCTTCTGAAAATATTCCTGATGATGGTAATGACATTGCCACACATGTAGTGACAGCAATACTGTATGGAGCCGATGCCTGCTTTGTGTTTGACAGACAAGTTTCTTCAAATGAGAACAAAAAATCAGTAAAAGGAGAAGTAAAAGTGGCCCTTGAGAAACTGCAGGGCATCATTTCAGTGGGTGCAAATGCTGATCTAAATGTGAATCACAGTCAGAAAACTGCAGTCAAAAAATTTGCTTGTACTTTTTATGGCGACTTCCAGCTACCGTCTAACCCGACCTCTTTTGAAGATGCGTTGAATGTTTTTGCTGATCTTCCAAAACTGCTTAAAGAAAACCAAGAGCTGGCGGTTCCTCTGAGAGTTTGGCTTTATCCTCTGGACAAACTTTATTCAAGAGCTTCAAAACTTCATAAAGACATCAGCATGGATCTGATCATAAAGATAGAATCAGTGATTGAGAGTTTAAATACGACTGAAATGAAATGCAGTGATTTTCTGAAAGACTCCCCTGCTCTGACGTTTACTGCATTCCATGATACAACACTGAAAATTAAGCAAAACTGCTACACGTACAAGTTGAGACTCATGAAGAAACTCGGCTCTCTGCTGCCAAACATCCGTGGGAATGTGATGAAGGAAACTGCACTGACTGATCTTCTATAAGAACATGATAAATCTCCGTTTATAGTAAGTAATCTTGCAGCATGGCTGAATGTGAGAGAAAGAGAGTCTGAGGTCATTAAAACAATCCTCAGACACACTGTAAAAATGACTACGACTGAATATGTTAAATCTAATCAATAAAATTGAGGCAACAGATGACAATCAATATTATTAATAAAATTTAACAAATTAGAATTGAGTAATAATTAACCAAATGAATTACTTAAAAGTTAACCATTTAAAATGAGTAAAATTTACACATTTTTCTAAACAAAAATATCGGAATAACAGACTGACCTCAAAGATGAATTAAAAAATCTTTTTTTTTTATTGCCATCATTGAAGACACCTGATGTTAACAAGCAGAATCACTGAATGAGAAAACCATAAATTTTAAGTCACCATTATGGAGATCAGTGTGTGTTTCAGTTGGGCTCTTGGCCATTAACTCGTTAACTTTAGATGTTGTTTGGCTGCTGTACATGAATTATAACAGCCAGATGAACAAATAGAAAAGGTGATCTGATGGTGTTGGTTATGTTTTAACATAATCATTATTTCACAATCATTTGACCTGAATCACTGAACTCATAGAAAGCCCAGTTTCTGAGTAAGGTTTACTTTATTAATTATAGCAGCACTGGCCTTGTACAGCATCATATTTTTAGCATTTTCAATGAAACCAAATGATCAAAACAATAAAAAGAAAACTTCATAAATCATTTTATGTAGGCACACACAGACATCAAGAATTAGCGTATGAATCTCAGCAATGATGACAAACAGATCACCTCTGATCATAAGCTCATTATTTATTCATGCAGCAATGCATGATGGGAGCCATGAATGAGTTTTGATTGGTGGCACCCAGAATGCACTGCAACATGCGTTGTTATTATCACCATTGTTGAGATTCACAGGCTGATTCTAGATCTCTGTGTGTCTAAAAATTAAATTAAAACAAAAACAAAAATAGTTTTTTTTTTGTATTTGAGACACGTTTAAAAATAATTCTATGGATTACCTTGTGAAATCAAAAAAATTTATACTGTACAAGGACAGTGCTGCTATAATTAATAAAGTAAACCTAAACTGGGCTCTATATGAGTTCAGTGATTCAGGTCAAATGATTGTGAAATAATGATTATGTTAAAACATAACCAACACCATCAGATCACCTTTTCTATTTGTTCATCTGGCTGTTATAACTCATGTACAGCAGCCAAACAACATCTAAAATTAATGATTTAAGGGCCAAGAGCCCAACTAAAACACACACCGATCTCCATAATGGTGACTTAAAATTGACGGTTTTCTCCTTCAGTGATTCTGCTTGTTAACATCAGGTGTCTTCAATGATGGCAATAAAAAAAAAGATTTCTTAATTCATCTTTGACGTCAGTCTGTTATTCCGATATTTCTGTTTAGAAAAATGTGTAAATTTTACTCATTTTAAATGGTTAACTTTTAAGTAATTCATTTGGTTAATTATTACTCAATTCTAATTTGTTAAATTTAATTAATAATATTGATTGTCATCTGTGGCCTCAATTTTATTGATTAGATTTAACATATTCAGTTGTAGTCATTTTTACAGTGCAGTTGAAATCCATCGAGGTAAAAGACAACATTGATCTCATCATGATGGATCTGGAGGTCGGGAATCTAGTCAGTTACACATTCACGTCACTGAACTGCTCAGATGTGCTTCTTCAACAAACTGCCTATCTGAGTCCTGCAACACAAGGAGAAACGGATGAGAAGAGCCTTGATTTCAAGCTAAAATCTTGGCTAACTCCTGAGATCCAAAAAAACATGAGGAGCAACTTGAAGATATTTAAGAAGTTGTTAAATTTAAACAGCTGTAAACAAGACAGATTCATTGTTTCCTCAAAGGAAATGGAGAATCATCCTGGATCCTGCATTATTTTGTACGGAAGTGAATGTGATGAAGCTGTTTGCTTTACTCCTCCATCCACACCAGCCTGTCCAATCACTGAAAAGGTCAAAGGTCAGAGTGTGGTTCTGAAGGTTCCTCCATCATGTCCTGCTACAGAGGAGCTCAGATTACTGTATAAACCGAAGCATGACACAGACTGGAGATCTGAACCTGTGCTGAAGGACCAACACACAGTTACTCTGACTGATCTGAGACCAGGAACCGAGTATGACATCAAGTGTGCAGCGGTGGGGAAACTCAACTACACTGTAGACAGTGACGTAATCAAAGTTACTACAGAGGTATGATTATAATTCATCAAATATCACCTGGCAATAAATACATTAAGTACAGAAATATTTTAACTTGACTTAAAGGTACAATATGTAAGAATTTTGTATCATAATATCCAAAAACCACTTGCACAGTTACTGAATATATTTCTTTCAATTATGTACTTACATTATCCTAAATGTTTCCAAGAATTTGTCAATTCAGAGAAATTTACAATTTTAAAAATGTACCCGTCCCTTGTCACTTGTCACCTGTCAATGACGTAATGTCCGCGTTATCCCTGGTTTACGATCGTACTTCCATAGTAACCATGGCGACAGATGTGGACAACTACGTAATTGTTTAGCGGCACGCGGTTGTTGTTTCATTCAAACATTATGAATCATGGCTAGCAGACTTTGGGACAAAAGGAGAAATAAAATATGGATCAATATCGGCGTGTTGTTTTCGAGATGCCGAGAGCTTTGCGACAAACTTAGACTTGACAGAGACGCTGCTCTTGTATGTACTTTATTAAACAGGTGAGCCAAATGTACATAAAACGAATTAATGTTATGTAGCTCAACATGATATGAAATGCTAGAATACACAGCGAAATCCCCAGTGTTAAATTAACACTCCTCAGTGTACATATAGGTCCAACTACAGGGTGTTAAAATTAACACCGAAGCAGTGTTGAAGTTAATAAGATAATTAAATGATTAATTAAGTGATGATTGACCATTAGTGGTGACATCTAATGTTAGTAAGCATAATCATTGAAGGAAAGAGAAACAACAAGAACAGAAAAAAGAGAAACACAAGAACAACAACTGACTTTGAGCCATTACACATTATTGCGCTTATTTTTAACCAGTTTGACTTAATTTTTGTCATACATCTACACAAGTTCTTGAGAATCAGCAGAAGTTTAGACGGTAATGTGATAAATTATGTATTTTTTTTATTTCAAGTCACCATTATGGTGGTCAGTGTTTGCTTTAGTTGGGCTCTTAACCCTTTTCATATTTTAATGGTAGTTTTTCTCTGACTGTTCCAACATTGTGTTTAAAAAGCACATTTGTTACTGCAAGAGAAAATAGGACCTGCTCACAATATGTTTTGATGATGACATTATCATCATGTAGTGGCCTGATTCCCTGATGTCATTCAGAGTCTAAATCTTTGACTATATGCTTGATGTCTCATTTTAGTATTGGTGATTGTAGCCCTGAGATTCTACAGTTTGAGATCCAACAGCAATATTAACAATTTTGAAAATTACATGACAATTCAGCTGCATAATTTATTCATGCTGCAATGCATGATGTGAGCCATGGATACATTTTGATTGGTGGCTCCCATCATGCACTGCAATATGAAGCATTTGCGTGATTGTCACCATTGTTGAGATTAATTTGTAGATTCTTGATGTCTGTGTGTGATT
The DNA here is from genome assembly GCA_029959095.1 of Rhinichthys osculus. Classification (NCBI taxonomy): domain Eukaryota; kingdom Metazoa; phylum Chordata; class Actinopteri; order Cypriniformes; family Leuciscidae; genus Rhinichthys; species Rhinichthys osculus. The sequence goes on from JARWKJ010000002.1 coordinate 54,195,933, forward strand.
TTGAAACCTTCAGATGTTTAAAGCACTGCTGGAATTAGCTACTGTAATGAAAAATGAATAAAGAATTTGTATAATCAGTTTATAATGCTGGGTGAGAGATCAGTGAGTCAGGCCACTACAGGATTGTAATTTCATCATCGAAACACAACCATCATGATCTGGGCTGGATTTCCCAAAAGCATCTTAAGCCTAACTTGATCTTGAACAATTGCAGCAAATGGTTTGTACGATAAAATTACGCTTACGATGCTTTTGGGAAACGCAGCCAAGGTCATAGTTTCTCTTTCCACAACAAATGTGCTTTATAAACACAAAATTTGGAGCAGCCAGAGAAAAACTCATTTTGAAAAGTCAAGAGCCCAACTAAAGCAAACACTAATCACAATAATGGTGACCTGAAACGAAACATTCCATAAAACATTACCATCTAAACTTCTGTTAAATCTAAATAAGACCGTGTGCAGATGTATGACAGAAATAAAGTCATACTGGTAATAATAAGTGCAATAATGTGTAATGGCTCGAAGTCAGTAGTTCTTGTGTTTCTTTTTTTTCTGTTCTGGTTGTTTTTCTTTCCTTCAATGATTCTGCTTATTAATATCAGGTATCTTCAATAATGCTCAACCATCACTTATTTATCTCATTAACTTCAACACAACGTCAGTGTTAATTTTAACACCCTGTAGTTGGACACATATGAACACTGAGGAGTGTTAATTTAAAACTGGGGATTTTGCTGTGTATGATCAGTATGTTATTCTAATGTCTAACTAGCTTACTGCTAGTCTCATATAGCCAATAAACTAACACATAGAATAACATTATAACTTTTAACACACTCAAATGCTGTTTATGATAGTGTAGCATTATTTCAAGTGAAACGGCGCTGTGTTACCTCAAGTTTAATTTGTCTAATAAACTGACCTTTGTGAGTAGTAATTCAGCATTTGTGGGTAGTTCGGTAGAATAAATTCCTCATTCCTTTATATCCGCGGATCACGCGTGTGGCGCTGATATCTGTCTCTCATTAGCAATCTTCATACCACAGTCATGTTAAAAAACATGAATGTTTTCACTCATCCATAAACATTATTAGATCCATCAGCATGACGGCAAGTTCCATGATTCCGCTTTTTCACTGCATCATCAACCTACGCCTTTGTTATTGTAAGAGGTTAACGACCCTAGCGGAAAATTTTTTTTACATACTGTAGCTTTAATCAGTTGTTCATTAGAATCAAGTGTGTTTTTCAGCAAAGTACAAATATCCTAGTAGATAAAAGTTTAGTTTATCCAAAAATGAAAATTCTTTCATTAAATACTTACTCTCATATCGTTTCAAACCCGCAAGACTTTCGCTCATCTTCGGAACACAAATTAAGATCTTATTGATGAAATCTGAGAGTTTTCTTTCCCTCCATAGACAGCTCCACAACTGACACTTTAGATTGCAAAAAAATAAGGTTGTAAAACTAATCCATTAGAATTTAACTGTTTAGTGCAAGTTTTCTGAAGAGACACAAATGCTTTATATGATGGAAAGATTGATTTTAGGCTTTTATTCTCATATAAATATTTATCTCCTCTCCACCAGTAAGCTGGTGTGTGGTGGGCGTTCTGGCGCATTATGGCTGCCGTCCCATCATCCAGGTGGATGCTGCAAAAAGGTCGAGCTTCAGCAAGACCCAATGAGGTTCATTCTCGTGTTACGCAGCATGTTTGAGCTTCAGAAAGAACCAATGAGGTTAATTCTCGTGTTACGCAGCACGTTTGAGCTTCAGCAAGAAGCAATGAGGTTCATTCTCATGTTACGCAGCACGTTTGAACATCATAAGAACCAATGAGGTTCATTCTCGTGTTACGCAGCAAGTTTGAGTTTCTGTAAGAACCAGTGAGGTTCATTCTCGTGTTATGCATCACCTTTGAGCTTCCACAAGAACCAATGAGGTTCATTCTTCTTTGTTAATCAGCACGTTTGAGCTTCCAAAAGAACCAATGAGGTTCATTATCGTGTAACGCAGCAAGTTTAGGCTTCTGCAAGAACCAATGACGTTCATTCTCGTGTTACGAAGCACGTTTGAACTTCCACAAGAACCAATGAGATTTGTTCTCGTGTGTTACGCAGCACATCTGAGCACCCTCAAGTACCAATGAGGTTCATTCTTCTGTGTTACGCATAACGTTTGAGCTTCCACAAGAACCAATGAGGTTCATTTTCGCGTTATGCAGCATGTTTTAGCTTTTTCAAGAACCAATTAGGTTTATTCTCGTAGATTACGCAGCACGTTTGCGCTTCCACAAGAACCAGTGAGCTTCATTCTTCTGTTACGCAGCACGTTTGAGCTTCTGTAAGAACCAATGAGGTTCATTCTCATGTTATGCATCACCTTTCTAGATTCCAAAAAAACAATGAGGTTCATTCTCGTGTTACGCAGCACTTTGAGCTTCCACAAAAACCAATGAGGTTCATTCTCGTGTTACGAAGCACTTTGAGCTTCCACAAGAACCAATGAGGTTCATTCTCGTGTTACGCAGCACTTTGAGCTTTCGCAAGAACCAATGAGGTTCATTCTTGTGTTACGCAGCACGTTTGAGCTTCCACAAGAACCAATGAGGTTTATTTTTGTGTTACGCATCACGTTTGAACTTCCGCAAGACCCAATGAGGTTCAATCTCGTGTTACGCAGCACGTGTGAACTTCAGCAAGACCCAATGAGGTTCATTCTTGTGTGTTAGGCAGCACGTGTGTTACAAGAATAAACCTCATTTCAATCTGTTCATCATATAAAGTGATCGAGTCTCTTCAGGAAATTTGGACATAAGAGTCGCCCGTTGTGTGAGGAGAATGAGTCGCTCGCTGAGGAAAGTGAGTCGCCCGTTGTGTGAGGAAAGTGAGTCGCTCGCTGAGGAAAGTGAGTCGCCCGTTGTGTGAGGAAAGTGAGTCGCTCGCTGAGGAGAATGGGTCGCCCGCTGTGTGAGGAGAGTACATATACAGGTCCACCGCTGGCCTATCAGTGGGAAATTCAGTAGCTAGTGGCTATAGAATAGTGACTTCCTACGACAAGTCATTAGTCCTATTTTTGGACATTCCGGCCCGCCATACATTTACATTTTATTCATTAAGCTGACGCTTTTCTCCAAAGCGACTTACAATTGCTATATATGTCAGAGGTCGCACGCCTCTGGAGCAACTAGGGGTTAAGTGTCTTGCTCAGGGACACATTGGTGTCTCTGACACCAAAGGCAACCCGGGTCTCTCACACCAAAGGCATGTGTCTTATCCACTGCGCCATCACCATCGCCATACTGAAGGCCCAGTTGACATTTCGCTGACAGCACTACAATCCTCAGTACTGTGCACCCTTTGGCTGTCGTCGTCTTTTGTTTCAGATTACCAAGGCATCAAGTACGGCGACTATTGTCTTCGGTAAAAAATGCCAGAAAAATGACCTCAGGTACACTGTTAACCCTTGCTGTAAAAAAAACCCAAATTCTGGCAATATCATACCATTTTCCATTAAAACAACAATATACAGCAGAAAACAAAACTAGCCTACAGGAATATACTGTGAATTAACAGCTCTCAAAGTCAACACTCAGAGGCTGTTTTCACAATCACACCCTATAACCTCATTCACTATTCCCTACAATAATCCTCTAATATGGTCCACTTGAATGAAAATAAGTGAGTGAATTGAGACACTGATGAACACCTGATAAGCAGAATCACTGAAGGACAGAGAAACAAGAACAAACCAGTTTACGATTATTTCTTTCATACATGTACAAAAGTTCTTGTTGAGAATTAACAGAGATTTAGTTAATAATAAAGTTAGTTGTTACCATAATGGAGATCAGTATTTGCTTTAGTTGGTCTCTTGTCCCTGGACTTCTTACCATTCATCTCTCACTGACTGCTGTAACAGTGAGTTTAAAAAGCACATTTGATGTGGCAAGAAAAAGTTGATCTGGTGTTTATGGCTTTTGTGATGATGTCATAATCATCTTGGACATGTCTGATTTTCAGCTCTTTCCTGTATAAACTCTTTGAATTTATGGGTATTTCATATTTAGCATATATCTGTGAATCTACTACATGAAATTGACATTCCTGTAATCAGGTCTTCTGAAGAATATTTTCAAATTATAGTGCATTAAAACATTTTTAACTCCTGCTTGACTTAGACACACACAGACATCAACAATCATCATATGAATCTCAACAATGGTGACAATCAAAAGTTTCATGTCGCAATGCATGCTGGGTTCCAGGATAGTATAAAACTCCCAGCATGCACTGCTGCATGAATAAAATAATAATAATATTGCCACCATTGTTGGGATTCATGTGCTAAATTGTGATATGTCTGTTTCTACAAGACAGTGTAGCTCTGTTTTTTTGGTTCATGCATGATGTGTTAAAAAAAATGAGTCATTGTAATTTATTGCTGTGGTTTCACAGTGGTGGTAATGTAACACTTTTGGTTGAGGATTAAACTCTGAATGAGTGAGAATGAATTCCTTAGTGAATGACCAGGCAATATGATGATTTTGTCATCATAATCATTATAACCGCAACCATTTATAAACTGTGTGTGTGCACAAGTGTGACTTACAAAAACACAGCTGAAGCAGCAAAAGAAAAACTCATGTTATAGCGTCAGCATACCAACTAAAGCAAACACTGATCTCTACAATGGTAACTTCAAACCGAACATTTTCAATTAAACATCTCAATAACAACTTCTGTAGATGTATGACAGAAATAAAGTCATACTGGTTAATAATAAGTGTAATAATGTGTAATGGCTGGAGGTCAGTTGTAGTTCTTGTGTTTCACTATTTTCTGTTCTTGTTGTTCCTCTTTCCTTCCGTGATTCTGCTTGTTAACAGCAGGTGTTCATCACTAATGCTCAACAATCACTTACATATTCCCTTAATTATCTCACTGCAACACTGTCAATGTTACTTTTTACTCTTTGAAGTGTGGATTTTCCCGTGGAGTTGAAAGGGTTAACAGTGTAAGTGTAACAGGTACATAAAGTGTACTATTAAATGTATGTATAGTTTATTAGAATTCTCACAAAATTGTTTGTTTGCATGTACCTGATATGATTGCCTAAGTGAACCAGAGTTGTATAAAGTAGAAGTAGAAAGTAGAAATTCTGCCATGTCTTACTTCCAGCCATGAACTGATTGACAGTTGATTTCAGTTGATTTCTGTCTCCTGACTGAAAAACTGCTAATATGCAAATCCAGGTGATTGGAACAAAATACTGAGGCGAACTTTTACTTTCTGAACCTGGACTTTACTCCTCTGAAGAGAACAGAAAAAGAGACGACACAGTCTTAGATGAAATCAACTGAAGAGAAGACATTAAATCTGAAGATCTCAGCAGAGGAGGATTAAACAACTCCACAAACATCATTACCAGCTTCACTTATTACTAACCAGACTGACTTTATTTCTGTCAGACTTCTACAGAAGTTTTTATTTTTATTTAACAGAGGTTTAACTCAGTTTCATTTGAAGTCACCATAACAGTGATTAGTGTTTCCATTAGCCAGGCTCTTTACTCATATTAGATATTTGATCTCTTTTGACTGCTGTGACAGTGTGTTTGTCAAACACATATACAGTAACAAAATTGAACGGGATCAGGTGATGAAGGTTACCTGGTGATGGTTTTGTAATCATCATGAAAAAGCCTGATTCACTGTGGTATTTGAATTTAATAATTATTTTGACAAATTATTATCAAAAAAAACAACCTGTAACTGCATCATGAGATCCAGCAATATTATAACAATAAGTTAGTAGACTTTAACAAACATGAGAACAAAAAAAAAAAATGTTTATGATGATACACACAGACATCAACAATCAGCGTATGAATCTTAACAACGGCTGAACATGAGCTCATTATTTATTAATGCAGCAATGCATGATGGGAGCCATGAATGAGTTTTGATTGGTGGCATCCAGAATACACTGCAAAATGCTTTATAATTGTCACCATTATTGAGATTCACAGGCTGATTCTTCATGTCTTAAAAAAAATAAAAAATAAACTTTGTATGTGATTAAATTTTAAGAAAAGATTTGAATTACATTGCAAAAGTTACAAATATTATGATTATCAAGGACCGTGCTGCTATAATCAATCAAATAAATTTAACTCGTTAATTAGGCTCTACTCAGGTTAAATGATTGCGATATAATTATAATGTTCAAAACATCAAACACCATTATGCGACCTTTTCTCTTTGTTCATCTGGCTGTTGAAACTCATGTACAGCAGCCAATCAAAGATCTGAAGTTAATCATGTAAGGGTCAAGAGAGCAACTAAAGCAAACACTGATCTCTATAACGGTAACATACCAATTACGATTTTCTCCTTCAGTGATTCCTCTGTTGAAATGAAACCTCTGTTAATTCTCAATAAAATCTTCTGTAGAAGTCTGACAGAAATAAAGTCAGTCTGGTTAGTAATAAGTGAAGCTGGTAATGCTGTTTGTGGAGTTGTTTAATCCTCCTCTGCTGAGATCTTCAGAGATTGAATGTCTTCTTTTCTGTCTTTTCAAGACTGTGTCTGAAGTCAGTTGTAGTTCTTGTGTTTCTGCTCGTTTCTTTTTCTGTTCTCTTCAGAGGAGTAAAGTCCAGGTTCAGAAAGTAAAAGTCCGCCTCAGTATTTTGTTCCAATCACCTGGATTTGCTTATTAGCAGTTTTTCAGTCAGGAGACAGAAATCAGCTGAAATCAACTGTCAATCAGTTCATGGCTGGAATAAACACATGGCAGGATTTCTACTTTTTCTGTACTTCTACTTCTACTTTATACAACTCTGAAGTGAACTGAGTACCTTTCCCTTTAATTGATGTGATGTCATGAGTCAATATAATTTCCTGATCTGTCCCCTCCTCTTCCTCTTTGCATTGGTGATGCAGTGAGAGGTGAGGTTTTTGGGCTCCTGATAATCTTCTTTAATCCTAATTTTAATTGTTGCTTTTATGTCTATATTTTCACTCTAATTCATGTGTATAATATTATTTTACCTATCTGTGTGGTTATTTGTGTCATTTCATCCCGATTAAGTGATAGTTTTGCATCTGGGCCTAAATGTGGAATGGGAGCACATGTGACAAGTGTACATCACATTTGTTTTATAGAATTAACGAGGGCAACTCTCACTAAGAGGCTGATTACATTTTGTTTGTATATCAGGTATGTCTTCTGTTATATGCATTTTATTGTGATTTATTCCTCTTTGCATTGGTGATGCAGTGAGAGAATTAACGAGGGCGACTCTCACTAAGAGGCTGATTACATTTTGTTTGTATATCAGGAATAAAAGATCAGTGAAACTGCCGAATGCTGTCCTGTTCTTCTCATACCAACCAAAAACACAATGCAGAAAAGAGACATAAGATTAGTAGATATTACATAAGATAAAAAGACACATCCACAAAATGTATTTTAACAGCAATAAACTGTAAGTTATAAAACAGGTTTATATGTAAAATCTTGTTTTTTTGGGTCACCATTGTGCTGAAGAGTAGTGCTTCAGTCCAGGAGAAGATCTACAAACATTGATTATATGCTGCATGTTGCTTTATTTAACAGACAGTGACTGTGTAGTTGCTGGTCCAGTGGAAATCTCTTTATTTACAAAAGTTGTTTTTTTTGTGGTTTCAAATTAAATAAGTTCACAGTAATACTTTGTTCACATTATTAATGCATTATCAATTTTAGTTAATACATTTAAATGACAGTTGGTCAATTTAAGGCAGGTGGTTTCTGCAAGTTAAATTAGTTAACTCGAGTTTTAGTGCATTTTTACAGTGCATACTGTATATTACAGTAAAGAACTGTACAATTAACAATTTTACTGTAAAAAAAACCTGGTAAGGTCTAACAGTGTAATGTTAATCCCGTGCGAATACACGTGCATATTCTATCATTTCCTGTTTTTCAAGTTTCGGAGGCGCTTGAAGAAGTATTCCGTTTATTCTAGGCGGTGGGACGATAAGTCTGTGGCAAAACTCAAGTTTTTTCTGCATAGCATTCAGATCAAAAAGAAGGTCGAAAGCACTTGTTAGAGGCACAACATTTTTTTTAGCTTTTGGTAAGTCCAACAGGATTCAATCAGAATATCGTTTGACCAGAAATAACTTGTATATCACAGCAAAATCCCCAGAGTTAAATTAACTCTGCTCAGAGAACATTTGGTTAAAGTAACTCTGAATCAGAGTGAAAGTTAAAGAGATAATTAAGTGATTAATTAAGTGATGATTGAGCATTGGTGATGCACACCTGCTGTTAACAAGTAGAATCACTGAAGAAAAGAAACAAACGCGCTCGGGCTCGGACCGCAGCAAACGAGCCCAGTGTAAAAGCCCCCTAAATCTCTCAGGATCTCAGCAGAAGAGGATTAAACAACTCCACAAACAGCATTACCAGCTTCACTTATTAATAACCAGATCTACTTTATTTCTGTCAAAACTTAAATGTCTTCAGAAGTCCTTAGGAGAATTAACAGAGGTTTAGATGTTGATGGTGTATTGAAAATGTTTGGTGACCATTATGGTGATTGGGCAGTTTGACTTTTGGCTTTTTATGTGAGTTTGTCATCTTTGTAACAGTGTTTATAAAAAAAAAAAAGAAGAAGCATAATTTGTTTCAAAGTACACGTGTTACATGTCGCAAATTTGCATGGGTTAATTAAAATCTGGGGATTTTGTTGTGTATTTGCATTAAATCTTCACAGATTTGTCTTACATGAACTTCCCGAGCAAAGTGAGTAAATATAACAAGTAACACGGCAAATTGGTTAGTGGTTTGAAAGCTCTTACCTGCCACAGTTGTTTTTTACCTGCATTTGGCGGGTTGGCGGGAGTTCATTTTAAACCCTGGTTATATGTGTTTGAGCATGTGATATCAGGAAGCAATGTAATACACACATTAGGACAGGGAGATGATGGCGGTGTGTAAATCGAGTTACCCCTCCCACTTCTGCTAGTTTTACTGAGATATCCTGTGCGAATTGGCCATTATTATTACAGATGTCCTGTTGTAAACTTACAATCTACCCTTGTAAAACTAATCCCATCCGAATAGGGCTTAGAATAAAGACAATACTCATATAACAATATTAATATTTTTATTTTATTTTATTATTATTATTATTATCATTTTATTGCTTTCATTTGTTCTATGTTCTAAAAAAAAACTTTTTAAAAAGTATGCCTTGTACTTGTTTGGCTTTCAAGTTATGAGTCACACAAAGTCTTTTGATGAATTAATGGCATTTATATTTCATTTGTATTCGTATAGACAGTATATATATTTTCATGTATAAAAAAAACAAACATTTGTGTTATCATTCTGAGATTCAAACTGTAATAAATGTTGGAAATGTAGGACAAATGATTATGAGTTCTCCTGATATATCCCCAGAAATGGTATAAATTAAAGATCGCTTTATGTAACAGATGAAGATAACACAGAAATGAGAAATGTTAATGTAACAGACAAGGTTGAGATTTTTATGGACAATCTTATAGTTGAACATCTCTGGAGGGACAACACAAGGAGAGTTCGCAAGACAGAGAAGAAGGTGAGAAAGGCGCTGAAGAAGATCTCCCGCTAAGACTCAACTTCCCCGGAATGGATTGATCAGTTGTGGCTACCAGTTAATAAAAATGCTCAGACGAGTGGAACGATTAAATAGGAAATGAATACACATTTTGAAAAGTTTAATGGCTGAAAATGAAATAGATGGCTCAAATGATGAAGTGTTTGATATGCAAGACAAGCTTGAATTACTTAAAGCATAATTCAGACTTGACCTGCAAACTTAAGGGTCATTGTTAAGTGTTATGTGTTTGTGTGTGTGTGGTTTCACAGTGCTTCGGTTGTTGAGGACATATGCATTTTTGAAAGAAACTGTGAACATCTTTTGCTTCAGACAGAGAAAATGTGTGAAGCATGGGGTGAGGTGCAACAATTTTGATGGGAAAACGTACCAAATAAGCTATTATGTATGTGCTGCATAAAATAGGTGTGAAAAAGAAAATAGATGTTTGAATATGTGCTTTTTGCAAGCGTATGTTAACTAAGGACAAGGATAAGTCCAAAGTTTTACCTTATAAGGGAATGGCTGCACTATAACGACAGCCCATAGTTTAAAGGATGGCCTATAATGAGAACAATATAAAAAGCCTTGGTTTTTTTTACTCGTGGCCGCAATTTGGGTGAAGACTTATACGTCTCAGAGCAATTTTTCCCTATCAATATGTAATGATTTTTGTAATGAAATGGCAAACGCCCAGTGCATTCGAATCCAAGACTGAAGTGGTTAGAGGCACCACTGAGGACCCTGAATCGACATCTGACATCTTCAATCTGCAGGTAAGGGCAATATTTGATTGCAGCAGATTATGGGAATGTGTTATGATTTGGAGGTTACAGCGGTTTTACAAAAAAACATATCACTTAACAATTCCGATCTACATTCAACAAAGAAAAGTTCATTTGTGTCTTAACAGCTCTTTTATATTTTCAAGGTGGAAGTTATTTCTGGCAAACAGTTGTCAATTTAGCTTTTGTATTGCTAGATTTAGCAACTTTTCAAACTACCTAGCAACTTTTTTCTTTCTTTCAAAAAGCAACACATTTAGCATTTTTCAGCATACAGAAATGTAATATACACTCACCGGCCACTTTATTAGGTACCCCATGCTAGTAACGGGTTGGACCCCCTTTTGCCTTCAGAACTGCCTCAATTCTTCGTGGCATAGATTCAACAAGGTGCTGGAAGCATTCCTCAGGGACTTTGGTCCATATTGACATGATGGCATCACACAGTTGCCGCAGATTTGTCGGCTGCACATCCATGATGCGAATCTCCCGTTCCACCACATCCCAAAGATGCTCTATTGGGTTGAGATCTGGTGACTGTGGAGGCCATTTTAGTACAGTGAACTCATTGTCATGTTCAAGAAACCAATTTGAAATGATTAGAGCTTTGTGACATGGTGGAAGTAGCCATCAGAGGATGGGTACATGGTGGCCATAAAGGGATGGACATGGTCAGAAACAATGCTCAGGTAGGCCGTGGCATTTAAACGATGCCCAATTGGCACTAAGGGGCCTAAAGTGTGCCAGGAAAACATCCCCCACACCATTACACCACCACCACCAGCCTGCACAGTGGTAACAAGGCATGACGGTTCCATGTTCTCATTCTGTTTACGCCAAATTCTGACTCTAACATCTGAATGTCTCAACAGAAATCGAGACTCATCAGACCAGGCAACATTTTTCCAGTCTTCAACTGTTCAATTTTGGTGAGCTCTTGCAAATTGTAGCCTCTTTTTCCTATTTGTAGTGGAGATGAGTGGTACCCGGTGGAGTCTTCTGCTGTTGTAGCCCATCCGCCTCAAGGTTGTGCGTGTTGTGGCTTCACAAATGCTTTGCTGCATACCTCGGTTGTAACGAGTGGTTATTTCAGTCACTGTTGCCCTTCTATCAGCTCGAACCAGTCTGGCCATTCTCCTCTGACCTCTGGCATCAACAAGGCATTTCCGCCCACAGAACTGCCGCTCACTGGATGTTTTTTCTTTTTCGGACCATTCTCTGTAAACCCTAGAGATGGTTGTGCGTGAAAATCCCAGTAGATTAGCAGTTTCTGAAATACTCAGACCAGCCCTTCTGGCACCAACAATCATGCCACGTTCAAAGTCACTCAAATCAACTTTCTTCCCCATACTGATGCTCGGTTTGAACTGCAGGAGATTGTCTTGACCATGTCTACATGCCTAAATGCACTGAGTTGCCGCCATGTGATTGGCTGCTTAGAAATTAAGTGTTAACGAGCAGTTGGACAGGTGTACCTAATAAAGTGGCCGGTGAGTGTATGTACATATACACAACTATTATTAAACCTATTAGAAACAATTCCATATAATCACATTATTTTTTATCACAAATCACAAATTTATTCCATAAATATATATGTTTATAATACATATTTTGACATTTGTCTCATATGAAATATCCATATATGAAACACACGGATCAAGCATATCTTTAAATGTGTTTACTTAGTCTGTTAAATTGGAACAACTAATTTTGTTCTAAATGCATTTTAGTTGTCCAAACGTATTTCTGAAGTTCAACTAAATTTGTAATTTAATATACTTGTTAGTGCTACAGTAGGAGTATATAAGTACATTTTAAATATACTCTGGTATTTTTTTTTTTTAAATGCAGAATTAACTCAGCAGAAACTTCAAATGCATTTTGGGGACATTGCAATTGAAATTCAGTAACACTGTAAGAGTGTTGAACATACATTAACATTATATAACAAACTTTTAGTGATTTTAAAAAATACATTGTAAAGGCATTTCAAGTAAACTTGAAGTGTGCTGATGGCATCATTGTGTGCTTCAAATAGGCTACAATAAAGTAATCTTTATAAATAATGGCACTGCTTGTAAATTTGCCTGGTTTCTTTTATTTTCATGATTTTTGGACAAACACACACTGTCTGTGAGCTGCTTTGCGATTACACATGGAAATACATTGAAATAACCTTGAGTTTAAATTAAAGGCATTCATGAGACTGTTTATTTGGTCCAGAACCAGTTTGTCTAATGAGACTTTAAATAACTTTGAAAATATGTCTTCAATGAGCACCTCATGCCCTACAACCTATGCCAATATAGATATTTAGGGGCGGGCGTCTTTTTGTCAAAAAGACAGGCAATTAGTGCAAATATATGCTCCGTTATGGGAAATGTAAAAAAAGAAGGATTTTTTTTCTTCCACTTGCTTGGGCCCCATAATGGCCATTGAATAATCCGGCCCTGGGTGCCCCCCTATTGGCTGGTGCCCCAGGGCACTCGCCCAATCCCGTCTATGGATAATCCAGCCCTGTCTGTTGGGATTTAGAGGGTTTCTGTTGTGTTTTGTGGGTCACCATTGTGTTGAAGAGTAGAGCCTGTTCTTCAGTCCAGGATGAGCAGAGATACACTGATATTCTACATGTTGCTTTATTTAAAGGCAGTGTCTGTGTAGTTGCTAATGCATTGATGATCTTTTTGTTAACCCCATACGTTAACCCCATAGCCATTACATGTTTAAAACAGTAATATCCTAAATTAATATTCACAAACTATATATCATTTGAAATTTTACAGTCTGTAGTTTTCATATTTGGTGATTGATTTTCAAAATAAATTACAGAAGAGCTGTAATCTATCAATTTGCAACAATAATATTTTCATACTCATAAGGCGTGTTAAGACCTTTATTTTGAAATAGTGATGAACATGAAAATCATGAAAGAATGGTACAAACCTCAGTTTGTTTTCATGCCAATAGTTCAAAAGATTTTTTTTTAGAAAAAAAAGTCTGAAAATGTTTTAAATATAAAGAAAAAAAATTATAGATTCACCATTTGTGAGGTGGCAGTGTTATTTTTATGTGATTATTGAGGTTGAATATTCCAAACTCCCCTTAGTACTTCTGAATAGGATGCCTACTTCATAAACTGTATGAAAATTGTAGGAATAATTGTTCAGATCACTCAAAACAAGTATGGAAATGGAGGCGCCCTTATATGGGCAGTAATGGAGTCTGGTTGTGACCTAGTGAAAAAGTTTGGTATTGCGGCCAAACAATATCAACCTAAAATTTGAAACACACCTTGTTCAGAGTTTTGGCTTTGATTTTCTTGCAGTTTTAGAGTCCACCAGGTTTTGAAAAAAATATATTTTATTTAAAATATGAATAATTAAATTTTTATATTTTACATTTTCATAAACTCAAACTTCTAGAACTTTTTCTCTTTTTCCACTTTCTTAATTTATTTAACTTCTACAAAAATCTGCCAAATGTCTTCTTTGAAATAAGACCAATCTTACATCTATATTCTATATTCAATATTCTAAATCTATATTCCAAAGCATTCTTGAATTACAACCATTTAAGTTCGGATTGTGCATTTTCATATATTCAAAAAAGGGGGAGCGACACTTAAGAGGTTAAGTTCTTCAACTCATTTATGTGTGCTGTTGTTAAATAGCAGGATTTAGATAAATAGATTTGTCTAGTTATCTCATTCAAGTCTTTTTCTTAGTGGACTCAAATGAAATAAGCTCATAGTATAAATATTTTATGGCAATTGATCAATCGATTTCCACAAATGAAATTAATTATCTCAGTGCATTTTTAATAACAGTAACATACTGTAAATATTACAGTAAATAACTGTAAATTCACAGCTGCTCTTGTTTTGCTGCTTTTATAGGTGTGTGCTGTATAATGTTACAGTACAATGCAGTTTATGATGTACAGTCCTCTTGTAAATTTACTGGCAACCACAACTGTGTAAAGGTGTTTACAGTGTACACCTGTAAAGGGAGAGAAGATTAAGCACAGAACACACAATGAATTATCCTCACCACAAACTTTATGTGGCATCTCTTTTGTACCAATTAGCAATAAACAACTTTAAAAACAGCATCATTCCCAGATAACAAACCAACATTGAATCCTGCTGTATAAGCAAGATTGAAATCTTCATTGTTGATTCAATGTAAAATAAGTGATTTAATTTAAGTTGATATATTTTTCATCATTGAAATAATATTATGTCAGGGTGCAAACCTAATGGAAAAAAAATATGTTAAGTTTCAAACTTTTTTTTACGGCAGCATCTGGAGCTTCTGCACACCTTTTGTCAAACAAGGAGTGTTTCAGTTAACCCCACAAAAACACTAACATAATGAAGGGAAAAAAACAGTCACCAACATCATCAACTTCAAATAAGACAACATGCCCTCAGAGTTATACATGTCTCTACAAAAAGGATAAAAAGATTTAAATTTGATGCCAAACAAGATCAAACTCACATACCATGTCAAACTCAAATCTGTATGTGATTTAATTCCCCAATTATCATGTACATTTCTCTGATAGCAGATGAACACTGAACATTGTCAGCAGCTTTTAATGTGTGACTTCACAAGATTTCAATTAGACGAGAGTAGATGTTAAAACTTTATGCTGATTTGCAATGGGCTTCTGCCAAGATAATCACTAACTAAGACGTAGCTTTACAGTAATATGGTCTTCAACCATTTACGCTTCCTTCCATATGGTGATGTGAATATCCTTCTGTCTGGTGTTAATGACTGAAGTATATTTCCTGGCGCGTCAGCACACACAACGGCTGCAATGCTGGCAACCGTTTGTTGTGTTCATTGTTGTCAAAATCTTATTGCTGCAGAACTGCTGGAACATATTTCCTGATTTTAAAACCATCATCAGGTAACCATCATCACCTGATCTCATTCCACTTTAGCTTTCTTTGCTGCTGAAAATGTGTTTGACAAACACACTGTCACAGAAGCAAAAAAAAAGACATAATAAGAGTTAAGAGCCCAAATAATGGACTAACTAATAATCACTGTTATGGTGACTTCAAATGAAACAGTTAAACCCCTGTTAATTCTCAATAATAACTTTTGTAGACAACTGACATAAATAAAGTCAGTCTGGTTAGTAATAAGTGAAGCTGGTAATGCTGTTTGTGGAGTTGTTTAACCCTTCTCTGCTGAGATCTTCACAGATTTAATGTCTTCTTTTATCTTCAGTTGATTTCATCTAAGGCTGTGGCTGGCAGTCAGTTGTAACAGGCTTGGTAACAGGCTTATTAAGGCTGAGATGACTCCATATTTAATATACACAGATTTTGTGGCTCCGATAAGGTCCAGTTCTGGTTTATTTCTTTGCTCTTGGCTGACATGTGGCATTGCTATGGCCTGCTTGTGGCCCAGATCTGGCAAACAGAAGCGGTCCGCCCATGGGCCGTCATTCCACACTACATGTGGGCCAGATCAGTATTCCACAAGTGCCAGATGTGGGCCGGATCTGGGCCGAGACAGTGTTGCTATGTGAGTTTTGACTAAGGCTGTCGAAGCCCTACTGTCGTTGTTAATGTAGGTTCAGTGGCAACGGTTCCGTATGGCATATTACCTAGTGAATTGCAAAACACAAAAAAATCTGTCCAACACCAATCCTCATGCAAAAACAGTACAAGGTATTGTAATAACTATGATAACTATGCAAACTATTCAAATAATTCAACATCTCTTCAAGTTCTCTTACGAGAGGTTCTCTCATATTGCGTAAGTTGCTTACGCTACTGGTAAAGTCATCTTTTCTCAAGATATTGAAGCCAAAAATTATCCTTTATTTTCCATATATTGTCAACGCAGTGCAGCAGCAGCAGACCTAGAGCAGGCTATCTTGCGTGCCCATTGGCTGCCTTGCGGCAACTGCTGCGGCCTACCGCTGAGCCTCGCGCGTGACGTCGCACCCTCTACGCGTCACAGCCTGCCAGAAAGGGGGGGTGGCTTAGCGTATATAAGACCGGCTCGGGGGCTGCATCACTGATTTCATCATCTTCAGCGAGCTCTACGCATCGCTGCACTCTGAGAGAAGCCACCGCCGTTGAATCCAGCGACCAGCACGCAGAGGAAAGAGCCTGAGGAAGCCGGTCGTCTTCGCCGCCTTCAGCCTTCCGTGCCTGCTACGCCTTCCGGCGCCTATTATCCTTTTTTTACTATTGCTTCTGCCTGTGAGTGTTCGCCGCCGCGACGCTCACTTTTCTAAAAGAGCGCGAGCGTTTTTCTCAAAATGCCTCGCATTTCCTGCGGCTCGTGCAGAGCCCCGCTCAGCGCCGGAGACCGCCGTGTTATCTGCGCTCTCTGCCTGGGCCCAGAGCACGCAGCCCTCGCCCTGGATTCAGGCACTGTGAAGCACTTCCGTTGTCCACCCTGCACTCTCGACTCGAAGCCTTCACCGCCACCGCTGTCACTCCACCCTCCGGACCGCGCAAGAAGAAGCGCCGTTCGCAGAGGATACCGGAACCTGAGGTCACTGTGAAAGGCTCGCCAGTCTTCATCCCGCCAGCCTCTCTCTCTCCTTCTCTGCCCCTCCCGGACGCGCAGCTGTTGGCTTCGGCCCGCACTGCCGCCGCCTCAGAGGACGAAGCGGAAGGAATTGACCTCGGTGACAGCTGTTCCATCCTGGCATCGGACAGCGAGGAATGGTCGAGTTCGCATCACTCCGTCTCCTCCTCGATCCAGGAATCCAGCAGGACTCGGGCTGGCGTGGACGCTGAGCTTTTGCGTCTCCTGTCGCAAATGCGAGGCACCTATCCAGGCCGTCGACCAGCTCGGCCTGGATTGGTCACCGCCTCAGGAGCCCGCGCACAATAGGCTTGACGGCTGTTTTCTCCACAGCCCACCGCCCGTCTTCAGATCTGCGCCTTTCCTCCCGGAGCTGCACACTGAGCTATCGAAGTCGTGGAACGCTCCATTCTCCGCGAGGCTCCACTCTAATGTCTCCTCGGCGCTCTCCCAAGTGAACGGTGCCGCCGAGAAGGGGTACAAAGCTATCCCCCCAGTGGAACAGGCGGTCGCAGCGCACCTTTGTCCACCCTCCGTGAGATGGCGCTCAAAGTCTGCCCTCCAGTCCAAAGCCTGCAGGACCACCTCAGCCCTTGTCGGCCGCGCGTTTTCTGCCGCCGGACAAGCTGCTTCCTCTCTGCCCTCGATGGCAGTGCTGCAGATCCTCCAAGCTAATCTCCTCCGCGTATGGGACGAGAAAAGGGACCAGGCCGCCATCACGGATTTAAGGAGCGCGACGGACCTCTCCCTCGGCAGATGTATGGCCTCGCTCACCATCACAGAGAGGCACCTATGGCTGACGCTTGCGGATATGAGGGACTCTGAGCGCTCCGCTTTTCTCGACGCGCCGCTCTCTCCCTCTGGTCTCTTCGGCCCAGCGGTAAACGGGATCGTCGACCGCTTCTCCGAGGTACAGAAAACTTTGCAGGCCATGAACCTCTTTCAGCCTCGACGCTCGAGCTCCGCTGCAAGCCGCCCACGTGAGCCACCTGCACGGAATGTTGGCCAGTGTCCAGCTCAGCCCCAGCCTTCACAGTGACGACAGGGCGGCCACCCTAGATTGCGCTCTGCCAGCCGCTCCAGGCCGCCTCCCACCCGGGGACCCCGGCCCAGGATAACGCTGAAGCCGAGCACGCGAAGCCCTCCTAGCCACAGCAGAGAGGAAAAGACGGCTGGGTCTCGTCCTGTCAGTCCCCTCAGAGAAGGCTACTGCGGATGTAATTTTAGCAGCCAACGAGTCGGCAACACAGCCCGCTCGCCTGCACACAACCGCCGTTTTCACGGCGACCCAGAGAAATCTCAAAAAGAGTATAATTTCTGGCAAACCGGCTCACGCCTATGGTGTTTTAAGTGTAGAAAAAGTGCCCACAAACCAGTGCTCACCCCTACACATAAACACGGTGCCCCACGTGTCTCACACAGAGCCCACTCTCATAAAGCTGGCACAAGCCACTCGAGTGATAAATGTAGAGAATGTGCCCACAGATTTGTGCTCACACCTACTCACTGCCCGCTCTGTCACACGGCAACAGCCTCACAGCGGCCGAGTTATGAATGTAAGTCGCGTGCCCGCCCACGAGCGCTCACGCTTACTACTAAACACTTCGCCCCAGGCTCCGCTCGCACAAAATATTATCACAAAATGTTCCCCACTCCCAGTAGACGGGTCATTACAAGTGATACAGACAGTCCCCGCTGTCAGCGAGCCGCCGTTTCTGAGATCAGAGGGCGCGCGCGCCTCGCACACACCTCCGGTTCAGCTTCCCGAGTGCGCAATGAGCGGCGATCGGAACCCGGAGTCCATTCTGCCCCTAGCTATACATGTAAAAGCATGGGAAGCTATTCCAGGAGTGTCAGAATGGGTGCTGAGCACTATAAGTCAGGGCTATTCACTTCAGTTCGCTCGCTCGCTTTCGAGTACGCACCGAGACGAAAGTGAAAGCGCATGTAGCGCATCTACTCCGCGCAGAAATACCCACACTGCTGTGCAAAGGGGCCATAGAACCAGTACCTCCTTCTCTGAGCGAATCAGGCTTTTACAGCCGTTATTTCCTCGTGCCCAAGAAGGACGGAGCTCTAAGACCTATCTTAGATCTGAGATATTTGGACAAAGCTCTCATGAGACGGCCGTTCAAAATGCTCACGACCAGACAAATTCTCGCGCAAATTCGCCAGAGAGACTGGTTTATATCTCTCGATCTGAAAGATGCATACTTTCAGATCCCGATAGTCCCCCGTCACAGGCCATTCTTGAGATTCGCCTTTGACGGTCGGGCATATCAATACACCGTCCTACCGTTCGGCCTGTCTTTAGCACCCCATACATTTGCGAAGTGCATGGACGCGGCTCTCGCCCCATTGAGAGAAAAAGGGCTGCGAATCCTGAACTATTTGGACGACTGGCTGATTCTAGCGCAGTCAGAGATGGAACTGTTATCTCACAGAACTGTGCTTCTCAGTCATCTGGAAAGCCTGGGTCTCTCGGTCAACTGGACCAAGAGCTTGTTACTGCCCAGTCAGTCAGTTTCCTTTCTAGGAATAGAACTGGACTCTGTGGCCATGACGGCCCGCATATCGTCACAGCGCGCGCGCTGTGTTCGACACCTGGCCGCATCTTTCCAGGAGGGCAGCTGCTCTTCTCTGAAGACATTCCAGAGAATGCTGGGCTGTATGGCATCGGCCTCGGCTATACTTCAGCTGGGTCTGCTGCGCGTGCGCCCGCTGCAGCGCTGGCTGAATGCCCAGGTGCCTCATCAGGCATGGGCGGATCAGAGTGACTCAGAGCTGCGTTTCTGCTCTGTAGCCCTGGTTAGTGGCTGACTGGTACCAGCGGGGTGTGACAATGGGAGCTGTCTCGTAGGCAAGGCAAGGCAAGGCAAGTTTATTTATATAGCACATTTCATACACAATGGCAATTCAAAGTGCTTTACATAGAAGAAATTAAAATAATCAAAACAAATAAGAATAATTAAAACAGTTTAGAATAAAAAATCAAATAAAGTAGTACTGGTCCACCCCTATCTGAGATGGAAGAGATTGAGCCGGTTTACGTTGCCACTGGACCTCTAGCCCAGGGACGTACTCTGCTGGGGTGGTGCTACACCAGTAATGCCCAGCGGGGCCCCCACAGAGCACGCTTCGTGTGCGCTGTCTGCTGCCGTTACCCTTAACGACGCTCTCAGCGACTTCTTATACAGCAGTATAACTTACTCCTTCACTCGCCTCATCGGAGTGAAGACTCTCCCGCTCTCCTTCAAAATCTCTTCCAGAGATTATAAAAATAAATAAAATTAGAAATTAGAAAACAAACAAAGACAAAACCAGTACATAGAAGAAATTAAAATAATCAAAACAAATAAAAATAATTAAAACAGTTTAGAATAAAAAAATCAAATAAAGTAGTACTGGTCCACCCCTATCTGAGATGGAAGAGATTGAGCCGGTTTACGGTGCCACTGGACCTCTAGCCCAGGGACGTACTCTACCGAAAAGTCATCTCGACGGATGCCTCCAACCTAGGTTAGGGCGCTCTCTTCGAGGGCAGACCGGTCTTCGGCCTCTGGTCAGACCAGGAGAAATGTTTCCATATAAACTGTCTGGAAATGATAGCGGTCGACAACGCGCTCAGGCGCTTTCTCCCGTTTATACGGGACCACCATGTGTTAGTTCGCTCGGACAACATGTCTGTTATGTCCTACATAAACCGTCAGGGCGGTGTCAGATCCAGAAGCCTCTGCCATCTGACAGAACGCCTTCTCGCTGAGAATTGCGCATGTGCCAGGCCACCTGAACGACGGCCCAGACAAACTGTCCAGGGACCATGTTCCCCCGGGGGAATGGTCCCTCTACCCCCAGACAGTCCAGTTACTGTGGCGCCTTTTTTGGTAAAGCGGAAGTCTACCTGTTTGTGTCAAAAGACAACGCTCATTGCCCGCTGTTCTTTTCAAAGAACGAGGACGCGCTGGCCCAGATTTGGCCCAGCCTCCCCCTTTATGCTTTCCGTCCGGTCTCTCTGTTACCACAGGTAATCAAGAGAATCAGGGTAACGCGCCACACAGTGCTACTTATAGCCCCGCGATGGGAGAATCAGGTCTGGTTCCCGGAGCTGATGCGGCTGTCGCATACAGCCCCTTGGCCAATTCCGGTGAGGAGGGACCCCCTCTTCTCTCAAGCCCGCAGCTCAATTTGGCATCCCCATCCAGAGTGCTGGTCTCTGC
Source organism: Rhinichthys osculus (assembly GCA_029959095.1). Lineage (NCBI taxonomy): Eukaryota > Metazoa > Chordata > Actinopteri > Cypriniformes > Leuciscidae > Rhinichthys > Rhinichthys osculus. The sequence goes on from JARWKJ010000002.1 coordinate 54,217,136, forward strand.
ACGCATGGGTAATCAACGAATACCCGTTGTCCTGCCAGAAGGAGTGATGAACACGATTACGCAATCCAGAGCCCCCTCTACAAGGCGGCTTTACGCGTCTAAATGGTCTGTGTTCTCCAAAGGGGGTGCCGATAGAGATCTAAACCCACGAACGTGTGGGGTCCCGTGGTTGCTTGGCTTCCTTCAAGAGCCGTTGGATAAGGGCAGGTCCCCATCCACGCTCAAAGTATATGTGGCGGCCGTCTCAGCGTTTACTGAGCCAGAAGGATGAACCCCACGCGACCCCCCTCGGTTCCCATGTGGGACCTATCATTGGTCCTAGAGGCCCTGAAAGCTTTCCCTTTTGAACCGTTAGACTCCGTGGACCTAAAGTACCTCTCGCTCAAAACCGTTTTTCTGACAGCTCTGTCATCAGTTAAACGTGTAGGGGATTTACACGCTTAACTTTTCCAAATCAACCAAATTTCCAAAGTCATCCTCAAACCAAAGCACGGTTATGTCCCAAAAGTGTTGGGCACCCCCTTTAGAGCACAGGTCATTTCTCTTTCGGCTCTGCCAGTATCTGATAGTGAGAGCGCTGAGACCGTCAGAGCGCTGAGGACTTACATTACACGCTCCGCCCCTTTCAGGCGTTCGGAACAGCTCTTCGTTTCGTTTGGTGGGCGCAACAGGGGTCTTGCCGGCTCGAAACAGAGCCTGTCTAGATGGATAGTGGACGCTATCACATCCGCCTATGTGTAAAGGCCTGCAATGCCCCCTGGGCATCAGGGTGCACTCCACTAGAGGCGTGGCCTCGTCGTGGGCTTGGTCCAGCGGAATTTCCATTCACGACATTTGTGAGGCGGCAGGCTGGGCCTCTACGTCTACTTTTGTCAGGTTTTGCCAACCTGAAAGTTCCCTGGAAGTTCTGTCAGTATGAGATGTCAGTATTGCGTAACAGGTGGCAACTTATTGGTCACAAACAGTAACTAAATCCTCACGGATCTGTTTCTCCTCTGATGTGTTTTGTCTTCAGTATGGATTCAGTGGGAGTGAATGCGATTGAAACAGCAGCTCTTGGGAGAACCTTCCAGCTCGGCATGCTGTACGACTGCAGAAAGGATAATACCAGGTACCAAAATATTACATTATCACAGATTAAAAATGTTAATATGATTTACTAAAACTATTTTCTGATGTGAAATGTGATTCTAATAAATTCACTGTTGAGAGTTAAAACCCATTTTTCCTGTTACAGGTATTAGACTTTGGAATAAAGAGCAGCTGCAGCAGAATATTTGCTCTTGTGCCCAAATCAATACAGGATTCAATGTTACAGCTTCAGACTCCATTCAGGACAAATCTAAATTACTGAATATTGACGTGGGCTCAAACTGAGTCTTTTTGGTGATCTCATCCATGTTAGTGGAGCAGCAAAATATCTCAAAGACACGAAGACATCTTTTAAACAGCAGAGACTGACGCTACATTATCATTCAACCAGCAGGTTTGAAGAACTGACCGTGAATCATTTGCCTTCTGAAAATATTCCTGATGATGGTAATGACATTGCCACACATGTAGTGACAGCAATACTGTATGGAGCCGATGCCTGCTTTGTGTTTGACAGACAAGTTTCTTCAAATGAGAACAAAAAATCAGTAAAAGGAGAAGTAAAAGTGGCCCTTGAGAAACTGCAGGGCATCATTTCAGTGGGTGCAAATGCTGATCTAAATGTGAATCACAGTCAGAAAACTGCAGTCAAAAAATTCACTTGTACTTTTTATGGGGACTTCCAGCTACCGTCTAACCCGACCTCTTTTGAAGATGCGTTGAAGGTTTTTGCTGATCTACCAAAACTGCTTAAAGAAAACCAAGAGCTGGCGGTTCCTCTGAGAGTTTGGCTTTTTCCTCTGGACAAACTTTATTCAAGAGCTTCAAAACTTCATAAAGACATCAGCATGGATCTGATCATAAAGATAGAATCAGTGATTGAGAGTTTAAATACGACTGAAATGAAATGCAGTGATTTTCTGAAAGATCCCCTGCTCTGACGTTTACTGCATTCCATGATACAACACTGAAAATTAAGCAAAACTGCTACACGTACAAGTTGAGACTCATGAAGAAACTCGGCTCTCTGCTGCCTAACATCCGTGGGAATGTGATGAAGGAAACTGCACTGGCTGATCTTCTACAAGAACATGATGAATCTCCATTCAGAGGAAGTAATCTTGCAGAATGGCTGAATGAGAGAGAAAGAGAGTCTGAGGTCATTAAAACAATCCTCAGACAGTTGAAATCCATCGAGGTAAAAGACAACATTGATCTCATCAAGATGGATCTGGAGGTCGGGAATCTAGTCAGTTACACATTCACTTCACTGAACTGCTCAGATGTGCTTCTTCAACAAACTGCCTATCTGAGTCCTGCAACACAAGGAGAAACGGATGAGAAGAGCCTTGATTTCAAGCAAAAATCTTGGCTAACTCCTGAGATCCAAAAGACCATGAGGAGCAACTTGAAGATATTTAAGAAGTTGTTAAATTTAACAACAAGACAGATTCGTTGTGTCCTCAAAGGAAATGGAGAATCATCCTGGATCCTGCATTATTCTGTATGGAAGTGAATGTGATGAAGCTGTTTGCTTTACTCCTCCATCCACACCAGCCACTGAAGAGGTCAAAGGCCAGAGTGTGGTTCTGAAGGTTCCTCCATCATGTCCTGCTACAGAGGAGCTCAGATTACTGTATAAACCGAAGCATGACACAGACTGGAGATCTGAACCTGTGCTGAAGGACCAACACACAGTTACTCTGACTGATCTGAGACCAGGAACCGAGTATGAGATCAAGTGTGCAGCGGTGGGGAAACTCAACTACACCGTAGACAGTGACGTAATCAAAGTTACTACAGAGGTATGATTATCATTCATCAAATATCACCTGGCAATAAATACATTAAGCTGTACAGAAATAGGAAAGGAGCAGCAACTGGCTGTGGTTGAGACGGAAAGATTCTAGTTGGCTGAGTACAGGCCGTCACGCTACGGTTTCGTAGAATTCTTGAAAACTTGAAGAGTCTGTTGGTTTATTTGTATACGTTCCTGTGGATATTGCGTGAATGACGGGTGGTTGGGCAGATATTGTGTTTTGCAGTAGGTGGTATGCCATACGGAACCGTTGCCACTGAAACTGCATATTAACGCACCAGTGGGGCTCGACAGCCTTAGTCAAACGGGTTGGCGCGTATGGTTGCGTTGCGGAGAGATTGTGGTTAGGTCTCAGCAGCAGGAGGGATGTAGAGGTCAGTAAGCTGGGCTGAGTTGAGTGGGGGATGGAGGGGGGTGACTCTGGGACGCCAGAGTCACTGTCGAGCTCTCTTGAGGTGTCGTGGGCTAGTCGACGAAACACTGAGGACGGATGGTGCCCACTTGAAGACCCTAGAGATGTCCCCTACTCGGCTCAATCCAGACGGTTGTTGTGCTGGTCCTGTAGTTGCAGCCGTCGCGTGTGCTGACGCGCCAAGTACACTGCAGCCGTTAACGCCGGACAGAAGGGGAGTCACACCACCATATGGAAAGAAGCGTAAATGGATGGAGAAGCATAGTTTACTGTAAAGCTACGTCTTAGCTTTGCTTATCTTGGCGAAAGCCGAGTACAAATCAGCATGAAGTTTTAACATCTACTCTCGTGTAATGGAAATCATGAAGATCTGGATACGTCCAGTGACTGCGGTGAATAGTGCTGCTGGCAACAAGGGAAAGACCTTGTGACAGCCTGGAGAGACAGCTGACAGGAGGAAAGAGACCCCAATGGGGCTGGTAAGGGTTAGCTGCCCTTGTCGGCAGTATCCAGCTCCGTGTTTACAGGATGCTGGAGACACCCGCCCAAGGCTTCTGAGAAATTAAAGAGAAAAATACCCCTAGAGTCTGCGAGAGCGGGGGCGGAAGATGACTCAATGTTGGAAACATTTTAGAATATTATCAGTATGTTATTCTAATGTTATTCTAGCTTATTGCTAATCTCATACAACCAACAAACTAACGGATAGAACAACATAACTTTCAACACACTCAAATGCAGTTTAGTGTGATAGTGTAACGTTAGACCAAGCGAAACAGCGCTGCGTTACCTCTCAAGTTTCATTAGTCTAAAAAACTGACCTGAGTTAGTAATTCAGCAAGTTACAATACAATACAGACAATAAGACAATACAATACACTGTGAACAAACACTTTTTTTGCCTCTTCTGTTACATATATATACGTCTACATCAAGATATATCGTAGATCAAATTGTCTGGCAATGAATAGAGTGGAGGTGGTGGAGGTTGAGAAGATTCCCCCCTTCCATGTAAAGTGCTTTGAGTGCTGAAAAAAGCGCTATATAAATGTAATGAGTTATTATAATTATTATTATTTTTGGTAAACTGAAACTCCAGTATGTTCAATCTGTTCATCATATAAAGCGATCGAGTCTCTTCATGAAATTTGGACTTCATGAAGAGACAACTCAACTCATATGGATTTTTTTTTAAATGATCTCTTTAATTCACTTTTTGAAGTGTCAAAGTGTCAGTTGCGTAGCTGTCAATGGAGGGACAGAAAGCTCTCAGAATTCATCAAAAAGATCTTTATTTGTGTTCCGAAGATGAACGGAAGTCGTACGGGTTTGGCACGACTTTAGGGTGAGTAATACAGTTACAGATTTTAGAATGAATATAATAAATATCTCATTGTTTTTTTCTATTAAACAGAGAAAAAACAAGGACATTGGAACAGAGCAGAGCAGAGCAGAAAAAATATATCATCTATTTCAGAGACTTCATCTTGAACACAGGTACCACAGTAAACTGAGACCTGCAGATGTTCTTCAGATATCTGCACATTCATTACAGTCCCATGAGTTTTATGCTGAAGAGGAGCTGATTCAGACTTTCCTACAAAAACTACTGATGATGAACTACAGAGCACGATACATTAAAACTAAAGAGAATAACAAGGATGATCACATTCAACAAAGAGACAATCACTCATCTGAAGATGAAAGTAATATTTTTCATGAAATGTCTTTGTCTAGTGATGGAACAAGACAATCTGATCGCATTCACCTGATGGATGTTCAGATGGCTGTGTTTCATTGTGCTGATAGTTTCCTGAAGCAGCTGATGGTCACTAAACAGTCCCAGTGTCAGTACGCTCTGCCTCTGCTTGTTCCTGATCCATTCACACAACAGATTGAGTTTCCTCTCTGGACATTCAGACAAATCAACAAGAGCTGGAAGATGAGAAACACCAACAATAAAACCATCATTCATACCCAGCCGATCTGCAATGCACAAACTCCAATGGTGTTTTTCTTCAGGTTTGGCTCTTTATCTTCATCCAAGTCTCAGCTGATGAACAGTCTGATCAATGAGAAACACAACACGTTCTTCCACAGGAACTGCCCAGGCAGCAGCAGAACCAGAGTCCTGATGGATGGAGTGGTGGAGATCGCCTGGTTCTGCCCCTCTGGGAAAAACACGGATAAATTCACGGACTGTGTTGCGTTCTGTAATCTACACGGTGATGCAGGAGAACATGAGAAACAGCTGCAGATCCTCACTGAAATGGCCTCAGTCAATGTTGTTCTGCTATCACAACTGGACAAGAATGACAAAAGTGCAGCAATAATACAAAACATGTACAGGAACTCAAAGCCACTCATTTGCCTTTTTACTGAGAATGAATCTACTGTAACTGAAGTAAAGAAAAGGAAATACAAGATTGGTCTAAGAGACCGAAATCATTCAGTTGTACCTATAGAACTGAGAAGAGCTATAAATGATTGTCTCTCAGTATCATCTTCCACTTTCAGACTTGAAGATGTGTCCAAACACTCAGACATCAGAGTAGATGAGGAAGATGATGAAGATTGCAGGAGAGGAAAAGAAGCAGCACAGAAGATGATGAGTTTACTGGAGAAGAAAGATCTGACAGAAAACAAAGAATCATTTCTGCCTCATCAGGGGAAACTGTGGCATCAGTGGAGTCAGAAGAACAAAGAACTACATCAACCTCGAGCAAATGAGACAGAAATGGACATCAGTAGAAAGAAAACAGAGATGAAGAAAATCTGTGAACAGCAGCATGAATCGGACATCAGGGAGTTTATTAAGATCTTTATTAAAGAAATGAACTCACATGCAGCAAACAATATGTATTTTCTTAAATGGCTCAGAATCTTCCTGGATGAATATATCGCAGGTGACCTGTCTGATCTACATCACAAATACGATGAAAAGTGGTCAACTGTTTTAAAACTGAAAGAGAATTTTGATAAATCTGAACAACTCAAAGCTGAACAAGCAGAACTTGAGAGAATATCTGAGGATCTTCAAGCTGCATCCTTTGGTTTGGAACACATCATGAGGGAGATCGGTCAGATCTATGAATCATGTTCATCCGTGAAGAAGAACAAGAAAGATCTGCAGTTTGACTTCTCTTCTCTCCCGAGTCTTGCAGCAGAGATGATGATCTCTGGATTTTCACTGGAGCTGATGGATGGAGATGCTGCTCATGTTCCTATGATCTGGATCTCTGCTGTTCTAGATGAACTCATCCAGAAACTGGGAGACCAGAGAGTCTTTGTGCTGTCAGTTTTAGGGATTCAGAGCTCTGGGAAATCCACCATGCTGAATGCCATGTTTGGACTCCAGTTTGCCGTCAGTGCTGGGAGGTGCACCAGAGGAGCTTTCATGCAGCTGGTCAAAGTGTCAGACGAGATGAAAACACAGATGAACTTTGACTATATTCTGGTTGTTGATACTGAGGGTCTTCATGCTTTAGAACTGGCTGGAAGATCAAAAAAAGATCATGACAACGAATTGGCAACATTTGTTGTTGGTCTTGCAAATTTGACATTAATCAATATCTTTGGAGAAAACCCATCTGAGATGCAGGACATTCTTCAGTCTGTTGTTCAGGCCTTCTTGAGGATGAAGAAGGTCAGAATGAATCCCAGCTGTGTATTTGTGCATCAGAACATCTCAGATGTCACAGCTGGCAAGAAAAACGAGGAGGGAAGGAGACAACTGCTGGAGACACTGGATAAGATGACAAAACTTGCTGCAGAAGAGCGTTTCAGTGATGTCATTGACTTTGATGTTCAGAATGATGTGAAGTATTTCGCTCAGTTCTGGGAGGGAAACCCACCCATGGCACCACCAAACCCAAACTACAGTGAGAATATTCAAGAACTAAAGAAAACTATTGTGTCTCATGCCTCAAAGTCACATGGAATGATGTTGATAGACATAAAAGATCGTATTAGAAATCTCTGCAAGGCTTTACTGAATGAACGATTTGTCTTCAGCTCCATAACTGCTCTGGAGATTTCAGCCTACAGGAAACTGGAGACCGAATACAGCAAGTGGTCCTGGAGTCTTTACAGTGCCATGATGGAAACTGAGAACAAACTACTCAACAAAATAGAAAATGAAACAATCCATGAGGTTGAGGAAACTGATCTTCAAAGAGAACTGAAGACGACAAGTGAAGAAGTGAAAAATTCAATGTCAGAATTATTTGAGAAAGACGCAGATATACTGATTCAGTGGAAAAAAACATTTGACATAAAATTTAATGAGATTGAGGAAAACATTGTGAGAGAAACAAAGAGGAAATTAAATGTGATTCTTCAGCAGCGGAACCTGACGAAAAAGATTGATGCTCAGAGGACACATCATGAAAACACTCTCTATGAAAAGAGCAAAAAGCTTGCCTTACAACTCAAAGACAATGCAAATAATGAAGAAACACTGAAGAAAGAATTTGATTTGTTTTGGGAAAAGAGTGTAAATAGGGTAATCTCAGACACTCCCCCAATCAAAGACATTGACATAATGAGAGATGTGAGATATATCCTCAAAAACATCTATAGAAGTGCTCTTGTATACCATTGCAGTGAGAGCTGTGATATTTTTACTGTGTCTACTTACTCTCAATATGTTATTTTCAGAAAGTTTACAAAAACAGGTAAAGAAACATGTGGATTTGCTCAAATTATGTGTTCAAGATTGAATTCTTCATGGATTTGGTTCTTTCCATCAGTAAGAGAGCAAACACGATGATCACTGACCAATACAGACTGTTCAAGGAAGCCAATGATCATGTTCTCTATTTGGAGAGGAAGAGAGGAGAGTACTACAGTATTTTCCAGAAATACTGTCATGGAGCAACATCAGCTTCTATTTTTGGAAAGATCATCTGTCAGAAACTTAAAGAGCCCATTGAGCAGAGTGTCTACAAGAAGACTGCCAGAGATCTGACACATGAAATAATGAAAAACTGTGAATCACCGAATGGAAACAGATCAAATCTGGAGAAACACATCCTAAAGACACTGGCAGAAGAGGAGGATTTCAACAAATACATGAACTACATTTATAATCCCAGGGATCACTTCAAGAGTTTCATCAGAGATGAAGTCAGTTGGTACATCACTGATAAGTTCAGTCCCAGTGTTTTACCCAAGATGAAGGACAATATTAAACTCCTGCAGCAGAAGATCATGAAAGCAGCACATGCATCTACTGAACATGTTCAAGTGAATGGAGGAGATGTTGGTTTGTGGTTGAAGAGTTTCACACAGCAGCTCTCAAATGTGCTGATCTTCTCTGAAAAAGACCTCAGTGGAGTGAAACATGGTGATGTTGATGATTTCAACCTCCTAAAAGATGTGATAAGAAAAGAACTTCCTCCTGTAATGTCTGAAATGAGCAGTAGATTCAACACAAAGACTTTTCCTGCAAATCTGGACTATAAGTTCAGGCTAGATGAGCTTCTGATTGATTACTTCTGTCAGTGCTGTTGGGTTCAGTGTCCGTTTCGTAAAGACATCTGCACCAACACCATAGAAAAACATCATGGAGATCACAGTGTTGCTTTCCACAGAGAGAGCGGAATTAATGTAAGAAATTTCCCTCAAGCACAGTATCTCTGTGCTGTTATTTGCACAAAATTAGTAGCAAGCGATCAGGATTTCTATGCACCAGATGGAAGGTTCCCTTGTAGAGATTACAGAAGAGCAGGAGGAGTTTATGAAGACTTGAGCATCACCACCCCCCCCCCCCCCCCCCCCTGAACTGCCCTACTGGAAGTGGTTTGTGTGTCGATTCCAAAAAGATCTGGAAAAACACTACAGTAAAACATCTGAGGGGAGTTTTAAGATATCAGATGAATGGAAAAGATACTCAAAACAGAATGCTATTGAGTGTTTGGGTCAATGCATCTAATGGAGCAGATAGTGAATAGCCACACTGTTAAAAAAAACTGTGAAATTTACGGTAAAATACCGGCAGCTGTGGTTGCCAGTATTTTACCCGTAAAAAATATGGTGGCAACCTTTTATGTTTTACGGGACTTAAATTTACTGATAAAAGTGCAGTGCATGATTGGATCCATCAATCGAAACTCACCAATATCTCCCAGCATGCATTGCAGCATGAATAAATTATGCTGATTTGCCTCGGTATTTTCTTTTATTATTATTATCTGCTTTTATTTTTGCTGTTGTTTTTGTTGCAACTTTTTAGTAGCTTGTTTTGTGATGTTCAGAGTTTTATCTGATTATTTTGTTGATTGTCACCATTGTTGAGATTCATACGCTGATTCTTGATGTATGTGTTGGTCTAGAGCGGGGGTAGGCAAGTTCGGTCCTAGAGAGCCGCTGTCCTGCAAAATTTAGTTCCAACCCTAATCAAACACACCTGAACAAGCTAATCAATGTCTTCAGGATTACTAAGGCTATACTGCCCTACAAAGCAAAAAGGCAGTAACTGCATTTTTGGTCAAAAATGAGTTATTATCATTTTCATGACATTCAAGGCATCCTTTGTTATGTGACAAAACATCTTATCTCAAATGTGTGTCGTTTTGGAGAAAAATGGTAGTCGTTTGTACAGTAACTGCAAAAAGCCCTAGTGAAACAAAGCAAGAGTACAGTAACATCCATTACTGTATTCTTGTTATGTTTTACCTACCAAAAAATAACCGCGTTGCTGCGCAGTGTAGTTACTGTTGCCATGGTGAACACACAGCTGATTGCGCGGCATCCTCACGGGACGGTTTTAACATTTGCGATTTCACGCTTCTAACTTCACACAAATTTAGTTTGAGATGCAGTGTTTCCCCTAATTGTTCCCCTACCAAACTAACACACACATGCGCGCGCGCTGAAGCACGTGTGTGACGCTCGAGCTGTTTTTTTTTTTGCCTAAATGAGGACACGGTCTTCACGGCAACCCGTCAAAATAAAAGTTCGGTTTAACTTGACAGAAATATATTACTGCTGTACAGTAGAATTTAGAAACGTCTCAATGTAATAATAATACTAACACTAATACAAATAAATTAAGATTAAAACTTAATTTTTCTTCAATTTTTTAATTTTAACAGTAAAGCTCATTGTGCAGCATGTTGTTTGACCAAAAATGTTTGTTTTTAAAATATTGTATAAGTTTAATAATAGTTTATAATAAAAGTTTCATGATTTCAATTAATTAGACATGATTTTTGATTACTAAAAATGTACACCACATATCCGTAACACGCCCGCTACGCAACACTAGTTTCGCAACACAAAAGTTTTGAAAATGTTGTCTTCAAACACAGTGTATCAGACTCAGAGCCCAAGTTGTGGCAAAATAGTTTTTGGAGAATCTGTAGTTACTGCCTTTTCCCTAGGTTTGGTGCCACGTTTTTGGTAAGTAATACAAAGCAAGAATACAGTAACTACAAAATAGGGGTAAAATATCAAATTAAATATGAGGATTGATATGTACAAAGAATAAGCTAATATAATGTAACAAAAGAGCCACATGTCCAATAATCTACCTACAACTACTTAGGCTGGATGACAGGATAACTTTAAAGTCATTTTTCTCTGTTCTGCACTCTGCGTAGTTACTGCCTTTTTGCTTTGTAGGGCAGTATAGGCAGGAGAGGTTTTTTTTCAGTGTTGGAGCAAAACTCTGCAGGACAGCGGCTCTCTAGGACCGAACTTGCCTACCCCTGGTCTAGAACATGCAGTTTAAGTTTACATTCTTTTTTGTACATCATGTGGGTTTTAAAGTTCTTCAGATTGTCGCTGCTAGCTTGCATGCATAGTGTCGCAGAACTATTATATTCAAAAACGGGAAATATATTGGTATTTAACATTCCTCATACAATGAAAGATAAGACTCTGTATGAGATCAGTGAATTAGGCCACTATATTATGATTTTGACATCATCAATAAATAGCTAACAACACCTGATCACATTTTCTCTGTGATTTTCATGCCATAACACATGTGTTTTTTAAACACACAGTTAAAGCAGTCAGAGAAATGCTGACATTAAAAATTCAAGGGTTAAGAGCGAAGAGCCCAACTAAAGCAAACACTCATCTCCATACTGGTGACTGCAAACTCCATTATTTTCAATAAAACATCAACATCTAAACCTCTGGTAATTCTCAATAATGTCTTTTATGACAAATTGTACATACAACATATTTAAATTACAGGCAACCACAGCTGGAAGTTTTTTTTTTTTGTTTTTTTTTTTTTGTTTTGTTTTTTGTTTTGTTTTTTACTATAAACTGAAGTTCAATGCCATAAAACCTAAAATATTACTATCGTATTTTTTACGGTAAAGCACTTGCAACCAGCTGCCAGTTTTTTACCGTAAACTTTAGTTCAGTGCCGTAAAGACTAAACTATTTCTACCATATATTTTACGGAAAAGTACTAGCAACCACAGCTGCCAGTTTTTTACCGTAATATTTAGATCCCTGCCGTAAAACCTAAAATATTACTATACCCAGGGGGCAAAAGGGGGTTAGCTGACATGGGCTGCTGTAAAAGGTTGTCATATAAAAATGAAATCTATGATGTCTGAGGATCACAACCTGGGTGGACAACCCGGTCAACAAGCTGCTGGAAACTTGTAATTAGGGTCAAAACAATGCTACCTTAAATTCTGCTTTAACCCCATTAAGCCCTGAAGAGTTATTTTGTCTGAGTGACACACATAAAAGTAAAGATTCATAACTCCAAAACTATAACAAAGGAGACTCAAAAGGTAGGTATCGTTTGATAGAACACTTTTCAAATTTTTTGAAAATGTAAATTACATTACATTTGGACATTCTCCTGCCAAGAAACTGCTTATAGAAGACAAAATATACACTACCGTTCTAAAGTTTGGGGTCAGTGAGAATTTTTATTTTTTGGAGGAAAGAAATCAATACTTTTATTTATCAAGGACAGTAAAGACATTTATAATGTTAAAAAAGATTATATTTCAAACAAATGCTGTTCTTTTGAACTTCCTATTCATCAAAGAATCCTAAAAAAAAAAAAAAAACTGTACAACTGACAGACCAACAACTGTTTCAACATTGATAATAATAATAAATGTTTCTTGAGCATCAAATCCACATATTATACTGATTTGTGAAGGATCATTTGACACTGAAGACACTGACACTGGTGATGCTGAAAATTCAGCTTTGATCACAGGAATAAATTACACTTTACTATATATTCACACAGAAAACAGCTGATTTACACTGGAATAATATTTAATACTATAACTGATTTTTGTTGTATTTTTAATCAAATAAGCGCAGCCATGGTTAGCAGAAGAGAATTCTTTTAAAAGTATTTAAAATCGTACCGACCCCAAACTTTTGAACGGTAGTGTATATATAATTTTTATTATGATTTTGCATATCTTTATTATTTGACATGGAATAACTCAGGAAGGAAATAAGTTATTTTTTGGTGAAGTCCCTCTACATGTGAGCTGCATCTGGATAAAATTTTCTGGTGATTGGATAAAGGAATCAAAAGTTACAGCATTTGGAACCAGGACAGGCTTTTTGTTCAGTTATTGACGCCCCCTAAATTTAATTCTTAAAATGGTCTCTCCATTGAGAATATCTTGTCACAAAGGCAATAGATTATGTTAATTTTGAGCTCATTTTAATTGTAATAATATGCTGTAAAAAATGATGTGCCATTTTCAACGGTCTGTGAATGTTTCATGAGCTGTATGATGTTTTTGACACATTGCAGTACATAGTACAAAAAAGTATGTTATAGATTATGAAAAAAATAAATTATATTTATCAGCACAAAACTCAGCAATACTTAGGAGTTTTTCAAATTGGCTACATTCACTGTAAAGTTCAGACTCTAAGGTTTCAAATGACACCTATTTTGTGTTAATCAAGGCAATATTTTTGAAAAATATGATAATTAATATTTTAATTATACCCCCGCGGGCGGTACACTCCGTTTTAGAGGGACTAGTCAGCTCTCATTCAGAGTTGATCGAAGTGGTTAGACCTTTACAAAGCTGAGATTCTAAGCTTTAAGATGATACATATTTTGTGTTATTCCACGTTTGAAAAAAAGCACGGATGGCTCCGGGAACATTGGAAAACACATTGCATCCCGGAAAGATGAGAGACATGTTTTTTAGCCAAGTATGCATCACTTCGTGAGGTATATCTCGCGATCAACGCAATGGATTATGTTGTGTTGGGCTCTTTGTAATCGTAAGAATCTGCTGTCAATAAAGATGTTCAATTTTTCACAATCCGTGGAGTTATGAGCTGAAACATTGATGAGCGAAAAACCAACCAGTATAAGCGAAAACCAACCAGTATAAGTGAAAACCAACCAGTATAAGCGAAAAACCAACGCGAGCTCTTCACCAGTATATACTTGGCTAGGTGCGTCTGTGGTATTTTTTTGTGTTGGAACGCCATAAGGAATATCTTTAGATCTGATTGATGGAATATATTGAGATTGGGATATTTTTAATCGTGAGCTCCTGCTGTAAATAATGATGTGTCGTTTTTCATGATCGATGTATGTTTCACGAAGATACAAGTGAAAATGCCAAGTCTAAGTTACCTTGCTTGTCTGTGCATCTGTGTATTTTTGTGTGTGTTAAGAACTCCTTGAGGAATATCTTTAGTTCTGAGTGATGGATTATGTTACATTTTGATCGTAAGAATCTGCTGTGAATAATGATGTGTCATTTTCCACAATCTGAGCATGTTTCATCAAGTTAGGAGCGGAAATGTCTTAAATTAAGCATCCATATATGATTTACATATGGGTCCCTTGAGGGGCTTCTTGTACAAAACCTCACTCAAGTTTAGTAAAAAGCCTGGAACAATTATGCTTGTTGTATTCTACTCATTGAGACCTTTCAAATGACATGTGACACATGACTATCTGAGCTGTATGATGTATTTGACATATTGCAGGATGTAGTACAAAAAAGTACTTCATACATTTTTTTTGTGTGGTATTTATCAGCAAAGAACTCAGCACTACTTAGGAGTTTATCAAATTGGCTACATTCATTGTACATTTCAGACTCTAAGCTTTCAAATGACACCTATTTTAAGTTGATCAAGGTCATATTTTTGAAAAATATTATTATTATTTTTTTTGCAGCTAGGTGGCGCCTGTTCGCGGTACACTCCATTTTAGAGGAATTACTCACCACTCGTTAGGAGTTGATCAAAGTGATTAGATGCAATGAAAAGCTGAGATTCTAAGCTTTGAAATGACACATAATTTGTGTTTTTCCATTCAGTGGTTGCTTAGCCATTTGATTATGAATTTGTGTCATAATCGGGGGTGTCTCGCCGGCGGTTTTAAGGGGTTAACTCCCCGGAATCACCTAATAAATTAAGAGACATTGTTAAAGTGGTCATGACATGAGAAACCAAATTTGCCTTGATCTTTTGGTATTTAAGAGGTCTTTGTACCATTAAAACCTCCTGCAAGTTTCATAGCTTAAGACGTCCTCCCCATTATAAACGAACCATTTATTTAATCAAGCTCTAAATACAGCTCGTTCTAGATCCTTTGAACTTAGTGACGTCACGGTACGAAGTGACGTACCAGTCGTTTGCATATGACCGCCTCCAGCGCAAGACAACTACGCCTCATTTGACATCTTCGCATGCGTTGACGTGCAGCGAGGGGGTCTGTTTACAAGATGACTGCGATGCCACGCAGATGTGCTGTTCCTGGCTGTGGACAAACAACATGTTTGAATGCTGCCGAACGATCCAGACGTCAGGGAAAGCAGTTGGATGCAGTTTATTTGCAGCATATGCAGCCCGCCAAAGCCTTATTTGTTCGGTGAGTGATGTAGATGAGTGTGACAGGGCACATGTTACTGAAATAACGACAAAAGAGAGAGAGACAGAGCCCCAGCCGCGCGCGCCTTCAAACTGTCTTGCTCTCCCTCTCTCTCTCCCTCGCGCATATGAATCAAACTCAATTGAGAATTGACACGATGGTAAAAGATCGGAAGACCGAAGTTTCACGTGGCGGAGCATTGTGTAGCCTACATGTGATACAAAATGATTAAATAATTTATGCATAAGCAGCACTGACGTTAGCCAATCATAACAATGGGTGTTAACACTGAACTCTTAAAGGGGAAACGCCTCCAAAACAGACTGTTTGAATCAGAGGGGGAGAAACAGGATGAGAAAAGGTCATAAATCACTACATTTTTTAATTTTTTTTGTACAAAAAACTATAGTAATACTATAATTGCACATAAGGGAACATAATAAAACAAAACAAAAAACCATGTCATGACCCCTTTAACTCTTACATTCTAATTACACGTGTACAATCAAGGCATCAGATGCAAGCTTATCTTCCACTCTTTTGAAAGGTGTGCTCAGTTTGTTTCTAGCATAAAGTATCAGGGAGATATGGCTTAGGATTCGTGAATATAATTAAACCTTTTTAGCATGTTTGGGTGATTCTGGGGAGTTAAAGCAGAATTTGAGGTAGCATTATTTTGACCCTAATTACAAGTTTCCAGCAGCTTGTTGACCGGGTTGTCCACCCAGGTTGTGATCCTCAGACATCATAGATTTCATTTTTATATGACAACCTTTTACAGCAGCCCATGTCTGATTTCCTAAAAAAACTGGTGTTTTGCCCCCTGGGTACTACCATATTTTTTACGGTAAATCGCTTTAAACCAGCTGGCAGTTTTTTTACCGTAAACTTTAGTTCAATGATGTAAAACATACATATTTCTACCGGGTTTTTTACGGTAAAGGAGTGTCAACCACAGCTAGCAGTTTTTTACCGTAAATTTAAGTTCAATGATGTGAAACATAAAAATTGCTACCGTATTTTTTACGGTAAGTTATGGTAAATGCAACGGTAAGGTTTTTTTTTTACAGTGTACTTCCAAAATCCGTACATTTAACAGTGTTTTACTGTAAAGCTGCATGAAATATCCCTTGAGAGCTATTACAGTTTCTCACGGTATATAATAAGGGTACATACTGTTAAGCAATTAACATGTCTTTTCCGTTGCTTTTTTACAGTATTTTATCGTTCAAATTACGAACATTTTTTACAGTGTTCAGGTAAATAACAAAAAAAAAAAAAAAAAAAAAAAAACATTAATATTGTTATTTGACACTCATATTTAGAAAATCACAAAGAAATCGCTTTGAAAATCACAGAATGGCACAGCTGGTTTTATTCTTCTGTTTTTCAACTTCTTGTAGTAGCTCTTTTATTTCTTCTTCTTTGTGGTCTTGCAGGTGTTTATAAAGTTTTTCCAGTAGTTCGTGTTGTTTCTTACGTTCTTCCAGCATCAGTTTGAGCTCCTGAATGTGCTGCTCTTTTCTCTCTCTGAAATCATTCAGTTCTTCTGCTTTTTTTCTGGCATCATCTTCATGTTTCTTCTTTATGACTTTTATTTTCTCTTCATATTCCTTTTTCATTTCATTTTTCTCTTTCTCTTCTTGTTCTTTTCTCTCCTTATCATCTTTTTCTCTTCTCTTTTTCTCTTCATCTTGCTCTTGTTTAAGATCTTCAACCATTTTCTTCCATCTCTTTCTCTCTTCTTCTCGTCTCTCATCATCCTCTCGTTTTCTTCTCTCCCACTCCTCTTTTCTCTCTCGCTCCAGTCTTTCATAATGTCTTTCCATTTCAGTTTTCTTTTCTTCATATTCTCTCTCTTTTTCTTCTCTTTCTCTTCTCTGTTTCTCTCTCTCCTCCTCTATCTTATGTCTTTCTTCTTCTCTCTCTCTTTCAAATATCTTTCTCATTTTCTCCAGTTCTTCTTGTTTTTCTCTCAGCTGTTCCTCGTGTTTCTCTTTTCTCTTTCTTTCTTCTTCTTCTCGTTCTCTCATCTGTCGTTTATTTTCATCCTCCCATTCTCTCTGCTGTCGTTTAATTTCCTCTTGAGTCTCTTTTCTGTCATTTTCAGCCTCTTTTAATTTTCTTTTCCATCTCTGTCTCTCCTCTTCTTCTTCTTCATTCCTCCTTTTCTCCTCAGATTCTCTCTTCTTTATTTCCTCTTTTTGTTTCATTCGTAACTTTGCTATAATACATTCTTGTTCATTTTTCATCTTTTCTTGATCTTGCTTGTATTCCTCTTCTCTCTTTCTATCTTCTTCTTCTCTTTCTTTTTGCTGTTTTTCATACTGTGATCTCTGATATTTTATCTCTCTCTTCATTTCTTCTATTTTCCGATGATATTCAGTTTTTTGCTGTTCTTCCTCTTCTGATCGTTTCTGATTTTCAGTCTCTCGTTTCTTCTGTTCCATTTTCTCTTTCACTTTAGAATCCTTTCTCAGTTTTTCCTCTTTTTTTCTGAATTGATTCTCCATTTTCATTCTCTCCTCGTCTGCTCTTTGTTTCTCTTCCTTAAGTCTCTTCATCATGATTTTCTTTTCCATCTCATATTTAGCTTTTAATTTTTCATTTTGAGCATGAATTTCTCTTTCTCTCTCTTTCATTATTTGCTCCATTCTCTTTTTAATAGACATCTCTGCCTCCTCAAACATGCAGTTAGTGAAGTATCGACCCTCATTAGTATTTTTCACTTGTTCGATCATGTTTAACAGTTGAATCACTTGAGTTTTGTCTATTTTTTCTTTGTTGTTGAAAGCCAGGAATCTGTTTCCACAATCTCTGATCAGTTTCTTCAGTTCAGCACAGTTATATTTGCACACATAATCTTCTATGGACTCATTCTCAAGATCGTCTCCTCTAGTGAACAGAACAATGCTGAACTGAGCAGCTTTATGACCAAAGATCTTCTTTATCAGATCCATAGTGTCCATTGCCTCCTTGGTGAATCTTCCCAGACTCAACACAATGACAAACACATGAGGTCCAGGTGACGACAGTGAAACACATTTCACTATTTCTTCCACCACTTGATCAGTTTGCAGTGTCGTGTCAAAGAGTCCTGGAGTATCAACAACAGCTACTGATCGACCATCAACTTCACCAACTCCCTTCTCACAAACAGTCGTCACTGAATCTGGCCTTAATTGGCTGTGGAACTCATTTCTTCCCAGAATAGTGTTTCCTGTTGCACTCTTTCCACTTCCTGTCTTCCCGATCAGCACAATCCTCAGACACTCCAGATCATTTGATTCACCTTCAGCACCTGAAAAATAACGTTGGTAGAATTAATTTACAACTATTAGGCAGTTTATGTTTGGTGTTTTTCAATAAAATAAAACTGAACACAATCCATAGAACAATTTCACAGACTAACGTCTCGGTTACATATGGTAACCCTCGTTCCCTGAGTAGGGAACGAAGACGTCTCGTCGGAGGAGTTTCCAACGAATTGGGATCACGCTAGGGAGACCAATTGCCTTCGAGTGAACTAAAACGAGCCAATGAATATTGGCATGCAGTACTTGCATTTCGCGCCCCGCCTATCAGTGCGGGTATAAAGCGGAAGCGAGCGCATACACATTTGCTTTTTGCTGAGGAGCGGAACGGAGTCCAGTCCTCCGCGAAGGTACAGCAAGCATGGCGATGGGATGAGACGTCTCCGTTCCCTACTCAGGGAACGAGGGTTACCATACGTAACCAAGACCTTCCCTTTCGTTAGGGAACTCCTACGTCTCGTCGGAGGAGTTTCCAATGAATTGGGATCCCTAATAAAACGCCATGGTGCTGGCCCCTTCCAGCGCCCAGCCTGGCTACCCGCCTAAGCAGTTTCTTAGTTTCTATATGGCGGGAGCTAGCTAGGAAGAGTCACACTGCTGTTCCACAAGACCCGCTCAGTGGACTTTGGATAACTGGGGAAGCGTGCCCCGTTGGAGGGGACGCTGCGGAGCCCCTGCCCGCCCAAAGGGAGGCACTGGAATACACGTATGTACTAACCCATAGGGTAGTGAAACATACGGCAGTCCTTGAGGTAGTCCCAGCGCGAGGGGTGGGAGCGTACTCAGCAAGGACGACAGAACGGGTCTGTCGAGCGGAAGGCACGGAGCTAACCCGGAGGGTAGCTGGAACGTGGAAAAAATGGGTCACCGAAGGGACCACTGTAAGGCCACCCAGTCTAATAACAACTCACACGAGAGGTAGTAGACCTGGCGCTGGGCGATCCGCCTCGCCTGGCGCCGGAGGGGTGATGGAGGAACTCACGAGGTTAACCGTTTGTTGGGGAACCAACGGAGCAAAAAAGACGCACGTATCCGGCCCATGGGGCGGGAATGGCGTAGCAAGCCGACATACTGTCAGCGAGGCGCCTTGAGCCAAAGCCCAGGAAGCGGCAACACCTCTAGTAGAGTGAGCGCGCAACCTGGGAGTACAAGGCTCACCTAGAGACTCATACGCTCTGGTGATAGCATCCACTAGCCAGTGGGCTAACCTCTGCTTGGAGACAGCCTTCCTCTTCTGCTGGCCTCCGTAACAGACAAAGAGTTGATCTGAGGTTCTGAAGCTTTGCGTTCTGTCGATATAAACCCGCAGAGCGCGGACGGGACAGAGAAAAGCTAGGGCTGGGTCTGCCTCCTCCAGGGGCAGCGCTTGCAGGTTCACTACCTGGTCCGCGAAGGGAGTGGTAGGAACCTTGGGCACATATCCAAGCATAATCCAGGAGCCTCTGAAATTGTTTCAGTGGAACCGCTGACCTGCCCTGAAAAGACTTGAGGCAGTTGAGCACTGACTGGACGCGCTCCTCTGTGAGGCGCGCAGTCTGGCCGACCGAGTCCAACTCCATGCCGAGATAAGAGATCCTCTGCGTGGGGCAGAGCTTGCTCTTGTCCCGGGTTGACCTGAAGTCCCAAACGGCTGAGGTGCTGGTACACCTCATGTCCCTGTGTTCGCACAACATATCTCGCGAGTAAGCTATTATAAGCCAGTCGTCGAGATAGTTGAGAATGCGAACGCCATGTTCTCTCATGGGAACAATGGCCGCCTCCACGACTTTCGTGAAGACACGGGGCGACAGGGCCAGGCCGAAGGGTAGGACCTTGTACTGACATGCTCGACCCTCGAACGCAAACCGAAGAAAAGGTCTGTGTCGAGGAAGAATCGAGACATGAAAGTACGCGTCCTTCAGGTCGATCGCTGCAAACCAATCCTGGGGACGGAGGCATTAGAAGATGCGCTTCTGCGTGAGCATCTTGAACGGGAGCTTGTGCAGGGCCCGATTCAAAACTCACAGGTCCAGGATCGGCCGTAACCCCCCGGATTTCTTGGGTACGATGAAGTAAGGGCTGTTGAACCCAGACCTCATCTCGGCTGGAGGGACCGACTGGCCAGCGGCGGAACAGAAAGAAAAGGAAAACAAAGATTCTCCACCCGGCCCTCCTCCGGGGGAAGGAGATGTGCAGAGGCACCCTCCCGAAGAGCAGCTCCGACGTCCTCTGGGTCGCCCGTCTCAGGGTCGCTTACCTCTCCTCTTGCTGGGGGGCTTCGACGAACCCCCAGCGGGCTGGGCACCTCTCTTGCGGCCAGCACCCTGCTGCTTAGCTGGCTGCTGCTTGGGCTGGGAAGGGGCGGAGGTGGCGGCAGGAGAGCCGCCCATGGCGACGAGCAGCCGGAGGTGCAACCGCCGGGGACGGGGCAGCCACAGCCTGTCTCCGGGGAATGATGTGCTTGATCACCTCCGACTGCTTCTGGGTGGCGGAGAACTGTTGGGTGTAGCTCTCCACCGCATTGCCGAAGAGGCCACCCTGGGAAATGGGTGAGTTCATGAGTCCACTCTTGTCCGACTCCCTCATATCAGCCAGAGTGAGCCACAGGTGTCGCTCCTGGACCACAAGTGTGGACATCGCCTGGCCCAGGGAACGTGCAGTGACTTTCGTCGCCCGTAGGGCGAGGTCCGTCGCCGTACGCAGCTCTTGGAGCATCCCCGGGTCGGTCCCACTCTCCTGCATGTCACAGAGCGCCTGGGCCTGGTGGACCTGAAGGAGT
This sequence comes from Rhinichthys osculus, assembly GCA_029959095.1. Classification (NCBI taxonomy): domain Eukaryota; kingdom Metazoa; phylum Chordata; class Actinopteri; order Cypriniformes; family Leuciscidae; genus Rhinichthys; species Rhinichthys osculus. The sequence continues at coordinate 54,238,388 of JARWKJ010000002.1, forward strand.
GCCATGGCATGCAGAGCCGAAGCAGCTTCTCCACAGGCACTGTAAGCCTTACCAGTGAGACGGGAAGAGAACCTACATGCCCGGGAGGGGAGCGAGGGGTTACCCCGCCAGGTGGACGCGGTCCTGGGACACAGCTGCATCGCCACAGACCGTTCCACTGGGGGGATGCCCTCGTATCCCTTCACTGCCCCGCCATCAAGAGTGGTGAGGGAGGAAGAGGGAGTCGACCTGTGTCGGGCCGCCAGAGGGGCCGTCCACGATCTCGTCACCTCTTCATGCACCTCCGGAAAGAAAGGAACCGGGGCGGAGCGCTGAGAACCAGCACGAGCCGCCCCGAGAAACCAATCATCGAGCCGAGAAGGTTCGGGACGCGGTGGAGGGTTCCACACGAGCCCGACCTTCTCGGCCGCCCGGGCGAGCATAAGGGTCATATCCGGGTCCGGCTCGGACAACACTACCACACCCGAAGGGGGCAGTGCAGCCAGGTCGTCATCCCCAGAAAATGACTGATCTCCCTCCGATGCAGCGATCGACATCTGGTCCTCTGGCGGAGCCCCAAAGGAAACGACCGGGACCACACGAGATGGCCCGGCGCGCTCCCCCTGAGGCTCCAATGGCAGCGATGACTACCAATGGGATTAGCCGAAGTAGCCCTCTTCTGGAGTGAACCAGAAGAAGAACTAGATCGGGGAATCTCCAAAGGGACTTCACCTCGTTGGAGGGTCCTCAGTCTCAGTCTTAGCACCGCGATGGTCATGCTCCCGCAGTGAGAACATGACTCATTCATGAACGCTGCCTCAGCGTGTGCGAAGGCCCAAGCACGAGAGACAGCGATCATGACCATCAACCAGAGGCAGAAGTTGACAGCACCCAGAAACACACGGATGAAACGTCATCCTGAAAAGGACGCGATCTTCACCTGTGTTGCTCTTTCACAGAAAAAACACTCTCTTAATTGTGCTGAAGCACACAGGGATAACCGCGGCAACACAGCGGGGAAACTGCAAGCCCGCTGTGCGCACTCAACCGAATACCAGCTGTGACAACAGCTCTTTGAAAAAAGGCAGATCGCTTGAAGCAGCAGCTGGCACCCGGGAGATCACGAAGATCGCTGAAGCGCCGTCACACCAACACAGAGAGGTCTTCAGAGAAACAGCAGACTCGTTGAGCCTGAAGACAAACACAATCTTGAAGCTCATCACTCAGAGGACACTACCGGTCGGCTCCGAAGGTAAAAGCAAATGTGTATGCGCTCGCTTCCGCTTTATACACGCACTGATAGGCGGGGCGCGGAATGCAAGTCCTGCATGCCAATATTCATTGGCTCGTTTTAATTCACTCGAAGGCAATTGGTCTCCCTAGCGTGATCCCAATTCGTTGGAAACTCCTCCAACGAGACGTAGGAGTTCCCTAATGAAAGGGAACTTAACCCTCTGGGCTTCTTCGGTCAAAAATGACAGAAACCGTTAACGTTTTGACATTTTTTTTTTGCTTCATCGGAGGGGGATGAAACTTGGTGACTTGTTGTATTACCTATGTGAACACACAAAAAAAATCAAGGAGATGATTCTTATATGTTAAAGGGTCGTTAAAAAAATAGTCACACTTAGTTTCCTCCCGGTCAAAAATGACCGACCATAGGAAATGAATGGGAAATACGAAAAAATAGGAAAACTCAGAGAAACTTTTGGTGGTACAAAATACAGATCAGCCACTGTGCAGAAAAAAGTGTACAGCAATGAAGGGGTGACACTCTAAAACATCAAGAGTGCAAATGAGACCAACACACACACACACATACACAAACACACACACAGAGAAAAATTGGCAAGACTGCAACAGCAAATTTTTAAAATATGCAAAATAAAATCAATAAATGAAAAAAAAAACTAGCTCAAATGCACGCACACACCCACACACACACTCACATAGAGAGACAGAGAGAGAGAGAAACGTCTCAGGTTACGTATGTAACCCTGGTTCCCTGATAGGGAACGAGACGCTGCGTTTGAGACGCTGTGGTCGCGGTGGGAATGCTCTGCGTGATTGCGTCATGAAGCACGTGTAAAATCAGTCCAATGGAAGCCCGATACGTCATAGGTGACGTCATAGACCAGGAAACTATAAAGCACCCTTGAAAACAGACCGCGCCAGCTTCTGAAAAGTCTGAAGTAAGTCGATCAGGGTATGCAGGAAGTATGGCAGGCAAACGCAGCGTCTCGTTCCCTATCAGGGAACCAGGGTTACATACGTAACCTGAGACGTTCCCTTTCAAGGGAACTCGAGCTGCGTTTGAGACACGGTGGGAACCCCATACCCACTACGCCATAGTGACAAATGCCCGTTCTGTGTGAAGTCCTTGGTGCACACTAAGAAGCAAGCAACCTCGCCCCTGGAGTGGAGAGGTCAAGGTCATAAAACCTGACAAATGTATGCGGAGAGGACCATCCTGCCGCATTACAAATATCAGGAAGGGAAACCCCCGAAATTAAGGCCGTAGAGGCCGCCACACTCCTAGTAGAATGGACCCGTACAGCCATAGGTGAAGACTGACCGGCCGCTTCATAAGCTAATGAAATAGCCTCGACTATCCATTTGCTCATAACCTGTTTAGATGCAGGGCACCCTCTTTTGAGTGACCCAAAACATACAAATAATTGCTCTGACTTACGCCACAGGGCAGCTCTGTGAACGTAGGCATCCAATGCACGAACTGGACTTAACAGGTTCAGTTGTTCCTGATCTGGGGTATTAAAAGGTGGAGGATAAAAGGCCTGCAACACTATTGGGCCCCCAACATTAACTGGGACCTTAGGAATATAACCCGGTCTAGGGTAAAGAAATGCTTTCACCATACCAGGTGCAAATTCCAGACATGAAGGAGCAACCGACAGGGCATGCAAATCTCCAATTCTCTTGATAGATGAAATATGAAGGAGAAATAAAGCTTTCAAAGTGAGGAATTTTTCTGAAACCTCTTCAATAGGCTCGACGGGAGCCAGAGCCAGACCCTCAAGTACAATGGCTAAATCCCAAGCCGGTGCTCTAGAGTGCAGTGCAGGTCTCAACCTCAATGTACCACGGAGAAAACGAGTAATCAGAGGATCTTTCCCAATAGAAATACCCCCTAGAGGGGTATGATAGGCCGATACAGCCGCCACATAAACTTTTAAGGTGGAAGGAGATAATCCAGCAGAGAAACGGTCTTGCAGAAAATCGAGAACTGAACCAACCTGCAGTTAACAGGATCTAACTGACGCTCACCACACCAGGTGGAGAATAATTTCCATTTCAGCGCATACAGTCTTCTCGTGGAAGGGGCTCTGGAATGGAGAATGGTCTCAACGACCTCAGTCGAGAGACCGGATTCTATGAGCCTGGCCCCCTCAGAGGCCAGGCCCACAGTTTCCACAACTCCGGCCGAGGGTGAAAAATCGTGCCCTCTACCTGGGACAGCAGGTCCCTCCTGATTGGAATCTCCATGGGAGAGCCGTTCAGAAGAGACACTAAGTCCGAGAACCAAACTCGAGTCGGCCAGTAAGGGGCTATTAGTAGCAGACGGGCCCCTTCCCGGCGAACCCTCTCCAGAACCCCCGGGAGCAACGATATCGGGGGAAATGCATACAGGTGCAGCCTCGGCCACACCTGCACCATCGCATCCAGTCCGAGAGGAGCTGGGTGCGTGAGAGAGAACCACATGGAACAATGGGTTGTATCTGAGGATGCAAAAAGGTATATCTGAGCACGACCAAATCTCTACCACAGGAGCTCCACCACCTCGGGGTGAAGTCTCCACTCCCCGGGCCTCAGCCCCTGCCTTGACAGTATATCTGCTCCCACATTCTGACGCCCCGGAATGTAAACTGCTCTGAGAGATAGCAACTTCCCCTGGGCCCATAGGAGGATCTGATGGGCCTGCTTGCAAAGGTGACGTGACCTCAGACCCCCTTGATGGTTGATATATGAAACCACCGACATGTTGTCCGTACGAACCAACAAATGATGGCCTCTCAGGTCTGGCAGGAAATATTTGAGAGCTCGAAATACCGCCATCATCTCCAAACGATTTATGTGCCATGACAGTTGATGGTCCTGCCAAAGACCTTGCGCCGAGCAGCCACTCATGACCGCCCCCCATCCCGTGAGGGAAGCATCCGTCGAAAGCGTGACGCATCGACAAGAAGCTCCCAGCACTGGGCGACGTAATTCTCGAATTGTATCAGCACTAACTTCCTCACATTCATCCATGTCCCTCAGCAGGTCAGCCCGATAAGCTTGTAATATCGACATTGTATGTAAGCATGCCGCAGCCTGACCTGCTGCCGAATACGCTTTACCCACCAGCACTGATGTATTTTTTAATGGTCTGGTGGGTAACGTCGGGGCTTTCAGTGATGACGCTGACTCGGGGGAGAGATAGCTTGCAAGCGTCTCTTCCGCACGAGGCATCGTCAAATAATAATAATTATCAATACCTCTAACTTTACTGTAATTGCTAGTTTGAGGATTATGAACTCTGAAAGACGCCGGTTTATTCCATGATCTGGACACCTCAGTGTGGAGATCAGGATAAAACGGGAGTTCCCGACGAGGAGGTCGTGATCTAGATGGTAAATAACGTTCATCTAGAAGACTCTTTCTTGATTCAACATCAATATCATCAGCTGGCCACTCAATATTTAATTTAGTAACAGCACGAGATAAAACCTCCATAAGCTCCTCATCAGCAGGGGTATGAGCTGGCGAAAACTCAAATTCCCCCATATCAACGACATCCAGTTCCTCAGAACTGGATAGCCGCAACAGTGGTGCCTCAGCCTGGGGAGGAGAAACCGCAGAGCGGGCTCCTTCCTGGGTTGGGACACCGGATCCAGCAGGTAAGGGCTGAGAAAGGGCTGGGCCCGTCTCAAACCCCGCTACTAGATCCATCTGTGAACCCCAAGATGCACGCCGCCGCTGTGCCTCGGCAGCAGCGGGACCCGCACCTCGGGAACACGAACCGAACCATCCTCCTCAAAGAATGCCCGGCGAGAGCGGAGAGTTTTCATGGACAAACTCATGCAATGCTCGCAGTCAGCCCCCTCGAGGACCGACTGGGCATGCTCCACCCCCAAACAAGCAACACACATCTGATGTGTGTCCCCACCCGAGATGAAACGAGGACAGGGAACAACACAACGTTTGAAATCTTGCTTGCTCGCCATAATGATATATATATAACAATAAATAGACAAGGACAGAGTCACAGAGAGCGCTTACTGAAGACAACAGAAGCTGGCGCGGTCTGTTTTCAAGGGTGCTTTATAGTTTCCTGGTCTATGACGTCACCTATGACGTATCGGGCTTCCATTGGACTGATTTTACACGTGCTTCATGACGCAATCACGCAGAGCGTTCCCACCGCGACCACCGCGTCTCAAACGCAGCTCGAGTTCCCTTGAAAGGGAACTGTTTGCATTGGGTTCCCTTTCTAACCAAATGTCATTGTTTGATTGTAATCATAATGCAAAACCTGATACTTATCTAAAAAAAAAAGAAAAAAAGAGTAGTCTTTTAGAATATCTAAATATATATCTAAATAAAAAAACCCCGAATAAGATAGAGAAATCATGTCTAAAACAACAATATGAATCAAAAATGCTTTCTATGTATTAATATAGGAAGCAATAGGCAGCCTCAGTGGCGGTTCTACATTGAATTACACCCTGGGCGAGACCCCCTTCGAGCGATTTTTTGATTTTAGTTGATCATTATGAAAATTATTTTCATTTCATGAATATAGTGACCAAAATGATCACGGTAAAACACATAATCTTGTTCAAAAAGTAGGCCTAATACACAATGAAATCTATTCACCAAGTTAATAACATTAAAGATGATGGCCAGATGTTAAAGGAGTGTGTTTTATGTTATCTACTAACATGCACACGTTCAAATAAACTTTTGACAAAAAAGGTTTTATAAATCATTTAAGGAATTTTAAATCATCTTTATAAAAAGAATGGGTCAATAAAGATAAATTCCTGACATTTATAATGCACAGTAGCTTATTTTTTTATTATTAATAGAAAAATTCGGTCCGATTTTCCCATTGGCTGTCGTTGCTATACAACCATGCACTGCGCTCTCCACAACGACAAATAAGTTTTAGTAGCTAATGGATTTCCACCACAGAAAAACGCTTGCTGTAGCTCTGCTAAAAGATTTATTTACGGAGAAGAGAAAAACACCCACATGTTTGAGTGCACCCCCATACTGAAAAGTTTAAAAATGTTCATCTCGCTGCACCTGGAAAAAATGAGCGCGTCGCTTCAATTACGAGCGTGCTTCCCGTGCGCCTACATTTGAAACAACGACCTCGAGCCAGCAAAAGACGTGATATGTGAACGGCCCCTTGGTGAGCTACCTCCAATCTGGAGACCCCCTTGACATAGCTTCTGTGCACGGCACCTTCTCAGCAAGCAGGGGCGCCATTGCCAATAATTGAATTGAAATTATAGAAAATAGAAAACCTTCGCGGCGCAGAGGATTTTTTTTAACTGCTCGTGCCGCCCCCCATGTAACATGAAAAAATGCCGCCCCGGGCAACTGCCCGGTTCGCCCGTGCCTAAAACCGCTACTGGGCAGCCTACAGGCAGTTAAGGACATTACACACATTTATATATTTTTAAAGCAACTGGATGGTGGTCTTCTAGCTTGATTTTTATTTTATTTTTTTTGCCTGCAGCCTGCACTCTATTTTGATGTGAAATGTTGCATTTATTGAATTTTTTTTAGATATATATTAATTCTAATGGAAAAAATAGCTCATAACAATTATATATTTAATGCAAAGTATCATAAAAATCTTTAAAAATTCTAACAAATAATAAATAAAAATATTATTGAACAAAAATAAATATTATTCCTGGGAAAAAAAAGTTAAATTTTAAGGCTTCTGTCTTTTTTGACCGGGAGGAAGCTAAATGTAACCCATTTACGAAGAAGCCCAGAGAGGGATACAAAAAAAGTTCCACTAACATAAAAAACAAAAACATTTTAACATTTCCATCACCAAAACTGAACTTTATGCCATTGAAAATGTTCTGACAGTTCAAAAGCCAAAATCCCCAAACGAATGTATGATATTCCTGAAACATTCTTTCAACTTAATTTTTACAAACAACTCAACAAAATGTTGATTTGTAACATTCCAAGAAAATACAATTGTCCAGCTTTCTTAATTTTAATAGAACTTCATTTAAAAGTTAATATGATGTTCATGAAACATTCGGACACCTGCTGTTGATGATGATGGCCAGGTTCGCGACCCCCGTGGTGCGGGTCCCGCGTCTGTTGAGGCGCGGGGCAGCCCTCATCATGAGACTCGCAAATGGATCTGACAGGGGATCCTGAGACTGCTGAGGCACTTTCTCAGGATTCCTCTGCCAGTTCTCATGTTCTCCCTCCTCGTGCGGAAGCCCGCCCAGCGGCTTCTTCCTCACGAGTGGAGAACCCGATGCTTGAGCTGTCTGCTTCCGAGGAAGTGGATGTGCTCAGCATCGAAGATGGGGATTATGGAGAAGATTCGCCACTCCATATCCCCAAATATGAGGAGCTGGTGGAGGTTGTCTCATGCCGTGGCCCGTCTCAATATCAGTTGGCCACGTGAAAGGCAGGAAGCACTCATGAAAAGCAAGTTGGATGAGCACTATCTGCAGCACAGAGAGCAGCCTTATCACCAGGGTTTGCCGTTCTTTCCTGATTTACACAACGATTTAAACAACACAGTCGTCGACAGGTTTCAGGAGGCGAAATAACAGCCTGCAGCCTTCAAACAATATCTCCCTTGCTCTCAACCGAAGCCTCAACAAAAGCAGGGCGACCTGGGGGTCGTCATTCAGGCGAAATAGGCTTCGGGGAAGAGATCCTAACAAACGTAGGATCTCTTTGGGCAGCCCCACCTGTGGTGGAGCGTTTGAGGTCGCCTCCTCCGCGGAGCCCACAGAATATCGATGTTGGCTTCCCGTCAAGTAAACATCGGTTTGCAGCGGACGCTGCACTGTCTGCCCCACAGGCCTGCGGCCAGTCAGTACTCGGGTCCGCACACCGAGAATCGTTTTCGATCAAACCCCGTCGGAGAGCCACTTCAGGGGGTCGAGAACGAATCCCGAAAGACACCCGAAACCAGCCTTGAGAGGCTAGTTCCCTTGGTAAAATATTTCGATGCATGGACAAATCTAATGAATATTTCTCTTTGGGGCCTGCTCACTAGGGCTGGGCGATATATCGCACGATATTGTTATGCGCATCTCGTCAGTAAAGCCGGTTCCTTGATTAGTAGAAAATCGCCTTCACCTGCTTTCAGATGGAGCGGCATTTACTACAAAGAGCCGTAGTTAACTGACAAGCTGAGCCATATCGCATTAATATCGCGGACGTAACGCCAGCGATATTTAATGCGATATGGCTCAGCTTGTCAGTTAACTACGGCTCTTTGTACACAGCAAAAACTCCAGTGTTAAAATAACACTCCTGGGAGTGTATATGAGTCCACACTTAAGATTGTTAAAGTTAATGAGATAATTACGTGATTAATTGAGTGATGATTGAGCATTATTGAAGACACCTAAAGCAGAGTCACTGAAGGAGAAAATCACAAATTGTAAGCCACCGTTATGGCGATCATTGTTTGCTTTAGTTGGTCTCTTGACCCTTAGATTAATAACTTTAGATTTTGTTTGGCTGTTGTATCTGAGTTATAACTGCCAGATCAACAAAGAAAAAAAAATGATCTAATTATGTCGGTTATATTATGACATTCATCATTTAATCTTTATGTTTGTGATTTATACTGTTGATTACAGCATAACTGTGATTCTGCATAAATATCCAGCATTTAAAATATAATATAAAGGATTTCTTAAGAGTTGTTTAAAAAAAAATATTTATTTTAGGCACACACAGACGTCAAGATTCAGTCAATGCATCTCAACAATGGTGACGAGCAGACTATTCATTTAGGAAAAGTAAATTACATAGACAATTCAAATCATAATTTTATTCATACCGCAATGCATGATGGGAGCCATTAATGAGTTGTGATTGGTGGCAGCCACTGCAAGATTCATTATTAGTGTCACCAATATTGAGATTCACAGGCTGATTATTGATGTCTGTGTTTCTAAATAAATTCATTTGAAACTATTTTTAATCAGAACAATGTTTATTAAATATTTTGGTTTATAAGAAAAATACTGATAATAATATGCTGTAGAATCACAAAGCTCTTGCTAATGATTTAAACCAAACTATCTCAATAAGTTTCATTTTTCCGATCACAGCATGATTATGCCAAAACATAACCAACACTATCAGATCACACTTTTCTGTGTTCAGTTGACTGTTATAAATCAATAACAGCAGACAAACAAAATTTAAAGATTAAAGTATAAGGGTCAGAGTCCAACTAAAGCAAACACTGATCGCCATAACGGTGGCTTACAATTTGTGCTTTTCTCCTTCAGTGATTCTGCTTGTTAACATCAGGTGTCTTCAATAATGCTCAATCATCACTAAATTAATCACTTAATTATCTCATTAACTTTAACACTCTTGAGTGTTAATTTAACACTCATATCTGCATCATGTCTTCCATCTGAAAGCAGGTGAAGGTGATTTACTACCAATCAAGGAACCGGCTTTACTGAAGAGATGCTCATAACAATATCGTGCGATATATCGCCCAGCCCTACTGCTCACCATTCAAAAGGGGTACAGACTGCAGTTCGGTTTCTGCCCACCGAAATTCAACGGGGTGGTCTGGACTGCAGTCGACCCAGAGCAGGGTCGGGTATTGGAACAGGAAGTAAACTCCCTGCTGGTAAAGGAGGCCATAGAACGTGTTCCTCTGCCGGACAGGGAGTCCGGGTTTTACCAAGGGGGTAATCCATCAGCCGGAAACTGAAGTCTGAACCGCCACTGAACCGCCATTGGCTAACAAGCCTTCACCTGCTGTTAGCACTCCATTGACTCCCATTCATTTTGGCGTCACTTTGACAGCGAATAACTTTACATCTGAGGCGTTTAAAGACTCAATTTGTCCATTGTTTATTTCTAAAGAAACACGACAATGTATAAAAGGCTCCATTACCTTGTATCTTACGTTATGGACCCGTAGAAGCAGTTTTTGTAAAAATAGGCTAACGATTGCGTCATAACACGCGACTCTCTGTCGCACAGTACAGAAATTACCGTATAGACAGAAGTAGAAGCTTGCGCACAATCGGGGGGACGTGGAGGCATAAAGTCAAGGGAGAAGCCCATAGAGAGTTTTAAAGTTGATCCTGCTACGAGTTCATGGACAGCTAATACTCACGCTCTCCGGCTCTGCAAGATTCGGAAGGGAATGATTCAGATTCCTCTTGGCACAGCTACTAGAATACGTACAACTGTGAGACAGGTTGCTCACGTCACATCTACGTCGACAAGCTCAGTTTGAGCCTGCGCAGTTCGCTTGGCAATCAGGAAGTGAGTGCTTCTAATTGACTTCACTATGGGTTTTACAGATGCTACTTTATAGTTCCCAAGAAGGATGGGGGGGGGGGGGTTGCGTCCAATAATATATCCCAGGCACTTGAATCAGTCTCTGAGGAGGTTCAGGTTCAAGATCCTCACTATTACCCTCATTGTGAATCAAAATCCGAGGATTGGATTGTCACAATAGATCTGAAAGACGCATACTTCCAAATATCCATCCTTCCATCTCACAGGAAGTTCCTGAGGTTCGCTTTCGGGGGCAAAGCGTACCAATAGCGTTTCTTCCGTTCGGCCAAGCTCTCTCCCCTCGCATATTTACCAAATGTATGGATGTAGCTCTGACTCCACTGAGGCTTCAGGGTATCATGGTGCTAAATTATATCGAAGACTGGCTGATTATGACCCAGTCACAAGAGCTGGCAGTTCGGCATCGAGATGTCTTCCTTGCCTACATCCAAAGCCTGAGGTTGAGACTCAACACGAAAAAGAGCGTGTTGGCACCAGCCCAGAGAACCACATTCATGGGAGTCCTGTCTCCTGCACGGATTTCTGCCAGACCTCAAGGGTCACCACGTCCTTGTGAGGTCAGGCAACATGTCAGTGGTGGCCTATATAAATCATCAGGAGGGTCTGAGATCCCGTCCTCTGTGCAGACTGGAACATCAGATCCTCCTGTGGTCCCAGGGGAGACTGTTGTCTATCAGAGCAACATACATCCCAGGGGATCAGAATCAGGGAGCAGACATCCTTTCGAGGCAGGGGCTGAGGCCCAGGGAATGGAGACTCCACCCCAAGGTGATGAAGTCAATATGTCAGATTGGCCCAGTGGAAGTGGTCTCGAGAAACAACCACTGTGGTTGTCCCTGTCAAATCCAGCCCCGCTGGGGTTGGATGCCATGGTGCAGACGTGGCTGAGGCTGCGTCTGTACGCATTTCCCCTGATCGCTCTGCTCCTGGGAGTTCTAGAGAGGGTCCGTCGCAACGGGGTCAGTCTACTGTTAGTAGCCCCATTGTGGCCGGCCCGAGTATGGCAGATTCCCATCAGGAGGGACCTGCTGACGCAGACAGAGATCGCTTCTCGGGTGGTCTTACCCCGTCCACACTCTGGGTGCAGATCCACTTGTCCGTGCGATACTTCTGTCACGCCGCGCTCCGCTTTATTCCTATGGGTGACGTCACGCGACTTTAACGCGCCCGCAAAGCATCCCGGGAAGGCGACGCTTCATTTGGAAAAATGCTGCGCGTCAAAAGCTGGCCGATGCCCATCTTTATGCAAATGAATTCCGTTGAACGCGCCGCGTCTATCCACTAGAAGTAGAGCATATGGAGACGGGGGAAGGTCCTCTGTTCTAGACTGGCCGCTGGCTCAAAACCACACCCATAGCGGTAAACTTGAGGAACGCCCATCAATGTACAAATGTGGGGAGGCGTCGCGACAACACGCGACTGTCGTGTCGCAAAAGTGGATCTCTGCCGTCAAGGTGTAGTTGCTGCCATTGCTTCTTTCCACGCTCCTCTGGGTGACGGGCCTCTGGGGAGACATCAGCTGGTCGTACGTTTCCTCCGTGGGGCTTGAAGGATGAGACCTGCGACTCGCACCAGGGTTTTCACACATGGGACCTGGCAGTGGTTCTCGAAGGGCTGGTCAAGGCCCCCTTCAAACCTCTGGAGTCGGCTGAGGCCAAGAACCTTACCCTCAAGGTAGATTTTTTACTAGCCATTACTTCTCTGAGGAGATTATGAGACCTTCAGGCGCTCTTTATATCTTATGGGTGCCTGGAGTTTGCTCCAGGTGACATTAAGGCTATCTTGCATCCCAGGACGGGCTATGTGCCTAAAGTACCATCTAATGTGGCATGGCCTACAGTTCTGCAGGCTTTTCATCCTCCACCTCACGTGTCGGCGGATGAAGAGAGACTTCATTTTCTCTGCCTTGTCAGAGCTCTCAAGATATATATTCAGAGGTCCTCTTCATGGCGGAAGTCAGACCCGTTGCTGGTGTGTTTCGGGTCGCCCAAGAAGGGGCTTCCAGCATCTAAACAGACCATCAGCAACTGGATCATTCAGGCAATATCTATGGCTTATCAGGTGCACAGTTTGCCTTCACCTTTGGCCTTGAGGGCTCATTCAACCAGTGGCATGGTGTCCTCTAGAGCCCTCCTTTCAGGGGCCCCGATCCAAGAAGTGTGCAATGCAGTTGGATGGGCCACCCCACACACTTGTATTATATTTTATAGTATGGGTCATCCCTTCTATGCCTGGCACTCTAGTGCTCTATGCCTGGCACTTTAGTGCTCTCGTCCTAAGTGTGCCTGTGCGCAGCTTCACACTGGGCAGGCAGGGCTCGTTGTGGCATAGTGGGTGTAAAGTGTAGTTGTCACAAAGGACAGCCTTTTGGGGCTGCCCAAAGCCAGGTGCTGTAATTCAAGGGTTAGAGAGGAGCTAGGAAGGCATGGCATTACAAGATGGATTCCGGTGCAAAAAAGAGTTATTTTATTAACAATAATAGGGAAATCCATGCAAAGTATAACTTAATAATACAAAAACAAACAAATACATAACCATTGCTTATGAGACAGCACATACCCTTTGCAAATCAAACACAAAGGAAACCGACTGGAACAGCCACCATCTTCAGTAGCACTCACATAATGTTGTGCTCTATTGACAGAGCAGACTACAAACCTCCTTTAACCAAATGAACACTCTGGTTAAATACGCAATCCTCCCGCCAAATAAATATGGGAAGAACCATTTTAGCAGGGTAACCTTATGCTAACATCCATTACCTCAACAACATTAAAACAACCTCATCTTTTCCACAGCCCAATACAAATTAATGAGCACAGCTTTAACCAAAGTAACTGTTACAATACTAAACATACATTAAACAGAACAAACATCACAATCCCCACATATGTTGCCCCCTGGTAATGTTAAATGGTTTGACCGCTGCTATTACCCATACACAAAATAAATATATTGAAATATATTTTATAGTGTCAAAAATATATGTGGCATATATTCCAAATACATTGAAATATATTTGCATTGTTGTTCACTTATTTTTATAATTTTGAAATATATTCTCAAATATAACAAAATATATGATGTTAAGTGTGCAATATATTTACATTTATAACGTAATGTAAAATATATGACAAAATATATGGTCATAAAATGTTTAGCTTGCTAAAGAAGGGTCGAAAATGTATTTTGATCATGTAATTCATCTACCTTTTCCCCTATACACAACATAGGCTACCATATTTCACTACTGTATTATGACACACAGCTATAATAAATACTGTACTTACATTTAAATGACTGCAATGTAAAATTACAGATAGTTGCTTTTCTAGGACTAGTAGGCCATATTAGGTGGCACGTACCTAACACTACGTGCAATTATTAGATTTATTGTTGTTTTATTGACATCTTTCATGAAGTCATTTAAATATTGAAAATATGCACAACATTTATGATGCAAGTATAACAGTGACACTCCAACAGTGAAGTACACTTAAAGGGATAGTTCACTTTGAAATTAATTTTTGGTATGTTTTAGCTTACCTCAAGGGCATCCAAGATGTAGGTGTCTTTGTTTCCTCAGTAGTTTCAATTTTGATATTTTTAGGTCAAACCGTTCTTGTCTGTCAGTCATATAATGCAGGTCTATGGTCATCACCTCAAAGAGCATGCACAGAGAAGTCCAAATTAAACATGATTTAATGACTCGTAAATGTAAGTACACATTGATGGCCTAAGACACGAAACGAGCGGTTTGTGTGAGAAAACGAACAGTATTTATATCGTTTTTACCTCTTGTAACCACAGCCACGTCCAAGTGATCTGAGGGCACGGGGGCTTCGGTCTGCGCAAGCGCCGGAAGTGATCTCTTCCAGAAAACCCCCAAAAAAATCAACGTTGTCTGTTGATAGATCGAAATCGTCTTCCATTGCGATTTCCTGTATATCTAAATATGTTTCGATCTTCACAGTGAAAGGTAACACTTCCGAAATCTCTGTGTAAATAATGAATGACGTACACGCGCGAGAGATCACTTCCGGCGCTTTCCGGCTCTTGCGCAGACCGAAGCGCCCGCGCCCTCAGATCACTTGGACGTGGCTGTGGTTACAAGAGGTAAAAACGATATAAATACTGTTCGTTTTCTCACACAAACCGCTCGTTTCGTGTCTTAGGCCATCAATGTGTACTTACATTTACGAGTCATTAAATCATGTTTAATTTGGACTTCTCTGTGCATGCTCTTTGAGGTGGTGACCATAGACCTGCATTATATGACTGACAGACAAGAACGGTTTGACCTAAAAATATCAAAATTGAAACTACTGCGGAAACAAAGACACCTACATCTTGGATGCCCTTGAGGTAAGCTAAAACATACCAAACATGAATTTCAAAGTGAACTATCCCTTTAAACAATAGATAGAACTCAGTGTCTAACACTGCACACACACTATTAAATAACTGTATTCAATTCTGAAAATGTATTTCAAATGAAACCATTTGCAAAAGTTAAAACATATGAACATATATGTTGTTAGTAAATATATTGACATACAAATATATTCACATATTTAACTAAAATATATTAAAAATAAAATAAAAATATATTTACATATGTTTAACTAAAATATATTTATTGGACCAATTTCAAATATTTGCTTTTAGTGACGCCTTGGGGTGAGAATGCGTTGATATATACCAAAAATATATTCTGAAAATATATTTCAAATATATTTCTTTTGTGTATGGGTATAACCATGTTCCAGGTTATGTGCGCTACCGGAACGAGCAGGGCACAGCAGAATTAACAGGTAAGCACAAAACAATACCACATAGCTGCATCATTTGATATTAAATGACCAATAAACAGTCTGTTAAAAACATTAGACTCCTTGTGATTATTGGACTTCAGCAAGTGTTAACAGTACACAGTCAAAGAAATTAAACTTACATGATGTTAATAAATGCATGTCTTTTACTGTGAGTGTACCCGGGATTATGTAATTAAATGTTATAGGTGAACCAAGCGCTTTGAAACAATGGCCTCGTTTACACTGCAGGTCTTGATGCCCAATTCAGATGTTTTTGCCAATATCCAATTTTTTTTACCGTCCGTTTGCACGTTCTTTCAATTGTGAGTGACCCATATCCGACTCATGTGTTTACACTTGACATATATAATTTTGTATAATAAATCTGTAAAATTTTACATTTTTAATTGTAGTTTATGATTTACAGTACTCTTGTAAATTTACAGGCTTGGTGGTAACCAAAATTGTCAGTAAGTTGCTGTAAATTTTACAGCAATTTTTCACAGTGTACAGTTACTAA
The DNA here is from genome assembly GCA_029959095.1 of Rhinichthys osculus. Classification (NCBI taxonomy): domain Eukaryota; kingdom Metazoa; phylum Chordata; class Actinopteri; order Cypriniformes; family Leuciscidae; genus Rhinichthys; species Rhinichthys osculus. Next base: position 54,254,267 of record JARWKJ010000002.1, read on the forward strand.
CAATAAGTACCTTTGTAACTACATGTCAACTAACTCTCATTAGAGTATTAGTATACTGTCTGCTTATCTACTAACACTTTATTTTGATAGTGCACCAACAGACATTACTGACTATAAATAACTTTGCAAATAAATGTCAACTTATTCTACTTACCTGAACCCTAATACCTAACCCTAACCCAACAGTCTACTGACCAGGGCCGTGCACAGACATTTTGAAGGGCAGTGGCTTAAACCAAAAAAGGGGGCACTATAAGGAGTTTGACTGACAACATACAAGATGGTGACCCAACCCCCCTCCCCTCCCCCAATTTGAGTTTGACCTATAAACTATCAACTTAGGGATTATTAAAAGTATATTAATTTAGCTAAAGTATTTGTATCAATACTATGTGTCTTTTGTGCTGGTTTTACCCCGTATGTAGGCTACCTCCTTGCCACCTCATACATTAATACGATTTTTAAACTAACAAACCACCTTTATGATTTATTTTTCACACAAAATCTGTTGCTCCATCACTTTTCAAACATATATTTTTCTGCAATCATATGTGAAAAGCAAATGTTAGGGTGTTCCTTTAGCCCTATTGTAAGCTAATATACTAAGGTACTATTAATTTAGATCAGTGTTAATTTTGACAGCAAATTTTGATTTAGTCTTTTTTTTTTTTTTACTAAAATGCCATTTAGTTTTAGTCATATTTTAGTCATCTGAATTGTTTTAGTTTTAGTCAACGAAATACAATAAGGTTTTAGTCGACTGAATCTACAGTAGATTTAGTCGACTAAAATTTAATGGGTTCAGTGTTAAATTGTAATGCATTAATTTAGAATTTCTCTAAAATGTCCATACCCATTATATATTCCCGTAGAAAACATCTATTAACCTGATAATATTAATAATTTTTAAAGTTTGAACATGCAATACAGACACATATTTAGCACTGTGACATAAAATAATATCTTAAAATTAAAGTCTTACATACATCATTCTTTATTCTTTCAAGCAGACATATTTATTTGTCTGAATTAAATCTAATTAATCCTTATTAAAGCTATTAAAGAGCAGTGAATGCTTTTCTCTTTTTATTTTGTTGTTTGATTAATATTAAGTGCACAGACGGCATTAGGTTTATTACGCACTGTCACTTTAAGACTGAGTGTGCAGATCCAATTGCACTGATGCACATCCGATATTCTCACAACTGTACATTCTGTAAAGACATAACTGACTGCGTTTAAGTGAATAATCTCCAAAACGGACATTTAGACATAATGATGTGTGTATTTGTCCATTCAGACGCGAAAGAGAGCTCAGTTCAGTCCTTGCGCGCTGCTCTGTCTATGTGCAGGGCTGCACGCGTCGGGTTGTGTGTGTGTGTGTGTGTGCACGCACAGAAAAAAATACAGAATAAGGGCCATTGCACACTGCGTTTTTTCGTATTCGTGATTCGTTGGCTCTGAATTGTCAAAACACCATTCAAACTCCATTCAAACTGCTGGCTACGGTTCGATTAGATTTTTACCCGATTAGATTTTTTTATGACGGACGAAAGTTTCGGAGGCAGTGTGCAAGTGTGATTGACATAACGTGAGGTCGTATTTATTTTTTAACGTGCGAAAATTCTGGAGCGATAACATAACGTTTTTATGGAAATCCTCTGGAGGGTTAGGGAGGGGGCGAGAGGGGCACCTCAGCTGATGAGGGCAGAAGGGCAGTGGCTCTAGCCACCGGGCCACCCCCCGTGCACGGCTCTGCTACTGACAGTCTACCAATAAGAGTTAGTCGACATGTAGTTGCAAAGTTACTTATAGTTAGTAGAATGTCTAAAGTGGACCATCAAAATAAAGTGTTACCTGGCATTGTTTTAGAGTTGTGTGTGTCACCACGATGGTGTTTTGTATTTGTGTATGACACTGTGCACATTGTTCTCTTACGAGAGGTTCTCTCGAATTGCGTAAGCTGCGTAAGCGGGAAAGATTCATCTTTGCTGAGAGTTTGAAGCCAAAAAATTATTTCATAATTTGTATCCATTGACAACGCAGTTCCTCTGCGGCAGACCTAGAGCAGGCTAGCTAGCAGCTCATTGGTTCGCTCAGAGAGAACTGCTTAAGCCTATGGGAGAGCGGGGCTGAACCCGCTGCCAATGAGAAGCGCCCGCGCGCTCATTGCATCATGGCCCGCCAGAATGGGCGTGGCTATGGTGTATATAACAGTCTCTCCCAGGCTTATATGTTGATTCATTTCATCTTCAGCAAGCTACACGCTTCTGCTGTCCTGAGAAAAGCCGTCGCCGTCGAGAAGGCATCACTCTAGCGAGCTCCCGGACCCTGAAGAAGCCGGCCGTCTTCGCCACCTTCAGCCGCCCTGCAAGCTAGCGCCATCCGACGACTGTATCCTTTTTCTCTATATCTAAAAGAGCCGAGCATCTTTTTAAAGATGTCTCGTTTTTCCTGCGGCTCTTGCCGCGCTCCTCTCGAGGACGGAGACCGCCATGTCATTTGCGCTCTCTGCCTGGGACTCGAGCACGCAGAACTCGCCCTCGCGGATGGAGGATGCGACTTCTGTGAGAGCCTGCCGTTGTCGTCCCTGCGGGCACGACTTCTGGCGGCACAATCCGGTCCCGCGCCGCCTCTCTCTTCGCCGCGTAAAAAGAAACGCCGCGCCCAGAGGCCGCCGGAGCCCCCTGCGGAACCATGCGGGCCGCCGCTTCCCGCTTCCCACTCTCCCTCCCCGCCCCAGCCGGACATACAGTTGCCGCCGAGTGGCCGCTCTGTCGCTTCCGATGACGCCGCGGAGGAGAAGGATTCCTGTTCACTGCTCGCGTCAGACAGTGAGGAATGGTCATCTCTCGGATCCACGAGAGAGTCGGCGGGGATCCGCGCCGGAATAGAGGAGGAACTAATGCGCCTCCTCTCACAGGCCGTCGAACGCCTCGGTCTCGAGTGGTCTCCTCCACCCGAGCAGGCCCCGAACCGGATGGACGGCAGCTTTTTTCATCGGCCCTCGACCCCCGCGTGCAACCGGGCCGCCCCATTCCTGCCTGAACTTCACACAGAGCTGACGAAGTCCTGGAATGCCCCGCTCTCGGCTAGAAACCGCTCCGATATATGACGGTGGACGGAGCCGCCGAAAAATGTTATTCAGCCATGCCGCCCGTTGAGGACTTGGTCGCCGCACACCTCTGCCCGCCCTCTGCTAGATGGCGCTCTTCCCCCACGCTTCCTTCGAAAGCTTGCAGAGCGACCTCGAGCTTTCATGCTCGCGCCTATGCCGCCGCCGGTCAGGCCGCCGCAGCGCTGCATTCTATGTCTGTCCTCCAAGTGTTACAGAGCGATATTCTCCGTGAGTGGGCCGAGAGCGGTAGAAACCCCTCCACCGCTGTCACGGATCTGAGAAGTGCTACGGACCTCGCCCTTCGCGCCACTAAAGCCGCCGCACAAGCTCTGGGGAGATGTATGGCCAGCCTTTGTGTATCCGAGAGACACTTATGGCTCACGCTCGCCGACATGGGAGATTCTGAGCGCACCGCGTTTCTTAACGCGCCCCTCTCCCCGACGGGCCTTTTTGGATCTGCTGTCACGGGAATCGTCGATCGCTTTTCCGAGGTCCAGAAAGCCACTCAGGCCATGAATTTGTTTCTGCCCCGCCGCGCTAGCTCTTCCGCAGGCCGCTCTCGCGAGCCTCCTGCCAGAGCTCCACCACAGCGCCCTCCTCCGCAGACTCAAACAGCCCAGCACAGACAGGGCGGCCGCCCTCGCTCTTGCTCTGACAGCCGCCGCAGACCGCCGCCCCCACGGGGCCCGCGACCCAAGATCACGCTGAGGCCTGATCATCAGAAGTCTGCCTAGCAAAGTTAAGAAAACGACGGCGCTCTCCCGCTGCAGCCGGACCGCCGTCAAAGCTTCGCCCTCTGCCAGTCCCCGTTGTTTCGCAGACTGCTGTAGTGTTTACCGCCACAAACAAGCCGGTGTCCCAGCCCGCTTGCGAGCGACAAAAAGCCGTTTTTACGGCAACCCAGAGAAATCTCAAAAAGAGAAAATATGCCAGTTGTGTAGAAAATGTGCCCACAATCATGTGTTCACCCATGCACACAAGCATAACATATCCCGTGTCTCTCTCAGAGCCCCATCACATGAAACGGGCACAGCCCGCTCTAATATCAGAGAACATAAACACGCCCACGAGCTCATGCGCGTGTCCCCTCTCTGCTCGCTCTGTTTCACGGCCCATAGACTCCTCTCTGAGTGCAAGTCCCGTTGCCACACACATTCAAAGCGCGCCCACACACTGTGTCCAGCCCGCTATGTGCAGCAATCAGGGCGATATAGCGGGCTGGACACAGTGTGTGGGCGCGCTTTGAATGTGTGTGGCAACGGGACTTGCACTCAGAGCGCGCCCACACACTGTGTCCAGCCCGCTATGTGCAGCAATCAGGGCGATATAGCCATTCGGCCACTAGCCGCATGCTCAAAGCGTGGGAAGCCATTCCAGGCATTTCCCCGTGGGTGCTAAGCATTATAAAGAACGGCTATCTGCTACAGTTTCGCCGCCGCCCGCCTCGTGCGCGCGCTCGGCTCGAATCTACTGTCAGCCCGCTGGCCGCCGGCACGCTCCGAGGGCGCCATAGAGAGAGTCCCGACATCTATGACCGAGTCGGGGTTTTACGGCCGTTATTTTCTGGTTCCCAAGAAAGACGGCGGCCTCAGACCGATTTTAGATCTCAGGTTTTTGAACAAAGTGCTCATGAAGAGACCGTTCAAGAAGCTCACTACCAGGAAACTCCTCGCGCAGGTGCGCCAGGGGGACTGGTTCATCTCTCTAGACCTGAAAGACGCCTATTTTCAGATCCAGATAAATCCCCGTCACAGGCCATTCTTACGTTTCGCCTTCGAGGGTCATGTTTATCAATACGCCGTTCTCCCGTTCGGCTTATCCCTGGCGCCCCGTACATTCACGAAGTGCATGGATAAGGCGCTCGCCCCCCTGCGGAGCCAGGGGCTGCGCATATTGAATTATCTGGACGACTGGCTGATTTTGGCCCAATCACAGACGGAGCTTCTGTCGCACCGCGCAGTTCTCCTCGACCATCTGAAAACGCTGGGCCTCTCTGTCAACTGGACAAAGAGCTCCCTTCAACCCAGTCAATCGATTTCCTTTCTAGGAATAGATTTGAACTCGGTCACGATGACGGCTCGCCTGTCCACACAGCGTGCGCGCAGTGTTCAGCGACTAGCCGCCTCGTTTCAGATGGGCACCCGCACACCTCTGAAAACTTTTCAGAGGATGCTGGGTTACATGGCCTCAGCCTCCGCTGTGCTTCAGCTGGGCCTTCTGCACATGCGCCCGCTTCAGCTTTGGTTAAACAGCCGTGTACCCCACCGCGCGTGGAACACGGGCCGCCAGCTTATCAGGGTTACGCAGACATGTCTCACGGCGCTGCAGCCATGGACAGTAGCAGAATGGTTTCGGCAGGGCGTCACGATGGGGACCTTTTCCCGCCGAAAAGTCATCTCGACAGATGCATCCAACACGGGTTGGGCTGCAGTCTGCGAGGGCTCACCGGCCTTCGGCCATTGGTCGACACAGGAAAGCCCCTTACACATAAACTGTCTGGAAATGCTTGCGGTCGAGAACGCGCTCTCGCGCTTCCTCCCGCTCATTCGGGGACACCACGTCCTGATCCGTTCGGACAACATGGCTGTGGTCTCCTATCTCAACCGTCAGGGCGGTGTCAGATCCAGGAATCTCTTCCTACTGACACACCGCATTTTAGTTTGGTCTCAGAGCCGCCTGCTCTCGCTCAGAGCGACGCATGTGCCGGGCCATCTGAACGACGGTCCAGACATACTGTCCAGGAACCTCATCTCCACTGGAGAATGGTCCCTGAACACACAAACGGTCCAAATACTGTGGCGGCTATTCGGCAGAGCAGAAGTGGACCTCTTCGCGTCAGAAGAGAACGCTCACTGCCCAATATTTTTTTCAAGGAGCGAGGACGCGCTAGCCCAGGAATGGCCTCGCCGCCCGCTCTATGCATTCCCTCCGATCGCTCTGCTACCACAGGTAATTCAGAGGATCAGGGACACACGTAGCCCCACGTTGGGAGAGTCAGAATTGGGTTCCGGAGCTCACTCAGCTGTCACAGACAGCCCCGTGGCCCATGCCAGTCAGAGCAGATCTCCTCTCTCAAGCTTGCGGCACGATCTAGCACCCCCATCCACGGCGCTGGGCGCTACATGCATGGGTGATCAACGACTATTCGTCGATTTGCCAGAGGGAGTAAGAAACACTATCATACAGGCTAGAGCACCTTCCACGAGAAGGCTCTATGCGTCTAAATGGTCTGTGTTCTCAAAATGGTGCACCGACAAACATCTGGACCCACGGTCATGCGAGGTGCCGTCTTTGCTTGTTTTCCTTCAAGAGATGCTGGACAAGGGCAGGTCCCCCTCCACTCTCAAGGTTTACGTGGCAGCCGTCGCGGCGTTCTCTGAACCCCGACGCGCTCAGTCCCTGGGCAAAGACGAGTTAGTCATCCGCTTCCTCAGGGGAGCTAAGAGGATGAACCCTCCTCGGCCCCCTTCGGTTCCTATCTGGGATCTTTCTATAGTTCTCGAAGCTATGAAAGCACCCCCGTTCGAACCGCTCGAGTCTGTGGACCTAAAATACCTCTCGCTCAAAACCGTTTTTCTGACGGCCCTGTCCTCAGTAAAACGCGTGGGGGATCTTCACGCGCTCTCATCCAGCGCCGCGTGTCTTGAGTTTGGACCGAATGATTCTGTTGTCATTCTCAAACCTAGGCATGGCTATGTCCCGAAGGCGATTGGTACCCCGTTCAGGGCTCAGATTATTTCCCTATCGGCTCTGCCTTCATCCGATAGTGAGCGCGACGCCAATCTCCTCTGCCGGGTGCGGGCTCTGAGATTGTACACTACGCGCGCTGCCGCGTTCAGACACGCTGAGCAGCTTTTCGTGTCGTTTGGGGGGCGCACCAAAGGTCTGGCCGCCTCTAAACAGACACTGTCTAGATGGATAGTGGACGCTATCGCCTCTGCTTACGCATCTAAATGCCTGCCCTGTCCTCTGGGCATCAGGGCGCACTCCACTAGAGGCATGGCCTCATCGTGGGCATGGTCCTGTGGAATTTCCATTCATGACATTTGTGTGGCCGCGGGATGGGCCTCCCCGTCCACTTTTGTCAGATTTTACAACTTGGAAGTTCCCGCCTTGCAGGCAAAATTACTAGCTGTCTAAAGACCAGCTCCCTAAGAAGCTGCATCACTGGGAGTCCCTCACACAACTGGTTCGCCCCTTGTGTTCTCCTTAGATGCTTATGTATACACTTCATGTGCCCGCTCTGCCGGCCTCATATTACATTCACTCCAGGTTAAAAATCCCCCGGTATCACCCTGGGATTCATGAGTGGATTCATAGCGCGCACGGCGTTGACCAGGTGTTCCCGCAGCGTAAGCTAGCTTACGCAATACGAGAGAACCTCTCGTAAGAGAACGAATCGGTTACCTAACGTAACCTCGGTTCTCTCTAGAAGAGGGAACGAGTATTGCGTTCCCGGCCGTGCTTGCGCTACTAGCGTTTCGCTTCACGCTGAAATAAATCAACATATAAGCCTGGGAGAGACTGTTATATAAACCATAGCCACGCCCATTCTGGCGGGCCATGATGCAATGAGCGCGCGGGCGCTTCTCATTGGCAGCGGGTTCAGCCCCGCTCTCCCATAGGCTTAAGCAGTTCTCTCTGAGCGAACCAATGAGCTGCTAGCTAGCCTGCTCTAGGTCTGCCGCAGAGGAACTGCGTTGTCAATGGATACAAATTATGAAATAATTTTTTGGCTTCAAACTCTCAGCAAAGATGAATCTTTCCCGCAGCGTAAGCTAGCTTACGCAATACTCGTTCCCTCTTCTAGAGAGAACCGAGGTTACGTTAGGTAACCGATTAGTTTTTATTAATATGTGCCTCAGTTTGTGGAAAACCAATTGGGGTGAACTTTGAAACATCATGTGTTTTTTGTGTGTGTTTTTTTGCTACTGACATTATTTTGGCGGTTATCGGTATATTCCAATAAAGCAGATTTTAGTACTTTAGTAAAATTGTATAATAATGTTTATCAGTTATTGAATTAAAAAGGGTTGCCCCTTTAAAACTAAAATGTTACTACTGTATTTTATTTGTATTTTTTTTACCACAAATTTAAGTCTTGCTGATTATTTTTTAGGCCATAATTTTAAGTCCCTAGTAAGGTTGCTACAGTATTTATTTATTTTTAACAGAAAAATACTGGCAACCAAGCTGTGACGATCGGCAGCTGTAGTGCCCTCGAGAGCCTCTGGAGGACACTCTCTCTTTATGTTATGTTTCATTATGGACTCATTATGTTTATTATGTTCAGGTGTGTTTTGTTAAGCTGATTTAGTTTTCCTGTCTTAAGCCTGTGTTTTCCCTGTGTTCAGTGCGAAGTATTGTATAGCGTAAGCGTACCATTCCGAGCATTATTCTCTGATTCTAGTTCTTTGTATTTCCCTGGATTCCTGACCTTAGCCTGTTATCTGGACTCTGTTTATGAACCTGTGCTGCCTGCCTCGACTTTTGCCTGTTTGACTTCGATTCTGATGTTCCCTCTTAATAAAGTTCTGCACATGGATCCGACCGCCTCTGTCCGTACGTTACAGAATACTTCGCCAAACATGGATCCAGCAGACTTTCAGCATGGTCAAGACCCGAGCTTCCATGCTAGCCTCTCATCGTTCTCAGCTGGCGAGACTAACTTCTCTCCTCGAGGAACTAGCAAGCTCCGTGCAAACCTGGTCTACGCAGAGCTCAAGCACAACGGCTAATCAAGCCAGAACTGCCGCTGCACCTGTTCCACTGCAACCCAGTGTGAGTACCGCATCTGACTATCTCAGTCTGGCATTTCCTGACAAGTTTGATGGCTCACCTGTGGCGTGTGAAGGATTCCTTCAGCAGTGCAGCGTATATATGAATCTTTAGGCCCAGTTATACACCTCGGATAACGACCGCATTTCCTTCATCTGCTCACTGCTCACTGGAAAGGCTCTGGAGTGGGTCGGTACATTCTGGGAACCAGGTCGGATGTCGTTCCCTTCTTATAAGGTATTTATCGCCCTATTCAGAGAGGCTTTTGAACTCCACGCAGGAGAAGACCCTGGCCCTCCATCCCAGCCCCCGTTGACCTCCCCCCGGAGCTCTTAGGAGCGTCTGGAAGCCGCTCCTTAGAGGGGGGGTTATGTGATGATCGGCAGCTGTAGTGCCCTCGAGAGCCTCTGGAGGACACTCTCTCTTTATGTTATGTTTCATTATGGACTCATTATGTTTATTATGTTCAGGTGTGTTTTGTTAAGCTGATTTAGTTTTCCTGTCTTAAGCCCGTGTTTTCCCTGTGTTCAGTGCGAAGTATTGTATAGCGTAAGCGTACCATTCCGAGCATTATTCTCTGATTCTAGTTCTTTGTATTTCCCTGGATTCCTGACCTTAGCCTGTTATCTGGACTCTGTTTATGAACCTGTGCTGCCTGCCTCGACTTTTGCCTGTTTGACTTCGATTCTGATGTTCCCTCTTAATAAAGTTCTGCACATGGATCCGACCGCCTCTGTCCGTACGTTACACAAGCTGACCTACCAATTGCTCTTGCTCACCAATGTCCATTGTCTTGTTTTGCTACCACTTGAAGGTGATTGGGCTCCCAAGTGAGATCCCACAGCATGAGTCTTTCAATGTAATGTCTCCATACATTCTTTCGGGGAACAAGTTATCACAACAGTAGCCAAAACATTTGTGGAATTGTTTAATCCTCTGCTGAGATTTTGAGAGATTAAATGTCTTCTTTTATCTTCAGTTGTTTTCATTTAAGGCCGTGGCTGGAAGTCAGTTGTAGTTCTTGTGTTTCTCTTTTCTTCAGTGATTCTGCTTGTTAAAGATAGCCATACGGGAGCTCAGCACTCCGATCGGTAAGGCTTCGCAATCCACGCAAGCAGCCCCCTCGAGAGCTGCCTGTGTGTGCTGCGCTCCCAAACAGTGCACACACAATTAGTGTGTTTCCCCACCCGTGATATATAACGAGGGCAGGGATGCACACACCGCTTGTAGCTCTGTCTCGCCATTTTTTATATATACTGTATATATGCTTGTGTACTGACAGACAACATCAAATAAGACACACATGACAGAGAGTGCTTGCTGAAGAACAGAAAGCTGACACTGTTGTGTGCTGGCATCCCTTTGTAGCCTCAGTGTATGCTGTCACACGTTACGTCATGACGCAACACCAATCAAGATTGGCTTAGTTTTTATTCATGCTTCAGAGGCACTACGCTGGGGGGCGTTCTCCGAAGTGTCGTATTGACGCAGTTCGAGTTCCTTCGAAAGGTAACTTGCCTTGCCCTGCCATGTTGAATTTCAGCCCCCCAAAAATTCAAGCCTTAATATTAAAATACTTTAAAATGCAATTATTATTATTTGCAATGCATTTTTTGTTCAATTAGGCTAGCTAGTGCAATTAAAAAAAAAACATTTCAAAGACATTTGTCAGTTTGACTATTTATTTTATGCTCTTTCTCATAATATAAAGACAATGATCGTGCAAATGCACAATACAAAAATCCACTCACCTTCTGACTGAATCTTCTGCTGCAAGTCTTTGATCGTACTTTCCATTTCACTCAGTTTTTCTTCCAGTTCACTTCTGACTCTGTTCTCTTGAGCTTTCACATATGTCTGAAGTGAATATGGTATAGTCTTCATGTTTTCTATATAATCCAGCAGTTCTGGGATCTGTCTTGAATTTTCAGGCTCCTTTAAACCCATCACTCTGTACTGACCTCCAAAGAGACTGATTAAACTCTGAGATGACGGGTTGGATTTGACAAACTCTAGAAGAAATCCTTCAACACTGAGCTCTGAGGTGAAGAGCAGCATGAAATGCTCTCTGGAGTAAAATATCTTCTGGATCTTCTCTATTTCTGCTTTGTCTTCATCAGTCAGTGGACCAACAGGAATAATGATGAGGAAAAAATTAACTCCAGGATCACAGAGAGACACACACTGAAGAGTCTGACGCATCACTTCCTCCTCTGAGAGCTGATTGACAGCTGGAAGCTCCACCAGACTGACCACACGTCCATGAATCTTCTCTTCTTTCTTCACACACTCGTACCCTCTTGCTAGCCGACATGAAGGTTTTATCGGTTTTCCTCGTAATAGTTTTGACACAGCGACCTTTAGGGATCTATTGCTTCCACACAGCACCAGGTTCAGCTTCTGTTTTCCAGATAAATTAGCTGACACTAAAAAAACACACACACAAAAAAAACATATACATAGAGTCACACTTTCACAGAAAACTCTTTTAACTCCAATCAGTTTAAAACCACATTATAGCTTGCTGAGGCTTAATTAATTACTTACTGTTGGGACGAATCGATTTTGGACTTTGCTTTCTTGTATCATCTTTAAAAAAAAAAAGTATAAATAAAAAACAATGTACAAATAATATGTTTACATTACATACTGCTATTCCTAGATCACAAGTATAACAGTTGGGAAGGCTGGGGTCCTTGTTCCGTTTTCTTCTACTTTAGTTTTCTGTTCCTCTTTCTGTCCAAAGTGTTAACAACAGTTCCCTGTTCCTCTCTTAATACCTCTATTTTAGTCCCTTGTCACATGGTTGCTTTGAATTCTATGAGCTTGAGTTTAATGTATATTAAAGATGGCACTTTGGGTTAAACTTAAACTTTTGTAACCAAAAAATTTTTTTCACAATGCAGGTTTTTGTGGAACACTGTTAGTAACTTTCATTGACAGAGCCTGCAAGTTAAAAGTTCAACAAGTACTGCTCAGACTGTTTACAAATATACAAATTACACATGTATTCCCTTACAGAACGAAAATATATTTCCATATATGTGGTAACTGAATAAATAAAAAAGCATACATTTAAAGAAGTTAACAGACTTCACTGCAATATATTTCATATAATATATTGATCATAAATATATGGAAATATATTTTCGGTCCGTAAGTGTTCTATTTTATTATATTTAAATCGCACTGGATTAGGCACAATTTAAAAATGTAATCAGGTCTAGTATCAGTTACCTCTGAGAGTCAAAGCAAATTTTAAAACCTTTTAGACAAGTCATTTAACGACTTTTTCAATGGTATTTTATTGAAACTATAGTTAATGAATTACAATTTTAAAAGAGCAAGTCTGAACACTTACAAAAGGGACTTTCTTCACTTCTCCTTTTTTGTCTCTCTTTGGGTTTTCCAAAATCATTGTGGTGAGAACTTGTGCTTTTGTCCTCGACTGGCTCTTCATCCACAGACGTTCCTTTAAAATCATGAAATATGTCACATGTGAGATAGTCTTCCAGGTTTCCCTTGAGCATCTTATCGACCCATTGAAATATATCTGAGTGCAATTCTGTTTTTGTTTCATCCAGCTGCAGATGTCGACCTCCACAGTCCTTAATCAACTGATGAATAGTTTGCAGTTGCACCATAGTGCTGCCTCCAATCAGTTGTGCAGTATGACTGATCATAGAAGTAATCAATCTGTGTGTCACTTTATCAGTCGTGAACACAATGGTGCGTTTAATCGCTTCCTCGCTGAATTGTTTCAGCACATATTTCACTCTACTCATGTCCTCCTCAGTGAAGTCTTCATACTGCAGTACGAGTATGAACACATGAGGTCCTGGATCAGACAGAGACACACACTCTCTCACTGTGTGTGTGATCTGATGATGTGAGACGTGTGGATTCAGCAGATGAAGAGTGTTAATGACAGTGATGTGTCTGTCCTTTACCATCCCACTGACTGGGATTACATTGTTCTGCTCTAAAGCTGTCGGCTCTTCATTCTCACGCATATCTATTCCCAGGATCAAGTTTCTAACTCGACTGTTTTCTGATACATTCTTCCCCAGAAGAACAATCCTCAAATCACACACTGGAAAACAAAACAAAATGTTTGAAAAAAAACCTTGAAAAATCATCACCTAAAAAGTGTAGAAATAGCTAGCATACTAACTGTATTTACCATACTAACTGAAGTATTTTGGCTTCAGATTTACATTACTGAATATTAAATTAAAAAGATGTTTGGTTGTGATTCCTATGTAAATTATTCACAACCAGATTTCCCATTACATATAGACTGTAAGTGAAGCCTCAACAAACAACTGACTGTCGCTGAATATAACAACAAAATGTGCAGCCATATTTACATGGTACCTATAATCTATAATTTAACTGACTTACTGTTAGGATGTTCAACACTTTGACTTCTCCGCCTTTGCCTCTCTGAAAATAAAATCATCCATATAGTATCAGATGTAAAGAATAAAATGTAATTGAATCTTTAATGATCATGTCAGATTGAATTAGTGACAGAACCGATCAACGACAGAACGTTGTGATTCGATTCAAATTCACTGTAAAAATATTTTAGGAATTTCGGGAAAAAAGTTATCAAGAAAAACATTTTAAAAATAACAAAATGACAAAGAGTGTGTGTACATAAAGTTTTTTTTTAAAACCTTTGAAAATAGGTGGAATTCTTGCTGCATATGATGTGACTTAATCTAGACAAAATCAAGATGAAAATTAAATACACACCTAAAAATACTATTAGTGACAAAGTGGTAAATCCTCTTCATATTATATATATATATATAAAAAATAATAATTACATCCAATAAAAAAAAAAAACCTGACTTATTCACTGGTTATCTTTATTTACTCCATTGCCACATTACATACACATTTCAACCTATCTTCTACATTTATTGTAATTTAATTTATTACCTACCCATTCTGGATGTTATTTCACCACCAGCAGCCTCAAGCGTTGTGTTGAAATCTGATTCCTCAGCAATTTGCTCCTGCTTTCGTTTGCATGCACATGATGAACTGCGAACACTCGAGTCTCACACTGCCACACATTTGACTGTGGGCGGTCCGTGGCTTTGCAGTTTTACTCTGAGGAACTTTTCGGTTCAGATAGCCGTTATCACTCTTTTCCTTGATGCTAACAAAAGACAGCCAAGAATCTGTTGTAAAAATAACCTATTAACATGGATTAGTTTGAAAGAAGCAATAGATGCAAATACATTACAGATCTTTTCAAGTGAAACAGAAACTACAGCTTCACCAATGTTGTAACGGACATATTCGCACTTCTCTGTAGCAAATAAGCTCTATGAAATATTAATAATCAATCATAACTTGTTATAATTGATTATGAATATTTGCATCAGTTAATCGGGTTAACTTGATGTAGCTACATTAACATTACAACCAATTACTCGGTTCATCCCGTGAACACTCAATATTGGTTATTAATTAATTAATTAATATAAATGTACATTTCCGGGGCATGGGAAATGTCTTTCTTATTAAGTACTACTAAGAGCAAGTAGTCAAGATCTATGATTAGTGACTACATGAGCTTGAGACACGGACAACTTTATGTGTGATATGAAAAAGACTTTATTAACTAGACTAAACATTACTACTCTAAAATACACATACATACATGCATACAGTTTCCCAAGGGAAAGAGAGCTGAAGCAGAATACAGGAAAGCAAGAAATTAGGCTATAGCATTGTTTGATGTTCAGCAGATCAACAGCCTGCACTGAAAAAAATGATTCTTTGGACCAACCTAAAAAATTACTGTAATTTGTAACAACTAAATGTATTAGTCTTTCTCAAGCTATATTTTTGATTTGGTTAAAACTTTAAATTTTAATTTAATAGCAATCAAAATAGTTATTCTGTTCAACAAAAAGTTAAATGACTTTGAAGCAGTGTTAAAGTTAATGAGATAATTAAGTGATTAATTGAGTGATGGTTGAGCTTAATTAAAGACACCTGATGTTAACAAACAGAATCACTGAAGGAGAAAAAAATAATTTTTAAGTCACTGTTATGGTGATCAGTGTGTGTTTTAGTTGGACTCTTGACCCTTAAATCATTAACTTTTAATGTTGTTTGGCTGCTGACAGCCAGATGAACAACTAGAAAAGGTGATCTGAAGGTGTTGGTTGAGTTTTAACATAATCATTATTTCACAATCATTTGACCTGAATCAACTCATATTGAGTCCCATTTATGTTTACTTTATTAATTATAGCAGGACTGGCCTTGTTCAGCATAATATTTTTAGCCTTTTCAATGAAATCCAAATTATCAATTCAATAAAAAGAAAACTTCAAAACCACTTATGTTGGCACACACAGACATCAATAATTAGCGTATGAATCTCAGCAATGGTGACAAACAGATCACCAGACACGGACAACTTTATGTGTGATATGAAAAAGACTTTATTAACTAGACTAAACATTACTACTCTAAAATACACATACATACATGCATACAGTTTACCAAGGGAAAGAGAGCTGAAGCAGAATACAGGAAAGCAAGAAATTAGGCTATAGCATTGTTTGATGTTCAGCAGATCAACAGCCTGCACTGAAAAAAATGATTCTTTGGACCAACCTAAAAAATTGTGTGCCAAAATTGTGTGATGTCTGTGTGTGCCAACATAAGTGGTTTTGAAGTTTTCTTTTTATTAAATTGATAATTTGGATTTCATTGAAAAGGCTAAAAATATTAAATAATGAACATAAGCTCATTGATAATTTGGATTTCATTGAAAAGGCTAAAAATATTAAATAATGAACATAAGCTCATTATTTATTCATGCAGCAATGCATGCTGGGAGCCATGCATGAGTTTTGAGTGGTGGCACCCAGAATGCACTGCAACATGCTTATTATTGTCACCATTGATGAGATTCACAGGCTGATTCTTGATGTCTGTGTGTCTAAAAATGAAATAGAATCAATAAATTATTTTTTGTACATGAGACATGTTTTAAAAAAATCTTTGGATTTCATTGTAAAAGGTAAAAAATATTATGCTGTACAAGGCCAGTGCTGCTATAATTAATAAAGTAAACCTAAATTGGACTCAATATGAGTTCAGTGATTCAAGTCAAATTGATTGTGAAATAATGATTGTTAAAACACAACCAACACCATCAGATCACCTATTCTAGCTGTTCATCCGGCTGTTATAACTCACATACAGCAGGCAAACAACATCTAAAGTTAATGATTTAAGAGTCAAGAGCCCAACTAAAACACAGACTGATCTCCATAACGGTGACATAAAAATTCCGGTTTTCTCCTTCAGTGATTCTGCTTGTTAACATCAGGTGTCTTCAATATTGCTCAATCATGACTCAATTAATCACTTAATTATCTCATTAACTTTAACACCACTTCAGTGTTACTTTAACTTTTTGTTGAGCAGAATAACTTGATTGATATTAAATTAAAATTTAAAGTTTAAACCAAATCAAAAATATAGCTTGAGAAAAACTAATAAATTTAGCTGTAACAAATAACAGTAATTTTTTTAAGTTGGTCCAAAGTATAATTTTTTTGTGTTTGTTATTTGCTTTAAGGAAAACTGAACAAAACAGGTTTAAATCAGACACTGTGATTTTCACTTTAGGCCAATATAAAAGTGCACTTTAAATGAACGACACAGTAGTTTAACTTTTTTCAGTATGAGCAAACCATCAGTTTAGTTCTAACACACCCTTCTTTAAAAGGGGTAAGGATACTTAATGTATCAAATAATGAGACTAAGTTTGATACTTGCATGTCTCGTCCATTTGAATTAAACTGTCCTGATGCAATTTGTTGAGGCTTCAGTTGATCTTTGCTGATGTGGTCTTGACGAGAGAGAACCAGTGGGAGTCAGAGGATCTTTGGTGAATGGAAAGACAAGGCCGCAGCCTGGCGCAAGCTTGGGGGTCCTTGAGGGACTTCTCGTTTAGCCTCATCTTCACGTTAGGACTTCTCAGGAAGGAACAAGAGAGTCAGAGAGCAAGAGGCCAAGAGGACCAGAGAGGACCGGCGAAGAAAAGAGAGAGAGAATTTTAAAGCATGAAGATGTCACACCCTCTGGAGGTGCATAAGCCAATGCGAAGCTCTTTGAAGGGAGTTGTTTTTACGACCCTTTACGACCCTTTGTTTTCTAGCAGGGTATTTGAATTTTTAATTTCATTGGGTGTCAAAAAGAATCTTCAAGATTCTTATAATACTAATACGTCGTAAAGTTAGCAAAATGTAATGTAAATTAACAAACTGGGGACGAAGAGTGGAGCACTCAAAGCATGCTAAGAAATAATTATTCTTCTGTGGCCATGGAAGATACCCTTTTCTTAGAATAAATTAATAATCAAAAGAGTTTGTTGCACGAACTGATTAATTGATTGTAATATTAATTTAGCCAAGTTAATCCAATTAACTGACCCAAATATTCATAATTAATCAAAGATCCCTCTTCGTCTGTGTGCTCCCCCAAATGTCTCTTGTGTTTGAATGATGGTTGAATGAGGAGGACACAAATATCGTGGTCGTCACAGCTTTATTTTGGGCTCTTTATCTGCATCAGCCACTATGCAGCACACCGCCACATCTTTTCACAATGAAAATAGAACTGAATTAAACAACAGCTCCACCCATACACTGTAAAAAGTGAAACATTGGATTAACCTAATAAAATTTAAGTAACCATTCACAATAAAGATTTTACATTGACCTAATGTTCAGAA
Organism: Rhinichthys osculus; assembly: GCA_029959095.1. Taxonomy (NCBI): domain Eukaryota; kingdom Metazoa; phylum Chordata; class Actinopteri; order Cypriniformes; family Leuciscidae; genus Rhinichthys; species Rhinichthys osculus. The sequence goes on from JARWKJ010000002.1 coordinate 54,271,942, forward strand.
ACCATTCAGTTCAAACTAGTTTTCTGCATTTCATGCAAACTCTTTTCTGAATTTGGTGTAAATCAATATTTTAAATTGGTTAAATGGAAAAAATAAGGTTTTTAACAGACTTGATTTCATGCAAACTCTTTTCTGAATTTGGTGTAAATCATTATTTTAAATTGGCTTAAATTAAAAAAAGTGTTTTTAACAGACTTGATCTAAATTGAGTTTTCTTCAATCTGAAATATTCATTGCAATTAATACAAAAGGCTTCACAATTGGCATAACATCAATGAGTCAGATCAAACGTTCTTTTAAATATTTATTAAGTCTTGTATGAAACTGTTTTTAAGATTAGACTCATTTTTTGGCAAAACAAACTTACACTTGTAATTCTTAGACAGTTCAAGTAATCAGTTCATTTCAAGTTGAATTTCATATATAGCAGTATTAAAATGTGAATATATCATAAGAACAAGAATTAGAAAAAAGAACAAATACCTAAAAACAATTGGTCTGGTTCTCTCAGAAATTTTTGTCAGAAGAAATAAATGTAAATCAAATACAAAACATAGATATTGCCACATCCAGTAAACAACAAACAACTACTGAACTACTATTACGATGTAGTTGAGACTGGGGTAAAGGCGTTTCTGCCATCCTGTGTGTGTGCATAGGCGGCCTTACCTATGTTTCACCCGTTTCAATTGAAACAGGCCCCGCCCTCCAAGGGGGCCCCCAAAACACCGGCAAAAATCCCATTCATTTTCTCCGTAGGATATTGATTTTCAGCTATATTCTAAACCATCCGAGGTAGACCAGCAGGTAGACTGACCACAAGCTACGAGGTTGTAAAACGAAAGTTTCTGCTCTATAAAAACCACAAGGCAGTAAAAATCAACCTTGTTTTAAAGGGGTCATATAATGGTACATGCACTTTTACAAGTTGATTGTACTGAAATGTGTGTTGGCAGTGCCTGTACACAACCATCATATAATGATAAAAATCCATCCAGTGTTTTTGTTTTAATCTCCTTATATATTTTCCCCTACCTCAAATCAAGCCGTTCGACCGTGTGCATCTGTAGCAACAACGAGAATGCAACCCACACGAGTGAAGCGTTCGTACATAATCAAACACAAGGGGCTGCATATTCCAGATTATCCCCAGGCTATGAATCAAGAAGACCTTTTGTTGTTTAACTAAAGGAAGGACGTTGTCAATGTTTTATAATTTGGCAAGAACAGATCTGTTCAGAAATGGTGAAACAAGAGGCCCTAACAAGAAGTCACCTGACCCCTGCGACTAAACAGACTTTCTTTAAGAACCAAGGTCTCATGATATGTTGAACAAGAACAGACTTCAGCAGGAACTATCATTACCTCAGACTGGAATGTCTTTCTTAAACCCCAGAAACTTTACACACACACATAAGGACTTTCCTCCAATTCTCCAATACCAATAAAACTTATCCCAGAACAATTCTTGACTGACCCAGAATCAAAATCATGTAACATAACAATTATATATTGTGTTTACAACCCCTGTATGTGTCTATTCTGCTTAGATCACATCTAAGTCATGTAATTGTTTTAAATATTAGAGATACTGGCTTGATTGAAATCTGTGTAAAAATGTTTATGTTCTTAAAATGGAAATTATGTCTAAACTGAATCCTATGTTCAAGCTGATGACTAAGCAGACCACAGATCGCACATGATTCACGATGAGTTAGAGGGGGGGGGGGATTATTTATCTCAAATAACCATATAGTATCTTATTGTCCGAATTCCAAATTCCTCCAGGAGGCGGGACAAACATTTTGAGTTTAAAATCTTAGACCCGAACACAGAATCTCTCTCTTGTGCCCTTGCTCTTGTGATCCGCTCTTGCCCTCTGCTCTTGCCCTCTCTCTCTTGTGATGCTCTCTTTCGGCAGAACAAGCCGGGTGGAGCCAACGATGGTTATAGTAACCATGTAGACGCAGAGACAAATGACCCAAATCAAGATATGGGTTAAAACAGATTTAATTCAGGCCATCTCGTCACTTTTCTTTCTTTTCTTAGTTTGTTTTCTTTTCCATTAAAAGTCTCGGTTCTAAGTTAAGTGTTGCTGCAAAGTTTCGTTTTAACGTTTCAACTGCAAAACCAGCTTTCAACTTCAAAGACTTTCATTCATCCGCGCCAACACACCACGTGACTGGCTGTCCAAGATCTATCCAGGCACACGAGAAGATCAGCCAAGCAACGGACCGGGGAACACCTTTACACCGACAAAAGGGAATCCTCAAAAGCAAAGCAAGGACAAGCAAGTACCTCCAGACTTTTAGCTCAAACTGCAGGTGCATTTTAATATCAAATTGAATTACCCGCCTAAGAAACGATACAAGGGTGAAATTAATTATCGATGGTTCGTTCAGGTCATGTCTTTTAAGTGCATATAGAAACTTGGGATCTCACCATCTAACTCCTAAAACTCATTCTTCCTCACTCTCTGTCTTTCTTCAACTTGTATGAATGCGTGTGCGTGTGTTTGTGTTTGATATTTGTTTTGTGTGTTAGTCATAGGCTTATAATCAATAAAGTATTGTTTGTATTTGAAAAGAGAAGCATTACTTGTGATATGTGCTTACCGATTTATTGTCTTGAACTTCGATCTAAGTTACCTATGCTTTGACCCTTGATTTATTTCTTAATTTAGCTGTTAGCTGGGAATTAGTCTTTCTTGGCCAAGAAGATATTATATTTCCTAGAATTAATAATTGTTTATGCTTTCCGTTCATTGGATGAACTGATAAGATGATCATACTATTGATTCTGCTACAGTAAATTCTGAAAATAATTAAATTATTAATTATTGATCATAATCCGCTATGAATAATAATCAATTATATTTATACGTGCATATAATCGCTACACGTCACACGCTCGGAAGCCCCTCCCGCCATTGTTGATTGACAGGAGCGATTCAACACAGACCCGCCCTCGCTCGTCCTGTCAATCATAGTCTGCGCGGACCGGCGCGGTCATTGTTGATATGCTGGAGCACTGTCTATGAGCAGAATGGCGTCTAAGCGATTGTGGTGTTCTGTTCTTGGGTGCAATAACACAGCAGTCATTTTAATGTTCCTAAATCCGAACCGCTGAAGACGCAGTGGCTGAGTTTGTTTTCGAAGGGAATATTCCCCACGAACAACGTCAATGCTCTCATGTTTGCGCGAATCATTTCTCACCAGACTGCTTTATAAACGAGGCAAAGGGTCAGTATAAAGCTGGTTTTGCCAAGAAGCTGCACCTGAATAAAGAATCGGAACCTATTCGTGTTCCTGCTGAACCTTCAGAAGAACTAAAGTGAGTAACGTTTTATTAATCATTTTATTAATATTTATATTAATCTTTGCAAATCGCTAGCTGCACGCTTCACGATGAATGCGTCGGTTTACACTCAGGGTACATTATGGCATGTTTTACGACGTTCTCAATATAATTCATAATCCCACGTTTATAATGAACAACGCCGCGTTATGGTTATTGTGTTATTGTGTTACAAATGGTGTATGCGCAGAACAGAGAGGCGGGGTGAGCAAAACTCATTATCATTTAAAGTCATATGCACTGAAACGGCGTGCTGAAAACAGAGCTGTTTTTGACCAGGTAAAATAAGTCTTTTCTTACAATACTAATGAGAATTTTTAATTAAAGTATATTACAAACTTTTGATTTAGACCCTAAAGAATCATATTAGCTTGTACAAAAATGTCATTATATGACCCCTTTAAGAAAAACGTGTTTTATTTGCGATCTTCTGGAGAAATACTACACCACCCACAATCCTAAGCATAACACTGACGTCTCTGATTTGTCGAACTCACGGTTACCATGGCGAAGTTTACCGCCCCCGCGAACGGCTTAAGTGATCTGAAGTATAATACCGGTAACCAGGCGCGTCGTTAGACATGGGCATTCGGGGCTTCAGCCCCGGATGTTTTTTTTTTAGCCCCGGATCTCAAATTTTTTTATTTATTGATAATTTTTATTATTTTTTTATAATTTTGTATTTATATATAAAAAAAATGACCGGGTCTCCATCCTTCGGAATCATGTATTAAAATGTGTTCAAGCAGATCAAAGTTACTATGGTTACTATAGTAATAGCACGCTTGCATTTTGCGCACCAGAGGAGAGAGAGAGCCTAAAAGAGCCATCAGTTAACTTACAGCTTTAGGGCTTGACTGTCATTGTTGTTTGTGGCTTCTGGTGGTAGCTATTATGGACATTAGAGGGGGAAGGTATACTATATGAAGACTATTATAATGTGAGATAGAAATAAAAATTTAAGTCGTTAAATTCAAGATCACGTAAACGTTTCCCTCCGCTGCGGCTGTCAGTCATTCTCCATTCAGCATCAAACAGCGCGTTGCGTTCGGTTACGACAGTCAACGATGAAACTCTCTCCAAGATGATTCAATGTTACTATTATTATACTTTATCGGTATATAGAAGCTCTATGGTTTCGCATAAAATGACTGATCTTGCTGGACTGTATTGTTGTAGGCTACCTTAATATTCGTTTCTGTTAGATCACAACACTATAATTGTTCTTCACGCGCACATTAACTGAAATTTAAAACTGTTAAAAGAAAAGGCTCAATAAACTATTGCATAGATACTGTTACTGTATAATACATTATGCATCTATATGCCTTTCCTTTGTGCTTTGAACTTTTCTGCGCGCTGTGACTCTGTGTTGCTTCAAGCGCATCATTCTGCGCTCGAGATGCGCATAAGCGCTGTGTGCCGCACATGAGTCTTTCATAATTATATCATAATACTTTTGCGCAATGAAAGATTATTAATAGCTTTTATTGTTCTATCCTATCTATCATATGTTGCTGCCTCATTAAACAGCTCTGCTATACATTTAAAAATGTCTTAATTTTATAGTAGACTAATTGATCTTTCTGATTTTTATCTTGTTTTTCATGAATGTATTTTACAACTATACAAAGATCAATGTGTAACGTTTTACCTGATTTAGTGCTACACTTATTGTCTCTTTGTTCCCCAGTAAATAATGTTTTTTTTCACTAAACGTTCATATTTTATAAACAGCAAAATCCCCAGTGTTAAATTAACACTCTGAGTGTGGGCTCATATAAACACTGAAGCAGTGTTAAAGTTAACACTGAAGCAGTGTTAAAGTTAATGAGATAATTAAGTGAATAATTGAGTGATGATTGAGCATCATTGAAGACACCTGATGATAACAAGCAGAATCACTGAAGGAGAAAACCATAATTTTAAGTCACCATTATGGTGATCAGTATTTGCTTTAGTTGGGCTCTTGACCCTTTAATCAATAACTTCAGATTTTGTTTGGCTGCTGTACGTGAGTTATAACAGCCAGATGAACATATAGAAAAGGTGATCTGATGGTGTTGGTTGTGTTTTAACATAATCATTATTTCACAATCATTTGACCTGAATCACTGAACTCATATATAGGCCAATTTCTGAGTTAGGTTTACTTTATTAATTATAGCAGCGCTGTCCTTGTATGGCATCATATTTTTAGCCTTTTCAATGAAACCAAATGATCAAAAAAAAAAAAAACGTCAAAAATGATTTAGGTTGGCACACACAGACATCAAGATTTAGCATATGAATCTCAGCAATGGTGACAAACAGATCACTTCTGAACATAAGCTCATTATTTATTCATGCAGCAAGGCATGATTGGAGCTGAATGAATGAGTTTTTATTGGTGGCAACCAGAATGCACGACAACATGCTTTAATAATTGTCACCATTGTTGAGATTCACAGGCTGATTCTTGATGTCTTTGTGTCTAAAAACTGTATATATTTGAGACGTGTATAAAATACATTTCTGTGGATTACTTTTGTAAAAGTTTAAAACACTATGCTGTGCAAGAATAGTGCTGCTATAATTGAAAAACTCAACCTAATTTGGGCTCTTTATGAGTTCAGTAATTCAGGTCAAATGATTGTGAAATAATGATTATGTTAAAACACAACCAACACCATCAGATCACCTTTTCTATATGTTCATCTGGCTGTTATAACTCACGTACAGCAGCTAAACAAAATCTAAAGTTAATGATTAAATGGTCAAGAGCCCAACAAAAGCAAACACTGATCACCACAATGGTGACTTAAAATGACGGTTTTCTCCTTCAGAGATTCTGCTTGTTATCATCAGGTGTCTTCAATGATGCTCAATCATCCCTCACTTATTCACTTAATTATCTCATTAACCTTAACACTGCTTCAGTGTTAACTTTAACACTTCTTCAGTGTTTATATGAGTCCACACTCAGAGTGTTAATTTAACACTGGGGATTTTGCTGTGTACAATTATTGTTTTTCTAGACTAAATTTTACTGAGTTATTCACTAATCTAGTTTATAATATAATTTTTGTCATAGGTTATGATATATATTTTTTTATTTGTTGTTTTTATTTATAATGAAGTTGTCTGTATTAAGTAGATTGTGTTTAACACACAAAAGAGTGATTATCAGTTCAACACACAGAGTTGATGAATTGAGTCGTTGAACACAGCAGGAGAGAACGCAACGTTAGCCAGCTAGCTAAAGCTCTGGAAAATTATTAGCTAACGCTACGGAGGCCATAATATTTTTGACTCATGGCTGAAGTTAAGTTTCTCCAGCTCTCCAGGTTGGCAAAAAATGCATCTCAAAATGCATCAGATTGATGCTTTAAAAATAAAATTATAAAATTCTATAAAAAATAAAATTCTGGCTACGCCCCTGCCTCCACTGCAGGGGCGTAGCCAGAATTTTATTTTTGGGGGGGTCCCGTCTTTAAATGAGGGGGCAACATATATATATATATATATATAGCCAGATTTTTATATATAGCCAGAATTTTATATATACAGGCCTATTCTGGTGGGTGCGGTGATGCGGTGGCGACTCGTGTAACATGTAAGGGTGGCGCTGCCAATAAAGCACCTAAAAGCTGTCACAAAGAACCGGCAAAAGTAATGATTTTGAATATGTAAAAAATATAGCAAGGATATATTTTAATTGTTTATTAATAAACAAGTGTTTTCTTTGTCGGCTAAGATGAAGTTGACGATGCTGACTCGCGATCTTCAGTAGTGAACGCGCCAGAGAGAAATGCACATTTCATACGGATTACATAAGCAGAGAGCAGTCTGTAGCCTAGTCTGTTTTCTTTCGTTTTGAATTGTTCTGTTTAAAAGTAGACATGTGAGGCAAGTAGGGTAGCCTACCCTGAGTTTCGGTTCGGTAGGCCTATTTATTAAATCCTGTTAAAGTCATTAAAGTTGATGAAACATTGATTAAAATTAAGATACAATTAATACAAAACGAAATTCAGGTTAAAGAAAGTTTAAAATTCAGGTTAAAGTGCTTTCTGTTTGATGTCTCTGTGAAAGTTTTAAAGCATCTTTTAGTGCCGCTTTCAGAGCGCGTCGCGTCCGTAATGGAGAACACGTCCATATAACATTGTTTTTTCCTCATAAATGCGAACACGAAAAATAAATAAAATAAAATGAATATTTTATGTAGGCTACTGTGGAGACTAATGGCAAGTTCCAGGCAATCTGTAACCCGTGTTTTTTCAACTCGTAACTGGGAGTACATCGATCTAGTACGAATTCACGGGTGGGAAGTCACGGGTTTGACTGCTGTTCCAGTGCACTTTCACGGGTATAAGGTTGGAAAAACACGGGTTACAGGTTGCCTGGAACGATGTACTCCCAGTTACGAGTTGGAAAAACACGGGTTACAGGTTGCCTGGAACGCGGCATAAGAGCCAACCCTTCTTCATCCGGTGGATAGGCCTAGTATTACTTTGGTTTGCGCACTGAGGGTGTGACGTTATAAGCTATAACCATGAGACCGACGGTTATAGTTGAACACCGTCATTAGAACTCTATAACCGGCAAAACCGTGCGTATATTAAACCGTAAAATATTAAAATATTTTTTAAAATTTTTTTGAGAATGTTTAAATACTAATATCAATTACGAGGGAAACGGAGGCGGAGTTAGTGGTGCTTCGGATTCGGAGGCTGAGTGCTGGAGATGATTCGGGAGAGGTATCTGCCCCTTTACCGATAAGAGCGCGCGCTGACACGGAGTAAAGCCTTGTTTGTACTCGACGCGTCCGCACGAGCGCGAAGGTGCGCTCGGCAAAAAAACGCGTTGGGTGCGCAAGACCGGCAAGACCCCATTTCGCTTGGCTGTGTGCATGGCCTTTTTGTAACAGCGCGCGCAGCGCCGCGTCCGAGGATGACCGACTTCCAGCCGAATCTGCCCGAGCATGTATGTCTCACCGCACCGGCACGCAGTTTGCGCGTCTAAATGGCAAAGTTAATTTGTTAAGGTTTTGTTTACTGTGTGTGATTCATTTAATGGAAAGCACATACACTTCTAGTTGTCTTGCTGTTCATTTTAAGAGCGAGTTGTCCCATAACAGACGAACAGTTATTCAACCGAACGTCCTATAACCCCCCCTCCCCCGGACGACGACGGTTATGTTACGAACCGTCACATTTGACTCACGTCATAACCGTCATCACCAATTCTGAAACAAACAGGCACACCCCTTAATCACTAAAAAATATTTTTGCCTCATAAAGTTTTTTTTTTTTTAAGCAATCAGAAATCTGAGGGGGCCGGACATTTAAATGAGGGGGCCTAGTGGAGGATGCATGGGACTCGAACATAACCGAAATAACTTGCTGTATTTTTTCACATGCAATTTAAAATGTGCAGATTTGTCATCTCGTGCTATGTGCTCTGTATTTTTGGATGTTTATTATATGTTGTGCTTGGTTTCGTCTAGACTCGATCACGCGGCAGCATGCGCAAAGGAGAGGAAGAGAGTTATTAGGCCCGAGTAAGTGTCAAATCATGAAAATAATCACTGAAATTTGAAAATGATAGGAGTCGTTTTGATTCTGACTTAATTCACAACGATCTGTCTTTTTACTCCCAGAGAAACAGCGACGGCGAAGTAATAGTGATGAACGTCCTAACAGTAAGTTAATTAACTTTTTTTTTTTCTTCCAGAGATAATGTATTTGGTGAAACGATTTTTTTTACATTAGGCCTACTGCAAGTAGCCTATGCACAGTATGTATTTGTCAGTGGTGGGCCAGCAAGCCCCTCTCTGCCAGTCAAGTCAAGTCAAATATATTTATATAGCGCTTTTCACAATACAGATTGTATCAAAGCTGCTTCACAGTATCAATCAAAACAACTTAACAGTGTTTGTTTATTACTGGAAAAAGACATCCAAGTTTGGTAAAGCTTATCAGTGGTATGATGGGTCATTTAATTTGAATATCCCCAGTGTTGGGCAAGTTACTTTTAAAAAGTAATTAGTTACAGTTACTAGTTACTTCTTCCAAAAAGTAACTAAATTAGTTACTCAGTTACACATTTTAAAAGTAACTAGTTACTTAAGAAAGTAACTTGCGTTACTTTCAAGTAAAATTCAATTTTAAATGCTCAAATGTGACCCCACCTCTACCCCTCTTTAACAGAACTTAAAATACATGTGCATGTTCAATTATTTATGATAAATCTGAATATTATAATGAAATGGACACTTAATACAATACATTATTAACAGAAACATGAAACATTGTACACACATCTAAAAAAAAAAAAATGTTGCTGTGGGACAAAGTGAGACTAGCCTCCAATCAAATGCCATGCAGATATTATGTTTATATAGTGGATCAATGCAAATAACACAATATATGTTTTGGAACTTTTGATATTTATTGCCCCTCAACAGGCCACAACTGGGCAAAATTAAATTAAGCTTGTTAAGCAATATACCTGAGAGAAGTGAAGGAGGAGAGAGAAGAACTGAGTGAAGTGAAGGAGGAGAGAGAAGAACTGAGTGAAGTGAAGGAGGAGAGAGAAGAACTGAGTGAAGCGAAGGAGGAGAGAGAAGAACTGAGTGAAGTGAAGGAGGAGAGAGAAGAACTGAGTGAAGTGAAGGAGGAGAGAGAAGAACTGAGTGAAGTGAAGGAGGAGAGAGAAGAACTGAGTGAAGTGAAGGAGGAGAGAGAAGAACTGAGTGAAGTGAAGGAGGAGAGAGAAGAACTGAGTGAAGCGAAGGAGGAGAGAGAAGAACTGAGTGAAGCGAAGGAGGAGAGAGAAGAACTGAGTGAAGTGAAGGAGGAGAGAGAAGAACTGAGTGAAGTGAAGGAGGAGAGAGAAGAACTGAGTGAAGTGAAGGAGGAGAGAGAAGAACTGAGTGAAGCGAAGGAGGAGAGAGAAGAACTGAGTGAAGCGAAGGAGGAGAGAGAAGAACTGAGTGAAGTGAAGGAGGAGAGAGAAGAACTGAGTGAAGTGAAGGAGGAGAGAGAAGAACTGAGTGAAGTGAAGGAGGAACAATCTTTTGAGTCGTTAAAAGACTAAAAATACATTTTTAAAGAAAAGAAGAGCTAAGAAATTTTTCAGCTGCACTCGGTGTGGAAAGAGTTTCATAAAGAAAAGTAATCTTGAGCGTCACATGAGAATCCACACCGGAGAGAAGCCGCTCACATGTGATCAGTGTGGAAAAACATTTATTTGCTTATCAGACCTGAAGAGACACCTGACAGTTCATACGAAGGAGAAGCCGCATTCATGTTCTGTGTGGAAAGAGTTTCACGGCTGCAAACTTTACATGCACATCAGAAAATACACACTGGTGTCAGAGAGTACATGTGCTTTGAGTGTGAGAAGACTTTTATAACAGTGAACAGTTTAAAACTGCACCAGAGGATTCACACTGGAGAAAAACCTTACAAGTGTTCACACTGTGACAAGAGATTCAGTGATTCATCATCTGACATCACATGAGAGGATTCACACTGGAGAAAAACCTTACAAGTGTTCACACAGTGACAAGAGATTCAGTGATTCATCATATCTGAAAACACATGAGAGGATCCACAGCGGAGAGAAATCGCACACGTGTGATCAATGTGGGAAGAGTTTCTCTTTTAAAAGTCAGCTGAAGATACACATGAAGATCCATACAGTGGAGAAACCACATCAACACAGTCTGAGATCACAGTAAGTAGTTCATCTTTATGTGCTGAGAAACATTAGCTGTGTCCCAATTCAGGGGCTGCATCCTCCGAAGGGCTGTCCCAATTCGAATGATCCTTCTAATACGGCCTACCATCAGTGTTGCCAAGTCTGAGGTTTACCTGCGAATTGGGCTACTTTTAAGTTGTTGCCGCAGTAAAAAAAAAATTTCACGGGTTGATTTCCACCCCCGTAAGTATGATTTCGGCACTCCAACACCCCCAAAACATCCCTTATACTCATTTTCCACCAAGGCAGTGCTGGTGTTGGTTCGGAGCAAGAGCCTAGTTTCAAATCGGTTCTTTGTTTTTCGACACCCAAAGCACCAGCTCCAAACCAGGAAAAGTGGTTCTTAAGTACCCTGACCAACAAGACAAACTTGTGACCGCCATTTTTGAATTAGCAGCTAAACACGATGGACGCGATTAAGCAGAAACAACAGTGGTCCGAGGAGGAAACAAGCCGCTTTCTTGCACTCTGGTCCTCTGCAGAAGTCCAGAGTAAATTAGACGGGGCTTCGTGGACGAAACCGGTTTTGCAGCAAATTCAGCGAGAGATGACTGCAGCGGGGTTTGTCAGGAGCGTCGAACAGATTAGCAACAAACTTAAAAAACTAAAGAAGGATTATAGGGACCAAAAACAGGAAGTCGGTCGAAGCAGCAATGGTCGCCCACGTCGAAACCCACATATCGACGTTCTCGACTCTGTTCTCCGGCATGCCAGGTGACCGGGGCACTGCAACACTGATCCTGGTAAGTTCTGTTTTTACATTATTTTACTTGTTCCCAGCCTGTGTTTCTTAGCTGATTAGCGAGGTGCTAATTTCTCATGATGGGAATTTACTAGCCTGACTACGTCAGACTTCGTACTTCTGCTCAATTTCATTTCGCTTCTGTACTTAGTCTCAGACATCGACATGTCTCTCAGTTTTCCTCCGGCCTGAAAACAGCCGGCCAATCAACGAACAGAGGGCGGGCTGAGAGCCGTGACGTAGACGCTAAGCGCCGAGTTTAAGATTGTATTTTAGGTTAGGGAAATCGAAAACGACCGCGGATATGGAGACACGTACGGGATGCAATTCACTCTGTTGTGGAGAATAATGCTGGCATTTGCAAACTGAAGCCCGAACAAGAAGAGTGTTTGTTAAACATTTTGAATGGAGGTGATGTTGTGGCCCTACTCCCGACAGGTTTCCCCGTCTCCCGTCTTTTTTATCTGGCGAGCTCGAACTGGCACCCTTTTGACAGGTCAGTGTCTCCTTTTTTTTCAGTTCTTAAATATTGACATGTCATGCAGTAATCTTGCAATTAAGTTGCAGCATTTCCGACAGACTCGAAATGAACAAAGAGCTGTGTTTGACAGAACTAATCCTAACTTTGACAGTTGGCTGCAAATATTTTCCTGTTTGTCTTTACTGTCAAATAATAGTTTAGAGGCCCCGATTGTGCCATGGATGCGTAGATTTACATCACATAATCTACAAAAGTCGTTGACAGCCATGTTCACTCCGGTATTTCTCTCGATGGTTTCGTTTTCGCATTATAATGTGTTTACAGTGGCAGTTCGATGCTGCTGAGCTGGCGCATAACACACGTCATAACCAAACGTTATGTGATTGGCTTACGGGTAACCAATGATTTTATACTTCAGACGCGAGTTTGGTATTACCAGGCTAGGAATTTACAGCATTTATTGGAGAATTACAGTGGGAGGAGCTTCACTGATGATGTGATGGCTATGGGAGGAGCTTCACTGATGATGAATTACAGTGGGAGGAGCTTCACTGATGATGTGATGGCTATGGGAGGAGCTTCACTGATGATGAATTACAGTGTAGGAGGAGCTGAAAATCAAAGTTATCAGAGTTTGTTTTAATACTAAATGACACATGTCATATTCTATGATATATAGAAACCAACAATTACCCTCAGTCTGCTGACACCAATGAAATGAGCTTTACGTGTCAATTTACAGGAGATCTGAAGACATCAGCATAATAAATGAGGTATTGAATACTGTTATTTTATTGTATAAAATAAAACTTGTTTTGTTTTTTTTGCCGATAAAGCATATGACTACTTTTCCCCACACATTGCTATCAGGAATCGATAAGAGAATCGTTAAAGAATCGGATCGATAAGCATATTCAGCATAACATAAGCATCGTCAGTGGCATTGATATTGATAAAATCTTATCAATTCCCATCCCTGCTAGCTTTGTATTATCTGTGATTTCATTGTAAAGTATGCAATCACAGAACAGTGTATAAAGTGTAGTGGACAAAAATCTTTTTTTAAAGCACTGTCTTTTTGTTTTTGTTTATAGGATTGTCTGCCATCAACGACGGTGATGACAGCGCTGAGTTACCGCCACCGCTGGGCTGCATCTCTCCCGCGCCGTCGTGTAGCAGCTCTGGAGATGCATCTTCAGGACGGGGTAAGACTTGCTGTGCCAAAGGTCACATCATACACTATGCAAACTTTGAGATGTGCATATATACTGTATCTAGTACTATCAGGTACGGAATATTGATTCTTCATTTAAATGAATGAACAGCAATACAAAATGCTTTGATATGTAACAATTAAATGTGATTACACTACCTAAAACAAAGCAAAAGTCTAGAAAAAAACTTAGTTTAAAATAGAATATAAAGTCAATCTGACATTAACTTGCTATATACAATACAATGTTGATGATCTATTGTGGGACATGACCAAAAAATGAAGTGATAGTGATGCAGTATGATGCTATATACCGGTCACAAATAATATTTAATCATGTAGCAGATGCATACGTGTAATTCCATGCAGGAAACTCTTATTTGCAATGCTATGACAACACATTGATGATCTGTCATCTGCTATTATTGTTGTACACAAGAAAAGGGACGAGAGACAGTACTTTGGAGCTGGTGCAATATTTGGAAAGGGCAGATGAGAGGTTCTTGCAGCACAGCAAATAAATGGATGATGCCTTGCGGCAGGACATGAGAGCGGACACACATTCTCTGCTTGGACGCATGGTGGCTGTAATGGAGGTTCAAGTGCAAAAATGATTGCAAATAAATCACCACAGTATTTTTGTTTTTATGTACAATTCTTATTTAAATTAACTATTTATAATTTTATTTTCATTTACTGGACTTTACATTTTGCAAAGTTTTATAAAGATTTGTATTGGTTGTTTTTGCTTAAATAAACATGTTTATTATACAAATGTCTGGTTCAGTTTCTTTAACCCCTTAACAGGCAAATATCGTATATGGTTTGTGTGTGATTTTCATGCGATTTGGTGTATTTTCATATGAATAAAGAATGTGTAGTAGGTGAGTTGCATATAAAGTGCTATATATAACATATTTCAACGTCATTATATGACTAAAAGCCATATTAGATCGTGATTGGAAGTTAATAAAAAACTTGATGGTGGTTTAAAGTGATTTTTGAGTAAAAGTGTAATATAATCTTTTAAATTGTTATGTAGCTTGATGCTAATTAGCTCTAATACATCTGTCACGCAGGAGCTATATTTGTTTCACAATCAATTTTGTTACAAGAATTCACATAAGATCGCAAGAATATGCTTTTTATTTTTTTTGGTTTGTTTTATAGAAAGACTTCTTAAAATAAGTGAATAGGGGGCTTGGAGTTGATGGCCAAACCGTAATGCCTGAATAAAGGCTATAATGGCTGAATTCAAACAAAAGAATATTTATAGAAGAATGTCTCATGTCGGCAGCAGTGTGAAAGGGTCGTTGATTGAGGACCATAAAGAATTGAGCAGTTCTCCTGGCCAGACATTAGTCAAGTAGGTGTTTACAGGGCAATCAAATACTTCATTAGCATGTTATCAGCCTTCTCTGAAACTCACATGACATGCTCTAATGAAATTATTCACAGTTTTAGAGATACAAGGGTTTATTCAATGGAGGAGAATATAATACAATTTATGACAGTTCAGATGTCCTCAAATGACATCTATTGTAGGTGTGTTGTTCAGGGGTCAGTCTGCCAGTGTCTGAAAAGGGCTTCATGAGCCACTTCTGCATGGGGTATGCCGGATCACCGATCAGGTAATGTCCAACGTCACAGCCAGAGATGGTCACTTTGTTTTGCCCTACTAATTCTCCGTCACTTAGGACCTCCCACAAATGTGACTGTCGTAGCACTCTGGCATCATGCACACTCCCTGGATAGCCAACACAAACATCCCAGAAAAGAGCTTTGCCATCCACAACTGCTTGCAGAACAATAGAATGCCAGCCTTTCCGATTGAAATAGTCTCATGGATAGTCCTCTGGTGCAATTACTGGAATGTGACTGGCATCAATTGCACCGATACACTGTGAAACTCTCCAACGATTATTAAAGAAAGTGGCCATTTCTAACAACTTGTCAGCATCGGGAAATCTCATGTGGACGGGAAGATGACTGTGTTGCAGAATTCCTGAAAACAATTATTCAAGTCAAGTCAAGTCATCTTCATTTATATAGCGCTTTTAACAATGGAGATTGTATCAAAGCAGCTTTACAGAGATAAACATACAATTTACGGTAACAGAGATTGTTTTGGCTTTATAGCGATTTTGAATAATGTTATTTCCGGCTAAAGTTGGTTTTGATTGATTCACTTCCAGCAAAATTATCATTTGTTATATTAGGGGCCACTAAGACGACGGCGTTCTCTCTAAACAGACTTTAAACGCGAACCTGTGACCTGATGGCGTTCACATGCGCATTAAACATTTATTCTATAGTTTTATTCGTTTGAATATGTGTGCGCAGGTTTGTAATTTCCCTACAAATCATGCCTAAACAAACTACTTGTCTTGCCTATAAATTTGATACAGAATTTAATTTTATCACTTCGGGGTACGCGAACCGGATTTTCAACAACGCTTTATCTGTAGAGTGGGAAAAGGGATCCTCCATAGGGAGAGGATAGTTGACACTTCAGCACTGCATTGTCATCGGGTCCAGGCGAATCTCCTTCGTTAGATCTGGATACAGCCTGGATCCAGCAGGCTGCAGGAAAACCTCGGGATAAACAAAGACACTAAAGTTAGCGTAGATGCCATTCTTCTTATGATGTAACGAGTACATCTGGATTTAAGGGAAGTGTTCCCAGTTCCGGCTGACCTAATCTATGCAGCCTAACATTGAATTATCGAAGTCTATAATGTATTATGTGAATGCTAGGTCAAAGAGATGTGTTTTTAGTCTAGCTTTGAACTGACAGAGTGTGTCTGCTTCCCGGACAATGGTAGGAAGACTGTTCCAAAGTTTTGGTGCTAAATAGGAAAAGGATCTACCGCCAGCAGTCGATTTTGATATTCTAGGTATTATCAACTGGCCGGAATTTTGAGATCTCAATAGACGTGAAGGACTATAATGCTTTAAAAGCTCACTCAAGTACTGCGGAGCTAAACCATTTAGTGCTTTGTAAGTAATCAACAATATTTTAAAATGTATACGATGTTTAATAGGCAGCCAATGCAGTGTTGACAGAACCGGGCTAATATGGTCATATTTCCTGGTTCTAGTAAGAACTCGAGCTGCTGCGTTTTGAACTAGCTGTAGTTTATTTATTAAGCGTGCAGGGCAACCACCCAGTAGAGCATTACAATAATCTAGCCTTGATGTCATGAACGCATGAACTAATTGTTCTGCATTTGTTAATGAGAGCATATGGCGTAATTTAGATATGTTTTTAAGATGGAAAAATGCGGTTTTACAGATACCAGACACGTGACTTTCAAATGAGAGATTGGTATCAAAGAGCACACCCAGGTTCCTAACTGACGACGAAGACTTAACAGAGCAGCCATCAAGTGTTAAACAGTATTCTGGGTTATTACGTGTGGAAGTTTTTTGTCCAATAATTAGAATCTCTGTTTTTTCAGAATTTAGTAGTAGGAAATTACTAGTCATCCAATTTTTTATATCGGCTATGCATTCCGTTAATTTTGTGAATTGGTAAGTTTCGTCGGGGCGTGAAGAAATATAGAGCTGAGTATCATCGGCATAACAGGGAAAACTAATTCCATGTTTCCTAATGATATCTCCTAATGGTAGCATGTACAGAGTGAACAGCAGCGGTCCTAGTACTGAGCCTTGTGGTACGCCATACTGAACTTGTGATCGAAAAGACATATCTTTAAACACAGTGCTGAGGCCTACTCCAAAAAGATGGCTATTTTCCCCACCTGCTGGCGTATTTATGTAATATGAAGAAATTGTCACTGAATGAATCAATGAATTAATCATTTTGGTGAACGAACTGAAAATTAACGAATCTCTGGAAAGAATCATTAGAATTAGAAAGAATTTCCACCTCACATTCTTCCATCACGGTTAGCCAAGTGTGCTGAGAGTTCAGGGCTGAAAACGGTTTGTAATTGTGCCGTGCCCTACCAGGCTCAAGTGGAAACACAACTGAAACCTTTTCCGAAGTTGGAAAAGCAGATTTTGTTTCTCAGCACATAAAGATGAACTACTTACTGTGATTTCAGACTGTGGTGATGTGGTTTCTGCACTGCATGGATCTTCATGTGTATCTTCAGGTGACTTTTAAAAGAGAAACTCTCTCCACACTGATCACACGTGTGCGGCTTCTCTCTGCTGTGGATCCTCTCATGTGTTTTCAGATATGATGAATCACTGAATCGCTTGTCGCAGTGTGAACACTTGTAAGGTTTTTCTCCAGTGTGGATCCTCTCATGTGTTTTTAGATGCTGTGACACACTGAATCTCTTGTCACAGTGTGAACACTTGTAAGGTTTTTCTCCAGTGTGGATCCTCTCATGTGTTTTCAGATATGATGACTGACTGAATCTCTTGTCACAGTGTGAACACTTGTAAGGTTTTTCTCCAGTGTGAATTATCTCGTGCCGTTTTAAATTTCTCCATGTGGCAAAAGTCTTCTCACACTCAAAGCACATGTACTCTCCTACACCTGTGTGTATTTTCTGATGTGCCTGTAAATATGTCAGCAGTGAAAAACTCTTTCCACACACAGAACATGAATGTGGCTTTTCCATCATATGAACTGTCAGGTGTTTCTTCAGGTGTGATGCCTGAATAAATGTTTTTCCACACTGATCACATGTGAATGGCTTCTCTCCAGTGTGAACTCTCATGTGAGTATTAAGATGTGATGATTGACTGAAACTATTCCCACATTGATGGCACACGAATGGCTTCTCTCCGGTGTGGATCCTCATGTGTTTCTTAAGGGATGATGATTGACTGAAACTATTCCCACATTGATGGCACATGAATGGCTTCTCTCCGGTGTGGATCCTCATGTGTTTCTTAAGGGATGATGATTGACTGAAACTATTCCCACACTGATCACATGTGAACGGCTTCTCACCAGTGTGAACTCTCTTGTGAAGCTCAAGTTTATGTTTGCTTGGACTCTTTCCACACTGAGTGCAGGTCTTTGAGCGACTTAAAGGTTTTTCTCCAGGTTTGACATGATGTTCCTCCTCCACTTCACTCAGTTCTTCACTCTCCTCGCTCTCTTCCATCGGGTCTGACATGAAAGAAAAACTCATTTTTAAATTTTCAAAATAATTCAAAGAGAGAAATATGGAGTGAATGGAGATAAAAATGATTCCAGATGTAACAGACAACTGCTATAAAATATTACAATAATTTGTCTTTTTATAAATCATTTAAACATCCCTGAAACTTTCCATGAATGAGGTACACTGATCTTCCAGTTTTTTTTTTAATATTATAGGCACAAATCCCATGTTTCTGTAGTGATAACTATTAAATGTTTGATCAATGACACAATTATCTAACATGATATAAACATTAAAATACACAATACTGACGGATTTTGACACCAACTTTTAGATTGATATATTATTGTAAAAAACTACTAAAAGGTTTTAATTATTATGGGCTGTTCACACTAAACTTCTCCTTCCATTGACTTCACATGCATGTGGGACACAAGAAACACAAGATCAAGTGAATTTCACTGCGAGAAGAACACAAATGTTTGAAGTAAAGCAGAGTAGATTGTAAATTTGTACATTTGGAATGAATATTATTTGTTATACATGTTTGTAAAAATACACACAAAATTCAAGTAAAATTGTTACAAATTGTAAACCATAAAATAAATGTGAAATAAAACAGTTAAAATATTTAAATTTAGTTTGACCTGATGTTAACAATCAATATGAAACCTCCTTTTAATTATCATTTGTTAAAACATTTTTTTTACAGTTGAACTGTTTATCTAAAAGTGATGAAGTGCTTGAATGTTTCTAACATGAATGTTCTTCAGCATCATGACTGAATGAAGAATAAACACCAACCTCTTTGTTCTTCAGGATCTTCAGTGTGTTTCATTCTGCAGGGTTCTGGATCACTCATGTTCTCACTGTCCTTTAATAAACTCAGTCTTTGCAGATCTCAGCTCTTCCTGATGCTCTGATGCTCGTCTTCACTTGTAGACTGATGGGAATATTCCAGCATTTATTGGAGAATTACAGTGGGAGGAGCTTCACTGATGATGTGATTGCTGTGGGAGGAGCTTCACTGATGATGTGATTGCTGTGGGAGGAGCTTCACTGATGATGTGATTGCTGTGGGAGGAGCTTCACTGATGATGAATTACAGTGGGATGAGCTTCACTGATGATGTGACTGCTGTGGGAGGAGCTGATCTGCCAAAATCTAAAATAGATAAGTTTGTTTGTTTTTTGCTCATGGACAACATAACATAATATGAACATCTTTTAGTAATTGTGGACTACTGTTCAAAATGGGTGGAGTTGTTTCCTTTGCGTGTCGCAAAAGCTCCACAGATCACATGCATTCTGGTAGAGGAGATCTTCACCAGATGGGGTACCCCAATGTATCTGGTGTCCGACAGAGGAACTCAGTTCACCTCACAATTAAAGGACAAGTTCACTTTAAAAAAAAATTTTGCTGATAATTTACTCACCCCCATGTCATCCAAGATATCCATGTATTTCTTTCTTCAGTCGAAAAGAAATTAAGGTTTTTGATGAAAACATTCCAGGATTTTTCTCCATATAATGCACTTCAATAGATCCCACATGGTTCAAGGTCCAAATGACAGTTTCAGGGTAGCTTCAAAGGGCTTTAAACGATACCAGACGATGAATAAGGGTCTTATCTAGCGAAACGATCGGTCATTTCAAAAATAAATAAAAAAGTTGAAGTTTTATAAGCACAAATGGGGTGGGGTGACGCACCACCAAATTGGGTGATTGGGTGACGCACCACCAAAGTGCAAAAGGGACTTTTTCAATCACATTCTCATTCAACCACAGTGTTACATTAACAGTCACTGTTGTTCTGCCTCTGTATATAGTCCAATCATGTTTTCTGGAGTACCGCCTCTTTTTGGGTGATTTCCCATAGACTTCCATACAAAGATTTGTTTTTTCGAAATTCAGGCACTGCAATGCATTCTCTATGGGTTCCGGGAGGGCTCGCACTAACATGCTTTCGTCATCATACGTGAACTTAACTTGTGCAGCGATTGGGGGGAACAAATACACCGTTATTAATGATATTTAAGCTGAAGTGACATCCAATAATTTCCTCAGTGCATAACTTACATTCCACGGACATATTCTCCATCTGTAAATGTTAAGTCAAGCAAATATTTCTTGTGGACGAGCTTCTGCAAGCTAAACTTCCGTGAACCGAACAGACGGAGTGCAATAATTCTGACTACTGTCTCGCCGCTGTAACGATCACCAGCTGGAGTGCCCCTAAGAGTCACCAGAGAGCACTCCACATCAGACTGATCACTTCACAAAACTCCAAATCCCATCATGCCTCTTACCTGGGACTGATTGCGCACACACCTGCATCTTATTCACACACACCTGCATCTCATTCACAAGGCAAGGCAAGGCAAGGCAAGTTTATTTATATAGCACATTTCATACACAATGGCAATTCAAAGTGCTTTACATAGAAGAAATTAAAATAATCAAAACAAGTAAGAATAATTAAAACAGTTTAGAATAAAAAATCAAATAAAGTAGTACTGGTCCCCCCCTATCTGAGATGGAAGAGATTGAGCCGGTTTACGGTGCCACTGGACCTCTAGCCCAGGGACGTACTCTGCTGGGGTGGTGCTACACCAGTAATGCCCAGCGGGGCCCCCACAGAGCACGCTTCGTGTGCGCTGTCTGCTGCCGTTACCCTTAACGACGCTCTCAGCGACTTCTTATACAGCAGTATAACTTACTCCTTCAATCGCCTCATCGGAGTGAAGACTCTCCCGCTCTCCTTCAAAATCTCTTCCAGAGATTATAAAAATAAATAAATTAGAAATTAGAAAACAAACAAAGACAAAACCAGTACAGTAAAAACAGTCGGACGGACAGTGGCACAGTGCTCATTCAGTAAATGCATAGCTAAACAGATGTGTTTTGAGTCTGGATTTGAATGTGACTACTGTAGGAGCACATCTGATCTCCTCTGGAAGCTGGTTCCAGCTGCGGCTGGCATAATAGCTAAAAGCAGACTCTCCATGCTTAGAGCGAACCCTTGGTATTTCTAGCTGATGTGATCCTAATGATCTGAGTGATCTGTTAGGTTTATATTCAGTGAGCATATCTGCAATATATTGAGGTCCTAGCCCATTGAATGATTTATATACCAGTAATAATACTTTAAAATCAATCCTAAATGTAACTGGGAGCCAGTGTAAAGACCTGAGGACTGGTGTGATATGTTCATATTTTCTGGTTCTGCTCAGAATCCTGGCAGCAGCATTCTGTATGAGCTGCAACTGTCTTATGGTCTTTTTAGGAAGGCCAGTGAGGAGTCCATTACAATAATCCACCCTGCTGGTGATAAAAACATGCACAAGTTTCTCCAAGTCTTGATTGGAAACAAAGCATCTAATTCTTGCAATATTTTTCAGATGATAGTATGCTGATTTAGTTATTGCTTTGACATGACTACTGAAACTAAGGTCTGACTCTAGAGACACACCAAGATTCCTAACTTGATTTTTAGTTGTTTGACCCCTAGCGTCAAGGTATGCATTCACCTTGAGAACTTCATCTTTGTTTCCAAACGCAATGACTTCAGTTTTGTCTTTGTTTAACTGAAGAAAGTTTTGGCACATCCAACCGTTGACTTCATCAATGCATTGGCACAGGGAGTCAATGGGGCTGTAGTCGTTAGGCGATAGGGCTAAGTAGAGCTGTGTGTCGTCTGCATAGCTGTGGTAAGCAATTTTGTTCTTTCTCATTATTTGGCTCATTGGGAGCATATACAGGTTGAATAGGAGTGGTGCAAGAATTGAGCCTTGAGGGACTCCGCAAGTCATCGATGTCCACTCAGACTTATGGTCTCCTATACTCACATAATAACCTCTCCCTTCTAAGTATGACCTGAACCATTTTAGGACTATCCCAGAAAGCCCCACCCAGTTTTCCGGCCTGTCAAGAAGTAAGTCGTGATCGACAGTGTCAAATGCAGTACTGAGGTCGAGTAGTACCAGCACTGATAATTTGCCTGTATCAGTATTTAAGCGAATATCGTTTATTATCTTTATAAGCGCTGTCTCTGTGCTGTGATGCGATCGGAAACCAGATTGAAAATTGTCAAAGTATCCATTCGAGATTAGGAATTTGTTCAGCTTATTGAAGACAACTTTTTCAATGATCTTGCCTATGAAAGGAAGATTTGAGATCGGTCTATAGTTGCTCAAGATGGTCTTATCCAGATTGCTCTCTTTCAGGAGGGGCTTGACAACTGCAGTTTTCAGGGAGTTTGGAAAACTACCAGAGAGAATAGAGGCATTTACCACTTCTAGGAGATCTGCTTCTAAGCTGTTTAACACACTTTTGAAAAAAGATGTGGGAAGTGCGTCAAGGGCGCAGGTTGATGTTTTAAGGTGCTGTACGGTTTCTTCCAAAATTGTACCTTTAATTTCTTCGAAAACAGACAAAGTAACTACTTTCTCAGGTTGTGGTCTGATCTGTCTGACCCCAGCGCAACTCAAGGATGAGCTGATCACCTTTCTGATATTATTGATTTTCTCAGAGAAGAAAGAAGCAAACTCACTGCACTTGCTGTCTGAGAGCATTTCACTGGGAATCTGGCTTGGGGGGTTTGTCAGTCTCTCTATAGTAGCAAAAAGTGTGCGTGTGTTGTTTAAGTTTCTGTTTATAATATTCGAGAAGAAGGTCTGTCTAGCTTTGCCTAGCTCAATATTAAAAGCATGGATGCTGTCTTTGTAGATGTTATAATGGACTACAAGTTTTGTCTTCCGCCACATGCGCTCTGCTCTTCTACATTGTCTTTTCATATTTTGCACAGCTGTTGAGTTTCTCCAAGGTGCTTTTTGTCTACCACTATTCTTCCTGACTTTCACAGGAGCAATATCATCAATTACACTTTTAACTTTTGAGTTAAAAGAATCAAGGAGAAAATCAACAGAGTCAGCAGATATGCTTGGTTTTAAAGATATGGCCTTCATAAATAGCACACTAGTGTTCTCATTTAAGCATCTCTTCTTGACAGACACAGATCTAGCTTCAATGGCAGGAGAGATCAATATATCAAAGAAAATACAGAAATGATCAGACAGTGCTACATCCTTAACCCTTGTGTTATGTTGCGGGTCAATTTGACCCGTTTCGATTTTCAAGTTGTTGGAAATACTGGTTAACCTTTGTTTGTTTTTTCTTGATATTTTGTGACTTTTTCTCATTTATCATGATGAACATGCATGCAAAGTTTCAACATGCTGATGTGTTTTGACATATACAAACAAAATTACTGTTACGTTCGTGATGTTCTCGGGTCAATTTGACCCTCATAGGCAGCCATTCAAAAGCAACTGTACAGACGCAAAATAAAAACATTTATTTTCTGTATGTCAGGGCACTTCAACTCCAGTTCTAACGTGCAAGTGCATCTAAAAGTGCTCTAACCCTAACCAAACACACTTGAAAAAGATAAAATTACAGTGTTCAGAATTATTTGCAAATTACAGATGAAAATCTTTGTCAGACACAGATAGTAAAATAAGCTCTCATTTCAATATTCAAAATATCTAAAATACCTAGCTTTTAACCAAAACTTTTATGTAGGATTTTCAAAGGCAGATTCACAGAGCCAAAAAATAAATAAAAAACATTTATTTGATGTATGTTTTTGTTATGTTTGGTTTCTCACTTCCCAGTGAGTGAATATGAAACTAGGAAAATAGGTCTTAGGAAACTAGGGAAAGTTAACTTAGGAAAATGAAAAATTTTCATTATACAGCAATTTTTTTTGTTCAGTTACGATGTTCAAAGCATAAAATGTAAAAAAAAAAAGGAAAAAAAATATATGCAAACAAATCTGTATACTGTTTATTTTCCAATTTTGTCAAAACAAAAATGTTTTAAAAAATGTTTTAAAAACATTTTCATAAATCATATTTTCAGATATAATGTTTTTGTAATGTTTGACAAATGCTGATATTAAAAAAATGGTAAATGGACTGCATTTATATAGCGCTTTCACAGACCCAATGGCCACCAAAGCGCTTTACAATTTGCCTCACATTCACCCATTCACTCACTCATTCATACACCAACGGGCGACGGCAGCCATGCAAGGCGCCATCCAGCTTGTCGGGAGCAGCTGGGGTTAGGTGTCTTGCTCATGGACACCTCGACACTTGGTCAGGTGGAACCGAGGATTGAACCACCAACCTTCCGGTTTGTAGACAACCAACATGAACCACTGAGCCACTGCCGCCCTGATATTAAAAGTTTACAGTTTGTATCTAAATCTTTGTTGTTTTTCATAGTGTGATTTTTGAGGAATTGTATTGAATCCAATTAGGGTCAATTTGACCCGGTCCATAAGGGGAGTACACACAATTCGAACAGAACACAATAACAATGGATGAGATGTTTAAACCCTTACTGATAAGTAAATCTAGAGTGTGTCTATGATTGTGTGTGGGACCATGTACATGCTGAGTCAGATCAAACTTTTTTAAAACAGTTTTGATTTCTTTTGCCATATTGTTTTCTGCATTATCTATGTGAATGTTAAAATCTCCAGCAATGGAAAAACAGTCAAACTCTGAGGAAATTGTTGATAGCAGTTCTGTAAAGTCCTCAGCAAAGGCTGGAGAGTATTTTGGAGGCCTGTAAATAATGATAAGTAAAATACGTGGAGCACCTTTTAACACAATACCCAGATATTCGAAAGACGGGTAATTCCCAAATGATATTTGCTTACATTGATAGACATCTTTAAAAAGAGCAGCTAAGCCCCCGCCTCTCTTACCCGCTCTGCAGACACTCATAAAAGTAAAGTTAGGAGGGGATGTTTCATTGAGGACTGTTCCACTGCAGCTGTCTTCTAACCAAGTTTCATTTAGAAACATGAAGTCCAGGTTGTATGTGGTTATTAAATCGTTGACTAGAAGTGATTTATTTTTAAGTGAGCGGATGTTTAAAAGTGCTAACTTAACAGTCTTACTTTTTGTCCCCACAGCAATCATAGTTTGGTACGTAATAGGCACCACATTAGATGGGTTTGCTGTACGGCTTTTGAAGGCCTTAGATTTTCTATCATGTAATTGAACGGCAATAGAGAAAGATTCAGGCACACTGGGTTCCCGCTTGTTTTGTAAACATTTAAGAAAGTTACTGTTTTCATAGCGGGGACCCGACACAATTCACACACACACACACACACACACACACACACACACACACACACACACACACACACACACACACACACACACACACACATATATAAACCACTTCCACGCACCACACCAGTGCGAAGTCTTGATTTGCCCTGGTGATCACTTCTGAGCGTTTATCCCGTGTCTTGTTTATATGGTTTTGATCTTGGACTGTTTCCTCATTTGTTTGATTGTTATCTCCCTGGCCTGACTTGGACTGTTCTTGGACTTTTGATTATTGCTGCCTGCCCCGAATTCTGCCTGTTGTCTGGATTACCCCTGCTGTTTGATCTACCTTGCTCTGTCTGTCCTGTTTGACCCCGCCTGTACGACCTTCCTTATTAAAAGCTGCAAATGGATCCCGTTGATTCTGCTGGGTCATGACAGCCACCTTCGTGGTGCTCCTGCTGGTGCTGATGCTGGTGCGGCTGGCTCCTCCTCTTCTTGGTCACACACTGCTCAACCAGGCCCTGGTGTGTCCTCGGGGATTGAGGCAATGAGGACAGGGGGGTTGGTGGAGTGGCTCTGTCCCAACACCTCATCCATGAGGACAAACCACTGCCAAGTTGCAGGACTGAGTTTCCCACTCACACCATCACCTGTCCCTGGACACTTGCAATTTTAAGGCAGAGCAAATTAACAATGGCTTGTTAACAACAACTGCACAATACATTTCAGCAAAGATGTGTGTATTAAAGGATTAGTTCACTTTAAAAAAAACTTTTGCTGATAATTTACTCACCCCCATGTCGCCTAGCATGCTTGCCTAGCTCTGTTCTGTGACGCGCGTTAATGACGTCATGTAATACGCAATTACATTGAAAAGGACGTGCATCACAGAACAGAGCAAGGCGAGCATTTGTGCTTATAAAACTTCAACTTTTTTATTTATTTTTGAAATGACCGATCGTTTCGCTAGATAAGACCCTTATTCATCGTCTGGTATTGTTTAAAGGCCTTTCAAGCTGCACTGAAACTGTCATTTGGACCTTGAACCGTTTGGGTTCCATTTTAGTGCATTATATGGAGAATGTTTTCATCAGTGTTGAGCATGTTACTTAAAAAAAGTAATTAGTTATAGTTACTAGTTACTTCTCACAAATAGTAACTGAGTTAGTAACTGAGTTACATCATTATAAAAGTAACTAATTACAAGAGAAAGTAACTATTGCGTTACTTAAAAAAAAAAAAAAATCAAATAGGCCTATGTCAAATAATTTGGATGCCCCCAGTATTAAATATGTTAAATTAATGAAATGGACACTTAATAGTGTAGATTAGTGTTCAATGTTTTATAATAATAATTTATTCTATTTTAATGTTGCTGTGGGACAATGTGAGAGACGCCTATTAAATTCAATATAATATTCTAAATATTAGCATTACTATAGTAGAACAATAAAACATTATAGATGGTTTACTTAATATCGCACAGACCCCAACTGGCCAACAAATAAGTTTAAAAATAAATTATGCTTCTTAAGAAATGTACCAAAAATGTATATGTAATAAAAAATATACATACTCTTTGTGCATATTAAAATGATAAAACTGTTACACAACTTCACAACTAGTAGACATACTGTAGCCTGAGTATTTTCTTCCTAACAAAAGTAAACAGTTTAACAAGTGCTCTCTCAATATAATACTGAACAATTTACCAAAAAAAAAAATATATAATACTAAAATATAATATTTTGGGGGTTTATTTTTATAACCTATAGCGAACGTCATCATCAGAGATTATTTAAGCCAAATTCTAGACATATTTGCCACACGTGTTTACAACCGGTCAAACAAAGATGTTTTCTGTGAATGTTCCCTGCAGGTTATTTTCGGGTTTATTTTATAACCTAAACAGAACGTTACCTTACGGTAATTTTTTAGATTTTATTTGTATAACCATGTAAATTAGTTAACGTTGCAGATATGTGTAATTTGTTTATAAACAAACTATATAATGCTCGGACACCCTCGGTCTCTCTTGCGCAACTGTTGAGCGCGCTCTCGGACACATTCGGTCTCTCTCGCGCATCGAGCGCGCTCGCGCCAATCGCTTCGCTTTTGTCCACTCCGGCGCCTCATAAACACACACACACACACACACACACACACACACACACCAGAGAAAAAAACTTTGCAGGTCCTATGGCGGAGAGAGAGCCTACTCGGATGAAAGCCGCTTCAGTGAGTTCAACTATAGTAACGCCACATTTTTTTTGTCAGTAACGGTAACTGCGTTGTAACGGGGGAAACAGTAATTCGTTTGATTACTCGTTACTGAAAAAGATAACGCCGTTAGTAACGCCGTTTATTTATAACGCCGTTATTCCCATCACTGGTTTTCATCAAAAAACCTTAATTTCTTTTCGACTGAAGAAAGAAAGACATGGATATCTTGGATGACATGGGAGTGAGTAAATTATCAGCAAAAGTTTTTTTTTAAACTTAAAGGATTAGTTCACAGCAAAAGTGAACTAATCCTTTAAGTTTCTTACTTTTCTTACTAAAACCTTTGTACACATATAGCTGGTGTCACCGGGTGAATAAACCAGGAACCAAAAAGTTGTTGACTCGTTTCCAGGGGGAAGAAATGCAGGTGTAACACCGGGCCGGTTCTGGGTTTACCTGTCATGGCCGCCGACCATAACAAGCGCCAGCTGAAGCCAGTGAGTAGCGCTTCATTGAAGCATGTGTCCGGGAAAAAGGAGTATAAAGAGAGGGGATTGAAGCACAGTAGGGGTGAAAATATGCTCTGGCAGTAGGAAAGCTCCACAGGAGTGCTCGAGTGGATTGTAGCAGCGGCAGTGAGCGGCGGCAAGTGCAGAAAGCAGAGGTTTAAGACCTGATCAGTGTTCCATGTCGAGCCCCCCGAGACATGCTCATTAAGTGAGTCTTTCTAAAGAAACCACGAACAGCAACGCAACGAAGTAAGTGAGAAAACTTCACAGAGGAAGAAGGAGAGTGATTGAAAAGAGAGTGGAAACCCGCTGCAGGATTCACGCGATTCACCGAGGAAAAGTTAAGTGCACCCCTTTATGATTCACCTTTTGGAGAAAAACACATGTGAAGATTGCCATCACCAGTGTACGACTAACCTGTGTTTGTGGGCAGTGTGTGTTATCCTGTTGACAGTAACAGTAGCGGCTGGGAAGATCGCTGAATCCATGTTCATCTTCTGAGTCCACTATTCTTTGGTTCATCCATCCTACGAAGAAAAGAGAAACGAGTTGATTAATCGCTGTGAAGATAGAGTGAGTCTGCAGTGTCTGAAAGAGTGAACTAAACACGTGTGGAGATTTACAAGAGTGAATTATGCACGAGTGTGGTGAGATCAAACAACTCTGTTCTCTCTGAGTTTCTGACGGATGAAATTGATCCATAACTTTGAAGATTCTTTTGAATTGATCTGTCCCCTCAGCTGTGTCCAGGTCCCTGAGATTGTGTGCATGGTGCGGAGGAGAAAAGCTCAACGCACCTTTATTGCCACAGTTCACGAGCACTGTATCCCATGCCAAAGAAAGTCCAGCCTCACTAATTCTCCCAACGACGGCGTTCTATTACACATGGAACGAGGGCGAAGGCTGGTAAAGTACCCCGTTTTCGGTCTCAACCTACTACTGTCCGTCTCACTGTCAAATTGTCTGTTCCTTGCATGAAGCAAAGAAGAAGCTACTGGGGAGAGTTGAGTGGTGGCTCTGCGAGCACGTCAACGGATCCGAGCCTGGAAACTGTCTGTCCCACAAGCTTATGCAACGAGTCTGACGACAAGAGAAGCCACTGTCTGTCCCACGAGTTTATTCGACGAGTCTGACGACGAGAAAAGTCACTGCCTGTCCCACGAGCTGATTCAACGAGTCTGACGACGAGAAAAGTCACTGTCTGTCCCACGAGTTTATTCGACGAGTCTGACGACGAGAGAAGTCACTGTCTGTCCCACAAGCTTATGCAACGAGTCTGCTGACGAAAGAAGGCACTGTCTGTCCCACGAGCTTATTCAACGAGCCTGACGACGAGAAGAGCCACTGCCTGTCCCATGAGCCACCAAGAGAGGGATATACTTACCTGAAGAACGGAAGGGTGCCTACCAGCACTCCCATCCCCGTATCGCACCAAAGCCACAGCCACGAACGTCCCTGTCCCTGTTTTTATTCCTTTTTAAATTTAATAAAAACTTACCTTTCAAACTTACCTTGGTTGTCTGCCTCTGGTGTCTGCTCCTCCGGAGTGTGGTAAATAACCCCTGGCCTTAACATACCGATGACACTTGCATGACATCACTCCAAAAACACATACAAGTGAAACCCCATTGCCTTATCTACTGCTTTTATTATTGTTGTGTGCTTTATAGGGTGAGTGACATTTCTTATAATACACAAGTGAGACAGACTAATGCAAATATTACAATATAATTTAAATGTATTTATTTAAAGCTGCAGTCCGCAACTTTTTTGGGTTAAAAATGATCCCAAATAATTTTGAGCAAGTACATAACCAGCCAGTGTTCAAAACTATCTGCTTGCCTTAGTTCGATTCAAAATGGTAAGCTTGTAATGTTTTTTATTTCAGTGGTACTGGTGGATTTCGGCAGGAAATTCGAGCATGTCTTTGCGTCACTACGTCACATCTGTACACATTAACAATATGAGAACAAAGTATAATTTGCACGGATTGACGTGATATGATAAGCGATCGTTAGATTTAATCAGCGTGATTTACTGCAATGTTTTTTCCCCCTTAGTTGGTCAAAACAAAAGTGGATGTTAATTACTTGTTCAGATGACATTTTAATAACAAAAAATATTATGTTGGTCATACTTCCAAAAAGTAAAATCTGTGATTCTGAATGCCAGTATCCACACCGGCGCGGTGGTTGACAGCCGCACATTTTCCTCAATACATTGTGTTCATCCGCGCTGTGCCATGTCGAAGCACAACTCACGTAAAGTTGATAATTCCGTGAATACCTGCAATTGCAGATTTCGA
Source organism: Rhinichthys osculus (assembly GCA_029959095.1). Taxonomy (NCBI): domain Eukaryota; kingdom Metazoa; phylum Chordata; class Actinopteri; order Cypriniformes; family Leuciscidae; genus Rhinichthys; species Rhinichthys osculus. The sequence continues at coordinate 54,302,740 of JARWKJ010000002.1, forward strand.
ACAGAGATGGCGACAAAGAGGAAAAAACTCTGGACTGCAGCTTTAATTGCAATTTAAAACATTTAGCTGTCTGCGCCTTGCTCCCTGAAACAATTATTAAACTAATATTAGCACAAGTTTTGCCTCAAACCACCTGACAAATGAAGCCACGCAATAGTGACGAAGGAGTTAAGATGAAGTTTATAATAAAGAAAAACTTGTGGCTTTTAACTCTGGTTTCGCTAGTTATTTGAGTAAATGAAAACATAATACTTACATTTAAATGTGAATTTCCCGTCCACCATCTAACTCTCGGCTGTAATTTCTTTTAAATAAAAATGCTGTCGCCACCGGTGCTCAATGACTTATGGGGAAGGATAGGCTGCTAAGGATCCTTTTATGTATCCTTCCTTTCACGGCGAAAATGAAGGGTGCATTTGGCGTCGCTTTAGCCTTCGTCAATCGGCCTTCAAATACAACCTTCGGAGGATGCAGCCTTCACATTGGGACACAGCTAGGGATTAAATCACAGAAACACGTGGGCAAACTGGGTGTCACAGGCAAACATAACATGAACACAAACACTAAATGTGACGTACTGATGCAATTAAACTTTTTTTTTTCATTTCAGACCTGATGGAAGAGAGCGAGGAGAGTGAAAAAAATAGTGAAGTGGAGGAGGAGAGTGAAGAACTGAGTGAAGTGAAGGAGGAGAGTGAAGAACTGAGTGAAGTGGAGGAGGAGAGTGAAGAACTGAGTGAAGTGGAGGAGGAGAGTGAAGAACTGAGTGAAGTGGAGGAGGAGAGTGAAGAACTGAGAGAAGTGAACACTGTAAAACCCAACAAGTTGAGCTAACTCATTTCATTTGAGGAAACCGATTGCCTCAATTCATTTAAGTTTTTAAAATCAATAGTTATGAGTACTCTGAACTTATTTTAATCGAGTTCACTAAAACAATAATATTTCTTAAAACACAATTAAACTTTACACTGCATTTAAAACTGTATATAGCTGAAACTTCACTTTATTGAGTAAAAACAGTGAAATGACAAACTTTAAATGAACTCAGAGCACTTGCAGTTACGGCTAGCTCACAATATATCACACAAAGCCAAATCCAATGAGTTAAGCTACTCATTTCATTTGAGGAAACTGATTGCCCCAATTCATTTAAGTTTATAAAAAACAATAGTTGTGAGTACTCTGAAATTATTTCAGTTGAGTTCAATAAAAGTAGATATTGCAGTCAATAAATTAAGTGATTAATTAAGTGATTAATTAAGTGATTGTTGAGCATTAATGATGAACACCTGCTGTTAACAAGCAGAATCACTGAAGGAAAGAAACACAAGAACTACAACTGACTTCAACCACAACATTAGATGAAATCAACTGAAGATAAAATATGTTTAAATCTCTGAAGATCTCAGCAGAGGAGGATTGAACAACTCCACAAACAGCATTACCAGCTTCACTTATTACTAACCAGTTTGACTTTTATCATGCGTCTACAGAAGTTGTTATTGTGAATGAACAGAGGTTTAGATGAAGAGGATTTATTGAGTTTCATTTAAAGACACCATGATAGTGCTCAGTGTTTGCTTTAGTTGGGCTCTTGACCCTTTACTTTATAACACCAGTTTTTCCTATGGCTGCTGTAACTGAGTGTTTATAGAACACATTTGTTATGGCACAATATTTGAACATGTGCTTGTGTTTTTATGATGATTTATGGAATGATGAATCATCATTTGGTGTCTTGATTCTCTGATCTTTTCTAGATAATAATCTCTGATTAAACAGGTGATATATAACTTGTATTATTCATTATAAAAGAACATTGTTGTTACAATTAGATTTTAAAAACCTCTATGGTATCATGCTGACTTACACAGATATCAAGAATCAGTATATGAATATCAACAATGGTGACCATTAAAAAATTATTCATGCTGCAATGCATGCTGGGAGCCATGGATAAGGTTTGTATTATGGTAGTACCCAGCATGCATTGTAGTATTAATCGTTTTTTAATGGTCACCATTGTTGAGATTCATATGCTGATTCTTGATATCGGTGTTAGTTTTTGGTAATGAATTACATTTTCTGTAAAATCCTTCATACTATCTGGTACTTATAACATTGCTAGTTCTTATGTTGTAGAATCTTAGTTTCGAATACAACTAATAATATAATCAGAGATTAGACTCAGTGAGTCAAGTCATTAAGTGATGATTGTCATTATCAAACCTTGACCATGATCACTAGACCATACTTTTCCTTGAATTTTGTGCAATAACAATTGTATCATAAACACTCAATTAAAGCAGCCAAAGAAAAACTTGTACTCAAACGTCAAGGGTCAAGAGCCCAAATAAAGCAAACGCTGATCTCCATCATGGTGACCATAAACCTTGTATTTCTTGTGTTTATCTTTCCTTCAGTTATTCTGCTTGTTAACAGCAGGTGTTCATCACTAATGATCAATCATCACTTAATTGATGATTAATTAACTTAACTATACAATTATTATTCAATTATCGTTCTGGGATCTAGAAATGTTCTATAACTCATACAGTTTGAGTTCTGTTTCAGTCACTCAAGCCACCTCAAGTTTTGCTATTATTTGAGTGCAGTGAACTCAATTTAATTGAGTAAGTACTGTATTACTGTCAGGTTTTACAGTGTGCAAATAAGTCATTGTCATGTATTTTACAAAGGTTTAGATGATTACGTTAATAGTTTTTTTTTTTTTTTTTTTTTTTTACAGTAAGTTTGAGTCAGAAGTATGTAGTTATTCTTTATTAATTACTAATGGGTTCCCTATATTTTCACTTTAGAATACTGTTTCAGGTTCTAAGTAATTCCTGAATAACTACACTGTTAGACCTTACCAGGTTTTTTACAGTAAAATACTGGCAAAAGGCCAAATTCTGACACTATCATACCATTTTCCATTAAAACAGTAATATACCGTAGAAAACAAAACTAGCCTACAGGAATATACTGTGAATTAACAGCTCTCAAAGTTGACACTCAGAGCCTAATCACACCCTATACCCTCATTCACTATTCCCTACATTAGTTCACTAATATAGTCCACTTAAATGAAAAGAAGTGAGTGAATTGAGACACTGATGAACACCTGATAAGCAGAATCACTGAAGGACAGAGAAACAAGAACAGAAAAGAGAAACACAAAAACTACAACTGACCTCCAGCAACACTGAGTGTGAAACCAGTTTACAAACCAGTTTACGATTATTTATTTCATACATGTACAAAAGTTCTTGTTGAGAATTAACAGATAATAAAGTAAAAATAATAAAGTTTGTTGTCACCATAATAGAGATCAATATTTGCTTTAGTTGGTCTCTTGTCCCTGGACTTCTTACATTCATCTCTCTCTGACTGCTGTAACAGTGAGTTTATAAAACACATTAGTTGTAGCAAGAAAAAGTCAAGAGGAAATTGATTTGGTGTTATTGGCTTTTGAGATGTTGTGAGTTATTCTAGACACGTCTGATTTTCAGATGTTTCCTGTATATATTCTTTGAATGTATTGGTATTTAATACGAAACTTGCGTTAATTTATGGGTATAAAATAAATCTGTGAATCTACAACATAAAATCAATATTTCGGTTAATCGTGTCTTCTAAAGAATATTGTAATCATGTAATGCAAAAAAAAAAACCTGTCTGACTCAGACACACACAGACATCAAGAAATATAATATGAATCTCAACAATGGTAACAATCAAAAGTTTAATGCAGTAGTGCATGCTGGGTAGGGCTGCACGATTAATCGCACGATGTTGTTATGCGCATCTAATCAGTAAAGCCGGTTCCTTGATTAGTAGTAAATCACATTCACCTGCTTTCAGATGGACGATATGATGCAGATATGAGTGTTAAATTAACACTCAAGAGTGTTAAAGTTAAGATAATTAAGTGATTAATTTAGTGACCATAGAGCATTATTGAAGACACCTGATGATAACAAGGAGAATCACTGAAGGAGAAAATCACAAATTGTAAGCCACCGTTATGACGATCAGTGTTTGCTTTAGTTGGGCTCTTGACCCTTATACTTTAAGTTTAAATTTTGTTTGTCTGCTGTTATTGATTTATTACAGTCAAATGAACAAAGACAAGTGTGATCTGATAGTGTTGGTTATGTTTTGACATAATCATGCTGTGATCTGAAAAATGAAACCCATTCAGATGATCTGGTTTAACTTGATAGCAACAGTTTAGTGGTTCTACAGCATATGACAATTGTATTTTTCTTATAATCCAAAATATTTAATAAAAATTGTTCTGATCAAATCACTTTCAAATGCATTTATGTAGAAACACAGACATCAATAATCAGCCTGTGAATCTCAACCGTGGTGACAATAATAATCCTTGTTGCCACCAATCACAACTCATTAATGGCTCCCATCATGCATTGTGGTATGAATAAATGATGATCTGAATTGTCCATGTAATTTACTTTTCCTAATTGAATATTCTGCTCGTCACCATTGTTGAGATGCATTGACTGAATCTTGATATCTGTGTGTGCCTAAAAGAATGATTTTTTTTTTTTTTTTTACAACTTTTAAGAAATCCTTTATATTATATCTCAAATTCTGGATATTTATGCAGAATCTCAGTTATGCTGTAACCAACAGCATAAATCACAAACAATTAGTTCAAATGATAATTGTCATAATATAACCAACACCATTAGATCTTTTTTTTTTTTTTTTTTTGTTCATCTGGCAGGTATAACTCAGATACAACAGCCAAACAAAATCTAAAGTTAATAATATAAGGGTCAAGAGCCCAACTAAAGCAAACACTGATCGCCATAACGGTGACCTGAAATTCCGGTTTTCTCCTTCAGTGATTCTGCTTTAGGTGTCTTCAATAATGCTCAATCATCACTCAATTAATCACTTAATTATCTCATTAACTTTAACACTCTTGAGTGTGGACTCATATACACTCCCAGGTGTGTTCATTTAACACTGAGTTTTTGCTGTGTACAAAGAGCCGTAGTTAACTGACAAGCTGAGCCAAATCGCATTAAATATCGTTGGCGATATGTCCTCGATTTTAACACGATTTGGCTCAGCTTGTCAGTTAACTACGGCTCTTTGTAGTAAATGCCGCTCCATCTGAAAGCAGGTGAAGGTGATTTACTACTAATCAAGGAACCGGCTTTACTGATTAGATGCTCATAACAACATCGTGCGATTAATCGTGCAGCCCTAATGCTGGGTTCCAGGATGCAAATTTTTTTTTTTTTGTTGAGTGGTAGGGGAAGACTCATTAATATTCATTGGGAAACTAATCCGCAATTGGTTCGCTGTCACACGTCACTCAGATTGACGTGGCAGATCAAGACGGTGTCCCCGCAAAGATACAGAAGTTTGCGAAGTTCGTGAGCGGTCTCCACACAAATCTTCCGGATTTGGATAACCAAATGTTGACAGGTATGCCTTACCTTCGTGAAAGTGTCTGTTGTCACGAAGGAGACGATGTCCGTTTTCTCTATCACATCTCATTAGAAATGCGTCACGGTGAGCCAATCAGGGATTAGTTCCCCAATGAATATTAACAAATCTTCCCCTACCACCCTGCAAAAAAAAAAAAAAATCGCTTCCAGGATAGTGTAAAACTCCCAGCATGCACTGCTGCATGAATAAAAAAAATATTGCCACCATTGTTGAGATTAATGTGCTAAATTTTGATATCTCTGTGTTTCTACAAGACAGTGTAGCTCTGTTTTTTTGGTTTATGAATGATGTTAAAAAAAAAGAGTCATTGTAATTTATTTCTGTGGTTTCACGGTGGTGGTAAAGTATCACTTTTGGAGAGTAATTAAACTCTGAATGAGTGAGAATGATTCCTTTAATGAATGAACAGGCAGTATGATGATTTTCATATTTTGGCAAAACCAATCATTTATAAACTGTGTGTGTGCACAAGTGTGACTTGCAAAAGCACAGCTCAAGCAGCAAAATTAAAACTCATGTTATAGCATCAGCATACCAACTAAAGCAAACACTGATCTCTATAATGGTAACGTACATGTATGACAGAAATAAAGCCATAATGGTTCATAATAAGTGTAATAATGTGTAATGGCTGGAAGTCAGTTGTAGTTCTTGTGTTCCTCTTTCCTTCAGTGATTCTGCTTGTTAACAGCAGGTGTTCATCACTAATGCTCAACAATCACTTTCATATTCTCCTAATTATCTCACTGCATCACTGTCAATGTTACTTTTACTCTTTGTAGTGTGGATTTTCCTGTGGGGTTGAAAGGGTTAAAAGTGAAAGATAAAAAGACACACCCACAAAATGTATTTTAACAGCAATAAACTGTAAGTTATAAAACAGGTTTATACTGGCAACACTGTTGCCAGTAGTTTACTGTAAAATCTTGTTTTTTGGGTCACCATTGTGCTGAAGAGTAGAGCCTGTGCTTCAGTCCAGGAGAAGATCTACAAACATTGATGATACGCTGCATGCACTCAAAAAAATGATATGTTGGCTTTACTTAACTTTTTTTTGTAAACAGGTTCCACCGGTTCCACATAACTATGTTTCGTTAAACAAACATAATATGTTCATGTAACTTCAACATCATGGAATTTGGTCATTTTAAGCGACCCAATTAAACTCTGAGCTAATGAGATAATTAAGCGAATAATTGAGTGATGATTGAGCATTATTGAAGACACCTGATGTTAACAAGCAGAATCTCTGAATGAGAAAACCGGAATGTTTAAGTCACCATTATGGAGATAAGTATTTGTTTTAGTTGGGCTCTTGACCATTAACTTATTAACTTTAGATTTTGTTTGGTTGCTGTACATGAGTTATAACAGCCGGATGAACAATAAACAAAGGTCATCTGATGGTATTGGTTGTGATTTAACATAATCATTATTTCACAATCATTTGACCTGAGTCACTGAACTTATATTAAACCGAATTTCTGAGTTAAGCTTACCTTATGAATAATAACAGCACTGTCATTGTAGAGCATACTATTTTTTTTTACTTTTCAATGAAATTCAAATGATCAAATCAATAAATAAAAAAGAAACTTCCTAAAAAATATCTTTAGTAGACACACACAGACATCAAGAATCAGCCTGTAAATCTCACCAATGGTGACAATTATAAAGCATGTTGTGGTGCCACCAATCAAAACTCATTCATGGCTCCCATCATGCATTGCTGCATGAATAAATAATGAGCTTATGATCTGTTTGTCACCATTGCTGAGATTCATATGCTGATTCTTGATGTCTGTGTGTGCCTACTCTAAATATTTTTTAGGAAGTTTCTTTTTTATTTCTTGATTTGGTCATTTGAATTTCATTGAAAAATCTAAAAATAGTATGCTCTACAATAACAGTGCTGTTATTATCCATAAGGTAAACTTAACTCAGAAATTCGGTTTAATATAAGTTCAGTGACTCAGGTCAAATGATTGTGATATAATGATTATGTTAAAACACAACCAATACCATCAGATGACCTTTGTTTATTATTCATCCTGCTGTTATAACTCATGTACAGCAACCAAACAAAATCTAAAGTTAATAAGTTAATGGTCAAGAGCCCAACTAAAACGAATACTTATCTCCATAATGGTGACTTAAACATTCCGGTTTTCTCCTTCAGAGATTCTGCTTGTTAACATCAGGTGTCTTCAATAATGCTCAATCATCACTCAATTATTCACTTAATTAACTCATTAGCTCAGAGTTTAATTGGGTCGCTTAAAATGACCAAATTCCATGATGTTGAAGTTACATGAACATATTATGTTTGTTTAACGAAGCATAGTTATGTGGAACCGGTGGAACCTGTTTACAAAAAAAAGTTAAGTAAAGCCAACATATCATTTTTTTGAGTGTGTTGCTTTATTTAAAAGGCACTGACTGTGTAGTTGCTGATCCGGTGGAAATCTCTTTATTTACAAAAGTTATTTTTGTGGTTTCTAATTAAATAAGTTCACAATAATACTTTGCTCACATTATTAATGCATTATACATTTTAGTTAATACTTTTAAATGACAGTTTAAGGCAGTCGGTTTCTGCAAGTGAAATTAGTTAACTCGAGTTTTAGTGCATTTTTACAGTAAATAACTGGCAACAGTGTTGCCAGTATTTTACTGTAAAAAAACCTGGTAAGGTCTAACAGTGTATCTAATAATTATTTATTAATTTCCAATAAGTTCATTATATTTTCACTTTAGAACACTGTTTTAGGTTATAGCCTAATTCCTGGATAATTATTTGATGATTCTTTATTAAAGGTGGGGTATGTGATTTGCAAAACGGCCAGCAGATTTTGAAAATATACAAGTCAAAAGGTCCTACCTTCTTTCCTCCAACGCTGGCCCTGACTCCACCCATTCGAAGAGGGGCATGGGGGACGGGGGATGGTACGACCGTTTGATTGACACACTTACTGTCCAATGATTCTAGGTGATCTTGGAAATGATTGGCTGGAGTTTTTCGAGTCCTGCCCGTTCCACAGATGACTGAATTGCTAAATTTTCATTTCAGTGCTTCTAACTCAGTGGCTGTAAGTGGGCCAGGAATAGGATTTCAAGTGATTTTGAAAAAATGGTCAAAAAAGAAAATCACATACCCCACCTTTAATTACTAATGGGTTCCCTATATTTTCACTTTAGAATACTGTTTCAGGTTCTAAGTAATTCCTGAAGAATTATCTAATATTTTTTTATTAATTACTAATAAGTTAATTATATTTTCACTTTAGAACACTGATTCAGATTATAAGTAGCCTAACTAGTGGATAATTATTTGATAATTCTTTATTAATTACTAATGGGTTCCCTATATTTTCACTTTAGAATACTGTTTCAGGTTCTAAGTAATTCCTGGATAATTATTTGATAATGATTTATTAATTACTAATGAGTTCCCTATATTTTCAGTTTCCCTCAGTCGTTGCCTCAAATACATGAATTTACTCAATAACATTCTATGCTGAGGAAAACAGACACACACAGTACTGTATATAAAATATAAAAACTAATCTGAGCAGAGTTGTATAAAGTAGAAGTAGAAAGTAGAAATTCTGCCATGTCTTACTTCCAGCCATGAACTGATTGACAGTTGATTTCAGTTGATTTCTGTCTCCTGACTGAAAAACTGCTAATAAGCAAATCCAGGTGATTGGAACAAAATACTGAGGCGGACTTTTACTTTCTGAACCTGGACTTTACTCCTCTGAAGAGAACAGAAAAAGAGACGACACAGTCTTAGATGAAATCAACTGAAGAGAAGACATTAAATCTGAAGATCTCAGCAGAGGAGGATTAAACAACTCCACAAACAGCATTACCAGCTTCACTTATTACTAACCAGACTGACTTTATTTCTGTCAGACTTCTACAGAAGTTTTTATTTTTATTTAACAGAGGTTTAACTCAGTTTCATTTGAAGTCACCATAACAGTGATTAGTGTTTCCATTAGCCAGGCTCTTTACTCATATTAGATATTTGATCTCTTTTGACTGCTGTGACAGTGTGTTTGTCAAACACATATACAGTAACAAAATTGAACGGGATCAGGTGATGAAGGTTACCTGGTGATGGTTTTGTAATCATCATGAAAAAGCCTGATTCACTGTGGTCTTTGAATTTAATAATTGTTTTGACAAATTATTATAAAAAAAAACAACCTGTAACTGCATCATGAGATCCAGCAATATTATAACAATAAGTTAGTAGACTTTAACAAACATGAGAACAAAAAAAAAAAATGTATGATGATACACACAGACATCAACAATCAGCGTATGAATCTTAACAACGGCTGAACATGAGCTCATTATTTATTAATGCAGTAATGCATGATGGGAGCCATGAATGAGTTTTGATTGGTGGCATCCAGAATACACTGCAAAATGCTTTATAATTGTCACCATTATTGAGATTCACAGGATGATTCTTCATGTCTTAAAAAAAATAAAAAATAAACTTTGTATGTGATTAAATTTTAAGAAAAGATTTGAATTACATTGTAAAAGTTACAAATATTATGATTATCAAGGACCGTGCTGCTATAATCAATCAAATAAATTTAACTCGTTAATTAGGCTCTACTCAGGTTATATGATTGCGATATAATTATAATGTTCAAAACATCAAACACCATTATGCAACCTTTTCTCTTTTTGTTCATCTGGCTGTTGAAACTCAGGTACAGCAGCCAATCAAAGATCTGAAGTTAATCATGTAAGGGTCAAGAGAGCAACTAAAGCAAACACTGATCTCTATAACGGTAACATACCAATTACGATTTTCTCCTTCAGTGATTCCTCTGTTGAAATGAAACCTCTGTTAATTCTCAATAAAATCTTCTGTAGAAGTCTGACAGAAATAAAGTCAGTCTGGTTAGTAATAAGTGAAGCTGGTAATGCTGTTTGTGGAGTTGTTTAATCCTCCTCTGCTGAGATCTTCAGAGATTGAATGTCTTCTTTTCTGTCTTTTCAAGACTGTGTCTGAAGTCAGTTGTAGTTCTTGTGTTTCTGCTCGTTTCTTTTTCTGTTCTCTTCAGAGGAGTAAAGTCCAGGTTCAGAAAGTAAAAGTCCGCCTCAGTATTTTGTTCCAATCACCTGGATTTGCTTATTAGCAGTTTTTCAGTCAGGAGACAGAAATCAGCTGAAATCAACTGTCAATCAGTTCATGGCTGGAATAAACACATGGCAGGATTTCTACTTTTTCTGTACTTCTACTTCTACTTTATACAACTCTGAATCTGAGGTTAGTTATGGCAAGGCACATGAGTGGGGTTCCTTTCTGAAGTTGATTTTGTACAGAACACACTCACAAAACCAGCTGGCAAAAAACTCTTTAACATTTATATGTATTTGTTAAAATTGTATGTTCATAATACTACTTCTATTAATAAAATTAGTAAATATGAAAGGTCACAACTCAATGTAGTTTTGTATGACCAATAGTTACTTCTTAGTTCAATTTCTTGAACCTTAATTAGTAGATAATTAGTATAGTTCTTCAGAAGGTATGACATAATTCATTAGTTATTGATTAACTAACTGTTCCTTAACACAATCATAAAATTATATTACATACTGATTAGTTAACACATCTTAACAGTAGTGAAGAAGTAGTTAATGAAGAATCACCTATTAATTTAGCCAATAATTACTTATTAATTATGCAGTAAGTAAGAAACAGTATTCTAAAGTGTTACCCAGAAATCTATTGCAGTGATGTCTGTTAACTTCTTTAAATGTATTTTTTTTTTTGTTTTGTTTTTTCAGTTTTCAAATATATGGAAATATAGGTTCTGTGAGGGAATTCATGTGTAATTTGTATATTTGTAACAGTATGAGCAGTACTTGTTGAACTTTTAAGTTGCGGGCTCTGTCAAGGAAGGTTACTAACAGTGTTCCACAAAAACCTGCCTTGTGAAAAAAAAAAAAAAGATTTGTTACAAAAGTTTAAGTTGAAACCAAAGTGCCATCTTTTATATATTATTTTAGCAACCATGTGACTTAGGGACTAAGACACTTTTAATAGAGGAACAGGGAACTGTTGAAAACATTTTGGACAGAAAGAGGAATAGTAAACGAAAGTAGAAGAAAACGGAACAAGGACCCCAGCCTTCCCAACTTTATACGTGTGATTTAGAAAAAGCAGTACCCAGATAGCAACATTGTTTCGGGCCAGAGCCGGCCCACATCTGACACTTGTTTAATACTGATCTGGCCCACATGCAGTGTTGAATGACGGCCCTTGGGTGGCCCACTCCTGTTTGCCACATCTGGGCCACAAGCAGGCCATTGCAATGCCACATGTCAGCCAAGAGCAAAGAAATAAACCAGAACTGGACCTTATCTGAGCCACACAATCTGTGTATATTAAATATGGAGTCATCTCAGCCTTAATAAAGCCTGTTAACAAGCAGAATCACTGAAGGAAAGAAGAGAACAGAAAAAGAGACGAGCAGAAACACAAGAACTACAACTGACTTCAGACACAGCCTTAGATGAAATCAACTGAAGAGAAAAGAAGACATTAAATCTGTGAAGATCTCAGCAGAGGAGGATCAAACAGAGGTTTAACTCTAATGTGTTTCATTTGAAGTCACCATAACAGTGATTAGTGTTTCCATTAGTTGAGGCACTAAATTATAATGTCTGGGGATCCCCTGCTGAGGATGATGATGATTATTATTTAATTAACTGCTTTAAATGGCTTTTCGGTCACTCTGCAAACACACTTTGACTGGCAGGGAACACATGGTATTATTTCATTCGGATCGAATGAAATGATTGAACAAACATTTTATGGTCTTACACCTTCCACGGACGATATACATTTATAAAAATGTATATTTAGACCGCTTAACATAGTGATTGCTATCAGGATATGAGGAGACTACACATCTTTTGTTTTCCTGGTCACATGGTTTGGGGTGTGGCCAAATATTTCATCAGTCGTGTCCAAGTGTGCAGCACAAGTCCTGAAAAGTGAAGCCAAAGCGTCTCGAGCACAAAACTAATGTGTAATGTGGAGTAGAAAAGCCACGCAGACACAGTTGTACATTATTAATGCCATCAGAAAACTCAAACGTATTCAGTGAAAAAAATGTTATGCCCTTATAGCGGTTCTTTATTGCAGTAAACAACTGCAGTGTGAAGTAAAAAAAAAAAAAAATTGTCCCATGATATTTGAGTGCACTTTCACACAGCATTTGCAAACCTCAGTGTGTTTTTTTCTCACTGTCTGTGGTCTTTATTGTTCTCCACAAGATTTACACTTCAGTGCGCATGTCTCTCTCAGACCAGATTTCAGGAAATGCGCTTCTCGCTTAAACCATAGTCTAGATTTCCGGGCATCTATAACCATGAAATAGTAAACCTAAGGTTTTCAGTCATCACCACGAGCGTCGCGATGAAGATCTTTGCTCTGCTTTGTGTTTTTCTTCTTTATGGGACTTATCCTTCAATTCAAGCAGGTAAATATTATTGCTATTATAATTATTATTAACTTGTACGTTTCGACCATAAGGTCTTCCTCAGGTACAGACTTTGTGAAATAGAATACAAATCTTTATAGACAAATCTTAATAAGGTGCACTCTTAATCACGTGTCAAGATATAACACCTCACATGGAGAAAAAAAAAACTAACTATAAATGTTTAAAAAAAATCAGGATTTTAACTCTTTAATTGCCAATTTCATAAAAAAATGTCACTGATAAAAAAAATAAAAAAATTAAAAAAGACTTTTCAAATGACATGTCAAAGATTAGAAACAACATGCATTGTTAGTTTTTGTGCAGCATCTGATTTGAACTTTTTCTCCCGCATTTACTGTTCGTGGCTGTTTTTGCCCCATTGACTTCCATTATAACCACATTTTTTGATTGCAAAGCCATGACACGATTTATTTGGTAATTAAAGAGTTAAAATCCTTTTTTTTTTTTTTTTTTACATTTAGTAGTTTTGATCAGGACTGAGGTTGATTAATAGATTTATGCAAAACATGAACATAACAAAAGGGTAGTGAATTTGCCCACAGTGTACTGTTGAGTTTTTGAAAAAATTCAAAGCATTTTTCCCAAAATATGTGTCAAAATAAGATTTGTCACCAAAAATCATTCCATTTGCTGAAACACGGAGAAAGTTATGGCCAAATTAAGACTCAAAAATACCCCCTAGTGGATGAAAACATCCCCAACAGCACATAAGGGTTAAACTTTAACAGAATACAAGTCAATATCCAAACATATAAAAATATATTACAAACGTTTTAGAAAACTATTAAAAACAGATGAAAAAGTACACAAGACATTACAGAAAAGGCTTAATATCGATTGCCTCATTCAATCCAAATGGCGACAAAGTATTTAAATTATAAATCCAAAAGCATTCACATTGTAACAGTTTTCCTCTTAAAATCTCCTTTTAACGGTTTCTATACCCTCTCTATGCCAATGTATTGTAAGGCACTAACAATGTGAAACACATGTCTGAAGTGTGACGCTACTCTCTAAAGAAAATGCTAAGTTGTTTCAACTCAACTTTGGTTAAAATATGGACCAACCCAACCATTGGTTTAATTTGTTTAATTATATTTTTAACCCAGCGGTTTCTTGTCCATATTATACCCAAATTTGGGTAGAAACAACACTTCAGTAAGTGTATCGGACTGCGATCATCTCCCGTCCTGATTTTACTGTGAATGCGCAATGATCTGGAAGTTTTAAGCGAGATCACATGGACACGGATAAGTGATAAGATAAGTCGCATGTGTAGAAGAACAAGTGATGATGCCACGTATCAAAATAGTAGGACCACTGTGTGGATGACTAAAAGAGTTATGTAATATGTACTCATATGTAAAAGCACACTGGGCACAGTTTCCACACCCCCGACAGAGGGAAGAGTCGGAATAGCCTATACCCGATTTGACAACACAAGGAGGCAAGCCCAAATTGACATTTAAAAACCAATTGAGGACCTTCTTTAAATATACCACAATTTTAGATCACTATGCCAATGCCATATAAGATTTTGCAAAACTCCACACCCAATGCCGAATCCTTAACAACGCAAACAGGACCATTACATGATTGTTTTTATTATTAACCTTGTATTTGAGATGTATCTCCAAATGTATTTTTATCATCATTTATCATTTCTTGAAAACTGATACATGCTGTGTCACATTTCATACACTCTTAACAATTATTTTTATGAATTAAAAAAAAATGTATATTTTAGATTCAGCTTGTTGGATCATTTTAATTGATTATTTTGTATTACTTTTACCCAGGGGCTAGGTAGTTTTTTTGTAACTGTGTACATTTTACTGACAACTGATCCTGAAAGAATGTAAGCTTTCTTTTATGCCTTTTTATGGGTATGTTATTCCTCTTCATTGTAGAGAGACACTCGCTGTATTACATTTACACTGGTTTGTCCAAACCTGTGGATCAGCCGGGGATCTATGAATTCACTGCTATGGGTCTGCTAGACGACACACAGATCGACTATTACAATAGTAAAGAAAAGAGAAAGATTCCCACACAGCCCTGGATGAAAGAGAAAATGCAGGAAGATTACTGGGAAAGAGGCACTCAGTCGAGAAAGAGCAAAGAACAGTGGTTTCATGTCAATATCAAGATTATGATGGACCGAATGAGACACAATGATTCAGGTGAGGAACATTCATGCTGTTTAACCTGCATATACCTAAATCAATTACTCATATTATTATTTTGTATTATTGTTGGAAACATATTGCTTCATCTCCATTCCAGATCTTCATGTTCTTCAGTGGAGACATGGATGTGAAGTTGAGCAAGAGGGAAGTGAAGTGACGTTTTCCAAAGGTGTTTCTGAGTACGGCTATGACGGAGAAAACTTTCTGTCTTTCGATGATAGAGAGTCTCAATGGGTCGCCCCAGTTGACGCAGCTCTACCAACCAAGAGAAAATGGGACAATGTGCCGATCCTAAACCAATACACCAAAGGCTACCTGGAGAAAGAGTGTGTGGACTGGCTCAACAAATTCAGAGAATATGCAGATGACGAGTTTAGAAACGGATGTGAGTTTGGATGTGTTCACACTGTCAGTCCAAATCTGATTATCCGTGCATCCGAATGTAATGTGATCTTAAATTTTTCACTGTCCACAATGTGTATCTCTTCAGTTTTGATCTGTGTGTCCATGCCGCTCTCTCGTTTTCCGGAATATCTGAATTGCTCTCTATGGAAATGGCGTTGTGTTGGTACTTTAGGTACGCGAAAAAACCCCAAAAAAACAGCAACAGCAGCAACATAGAGGGGTTTGCAATACAGATGTTGTCTTATTTAAAACATGACACAATGTGAGCTGGCGTGCAGGACGACTGTGACTTCTGAGGCAGCGGTAGAAGGAGGCCAGACTCAAAACATATCACCATTATATTGTAATTTTCTGCTAGCACCTGCACTTAAAAGGTGCAGTGTGTAATTTGTAGCGGCATCTAGTGGTGAGGTTGCGGATTGCAACGAACAGAAGTTACGGTAATGGTGACTTAAAAGATTTTTAGCGGCATCTAGTGGTCAGGTTGCAAAGTGAGCAACTGCAACAACATAACATAACCTTGTTTCTGCAGCAACTTTCCGCATGTTTCTTATAACAACGTCTGACGTTATAATGTGATTTATTTTATTTTTTTGCAGTTCACACATGCTAAATGTGTTCGGATTCCAATCGGATATGCACATATTTGAACTGACAGTCTGAATGAGGCTTAAATGTGTTTGTATTTGTTTATTATCTGCAGGTTTCATATAGAGATGAAACTGATTGATGAACTGATTCCTGTGTTTTCAGCTCCTCCAGATGTGTATTTGTTTGTAATAAGGGACAGATCCAAGCTGAAACTGACCTGTCTGGCCACCGGCTTCCACCCCAGAGACGTGATGATGACCATTAGAAAATATAACACATCTATGCCTGAAGATCAGATTGAATCCACAGGAATCAGACCAAACCATGATGGATCCTATCAGCTGAGGAAGAGTGTGGAGATCAAGAAGGAGGAAAGAGATGAATATGAATGTCTTGTGTCTCACAGTTCCCTCAAAGAACCAATTATCGACAAACTAGGTAGGCAAACTGCAATAATTCAATTACCATATACATTATAATGCCTTTTTCAGATATTATTTAGAATTCAAATATTCAGATATTGTTTCAGCTTTATTCATGTCTGAGAAAAGCACTGATCTGCCACTACACACTTCCTTTTATCATGGTTTTCTAGATGCTGAACCACTGAATGCCAGTACGCCTGAGCAAGAGTCTGATGGTATGTCTTCACTACTTTTTTAAGCTTTGTTATTTATCAGGGAAATTTCCAATAGATTTGACGTTTCTCTGTTTCTCCAACAGGACAAGCGAGCTCTGCTGAAACATCCCACAGCAGCACAACTGTTTCCATATTTTATCTATCGCTCATATTTCATTTGATCTGGATATTTTGAAGCACTTTGTTAAAAAAAAACTTACATGATTTTCCAGACTCAAACTGAATGTTATGAATGAAATTTAGTCATTAAAAAAATGTCATTAATCAAAAGTGTGAGTTTGTCTTTCTGAATTGCATAGAGACCTATGAGTTTGTTTCCACTGTAAAATATAATTTCAATCAATATTTTCAATAATAAAATCAAGTACAATATGCCAGACATTTATGCACAGTACTATGAATAGCTGTCTCTTGACAAACATTGCAAAAGTAAAATTTGACATCTTTTAAATTGAAGAAGATAATGTTTCGCAGGTTATATTGAATAAGTCTAGAAAATACTTTTCTGACCTCATTTGTTATGAAAAAATTATTAGACAAAAGTCAATTTTTCTTCAAGTGACATCAACCGCAATTTGACTCCAGTATATAATAACATTTGGGGATGTAAGAGTGTTTGTTATTTTAGAACATGTTTATTTTTAAGTAGTTATTATTGCGAAAAGCATATTTCACAAAAGTGGGTTTGGGTGAAGAGGAGGGAGATTCAAACAATCCAGTCTCCAGTAGTTTAAACAGCACACACACACACACACACACACACCTGCAGGGATTGCACTGAAGTCCTTTGCAAACTCTTCCAGTGGTATGAGCACACAGGAAATGTCACGTTAGAAGACGAATATCACACAAGCATGCTTATGGAGTCTTGGGTTTCAAACCGAAGATTAATAAAATAAAATATTATAATAATTCACACTGAAGGTGAAATTAATACACGGCATACATAAGTATTTTGGATGAAAACCATTTGCATATACATATATCTGTGCACTTGGTGAGAAACACACTAGATAGTCGAGATAAAATGTCTTATGAAAACATCATTAGAGAACTTCCAAAATGTCAGAACTGCTTTCACTTTCACTTTGAATCGTGTGTTGCTGTTTGTCTCCTGAAGGAGGCGCTGTGACTCCATCAGAAACACTAGAAAAAAATGCCTTGTCAGATCCGCAGTGATTAATTGTTTTAGCTCAATTATATTAATCAGATGTAAACCATATTTTTGTGTACAAACGATATTTAAAAGAGTTGATCACTGACACAGCTGCAGCTCTGTTATAACTGATCTCAGATCAGCTGCGGTCTGGATGACAGGAGGAATGCTGCACATGCGCAGTTTCTGCAGGCTTTTATGCGTTGATATTAGCGTGGAGCGTTGCCTAGAGGTGTAACAGTGTAACGGAAAGATGAGGAAACAATATTCAGTGAACAATGAACAAAAACGTTAACGTTAACACCGCAAAATACTAATATAACACCCCCACCCTCCCTCAGTCAGCGGTTTCTATCTCCTGCTGAAAAACTGCTAATTAGCAAATCCAGGTGATTGAAACAAAATACTGAGGAGGACTTTTACTTTCTGAACCTGGACTTTACACCTTTGAAGAGAACAGAAAAGGAGACGAGCAGAAACACAAGAACTACAACTGACTTCAGACACAGTCTTAGATGAAATCACCTGAAGAGAAAAGAAGACATTAAATCTGTGAAGATCTCAGCAGAGGAGGAATGATCAACTCCACAAACAGCATTACCAGCTTCACTTATTACTAACCAGACTTACTTTATTTCTGTCAGACTTCTACAGAAGTTGTATTGAGAATTAAGAGAGGTTTAACTCTATTGTGTTTCATTTCAGTGATCAGTGTTTCCATTAGTTGGGCTCTTAACTCTTATTATATCTTTTGTCAGTTTTGGCTGCTGTGACAGTGTGTTTGTCAAACACATTTGCAGCAGCAAAGAAAGCTAAAGTGAAATGAGATCAGGTGATGATGGTTTCCTGTTGATGGTTTTATAATCATCATGTAATAGACTGATTCACTGATGTCTTTTGAATCTAACAATTGTGTTGTTCCATTCATATATTCATATTACAAACACCGTGTTTCTGCAGCATGAGATCCGGCAATATTACAACAATCAAACGTTGCACAAATGTAATGGAAATTGTGAGTTTAAATACAGAAATGCATTGCCATTTTTCATATTGCATTGTCATTTTGCATATTAAATTTCAAATTGAATATTGCTACCCATATGCTTCTATAAGTCCCAAACGGGTTAATCACTTATTGGGGTCCCCTGGAAACATTTCCGTTGTGGTCTGTGCTATTTGCAGTGCGTTTCTGTATTTGGTGGTGTTGTGAGTATTTGGAGCACACGTGTGTTGTAAAACTGATGAAGATGTTTTCTTAATATGAGGGTGTTTTTCTATTTGCATGCGTTTTCTTCAGTTGGAAGATGGAGATAATATGATGCAGCGATAAAACATTGTTGTGATTCAGGTTACTAACTTCATAAATAAAAAGATATACGTTTTTGTCGTTTATGTCGCTCATCCTGCTCTCTTGCATAATTTATTCAAATAAAGGTATGAGGTTGGACTAAATCAACGAACATTGTTGCCACTAGATCAGGTCACACACAGAACACAGTCAAATATCTATTAGTCCACCTGGAGAAGATAATAGCAGCAAGGGATGCTATAAGGTTATGAAATGAAATATGTAATTTTAGTACTTTTATGTATTACCGTCTTCGAACCAATTAAGCCAGAAACGCTGTATTACAAAGCATAAGGATATGTGTCAGAACAAAAAGAATGCAAACAGGTAAAGTTTGAAAACAGGATTTATTGAACACAAGATGTTATTCAGCAGGATGAGCAGGTGAATAGTTGATCATTAAAGTAGAGATCTGTTGGCTGGATAGTCTCTCTTATCTGGTTTTAGTTGTGGATGAAGAAGATCAGGATGAAAGACAGACGAAGGCAGACTGGATCAGAGCTTCGCTTGAGGACTGGCATCAAAGAGGTAAGTATATTCGTAGGAAGAGTCAGGTCAGTCTTTCGGTGTGGAATGACGAGACCAGACAACGTAGTGCTGTGGATGTGGTGACTATATGGTGCTGGTGATAAGCTGTGCAGGTGGTGGTGGTGATAGGTGATGGTGATTAGTATTCAGGAGATGCTATTAAAGACCTATCTTCAGGCAAGGCTCTGGGTTTCGATGGCTTAACTGCAGAATTCTATAAACAGTTTTGGTCAGTGATTGGAGAAGACTTGTTCTCGGTTTTTTTAGAGTGCTTTGAAAAAGGCACCTACAAAGAGCACTTATCACCTTGCTACCCAAGAAGGGGGATCTTGCAGATAAAGCAACTGGCGACCAGTGTCTTTGCTTGGAGTGGACTATAAGATATTGTCCAAAGCATTAACTAATAGATTAAAACTATATATATCAACAATAATTCACGCAGACCAGTCATACTGTATTACAAAACGTACAATATTTGATCATTTGTTTCTGGTTCGTGATTTGATTTCATTTGAGACAATAATCTTAATGTGTTTTTTTTTTTTATCTTTGGATCAGGAAAAAGCTTTTGATCGTGTGGATCATGAGTTTCTCTTTAAATGTTTTGAAGCATTCGGATTTGGTTCTTCATTTTTTTCTTATGTTAAATTACTGTATACTGATATCTATAGTTTCTTAAAAATAGTGGTTCACTCACAAGACT
Organism: Rhinichthys osculus; assembly: GCA_029959095.1. Lineage (NCBI taxonomy): Eukaryota > Metazoa > Chordata > Actinopteri > Cypriniformes > Leuciscidae > Rhinichthys > Rhinichthys osculus. The sequence continues at coordinate 54,323,340 of JARWKJ010000002.1, forward strand.
TCTTTTTTAGTTGGCAGAGGCATACGGCAAGGATGTAGTGTGTCAGGCATTTCATATGCCATTGCCATTGAACCTTTGCTAACCGCTCTGAGGTGTCGACTTTGTGGAATTTCAATGGTGGACCATTTGTGACCCTGGACCACAAAACCAGTCGTAAGTCGCACGGGTATTTTTTTAGCAATAGCCAACAATACATTGTATGGGTCAAAATGATAAATTTTTCTTTTATGCCAAAATCATTAGTATATTCAGTAAAGATCATGTTCCATGAAGATATTTTGTAAATTTACTACTGTAAAAAAATCTTTTTGTGAGTGGATGCAGCAAAATCGCGCAAAAAAGTCTGAAAACACGCCTAAAAAACTTCGCTCGCTGGTAAGTTTGGTATCGTTGTCAAGCTTAGATTTCCCGCTTTCGGTTTTATAACTCTCCCACAACGTCATTAGAGCAGTAAGCCAATAGAGAGCGTTAAAACAAAACTGTTTTCTTCTTAGCAACGGCCTGCTACAGCGCCTCTCATTGGCTGGCGACTTCTTCGCGTGCACAGTGTACACAATCCGCAATGGTTACGGTGCAAGCAATGACAGCAATAATGTAACGAACATAGTAAATAATTTTTTCGCAAATGATTGGGAAGATGATACAGAATGTCCAGAGACCGGCTTGGCAAAGGATATGCCCTGGAAGACGACGAATTCGATCAATGTGTGGATCTCTTCAATTTTATATGTTCCTGGTGAAATGTGATGCGATCTGGGAAAAGCCACCACATGGTGAAATTTGACATAGCCTATTACAGGTTTTCATAATCTGTTTTCCAAATCTGTTTTTATTTCTTTCATTGATTAAAATGACGATTTTTTTTTTCTCTGTGCGTGTTCTTAAAGAGAAAGACAGTCTTTTCAGCTTGCCACTATAAATCGCAATTTTTCTGCACTAAACTTGTTCATTTTCCCAAGATATATTCAGACAGGATAGACAAGATGTTATAGAATAATAATTTAATGAAAACCCAATTTTGACAAAAAACTGACATTCGATCTATTTTGAGACCTTACTGAAACCGTACCAGCGGGACAGCCGATGGGTTGCCCAGATCGCATTACAAATAGGCTATTTTAATGAGATTTTGTGTGTATAAAGGTTTAGTTGTGGTAAATCAATGGTGTAAATTTCATTTATTTCCCTTCATTAGTAATATGCGTAGCTAAGGACTTCATTTGGACAACTTTAAAGGCGATTTTCTCAATATTTCGATGTTTTGCCCCATCAGATTCCAGATTTTCAAAAGGTTGTATCTCGGCAAAATATTGTCATATCCTAACAAACCATACATCAATGGAAAGCTTTTTTATTCAGCGTTCAGGTGATGTATAAATCTCAATTTAAAGAAAATGACCCATAAGACTGGTTTTGTGGTCCAGGGTCACATTTTACATCAGAGATGGTAACTGTTAAACTCACTGCTTATGCTCATGATGTCACTGTAATAATTAGATCAAATGAAGATGTGTCCAACCTGGAAGCGGCTCTTGAGATTTATCAAAAAGCCTCCTCAGCTCGAGTCAACTGGAAAAGTACCTCTTTGTTATTAGGCCAATGGGAGGAAGAAGGTAGGCCTATTCCAAAACTTCCTCAGCGCTGCTCCTGGAGTTCAGAGGGGTTTAAAGTGCTGGGGGTCTTTCTGGGAACAGAACAACACATGCAGAACTACTGGGAAGGCCTTTATGAAAAGGTGGCTGGTAGCTTACAGAAATGGAGATGGATCCTTCCTCTAGCAGCATCTATGCTGTGGCATCGTTTGACTGTTATTGACCCCCCCAAAATAACAACTACAAAAATCACAGAAGGATTTTGTTTGGGATGTTTTCCACTGGCTCACTTCTGGAATCTTATATTTGCCAGTAAATGAAGGAGGACAAGGACTGATTGAACTGTCAGCTAAAGTCAGAGCCATGAGACTAAAATCTGCCCAGAGACTGCTTTTTTCTACAGATTTTATCCCTTGGGTGTCCTTTGGGCTAGTTTTACTAAGATCCCTTTGTGGTAGTGAGCTTGATAAGCAACTGTTTTTGATGTCACCTTTTATTGAAAATGTCACTTCTGGTGCTAATTTCTATGCATCGGTCTTAAAATCTTGGAAAGTGTTTAGGTTGAATCGGTCTGAAAATGATCATTATGGCTTGAATGAACCACTGTTTTTTTAATCATTTTTTAGGAAATGTTTGCATTTCTAATAGTATAGTTAAGTCATGTATGAAGAAAGGGTTTACTAAAGTAGGACACTTGATTAATTTGGACTCAAAAGAGTGGAGATCAGCAGAAGCTATGAGATGGTCCTCAATGCAGTACATGAGATCCACGGGGAGGAGTCGAATCCAGATCCAACTCCTTCCACCTTACATATACCTAAACCTACCAATCTCCGCCCCCTGATCCCTAAACCCACCCCTAATCCCTAAACCCACCCCTAATCCTACCCATCTCAACCCCTTGGATCTTGATCCGACTCCTCCCCGTGGATCTCATGTACTGCATTGAGGTGCTACTGGAAGCTATTCATACTTTGCACGTGACGTCACAAGTACTGGCTGGCGGGCGAGAACGTCGTTCTCCAGCAACGGAACCCAGTAAACTAATCAATGATCTTGCCAGGACGTCGCCAGTTTTACTATACAAAAGTTGGTGTTTTGAGGTTTTTGATATCTATGGTTTTCAATGAGAACCAGAGATGATCCAACATTAGAGCTAGATTATTTACGGAGGAATTATTACTGCTCGATTATCTTAAAAAACCTTGTCTGCTTTACACAATTTAGCTACCTTGGAGTTAATCCTATTCCTATAGTCATATGCAGCTAGCTCGCTAACAGACTTGATAGCTAGAAAGACCTGGAACTGCATGACTCTACGTTGAAAATACCCGTTTGTTGCCCGCCAGGTATCCATGGTAGTCACGTGACTGCAAAGTACGAATTGCCAGTCAGGTTGATTTGAGGTCTGTGAGGGTAGTAGAGCAGTTGATTTTAGGATTGAAAGCCGCTCTTCCATCTACTCTTTTTCAGTTTGTGAATCATTCTCTAGAGGGTGGGCCTACACAGTTCGCTTTCCTGATTTAGGTGTATGCCCTATGTTCTTACCAGAACCAGGAAGTGTGACCATATTAGCCCGGTTCTGTCAACACTGCATTGGCTCCCTATTAAACATTGTATACATTTTAAAATATTGGTGATTACTTCCCAGATAGCAACATTGTTTCATCCCAGCCCATCTGGCAGATGTGGAATGATGATATGGCCCAGGCCAGCTATGAACAGAAGAGCCAACATGGGGTCACTGTAAGTGTTTCTTATTTTGAGACAAAACACAAAAATAACATAAACATCCACTTCCATTCATAATTTATTTTATGACCCCTCATCTGAGCCACAACAAATAAAAAACAAATATCCATTAACAAATACACTGTGGATATTTTGAAAATGTCTTAAAAAAAAGAAAAAATGACTAAATGTCCATAGTTAACAAAATAAAAAATGTTCAGGGTTCTTCTTCATCTGAGGAGGAGAGACCAGCATGTATATATATATATATATATATATATATTATTATTATTTTTTTTTTATTGAAATCTGTTTGGGGGATTATTTCATGGGGACAATTTTTTTTATTATTTTATTTTTACTTTACTACTGAATAGCTTAATTGGTAGCCTATGTCTACTGTATCTACTTTATCACTGTTACAGCTGTTACACAAGTCAAGGGCAAAATATAAATAAAAGTATGTACACTAAATGATACAAATGTATTATTTGACCAATTTTAAAGTTTTACTACATTTTCTTCCTGGAATCCACCTTGAATTCCTACTCCCTGTTGGGATCAGGATAATCCTGTTTTTTCAAAGTTATCCAAATCCTACTGACAAGTTTTGAACAACACAAACTGAAGGTTTGATCCAGATTAAAACTAGGATTGGATTCCGTGATCTAATCTGATTTCAGATTCCTTCTTTCCCCTTTGAACAACCCATTTTCAAGATTTGATCCAATCCGATAACCAAAATCCGATCAGCTTAAATTTGAACAACTGGCCCTAACAGATCTCTCTAGATCTCAGCAGCATCTTTACTTATTTTAATCCAGTTTGACTTTATTTCTCTCATACAAAACTTCTTATTGAGATTTAGGTTTAGATGTTGATGTCTTATTGAAATAATCAAGTTTGATCAGTTTTTCACTGACTATTGTAACTGTGTGTTTCTAAAGCACATTTGTTGTGGCAAGAAATTATGGTCAGAAGAAGTCAGTTACTTATTGATAATGATAAAATCATCATCTAGTGGCCTTATTAACTGATTTCCTCCAGAGGTCTCCCATTCGGTGTACATTATATACAAATTATTGTATATGCAGTCATCCCAGCACTTTTATTGTAAAGTTTTTATGACACTGCTTGTGAATCTTGTGATTTATGGACTGTGTCGCTGACATTTCTGTCTATAGTTTGGAAGTTAAAAAATGATTGAAAATGAAATGATTATGATTATTTACTGTATGATATGTTATGATATTGACTGTAATCTGTCTTGGAATATCCATGTGAATCCTGTATACACTAGGATTCAACAGCCACTCAAAGACTCAGGGTGGTTTGGGGTTGGACAGAGGGTATTGATGTTATTTTATCATGCTGTGATAGAGAGTGTATTATGCTACATAATCAAAGCTTGCAAGTTCGGTAACATATCAGTGAAGTTAAAATCACAAATAGACTGTTTCATGCAGCAATGAAGGTTATGGGCGTGAGGGAGCATCCCTCCCACCAAATTCTCTTTGAGAAGGCCATAGTTAAACAGTTAGGGTATGTTTACACGACAACGATATGCTTAAAACGGAGTTTTACGTTTTTCCATTGAGTTTTCCGCGTACAGACGACACCATTGTCAAAACGATGCCCATTCACACGGATCTGTGAAACTAAAAACGCTGTATTTTATTGCTAGGCCATTAGATGGTGATGAAACACTATAGACTGAACATGTAATATGCATGTGCATGACGTCATCGTATTCAGAGATTCACGTTTTTGTTGTTTACATGGAGACCGTTTTCAAAAACTTGCACTTTGAAACCCGTTTTCAAAACTTTGCTTTTTCAGGCACCCAAAACACTGTTTTCGTGTAACAAATGGCCAAAACTTATAAAAAGTTTCATGTTTTTAGTTGAAAACAATGTCGTGTAAACAGACCCTTAGGTTAGGTGCAAAATAGCTGATCCAGAAAAGATCCAGAAAAGCAAAAAAAAACAAAAAAACATTCAAAATTAAGCAAATAACTCTTAATTTTATTGAAAACAACTCAAAGATAACAACAACAGAAAAGAAAAAGAAAAAGAACGGCAGCAATTAAATCTTCATGAGAGGGCCAGGCCAACATAACAAACAAAATGTTCTAATTGAAGAGGGTATCATTAAATAACCAATACAAAAGAAAACAAATAAACTACAAAGTCTTACCCCATCCCTATCTATCATAAACAAGCAAAATTCAAGTTAAAAGAAAGTGGCACCCTCAGCTTCCGAATTCAAACAAAATAGTTACACAAATTAAGAGTAAAAACAAAATAATAATAGAAACATAAGAGAAGAACACACTCAGCGTCCGCAAGCTCTCACACAGCCAGCAGTTATGCAACTCATTCACAAAGTTGAGAGAAAAAAAACTGCCTTCGGTTGTTTACACAAGAGAGAGGAAAAAGAGGAAACTGCATCAGTAACGCCCACAGTGTTTCTCCACTCTGTTATAATGGGGTGTGTTCCTCGTAAAACGACATAACTCGCTGCTTAAAGGGACACCAGGCAAGCCTGAGTGTTTTTTTCTCTACAAAGCTCCCCCTAGCTCCCCCTGGTGTCTGGTAGTAAATGCTTTCAAACACACGGTCATAAAAACAAACTGTTGTTCCTCCCCCTTGCCACGAGCAACCCAGCTGATCAGCTGTCAACCCAGCTGAGCAGGAACCGGCTATTTCAAAACCAGTTATGTCTACCCACGTAAGCCTACGTAACTTATATATTTGCAAACAAGACGGTCACGGAAAATATTTTGAGTCTTGGCTTCATTGTAGTTGACGAGGATTTACAGCATATTATGGATCAATACAATACAGAATGCGATCGGTGACACATCAGCTTCTATGTAGCGCACTGCAAAAAAGCTACACCGGCGCCAAATAAAAGCAAAAGTAACACCTGGATGCAACGTGCAAGCTAAATTAACACACATAGAAGGGCAGCATCCATCTAGCGAGATCAAGCCAAAATCTCAGCCAGCCATTTAGACACGGGTAGCGTCTCAGTTCTCACCGGTGTCTTGATTTGAAGAATTTGATATCTATTTATTTGCGAACTAAGTTACACAAATAAAACCGACAGAGGAACGGCCAAACAACTACAGAAATCAAACGTGTTTGCTAATGACAATGCTAACATCAAAGTTGTAATATCTAGCGTACTAGTAAGCCCGTAACAGACAGCGATCACAATAAAACCTTTACAGACAATAGCAAACATCCTGAGGTCACAATTACTTGAAATTGAAATATTAAACACAGTTTAGTCCAAAGATACAAGTGCAACAGCAAGAAGGCCAGGAAGCTGGTCCGATATTTACTCCAGTCTAACTTGAGTAACGGGAGGTTTCCTCTTTCGTTGGTCCTCCGACAAAGATTTCCTAGCTTTCTGCTTCTTTTTTACAGGCTCAGCCATAACTCAATCCATCGTTGCCCTTTGCTTACAGCTAGCCGGTGCTTAAATGGGGGCATGTACGTGTGCAGTGCCGTCAAGCTATTTGTTACATCGCGAGACCTGATATCACGTGATACTTCCTGACGGCGAGGCCAGCGGCCCACCGGCCCAAAGTTGCAAGTGAGGTTTTTCCACTCTCGGGCACCAGGGGGGTGCGAAACCACCACCATTCAACCCGAAATAAGTAATATAACCATTCCACTGACACCGAAGCTGTTCAGTTAAGGTACAAAAGTTACTTAGAGCACCTTTAACTACCATGCATCGTTGAAAAAATCAACTTGCTAGTCACGACTGTTTCCCGAAACCATATTGTCGCAAAGTGGTCGTTCAAGCACGTTGGTTAATGATGTCACGCAGGTGGTGGAGTAATATTACTTTTAACGAGTCTGTTGAGATCGAATTAACGATAGATGTTTTGATATAAATTACAGACGTCATCTGAGGACGTACTAGAGCACGTTCACACATGCGCACTCTTCAAAAACGGTGCTTTAAATCTCTTGACAAACTAAAAGACGTAAATTACATTTATATGTAGCCCTATTCTAAATAAAAGACACATTGTACTGAATGTCAGCTTGCTTATTTTGCTCAAGATACGGATTTATTAAGGTCGAATATCATGCAATCTAGAAAATATGCTTCACAGGTCGAGAGCTGTCGTTCCAAACACAATTTTGCAATGCTGTTTGCCGACGGTTTCGGGAAACACGACTAGTTGAACTATGATAACGACGGAACTTGCGACCATAGTTGGCTAACGATGCTTTTGGGAAACACACCCCTGCAACATTCTCACACTGATGGGCATCAGATGGAATCCAATTAGAAGCAAAAATGAGAGAGAGAGAGAGAGAGAGAGAGAGAGAGAGAGAGAGAGAGAGAGAGAGAGAGAGAGAGAGAGAGAGAGAGAGAGAGAGAGAGAGAGAGACACACACACACAAACACAAAGACAATAAGTATCACACGAATACGTCAAATAACAATGCTAAAGAGAGCCTATGCTTCAGCTTCTGATACATGAAGTGAGAACGGATTGAGAAATGAACATGGAAAAGCCCAAGGAAAAAAAAACTTTAACATTTGATCTTCTACTTTAGGATATAAAAACAATCACATAATAACACATCCACGTGTTTTATTTGTCAGTTCTTCAACTTCTTTTTGTAGCTCTTTTATTTCTTCTCCTTTCTGGGCCTGCAGGTTTTTATAGACTTTTACCAGTGTTTTATGTTGTTTTTCACGCTCTTTAAGCATCTCATCGAGCTCAAGAACATGTTCCAACTGTCTCTCTCTGGACTCATAAAACTCCTCTGCTTGTTTTCGGGCTTCATCTTCATATTGCTTCCTCAACTTTTTAAATTTATCTTCATAATCCTCTAGTTTTTTCTCTTCTCTTTCTTTTCCCTCCTCTTCCTCTTCTCTTTTCTTGATCTCTTTGTCTCGTTCTTGTTTCAGATCTTCAATCCTTTTCTTCCATCTCTTTCTCTCTTCTTCTCGTTTCTCATCATATTGTAGTTTTCTTCTCTCCCACTCCTCTTCTCTCTCTCTTTCCAGCTGTTCATAATATATTTCCATTTTAGTTTTATTTTCTTTATATTCTCTCTCTTTTTCTTCTCTTTCTCTTCTCTGTTTATGTCTCTCCTCCTCTATCATCTGTCTTTCTTCTTCTCTCTCTCTTTCAAATCTCTTTCTCATTTTCTCCAGTTCTTCTTGTTTTTCTCTCAGTTGTTTCTTGTGTCTCTCTTTTCTCTTTCTTTCTTCTTCCTCTCGTTCTCTCATCTGTTGTTTCTTTTCATCCTCCCATTCTCTCTGCTGTTGTTTAATGTCCTCTTGAATCTCTTTTCTGTCATTTTCAGCCTCTTTTAATTTTCTTTTCCATCTCTGTCTCTCTTCCTCTTCTTGTTCAATCATCATTTGCTCCTCAGATTCTCTCTTCTTTATTTCCTCTTTTTGTTTCATTCGTAACTCTGCTATAATACATTCTTGTTCATTTTTCATCTTTTCTTTATCTTGTCTGTATTTCTCTTCTCTCTTTCTATCTTCTTCTTCTCTTTCTTTTTGCTGTTTTTCATACTGTGATCTCTGATATTTAATCTCCCTCTTCATTTCTTCAATTTTTTGATGATATTCAGTTTTTTGCTGCTCTTCATCTTCTGATCGTTTCTGGTTTTCAATCTCTCGTTTCTTCTGTTCCGTTTTCTCTTTTACTTCAAACTCCTTTCTGAGTCTTTCCTCTTTTATTCTGAATTGATTCTCCATTTTCATTCTCTCCTCGTCTGCTCTTTGTTTCTCTTCCTCAAGTCTCTTCATCATGATTTTCTTTTCCATCTCATATTTAGCTTTTAATTTTTCATGTTGAGCCTGAATTTCTATTTCTCTTTCTTTCATTATTTGCTCCATTCTCTTTTTAATAGACATCTCTGCCTCCTCAAACATGCAGTTAGTGAAGTATCGACCCTCATTAGTATTTTTCACTTGTTCGATCATGTTTAACAGTTGGATCACTTGAGTTTTGTCTCTTTTTTCTTTGTTGTTGAAAGCCAGGAATCTGTTTCCACAATCTCTGATCAGTTTCTTCAGTTCAGCACAGTTATATTTGCACACATAATCTTCTATGGACTCATTCTCAAGATCGTCTCCTCTAGTGAACAGAACAATGCTGAACTGAGCAGCTTTATGACCAAAGATCTTCTTTATCAGATCCATAGTGTCCATTGCCTCCTTGGTGAATCTTCCCAAACTCAACACAATGACAAACACATGAGGTCCAGGTGACGACAGTGAGACACATTTCACAATTTCTTCCACCACTTGATCATTTGTCAGTGTCGTGTCAAAGAGTCCTGGAGTATCAACAACAGCTACTGATCGACCATCAACTTCACCGATTCTCTTTTCACAATCAGTCGTCACTGAATCTGGCCTTAATTGGCTGTGGAACTCATTTCTTCCCAGAATAGTGTTTCCTGTTGCGCTCTTTCCACTTCCTGTCTTCCCAATCAGCACAATCCTCTGACACTCCAGATCATCTGATTCACCTTCAGCACCTGAAAAATTATGTGGGTAGAATTAATGTATTACTATCTGGCAGATTTAGGTTTGGTGTTTTTCAATCAAATAAAACTGAACACAAACCATAGAACAATGTCACAGACTAACTTAAAAAAAAAATTAATTTTAACGTTTTAGCGTTTCCATCACCAAAACTGAACGTTCTTAGAAAATAAATTGTTAGGGACTTCATGTCATTGAAAATGTTCTGACAGATCAAAAGCCAAAATCCCAAAAAGAAAGTATGATATTCCTGAAACATTCTATCAACTTAATTTTTACTAACAACTCAACATTATGAATGTTGATTTGTAACATTCCAAGAACATACCATTGTCCAGCTTTCTTAATTTTAATATAAATTTTATTTCATTTTTATTTCATTTTAAAGTTAATATGATGTTCATGAAACATTCAACAAGCAGAATCACTGAAGAAAAGAGAAACACAAGAACGACAACTGACTTCCAGCCACAGCCTTAGATAATAACAACTGAAGATAAAAGAATCTCTCAATAAGAGTTCTCTTATTAGTAGACTGTAAGGTTAGGGTTAGGTTTTAGGAATCAAGTAAGTAGAATAAGTTGACATGTAGTTGCAAAGTTATTTATAGTCAGTAGAATGTCTGTTGGTGGACCATCAAAATAAAGTGTTAGTTAATACTCTAATGAGAGTTAGGTGACATGTAGTTACAAGTGTGGTTTTATTAGGAGCATCAGGTTTGAGAACCAGGTTCGAATGGACCAGTAAGGCACAACCATCAAGACTAGCTCATTCTCCCTGACCATGCACAATGTCTGTGCGAGTAAGCTCACTGGGGAAAATGCACTGGGGCCAGCTGTGTGCAAGTGAATCTGTTCAGTGACTCAGATCAAATGATTGTGAAATAATGATTATGTTAAAACACAACCAACACCATCAGATGACCTTTGTTTATTGTTCATCCGGCTGTTATAACTCATGTACAGCAACCAAACAAAATCTAAAGTTAATAAGATAATGGTCAAGAGCCCAACTAAAACACACACTTATCTCCATAATGGTGACTTAAACATTCCGGTTTTCTCCTTCAGAGATTCTGCTTGTTAACATCAGGTGTCTTCAATAATGTTCAATCATCACTCAGTTATTCCCTTAATTAACTCATTAGCTCAGAGTTTAATTGGGTCGCTTAAAATGACCAAATTCCATGATGTTGAAGTTACATGAACATATTATGTTTGTTTAACGAAACATAGTTATGTGGAACCGGTGGAACCTGTTTACATAAAAAAGTTAAGTAAAGCCAACATATCATTTTTTTGAGTGTGGTAGCCACGTACACCTTGAGTGTGGACGAGGTAAGACCAGCCGAGAAGCGTTCTTGGAGGAATTCCAGCACTGAAGCCACCGGGCAGTTAACTGCACTGTAAAAAAATTGCTGTAAAAAAAACAGCCAAATTTTACAGTAACATGCTGTTTTCCATTAAAACAGTAATATACCGTAGAAAAAAATGCATTCGTGTGATATTTGTCATTTTCGAGAAAGTAGCCTACAGGAATATACTGTGAATTACCAGCGCTTAAAGTCGACACTCAGAGGCTGTGTTCCCAATCACACCCTATACCCTCATTCACTATTCCCTACATTAGTTCACTAATATAGTCCAATTGACTGAGGGAATAATTCAGTAAATTTTCTCTAAGTTAATTGAGACCCTGATGAACACCTGCTATTAACAATCAGAATCACTGAAGGAAAGAGGAACAAGAAGAACAGAAAAAAAGATGAAATCAAGATAAAAGACATTAAATCTTAGCAAAAGATCTCAGCAGAGGATTAAACAACTCCACAAACAGCATTACCAGCTTCACTTAATACTAACCAGACAGACTTTATTTCTGTCAGACTTCTACAGAAGGTCTTATTAAAAGGTGACAGAGGTTTAGACGTCATTATATTTTCATTTGATGTTACCATTAGGGGTGTGCAAAGCAGCCGGTATTTGTATCTGTATTTGTATTTGTTGAGGGGGGAAAAGTATTCGTATTTGTATTCGTATTCGAGTAAAATTTGGAGCACAGTAAGTTCTCTCTCGCATGCGCGTTAGATTCCGGGAGATTTGAACTAATTTCAGGGAGCCTGCGTACCATATAACTCCCACAAGTGCATACAATTCGACACAACTACACAAGCATTTTTTAACCGAACGTTAACGTTACTCTGTCAACAGCCTATTGTCTAAATTACCGAGCTAACAGAGCTACGTAAACAGAGCGAACATGAGATCATCCGACTGCAGACGTCAATAATGCAGCGTAATGGAATAATCTCCCGATCAAACTCCGCTTCCCAAAAGTTATAAACTGCCTCCGGAACCCAGTTAAGGTACAAAAATCTATTTCAACAAAAATAGTGATGCAGTTAAGTGTTTTTTCGCTCAGCCGAGCCCTCTCTGTTGCTGTGTGGAGCAGCCTGTGTCAGTCACCTCTTCCTGAACGTCACTCACTCACTCACTTCTATCCGTGCATGCACTGCGGTCTCGTGAAGAAACGCAGCTTTTTGATATAAAGTTTTTCTTGTTCCCGAATACAAATATTTTTTTTAAGTATTTGTTCGAAATAACTATTCGTAAAAAACACGTTATTTGTACCTTTCCGAATACCGTATTCGGGTTCGGCTCCACCCCTAGTTACCATAATGGTGATCAGTGATTGCTGTAGTTGGGCTCTTGACCCTTGACTTTTGAACATTAGTTTTTTCTTTGGCTGCTATAGCTGTGACTTTTTAAAATACATTAGCAATGGCTCAAAGCTGAAGCAAACAAGATGACAATTGCTGTTTGTTAATAGTCACAATCATCATGTAACAGCCCAATTCACTGATCTCATTTGCTGCCTAAAGTTGTTAAATGGTTGATGTTTTGTAGTTTTGATTTTGTTGCCATTGTGATTTTACAGATTGAGATCTATCGGGGATTTGACGTCCAGAAAATATTAATGATTTTAAAAAGGATATACTCAGAACATTTTGAACTTCTTGATCAGCCAGACACACAGGCATCAAGAACTGGCGTATGAATCTCAACAATGGTGACAATCATAAGTTTTATGCTGCAATGCATGTTGGGTACCAAAAAAAAAGCCATGACTCCCAGCATGCATTGCAGCATGAATAAATTATGCAGCTGAATTGTCTGGTTCTTCGCTTTAATTTTTTACTTTTTGCTTTTATTTTTGCTTTTGGTTTTGTGTTGACTTTTAGTTGCGTATTTGGGGATGTTTAAATTTAATGTTATCTTTTTTGTTGATTGTCACGATTTCTGAGATTCATTGGCTGATTCTTGATGTTAGTGTGTGTCGAAGTAAAGCCATAGTTCAAAATTTTTTATTGAATGATGAGTTTAAAAATCCTTCATAACTAGGGCTGGGCGATATATCGCACGATATTGTTATGCGCATCTCGTCAGTAAAGCCGGTTCCTTGATTAGTAGTAAATCGACTTCACCTGCTTTCAGATGGAGCGGCATTTACTACAAAGAGCCGTAGTTAACTGACAAGCTGAGCCAAATCGCACCAATATCGCGGACGTATTGCCAGCGATATTTAATGCGATATGGCTCAGCTTGTCAGTTAACTACGGCTCTTTGTACACAGCAAAAACTCCAGTGTTAAATGATCACACCTGTGAGTGTATGAGTCCACACTCAAGAGTATTAAAGTTAATGAGATATTTAAGTGATTAATTGAGTGATGATTGAGCATTATTGAAGACACCTAAAGCAGAATCACTGAAGGAGAAAACTGGAATTTCAGGTCACCATTATGGAGATGAGTGTTTGCTTTAGTTGGGCTCTTGACCCTTATATTCATAACTTTAGATTTTGTTCGGCTGTTGAATCCGAGCTATACCTGCAAGATGAACAAAGAAAAACAATGATCTAATGGTATTGATTATATTATGAGCTATTTGTTTGTGATTTATGCTGTTGGTTACAGCATAACTGAGATTCTGCATAAATATCAAGAATTTGTGATATAATATAAGGGATTTCTTAAAAGTTGTAAAAAAAAAAAAATCTTTGTTTTAGGCACACACAGATATCACGATTCAGTCAATGCATCTCAACAATGGTGATGAGCAGAATATTCAATTAGGAAAAGTAAATTACATAGACAATTCAGATCATAATTTATTCATACCGCAATGCATGATGGGAGCCATTAATGAGTTGTGATTGGTGGCAACAAGGATTATTATTGTCACCACGGTTGAGATTCACAGGCTGATTATTGATGTCTGTGTTTCTAAATAAATGCAAGTGAAAGTGAAAGTGATTTGATCAGAACAACTTTTATTAAATGGTTCGGATTATAAGAAACATACAATTATCATATGCTGTAGGACCACTAAACTGTTGCTATCAAGTTAAACAAGATCATCTGAATGAATTTCATTTTTCAGATCACAGCATGATTATGTCAAAACATAACCAACACTATCAGATCACACTTTTCTTTGTTCATTTGACTGTAATAAATCAATAACAGCAAACAAACAAAATTTAAACTAAAAGTATAAGGATCAAGAGCCCAACTAAAGCAAACACTGATCGCCATAACGGTGGCTTACAATTTTAGATTTTCTCCTTCAGTGATTCTGCTTGTTATCATCAGGTGTCTTCAATAATGCTCAATGATCACTAAATTAATCACTTAATTATCTCATTAACTTTAACACTCTTCAGTGTTAATTTAACACTCATATCTGCATCATATCTTCCATCTGAAAGCAGGTGAAGGTGATTTACTACTAATCAAAGAACCGGCTTTACTGAAGAGACGCATAATAACATCGTGCGATATATCGCCCAGCCCTATTCATAACTGATTACGCAGCACTGCTTGATCTTTTGCTGTAGTTTCACAGTCTAGTAAAATAATCTACACATTATTGATAAGGAATAGACACAGGCTGAGATCGGTGATCCAAACATTATATAATGACATCATAATCATCAACACCTGATCTCATTTTTGTTGGGTTTGTTTTTGCCACAACAAATGTGTCTTAAAAACATACAGTTAGAGCAGGCAAAGTAAAGCTAATGTTAGTCAAGGGTCAAGAGCCCAACTAAAGCAAACACTGATCTTCATAATGGTAACGTCAAATGAAAGAAAACAACATTCTAAACCTCTGTTAATTCTCAATAGGAATTTATGTAGACGTATGAAAAAAATAAAGTCATTCTGGTTAGTAATAAGTGAAGCTGGTAATGCTATTTTTTGGATTTGTTTAATCCTCCTCTGCTGAGATCTTCAGAGATTTAATGTCTTCTGTGACTGAAGTCAGTTGTTGTTGTTCCTCTGTCCTTCAGTGATTCTGATTGTTAACATCAGGTGTTCATCACTAATGCTCAATCATCAGTTGATTAATCACTGAATTATATAATTAACTTCAACACTGCTTCAGTGTTACTCCAACACTCTGTAGTGTGGAAACAATTTAAAACTGAAGATTTTGCAGTGGGGTTGAAAGGGTTAAATGTGTCAGATAAAAAAAAAACAGAGTGAAGCGTATTTTAACGGTAATCAACTGTAAATTAATTTACGGCATAAAACTGTAGAAAAACAGCAACTTACTGGCAACCCAGCTGCCAGTAGATTACCGTAAAATCAAGGAAAAACGGTAATATTCTGTAAAATGTTACAGTTAGATGTATTAAACAAAAGAAGTTAATTTCACTGAAATATAAGTGAAAGTTCATAGAAAAAAAGTTATGCGAAGTCAATAACTGATAAGTAGAGTAAATATTAAACTGAAGTGTTTTATGTATTTTGCACAGGATGATACAGGAGAAATCTGTTAGTTTAATTGAGTTTTGTGGGTCACCATTGTGCTGGAGAGTAGAGCCTATGCTTCAGTCAAAGATGAGCAGAGAAACACTGATGTTATGCTGCCTGTTGCCTTATGTAAAAGCAGTAACTGTGTAGTTGCTGATACAGTGACAATCTCCTTGCTAAGTACTTTAGCACAATGTATGCTAATGTTTGCTATATAAACTGCAAAGACTTTAAAAAGACTTTGCAAAGTTAAAATCATGTTTTTAATTAATTCACTATTACATATTAGGTGTTTGCAGTTTTATATAAAGAGATATTTATTTTCAGTGGACTCTAATGAAGGAATTTTACGGTACTATCAGTATAAATACTAGTTTTTGAACTCGAACTGTTTAAAGTAATCGGTTTTCCATATGAGTCACTTGCAATGGTATTTTTACGGTAACAGACTGTAAAAAAGGAGAGCTGTAAATTAACGGTAAAAGGCTGTAAATTAACAGTACATTGCTGGAAACCACAGCTGCCAGTAGATTACCGTTATTTTACAGGGCAATTTTTTACAGTGTGGGTCCACCTCATGCTCTCTACATCAAACGGTGAAAACATTCCATTTCAGGCTGTACAATTTCCTCGTGGAGGGAGCTCTAGAGCTAAGTATGGTCTCTACCACTCCTACTGACAGGCCAGCCTCTCGGTACTGTGCCCCTTTAGGGGTAAGACCCACAGTTTCCATAGTTCTGGCCGAGGGTGAAATTTTGAGCCCTCTGTCCCTCCTGATGGGAATCTCCCATGGAGGACCGCCCAGGAGCGATATTATTTCTGAGAACCATACTCGGGCCGGCCACAATGGGGTTACTAACAGTAGACTGACCCCATCGCGACGGACCCTCTCTAGATCTCACAGGAGCAGAGCGATCGGGGGAAATGCGTACAGACGCAGCCTCTGCCACGTCTGCACCATGGCATCCAAACCCAGCAGGGCTGGATGTGACAGGGAGAACCACAGTGCTCGTTTCTCGAGATGAGAACAGATGCTCTTCCACTGGGCCACTCTGACATATTGACCACCTTAGGGTGGAGTCTCCATTCCCCGGGCCTCAGACCCTGCCTCGACAGGATGTCTGCTCCCTGATTCTGATCCCCTGGGATGTATGTTGCTCGGAGAGACAACAGTCTCCCCTGGGACCACAGGATCTGATGCTCCAGTCTGTACAGAGGGCGGGATCTCAGACCCCCCTGATGATTTATATAGGCCACCACTGACATGTTGTCTGACCTCACAAGGAGGTGGTGACCCTTGAGGTCTGGCAGAAAGCTCCTCAGAGCTCGGAACGCCAAGCAATTTATGTGCCAGGAGGAATGATGGTCCTCTCATAGACCTCTCGTAAAGCGGCCCAGCCTGTGAGGGAGACGTCTGTCAAAACGGCTGCCCGCATCATGACTACTACTCCCAGGAACGCGGTTCTCTGGGATGGTGCCAACATGCTCTTTTTCGTGTTGAGTCTCAACCTCAGGCTTTGGATGTGGGCAAAGACGACATCTCGATGCCGAACTGCCATCTCTTGTGACTGGGCCATAATCAGCCAGTCGTCTATATAATTTAGCACCCTTGCCCTCATAAATATCTTTAAGAAGGTCGGCTTGGTATGCCTGCAGTACTGCCATTGTGTGCAGACTGGCACCAGCCATATAAGCCCTGCCCACCAAAGAAGATGTATCACGGCAGGGTTTGGTGGGCAGTACCGGGGTCTTTAGGGATAACACAGCGTCGGGGGACAGATAGGTGGCCAGAGGCTCTTCCACCCGAGGCATCATCCCATAGCAGCTCTCTCTCGCCCTCACAATATTGCTGTAATCTAATACTGGGGGGAATTGGACATGCAAGATGAATGTGGTTTGTTCCACGATTTACAATTCGTTGTGTAAATCGGGAAAGAACGGCAAACCCTGGCGATGAGGCTGCAGACAGTGCTCGTCCAACTTGCTTTTCGTGAGCGCTTCCTGCCTTTCACCTGGCCAACTGATATTTAGACGGGCCACGGCATGAGAGACAACCTCCACCAGCTCCTCATATTTGGGGATATGGAGTGGCGAATCTTCTCCATAATCCCCGCCTTCGATGCTGAGCACATCCGCTTTCTCAGAAGCAGACAGCTCAAGCATCCCCAGATAGCAACATTGTTTCGGCCCAGATCCGGCCCACATCTGGCACTTGTGGGATGCGGATCTGGCCCACATGCAGCGTGGAATGACGGCCCTTGGGTGGCCCACTCCTGTTTGCCAGATCTGGGCCACAAGCAGGCCATAGCAATGCCACATGTCAGCCAAGAGCAAAGAAATAAACCAGAACTGGACTTTATCTGAGCCACAAAATCTGTGTATATTAAATATGGAGTCATCTCAAGCCTGTTAACAAGCAGAATCACTGAAGGAAAGAAGAGAATAGAAAAAGAGACGAGCAGAAACACAATAACTACAACTGACTTGAGACACAGTCTTAGATGAAATCAACTGAAGAGAAAAGAAGACATTACATCTGAAGATCTCAGCAGAGGAGGATTAAACAACTCCACAAACAGCATTACCAGCTTCACTTATTACTAACCAGACTGACTTTATTTCTGTCAGACTTCTACAGAAGTTTTTATTGAGAATTAACAGAGGTTTAACTCTGTGTCATTTTAAGTCACCATAACAGTGATTAGTGTTTCCATTAGTTGGGCTCTTAACTCTTAATATATCTTTTGTATTTTTTTGGCAGTTGTGACAGTGTGTTTAGTCAAACACATTTGCAGCAGCAAAGAAAGCTAAAGTGAAATGAGATCAGGTTATATTGGTTACCTGTTGATGGTTTTATAATCATCATGAAATAACTTGATTCACTGATGTCTTTGGAATCTAACAATTGTGTTGATCCATTAATACACAGCAAAATCCCCCAGTGTTAAATTAACACTGCTCAGTGTTTATATGAGTCCACACTTAGAGAGTGTTAAATGAACACTGAAGCAGAGCTAAAGTTAATGAGATAATTAAGTGATTAATGGAATGATAATTGAACATTATCGAAGACACCTGATGTTAACAAGCGGAATCACTGAAGGAGAAAATCGTAATTGGTATGTTACCATTGTGGAGATCAGTATTTGCTTTAGTTGGGCTGTTGACCCTTTAAGCTATTAACTCTAGATTTTGTTTGTCTGCTGTACATGAGTTATAACAGCCAGATGAAAGAGAAAAGGTGATATGATGGTGTTGATTGTGTTTGAACATTATCATTATTTCACAATCATTTGACCTGAATCACTGAACTCATATAGAGTCCAATTACTGAGTTACATTTACTTTATTGATTATAGCAGCACTATCTTTGAAAAGCATAATATTTGTAACTTTTACAATGTAATCCAAATAATTTCTTAAAACTTAATCTCATACAAAACTTTTTTTTCTTTTTTTTTTACACAGACATCAAGAATCAGCCTGTGAATCTCAACAATGGTGACAATTATAAAGCATTTTGCAGTGTATTCTAGATTCCACCAATCAAATCTCATTCATGGCTCCCATCATGCATTGCTGCATGAATAAATTATGAGCTTATGTTCAGAGGTGATCTGTTTGTCACCACTGTTGAGATTCATACACTAATTCTTGATGTCTGTATGTGCCTACCTGAAATATTTTTTAGAAGTTTTTATTTTTTTTTTTTTTATTGATTTGATCATTTGGACTTAATTGAAAAGGCTAAAAAAATGCATACTCTACAAGGACAGTGCTGCTATAATCCATAAGGTAAATTTAACTCTGAAATTATGCTCCCAATGAGTTCAGTGATTCAGGCCAACTATTGCTTATGTTAAAACACAACCAACACCATCATATCATCTTTTCTCTTTGTTCATCTGGCAGGTACAGCAGCCAAACAAAATCTAAAGTTAAGTAATTAAGGGTCAACAGCCCAACTAAAGCAAACACTGATCTCCATAATGGTAACATACCAATTACGATTTTCTCCTTCAGTGATTCTGTGTTAACATCAGGTGTCTTCAATAATGCTCAATTATCACTCAATTAATCACTTAACGATCTCATTGACTTTAGCACTGCTTCAGTGTTCATTTAACACTCTCTGAGTGTGTACTCATATAAACACTGAGCAGAGTTAATTTAAAACTGGGGATTATGCTGTGTATTAATGGATCAACACAATTGTTAGATTCCAAAGGCATCAGTGAATCAAGTTAATTCTTGATGATTATAAAACCATCAACAGATAACAATAATAACATGATCTCATTTCACTTTAGCTTTCTTTGCTGCTGCTGCAAATGTGTTTGACTAAACACACTGTCACAGCAGCCAAAAAAAGACAAAAGATATTTTAAGAGTTAAGAGCCCAACTAATGGAAACACTAATCACTGTTATGGTGACTTCAAATGAAACAGAGTTAAACCTCTGTTAATTCTCAATAAAAACTTCTGTAGAAGTCTGACAGAAATAATGGTCTGTCAGACTAGTCTGGTTAGTAATAAGTGAAGCTGGTAATGCTGTTTGTGGAGTTGTTTATTCCTCCTCTACTGAGATCTTCACAGATTTAATGTCTTCTTTTATCTTCAAGTGATTTCATCTAAGACTGTGTCTGAAGTCAGTTCTTGTTTTTCTGCTCGTCTCTTTTTCTGTTCTCTTCTTTCCTTCAGTGATTCTGCTTGTTAACAGGCTTATTAAGGCTGCAATTACTTAATATTTAATATACACAGATTTTGTGGCTCAGATAAGGTCCAGTTCTGGTTTATTTCTTTGCTCTTGGCTGACATGTGGCATTGCTATGGCCTACTTGTGGCCCAGATCTGGCAAACAGGAGTGGGCCACCCAAGGGCCGTCATTCCACGCTGCATGTGGGCCAGATCCGCATCCCACAAGTGCCAGATGTGGGCCAGATCTGGGCCGAAACAATGTTGCTATCTGGGTCGGGTTCTTCACTCTTGAGGAAGAAGCCGCTAGGAGGGCTTCCGCAAGAGGAGGGAGAACATCAGACCTGGCAGAAGAATCCTGAGAAAGTGCCTCAGCAGGCTCAGTATCCCCTGTCAGATCCATTTGCGAGCCCCATGATGAGCGCCGCCGCGCGCCTCAATGGACGTGGGACCCCACCATGGGGTTCGCGAGCCTGGCCATCATCATTAAAGATAGCCAGACGGGAGCGCTCGGATCGGTGATGCTTCGCAATCCACGCAAGCAGCCCCCTCGAGAGCTGCCTGTGTGTGCTGCGCTCCCAAACAGTGCACACACAATTGGTGTGTGTCCCCACCTGTGATGTATAACGAGGGCAGGGATGCACACACCGCTTGTTGCTCCGACTCGACATTTTTATATATATATATATATATGCTTGTGTACTGACAGACAACATGAAATAAGACACACATGACAGAGAGCGCTTGCTGAAGAACAGAAAGTTGACACTGTTGTGTGCTGGCATCCCTTTGTAGCCTCAGTGTATGCTGTCACACGTTACGTCATGACGCAACACCAATCAAGATTGGCTTAGTTTCATTCATGCTTCAGAGGCACTACGCTGGGGGGCGTTCCCCAAAGTGTCGTATCGACGCAGTTCGAGTTCCCTCGAAAGGGAACTTGCCTTGCCCTGCCATGTTGAATTTCAGCCCCCAAAAATTCAAGCCTTAAAATTAAAATACTTTAAAATGCAATTACTATTATTTGCAATGCATTTAATTAGGCTAGTTCAATTCAACAGTTTTTTTTTTCAAAGACATTTGTCAGTTTGACCATTTTATGCTCTTTCTCATAATATAAAGAAAATGATTGTACAAATGCACAATACAAAAATCCACTCACTTTCTGACTGAATCTTCTGCTGCAAGTCTTTGATCGTACTTTCCATTTCACTCAGTTTTTCATCCAGTTCGCTTCTGACTCTGTTCTCTTGAGCTTTCACATATGTCTGAAGTGAATATGGTTTAGTCTTCATGTGTTCTATATAATCCAGTAGATCTGGGATCTGTCTTGAATTTTCAGGCTCCTTTAAACCCATCACTCTGTACTGACCTCCACAGAGACTGATTAAACTCTGAGATGGCGGGTTGGATTTGACAAACTCTAAAGCAAATCCTTCAACACTGAGCTCTGTGGTGAACAGGAGAATGAAATGCTGTCCGGAGTAAAATATCTTCTGGATCTTCTCTATTTCTGCTTT
Source organism: Rhinichthys osculus (assembly GCA_029959095.1). Taxonomy (NCBI): domain Eukaryota; kingdom Metazoa; phylum Chordata; class Actinopteri; order Cypriniformes; family Leuciscidae; genus Rhinichthys; species Rhinichthys osculus. Next base: position 54,345,241 of record JARWKJ010000002.1, read on the forward strand.
GTCTTCATCAGTCAGTGGACCAGCAGGAACAATTATAAGGAAAACATGAACTCCAGGATCACAGAGAGACACACACTGAAGAGTCTGACGCATCACTTCCTCCTCTGAGAGCTGATTGACAGCTGGAAGCTCCACCAGACTGATCACACGTCCATGAATCTTCTCTTCTTTCTTCACACACTCTTCACTGCTTGCAAGCCGACATGAAGGTTTTATTTGTTTCCCTCGTAAAAATTTTGACACCGCGACCTTAAGTGATCCATTGCTTCCACACAGCACCAGGTTCAGCTTCTGTTTTCCTGAGAAATTAGCTGACACTAAAAACAAAAAAACAACATATACATAGTCACACTTTCACAGATTTTTTTTTTTAACTCCAATCAGTTTAAAACAACATTATTTCTTGCTGAGGCTTAATTAATTACTTACTATTGGGACGATTCGGTAGTGGACTTTGCTTTCTTGTATCATCTTTAAAAGAAAAAAAGTATAAATAAAAAACAATGCACAAATGATATGTTTACATTACATACTGCTATTCCTAGATCACAAGTATAACAGTTGGGAAGGCTGCACAGCAAAATCCCCAGTGTTAAATTAACACTCTGAGTGTGGACTCATATAAACACTGAAGCAGTGTTAAAGTTAACACTGAAGCCGTGTTAAAGTTAATGAGATAATTAAGTGAATAATTGAGTGATGATTGAGCATCATTGAAGACACCTGATGATAACAAGCAGAATCACTGAAGGAGAAAACCGTAATTTTAAGTCACCATTATGGCGATCAGTATTTGCTTTAGTTGGGCTCTTGACCCTTTAATCAATAACTTCAGATTTTGTTTGGCTGCTGTACGTGAGTTATAACAGCCAGATGAACATATAGAAAAGGTGATCTGTTGGTGTTGGTTGTGTTTTAACATAATCATTATTTCACAATCATTTGACCTGAATCACTGAACTCATATATAGGCCAATTTCTGAGGTAGGTTTACTTTATTAATTATAGCAGCACTGTCCTTGTATGGCATCATATTTTTAGCCTTTTCAATGAAACCAAATGATCAAAAAAAAAAAACGTCAAAAATGATTTAGGTTGGTGCACACAGACATCAAGATTTAGCATATGAATCTCAGCAATGGTGACAAACAGATCACTTCTGAACATAAGCTCATTATTTATTCATGCAGTAATGCATGATTGGAGCCATGAATGAGTTTTTATTGGTGGCACCCAGAATGCACAACAACATGCTTTAATAATTGTCACCATTGTTGAGATTCACAGGCTGATTCTTGATGTCTTTGTGTCTAAAAACTGTATCAAATAAATGATTTTTTTTTTATATGAGACGTGTATAAAATAAATTTCTGTGGATTACTTTGTAAAAGTTTAAAACACTATGCTGTGCAAGAATAGTGCTGCTTTAATTGATAAACTAAACCTAATTTGGGCTCTTTATGAGTTCAGTAACTCAGGTCAAATGATTGTGAAATAATGATTATGTTAAAACACAACCAACACCATCAGATCACCTTTTCTATATGTTCATCTGGCTGTTATAACTCACATACAGCAGCCAAACAAAATCTAAAGTTAATGATTAAAGGGTCAAGAGCCCAACAAAAGCAAACACTGATCACCACAATGGTGACTTAAAATGACGGTTTTCTCCTTCAGTGATTCTGCTTGTTATCATCAGGTGTCTTCAATGATGCTTAATCATCCCTCACTTATTCACTTAATTATCTCATTAACCTTAACACTGCTTCAGTGTTAACTTTAACACTTCTTCAGTGTTTATATGAGTCCACACTCAGAGTGTTAATTTAACACTGGGGATTTTGCTGTGTGGGGTCCTTGTTCCGTTTTCTTCTACTTTAGTTTTCTGTTCCGTTTTCAAAGTGTCCAAGTGTTAATAACAGTTCCCTGTTCCTCTCTTAAGACTTGTATCTTAGTCCATGTCACATGGTTGCTTTGAATTCTATGAGTTTGAGTTTAATATATATATATTAAATATGGCACTTTGGTTTAAACTTAAACTTTTGTAACAAATCATTTGTTTCATATATATTTATATTAAATATATATGAAACATATATATTATATATTATTTAATATAAAATATATATTAAATATGGCACTTTGGTTTAAACTTAAACTTTTGTAACAAATCATTTGTTTCACTATGCAGCAAGTTAAAAGTTCAACAAGTACTGCTCAGACTGTTTAAAAATATACAAATTACACATGTATTCCCTTACTGAACGAAAATATATTTCCATATATTTGGAAACTGAATACACTTTTTAAAAAACATACATTTAAAGAAGTTGACAGACATCACTGCAATGGGACAATACAGAAACACTTCAAATCCCAACAGAACATTAAACACTAACAAAAAGTTAGATCTAAAAGATTTGTGAAGATCTCCACAACTCTACAAACAGCATTACCAGCGTCACTTATTACTAACCAGAAATACTTTTTTTGTCACACGTCTACAGCAGTTCTTATTGAGAATTAACAGAGCTTTAGTAAAATAATAAAGTTTGAAGTCGCATAGGCAGAATTTAAACATATAATCATTAGTATCAGTTATCTCTGAGAGTCAAAGCAAATTTTAAAACCTGTTTGTTTAAAAGTTGTTTAATGACTTTCTCAAATGTATTTTGTTGAAACTATAGTTAATGAATCACAATCTTAAAAGAACAAGTCTGAAAACTTACAAAAGGGACTTCCTTCTTCACTTCTCCTTTTTTGTCTCTCTTTGGGTTTTCCACTATCATTGTGGTGAGAACTTGTGCTTTTGTCCTCGACTGGCTCTTCATCCACAGACGTTCCTTTAAAATCATGAAATATGTCACATGTGAGATAGTCTTCCAGGTTTCCCTTGAGCATCTTATCGACCCATTGAAATATATCTGAGTGCAATTCTGTTTTTGTTTCATCCAGCTGCAGATGTCGACCTCCACAGTCCTTAATCAACTGATGAATAGTAATCATTAATCTGTGTGTCTCTTCATCAGTTGTGAGTACAATGGTGCGTTTAATTGCATCTTCACTGAATTGTTTCAGCACATATTTCACTCTACTCATGTCCTCCTCAGTGAAGTCTTTATACTGCAGTACGAGTATGAAGACATGAGGTCCTGGATAAGACTGATCCACACACTCTCTCACTGTGTGTGTGATCTGATGGTGTGAGATGTTTGGATTCAGCAGATGAAGAGTGTTCATGACTGTGACGTGTCTGTCCTGCACCTTTCCACTGTCTGGGATTACACTGTGCTTCTCTAAAGCTGCCGGATCTTCATTCTCACGCTTATTTATTCCCAGGATCAAGTTTCTAACTTTGCAGTTTTCTGATACGTTCGTACCCAGAAGAACAATCCTCAAATCACACACTGGGAAAAAAAAGCTTGAAAAATCATCACCTAAAAAGTGTAGAAATAGCTACCATAATCACTGAAAATGTAAACATTTGTCAGTATTTTGTCTTCAGATTTACATTACTGAATATTGAATGAAAAGAATGTTTTCTTCTTGATTGTCTTCCAGAAACCTCAAAAAACAACTGACTGTCACTGAATATAACAACAAAATGTACATCCATATTTACATGGTAACTATATAATCTATAATTTAACCGACTTACTGTTAGGAGTAACAGATTTTAGGCTGCCCCGCCTTTGCCTCTCTGAAAATAAAATCATCCATATAGTATCAGATGTAAAGAATATAATGTAATTGAAACTTCAATGATCATGACAGATTGAATTAGTGACAGAACCGATCAATGACAGAACGTTGGGATTTGGTTCAAACACACATTTTGAAAAAAAAGTTATCAAGAAAAACTATTAAAAATGAACAAAATGACAAAGAGTGCGTGTACATAAAGTTTTTTTAACTCTTTGAAAATAGGTGGAATTCTTGTTGCATATGATGACTGAATCTAGACAACATCAAGAAGAAAATTAAATAAACATCTAAAAATACTATTAAATTGGCAAATCCTCTGCATATTTTATATATAAAAAAAAAGAATTATACACTTAAAAAAAAAAAAAAGACTTCACTGGTTATCTTTATATACACATTTCAACCTAGCTTCTATATTTATTGTAATTTAATTTGTTGCCTACCCATTCTGGATGTTATTTCACCTCAAGCGTTGTGCTGAAATCTGATTCCTCAGCAAATTGCTCCTGCTTTCGTTTGCATGCACATGCGGACACTCTTGAGTCTCACACTGCCACACATTTGACTGTGGGCGGTCCGTGGCTGCGCTGTTTTACTCTGAGGAGCTTTTCAGTTCAGATAGCCGTTATCACTCTTTTCCTCAATGCTAACAAAAGACAGCCAAGAAACTGTTGTAAAAAATATAGCCTAACAAGCATGGATTAGTTTGAAAGAATAGACACAGATAAATTACAGATCTTTTCAAGTGAAACAGAAACTGCAGCTTCACCAATGTTGTAACGGGACATATTCACACTTCTCTTTTTACATTTACATTGAATATGAGTTTGCTTCATGAGGAGGCCTGACCAGGCCACTGTGTCCCATCTCAATAATTTACTCAAGAGTGCTGGAACAATGACAACTTAACTGAATAAATTAAAAAAATAAACTAAAACAACATAAATTTGACAAAGAAGTTAACAGACATCAGCAATGGTAAGAGAAAGCATGTGCCTGTATGATGGGTCCCAGTGATGTGGTGTAAAAGGAGAAGAGGAGGGGTGCCAGCACTGAACCCTGAGGAACCCCTGTGGTCAGTTGATGTGCTTTGGATACCTCGCCTCTCCATGCGACCCTGTGAGATAGGACTCAAACCAGTGGCGGTCCTGTGATGCCCAGTGATGAGAGGGTGGACAGAAGGATCTGGTTGTTCACAGTGTCGAAGTCAGCAGACAGATCCAGGAGAATGAGAACTGATGATTTGGAAGCAGCTTTTGCGATCCTTACGGCTTCTGTGACCGACAGTAATGCCCTTTCTCAAAGCCAGATTGGTTGACATCAATTAATCAGTAAAATAAAAATAGTAAATAAAATAGTGAGTTGTGAATAGTACAATAATAAATAGTCTCTGACAATACTTACTACAGCATTTTTTAATCTTAGTTAATATTAAGTTCAACATTTACTAATACATTATTAAAATCAAATGTTGTATTTGTTTACATTAGTTAACACACTGTGAACTAACATGAACTCATTGACGGACATGCCTTGAACATGTTACATGTGTGCGCTGGACTGACATCTTTACCATAGTAAATACCTGCAGTTTTGAATGAAGTGGTTTAGTTTGTGTTTTTACTTCATTTTCACTCTTAAGTGTTTTCCTGCTTTTCTTTCTTTCATTCTCTCTCAAATGGATGTAAAGATGAGTGAGAGAAACGCAGAATAAACCTCAGATGTTTGAAAGCAGTGAGATCTGACACAACAGTGATTTACTGATCTCAATTTACAGTTTGGTTTTCTTCTAATAAATGTCCTCTTTAATTCTATTATCCATCATAACTAAGAAATACACATTATACATCTTTGAAAACTATTAAAATAGTTTGAGTTTAAATCGTTGAGTTTAAATCATCTTAAGATTCACCTCTTCTAGGACACACTCACCTTTATAAAAACTCATTATCATATAACTTGCACTTCAGCTGAGATTGTCAGTGCTGTTTTATTAACGTGAATCCGTACATGAACCCTTTAGGTGCACTTTTGACAAGAATATACCTAAGAAAACAAATGTAAATTTGATTATTTAGTCAACTTAGTTCATTTCAACATTTATTATTATATTATTAAAATCAAAAGTCATATTTTTATAATCAATGAACTGATAACAAACATTAATAAATACTGTGTAACATGTATTGCTCATTGTTAGTTCACGTTAGTTAATGCATTCAAATTCATAATGTTAATTTATGTGATTGTAAACTAAAGTGTTATCTAGATTTTTAACATAATGCACTCAGCTTGGTGAAGCTTTTGGTTTCACCGTTTATAGGCTATATATTTTATATTTCAGTTTATATAATTTGTGTTAGGTAGATCAGACAGAAAGTGAAAACTCAAGTCAGCCACAGAATGAGAGTGATTTGCTTGTTTGGTTCTGGAAGAAGTGCAGAATCGAAAGTCTCCACAGGAGGCACAGGAGAGTTCTTCTCGGTTTACACTTCCTCTTCGGAAACATAACCTAACAGAGCTGGAGATATAATGACACTCAGTGCGTGTAACTTTGACTTTAGCTAACCGAGATATATGTACTAACATGTTTCTTCACTTATGCACCCAGAGGCGGACTTAACCATTAGGCAAAGGTCGGCGATTGCCTTGGGCCCCGAGCTACGTAGGGGCCCCCAAAATGCCCCATTAAACTATGCTTAAGTTTTTTTTTTTTTTACTTTTCGCAAATTATATATTTCTAAAAAACATTTGCGAAAAAAAGGCATCAAATCATTAGTCGCAGACAGGAGGGGCCCCCCCACCTCACTACATTGGACTATTCCATTATCTCACTTTCTGCGTGCGAAAGTGACAAGGCTGTAATGCGCCAAAAAAACTGACGGAGAAAAAGAAGTGATTAACAGACGGTGTACAGAGTGACAGACAGAGTAGTAGACAGAGTAAAAATTAAGCGAAGCTACCCAAGCGGTGCTGAAAAACCAGGAAGCGGGAGGAAAGCAAAACGTTTTTAGCAAAATCGCAGAAGGTAACAAACGTTTTTGTGATGCCCGCTGACAATGACAACAATGCTAACGATATGTTACTAGTCCATGGCCGTAGCCAGCTATGAGGTGACCGAGGTCCGGAACTCTGTCATTTTTTTACATTCAAAAAAATAAAATGTCAAGCTCTCTGAATGATTAATTACCCGTTGAAACCACCTCATATGAGTGTTTGCAATTCATGTTGCTGCGAGAAGCTAGCGCAGTGAACGGGGCTTGAGAGCGCGCTGTGAGTGAGGGCGCGCGTGCAGCCTCCGTGTTGCCAGATCCACTAATGGAAAGGTGGCAGTACCTGTTTTTCTGATTTAATGTGACACTTTAGTTTAGGAAGTTATTAAAGTGGAAAGTTGCATGTTAGGGTTAGTGATATATTAATCTTATTTCCAAAACACAAGCTTTGAACTTATTTCGGATTGTTATTACTATTTTGTTTTTCGTAGCAATATGTGGCAACATTTTACTGTCGGCATTAATAAAAAAAAAAAGCTCATAGACAAACTGTAATTGCATAAAGCTACCACATTCGGTAAGACAAACGCAATGATCATCGTGATTATCTGTAAGAAATGTATAACACTATCAAAAACTATAGTATAATACAGATCTGTATGAATGAAATTTGCCAAATAACTTACTGGCCAGCAGGAAGACAGCTCATGCTGTTTAGTTAACCTTTCACAAAGTCATCATAAAAACATTAATTAAAGCAGTGTTTCTCAACTAGCAATCTATTCAGTCAGCATATTTGTGTTTGATCTGTGTGAATTACAGAAATATAAGACTTGCTAGACCTACTTTTTTCTATATTTCTTTGCAAAAACTCTCCAGAAAGTACCATTTTATGGTTTATTTTTCAACAACAAAAAAAGAAATTTCTTTCTCTTTTAAAGATCGGATGGGGGGCCCCATACTACCTTCGCCTTGGGCCCCCAAAATGCTAAATCCGCCACTGTATGCACCAGAGTTAACTCTTATTGACTACGGATGATCTCACTTAACCACTTTTTTTTTTCTTTTTTCTGTAAAGTCGTTTACTGTGCTGTTTTTTTTTTTTTTTTTTTTACTTGCAAACTATTTTTTTTTTTTTTTTTTTTTTTATCCTTTATTTTACCAGGTGATGTCCCGTTGAGATATTCAAATCTCTTTTACAAGGGAGCCCTGGGGCCAACAATTAGACAAGTTACACAGAAAAACAGAAACAAACAAACAAAGCAGATTTACAATACATGTAAAACAATTTACGAATGACTTAAAGGGTCATTAAAAACATGTGCATTGTTCAAATTTGGAACATTTAAGTAATTGTTTAAAATGTTCTATTGGGATAAAAACAGAAAGCTTCAATACTTTTTGGAGCAAATTCCAACACCAAGGAGCAGCATAACTAAAAGCAGACTTACCACATGCAGTTGTTATACACGTGGGATTTTTAGAGCCAGAATGTTAACAGAGTGGAGATTGTAAGTGGAATGATTCCAGGTCAACAGACTAGTAAGATAACTGGGTAAATTACCATTGATGACTTTATAAATAAAAATATGCCAATGAAACCACCTACGCAAACCTAAAGAACTAAAACCAGTCGCCTCATAAAGACGACAGTGATGAGTGCGGGACTTGGCATTAGTAATAAACCGTAATGCACCATGGTAGACTGTGTCAAGTGTATGCAGCGTGGTAGAAGCAGCATGCATATAAATAACATCCCCATAGTCCAAGACTGGTAAGAAAGTGTCACTAATCAATTTCCTCCTAGCTTGGAGAGAACAATACAGAGATGACAATCATGACATACAATTTTGTTACAAAATTGCAAATATGTCTGTACAACAATATGTACAGTATCATCTGAACATATCCACCAGGGGTTTTGAGCTCGTATGTCTAACTGATTTAAAAAATATGAATTTTAAACTGAAATATAGCTGCGAGCAGCAATGACAGGCCCAAGCCTCCCCAGTGCCTTTACACTAAACCTTGGGCCCGTCATCGCTGCTTGCAGCTATATTTATAACTGTACATATATTAGGGGTGTAATGATGTATTGAACCGTTCGGTACAAGACTTTCGGTTCGGTACACATTACAAACCGAACTGGCAGTCAACGGTAGATTATCAAAAATTCACCAAAATATTATTCATATTATTAGGCATTTAAAAGCTCTATTGAGAAATTAGAAACATGGAAAGCTCAAAAAGCAATCATAATACGTTATTTCATGGGTTTCAGAACTAAATTATTCCTGATTCAAACAGAATGGGCAGAAAATAAAAACAGACAATAACAATGAGATTAATAAATTGAGCAAAGTGTTTAATCAATCATTCCATTAATCAAATATTAAGCAAATTAAACATTAAGTAAAAGTGAATGAGACAGATCTCTCCCTTTACTGACTTATAAGAGCAAAAGCACCTCAAGAGAAGAAGAGAAGTTTCCAATTTCATTTAAAATTGTCCAGTTTCCATGAAAGTATATATTGTGTTTGGATGGAAGAGTAGAAGTGGAAAAGAAACTAGATGTTCTACTAAAAAATTATAAAGAATGTTTAAAAATGAATATCAGATTCATGTCTCTATTTAAAGTGTTAAGGCCTCTTCTTCATCTCCTGAACTTTGCCTCCAAAGGTTTTTACAGGGTGAATTTTCTGGTGCTCTTTCAGTTCATCTCTTTCTATCATTCGTAGTAAATGCCTTCCTGCACTGAAACACACACCGCCGTGTCTTTTCTGCTGTAATATTACGGATGAATCTTCAGGTGTTTCTTCAGGACTGAAGCCCAATGAAACAGTTTACTGCACTGATCACAGTTAAATGCTCTTTCTTCAGAATGAGCTGATGTGATTTCAGAGCGAAAGCCTGAGTGAAACTCTTCCCGCATTGAGATCTCTCTCCGGTGTGGATCCTGTCGTATTGACACGAGGCCCAGAAGTGAATTCTTCTGATAAATCCCTAGAAATGAGATTTCTCCTAAATGTTTTACATGTCCCAAAATTAACAGATAAAATCAAGATATTTATGGACAATCTTTTTGAATGATTGTCTTTGTATTATTCTGAAACTTTATTTTTTATTTAAGTAAATCAAAATCATTCTTCATTCTAGTGATTCGAAAAACTTTCAAAACCTTTTTTTTAGAGTGATTTTTACCTAGAAATATCTTTATTTTATTGTAGTTTAGATATTAATACTAGCAAAAGCCCAGTGAAACGGACCTAGGACTGAGCTGGTTTAAGGACACCACAGAGGACCCTGAATTAACGTCTAACATCTTTAAACTGCAGGTAAGGGCAATTTATGATTGTAACAGGTTATGGGAATGTTTTAGAATGATTTATAAGGTTACAGCGGTATAGACATACAACAATCCGCATATGATTCTTAAGGTTTCGTTTACTTATGAAACTGTTCCCACACTGTTCACATGTGTATGGTCTTCTCCTCATTTGTCTCTTAAAGTTTCCTTTATCCGTGAAGCTCTTCCAGAATTGATCACGTGTAAGGTTTCTCTCTGGTTCTCCCATCAGGTCTAAAAGATAAATTAAATCATGTGACATTTCAAATGAGAGTTAAATAAAATATCAAGATGTATTACAGATTACAAAAAATGTGAAATAAAAAGTCAAGATCACTGATGAGTTCAAGACGAGTAATTTTAAACCAATCAAATCTGGTTTGAGGATGGTTCCAAACATGAGAGAATGTTTCAAGAACATCATACTAACCTTTAAATGACATTCTATTTAACATTTAGGAAACTGGACATTTTTATGTTCTTGGAAAGTTACAAATCAACGTTCCTAAAATGTTTAATTTTAAATGAAAATTAAAGGGATACTCCACCGTTTTTTCATATTAAGCCATGTTATTCCCTTAACTAAGACAAGTTGATACATACCTCTCTCGCGAGACACTGGCCTCATTTACACTGCATGGTTCAAGTGACCCAAATCCGATTATACCTCTCATGGCACAGATCGTATATGACCGGTGAACGTGTAAGCAGGAAAAAACGCATGGATTTTGATTTTCTCAGATCGGATGCAGGCCTCACTCATATGTGGTAATAAATCGGATATGAATCGGATACGTGCATTTGCGTGTGCCATGCAAGCAGACAAATCGGATATTCCCCAGTAAATGCGAGTTGTACGTCATTAAAAAAAAGTGACGTCAACTCAGGTGGACACCACCAACCTAGATCACATGACTAATTATAGGTGCGATGGAGGACGAAGGATACACACAGTGGAGCAATGCGGAGGTTTCATGTCTTTTGAGTGTTTGGGGCGAAGAGTGCAGGCAAAAATGCAGGGTTGTTACAGAAATAAATCCGTATTTGAAGACATTTCACAAGATATAGGGAGGCACGGTTTTAAGCGCTCGTGGCTACAGTGCCAACAAGGGCTCTCCTCTTTTTTCTCCGCCGTACGAGACCAATGTTTTGATGACTTTTCAAAATATTGTGGAAAGAAAAACACTGGATAATTTTATTCACATCTGCATCCATTGCATTTCGTGCTGTTTTACTTAATTTTCCGGGTCAGAACGTCTACATTTGGTAGTTTCAGCAGTGTATAGTGTAAATGCAAAAATCGGATACGGGTCACTTTTAAAAGATGATGTAAGCGGGTCATCAAAAAAACCCGGATATAGTCAGAAAATCGGATTTGGATATCAAGACCTGAAGTGTAAATGCTACGGTGGCCGAGACAGCTCAACGCGCTCAACGCGCTGCAAACACATGCAAATAGAAAAAAAACGCGTGCAAATAGAAAAAAACGCGTGCAAATAGAAAAAAACGCGTGCAAATAGAAAAAACACCTGCAAATTAAAAAAAAACATCTTGCATCAGTTTCACAACACATGTGTGCTCCAAATCCAGAAACGCGCTGCAAAAGTTCACAACACCACCAAATACATAAACACGCTGCAAATAACACAGACCACAACGGAAATGTTTCCAGGGGAACCAAATAAGTGACGAACCCGGCTGGGACGTGCTTATTGCTCGTGAGCTTCCCTATGCCCTACTCCCTTCGAAGGGCAGACGGCAGAGCCCTTAAAGTGGGACTTTGGAGTGAGCAGGGCTCTAGTGTGCCATTATAGCCGTGTGGAACGCACTTGATGAAGGAGCAACTAAAGACAACGTAATTCCTCATTATTTTCACCTGGGATGTTCCCATGACAACGCAGCACGGCGTCACGACAGAAATATAATGCTGTTAACATAACGGTTGCAAATACATTTGTATTTTTACTTTTTTTAAGTATGCGTTATATATCTGTGTGTCTCAACTTTAAAATTTTGGACCCTACATTACCTAACATTTCTTACGAAACTTTTCTTTATGAAAATGTAAACATAACATGAAACAATTTGTACAGTGTAACTGATGTATAGATAAATATCTTTCCTTCATGTTTTTCTTCTTTATCTTTTTTCTTTATTTTAGTTTCCAGCTCATTGTTCTTTTCTCATTTGTATTCTGATGACATTGACCATATTGTTAATACATTTTGTACATTGTATACAAGTTGTATGTCATAAAAAAAATTAATCTCTGTATGTTTTGCACAAATAAATAAATAAAAGTAGAATTTTAAGCTGTAAGCACCAGCACGCATAGATTTATGGATATCTATGCCGGCACGTCCCAGCCGGGTTCGTCACTTATTTTGTTCCCCTGGAAACATTTCCGTTGTGCTCTGTGTTATTTGCAACGCGTTTCTGTATTTGGTGGTGTTGTGAGTATTTGGAGCTCACGTGTGTTGTGAAACTGATGAAGATGTTTTCTTAATTTGCGGGTGTTTTTTTTTATTTGCATGTGTTTTTTTCTATTGGCATGCGTTTTCTTCTATTTGTATGTGTTTTCTACTGTTGCAGCGTGTTGAGCTCTCTCGGCCACCGTAAAATGCAGCCTTTGATCGCACTCAGAGTTGTATAAAGTAGAAGTAGAAGTACAGAAAAAGTAGAAATCCTGCCATGTGTTTATTCCAGCCATGAACTGATTGACAGTTGATTTCAGCTGATTTCTGTCTCCTGACTGAAAAACTGCTAATAAGCAAATCCAGGTGATTGGAACAAAATACTGAGGCGGACTTTTACTTTCTGAACCTGGACTTTACTCCTCTGAAGAGAACAGAAAAAGAAACGAGCAGAAACACAAGAACTACAACTGACTTCAGACACAGTCTTGAAAAGACAGAAAAGAAGACATTCAATCTCTGAAGATCTCAGCAGAGGAGGATTAAACAACTCCACAAACAGCATTACCAGCTTCACTTATTACTAACCAGACTGACTTTATTTCTGTCAGACTTCTACAGAAGATTTTATTGAGAATTAACAGAGGTTTCATTTCAACAGAGGAATCACTGAAGGAGAAAATCGTAATTGGTATGTTACCGTTATAGAGATCAGTGTTTGCTTTAGTTGCTCTCTTGACCCTTACATGATTAACTTCAGATCTTTGATTGGCTGCTGTACCTGAGTTTCAACAGCCAGATGAACAAAGAGAAAAGGTCGCATAATGGTGTTTGATGTTTTGAACATTATAATTATATCGCAATCATATAACCTGAGTAGAGCCTAATTAACGAGTTAAATTTATTTGATTGATTATAGCAGCACGGTTCTTGATAATCATAATATTTGTAACTTTTACAATGTAATTCAAATCTTTTCTTAAAATTTAATCACATACAAAGTTTATTTTTTATTTTTTTTAAGACATGAAGAATCATCCTGTGAATCTCAATAATGGTGACAATTATAAAGCATTTTGCAGTGTATTCTGGATGCCACCAATCAAAACTCATTCATGGCTCCCATCATGCATTGCTGCATTAATCAATAATGAGCTCATGTTCAGCCGTTGTTAAGATTCATACGCTGATTGTTGATGTCTGTGTGTATCATCATAATTTTTTTTTTTTTTGTTCTCATGTTTGTTAAAGTCTACTAACTTATTGTTATAATATTGCTGGATCTCATGATGCAGTTACAGGTTGTTTTTTTTTTATAATAATTTGTCAAAACAATTATTAAATTCAAATACCACAGTGAATCAGGCTTTTTCATGATGATTACAAAACCATCACCAGGTAACCTTCATCACCTGATCCCGTTCAATTTTGTTACTGTATATGTGTTTGACAAACACACTGTCACAGCAGTCAAAAGAGATCAAATATCTAATATGAGTAAAGAGCCTGGCTAATGGAAACACTAATCACTGTTATGGTGACTTCAAATGAAACTGAGTTAAACCTCTGTTAAATAAAAATAAAAACTTCTGTAGAAGTCTGACAGAAATAAAGTCAGTCTGGTTAGTAATAAGTGAAGCTGGTAATGCTGTTTGTGGAGTTGTTTAATCCTCCTCTGCTGAGATCTTCAGATTTAATGTCTTCTCTTCAGTTGATTTCATCTAAGACTGTGTCGTCTCTTTTTCTGTTCTCTTCAGAGGAGTAAAGTCCAGGTTCAGAAAGTAAAAGTCCGCCTCAGTATTTTGTTCCAATCACCTGGATTTGCTTATTAGCAGTTTTTCAGTCAGGAGACAGAAATCAACTGAAATCAACTGTCAATCAGTTCATGGCTGGAAGTAAGACATGGCAGAATTTCTACTTTCTACTTCTACTTTATACAACTCTGATCGCACTTAACTTAGCCCAGTTCATTCAATATGGGCCAAGCAGAGAAGCGACCAAACACCTCCACGTTTTCCCTATTTAAATACAGTTACAGGAGTAGTGTAACTCGACCAAGAATGGTAACAAAATAAAACATTACGCTTTTCTAAGTGTGTAAAGTGGATAACGATAATGTATGGCGGAATACCACAGCAAGTGCTTGGGAGCACTTCGACTCGGCGCAGTAATATCATCATTGACAAGAATGAAAAGTCCTCTCCCTCTCCGGAGTGATATTACTGCGCCAAGTCCATACATATATATGCGCCGAGTCGAAGTGCTCCCAAGCACTTGCTGTGGTATTCCACCATACATTATAGTTATCCACTTTACACGCTTAGAAAAGTGCAACGTTTTATTTTGGGTCACCATTCTTGGTCGAGTGAATGAACTGGGCTAGTTAAGTGCTATCAAAGTGTCTCGCGCGCCAGAGCGATTGAGTGCACACACTGAGACGAGAGAGGTGTGTATGAACTCGTCTTAGTTAAGGGAATAACAATTTCATATGAAAAAGTATCACTTTAAGTGGAAAGAACGTTTGAGGAACATTGTCCCCTTTAAAACACATTCCTCTAATGTCAAGAAACCTGGAATTTTTTTATGTTCCCAGAACCAACATTTGGTTCTGAATATTTGTAGAATATTTTTTGTTCTGAATATTTGGAGAACGGTCATTTAAAAAAAAAGTCTGTTAGCTGGGGAACTACTTACCGTGACTGTGGTGATGTGGTTTCTTCACTGTATGGATCTTCATGTGTTGCTTCAGGCGAGTTTTAAAAGAGAAACTCTTCCCGCACTGATCACACGTGTGCGGCTTCTCTCGGCTGTGGATCTTCTCATGCCCTTTCAGATGTGTTGACTGACTGAATCTCTTGTCACAGTGTGAACACTTGTAAGGTTTTTCTCTAGTGTGAATCCTCTCATGTGTTTTCAGATGTTGTGACACACTGAATCTCTTGTCGCAGTGTGAACACTTGTAAGGTTTTTCTCCAGTGTGGATCCTCTGGTGCAGTTTTAAATATTGATCTGTATTAAAAGTCTTCCCACACTCAAAGCACATGTACTCTCTGACACCACTGTGTATTTTCTCGTGTTTATATAAATATATCAGCAGTGAAAATTTCTTTCCACACACAGAACATGAATGTGGCTTCTCCTTCATATGAACTGTCAGGTGTGCCTTCAGGTGTGATGCCCCACGAAATGCATTTCCACATTGATCACAAGTGAACGGCTTCTCTCCGGTGTGGATCCTAAGGTGAATAATAAGGTGTTGTTTTAGAGCGAAACTCTTTCCACACTGATCACACGCGTATGGCTTTTCTCCAGTGTGGATCCTCATGTGTCCTTGAAGGTGTTGTTTTTGAGTGAAACTGCTCCCGCACTGATCACATGAGAACGGCTTCTCTCCGGAGTGGATTTTCATGTGAAACTTAAGACGTTTTTTGTCTGAGAATCTCTTTTCACAGTGTTCACACATGAATGGTTTCTCTCCGGTGTGAATTCTCATGTGAAGGTCAAGAGTTTGTTTATCTGGGTAACTCTTTTCGCACTGATCACATGCATACGGCTTCTCTCCAGTGTGGATCCTCATGTGTCTTTGAAGGTGTTGTTTTTTTGAGAAGCACTTTCCACATTGATCACATGAAAACGGCTTCTCTCCGGTGTGAACTCTCATGTGCACATTAAGATGTTTGGTTGTGATACTCTTTCCACACTGAGTGCAGGTTGTAAATTTATTGGCTTTTTTCTTTAAAAGTGTATTTTTATTCTTTGAACGACTCAAAGGTTTTTCTCCAGGTTGGACATGATGTTCCTCCTCCACTTCACTCAGTTCTTCACTCTCCTCCTTCACTTCACTCAGTTCTTCACTCTCCTCCTTCACTTCACTCAGTTCTTCACTCTCCTCCTTCACTTCCATCAGGTCTGACATGAAAGAAAAAAGTTATTTCATTTTCAGTACAACAAAAATAATTCAAAGAGACTCAAACTCACTCCAAGTAACAGTTCTCACTCCAAACATTGAGACAATCACACAAACGAACACAAAATCGCTCAGGTCTGAATGAACTCAACATATTCTCCTCGTGCTCGCTGCTTCGGCACTAAATGTTTATTTCAGTGAGAAGACGCCAGAAAAGACACACACGTACCGCTGTGATCAATGAAAACAATACAGAAATTAGTCTGTCGCTTAATCAAACCGTATTTTATTTCTTTCATTTATTTATCCTTTATTTTACCAGGATAGTCCCTCTTCTTCCAGGGAGTCCTGGCCAAAATGGCAGCACAAAAAAAGTTTCACATATATTACAATACAGACATAAAACTCAATCTTCTAAGCTTGCAGGCTCTTGTTCTGTGTGGAGAAAGCCGAGTAGTAGGGGTTACCATCCTCTTTCTCCCGGACATGTCCGGCCGTCGATGTCCGGGATTCAGCTTTTGCTTTCTGCAGTCGCCATTTATTGTTTACATGCATAGCTTTTGTTTCAATCTAACTACATTCATGATTCACTAATAAGAATGAATTCAGTGTTTACGTGAACGCTAAACAAGTGATCGGTTGATGTGCGTTTTAACATTGCTAGAAAATTCCCGCTCCTGAGAGATACGAGACCGGTGCGTCTCACAGGTGTCGCTCATCGGTAACAGGGCTCCAGACTAACTTTTTGCCTTGGTTGCACTGGTGCGCCTAACTTATTTATTTAGGTGCACCAGCACAAAATTTAGGTGCACTAAATTTTTTCCTCGTCTCGCGTCACCTTTTTATCACGCTCCATATACATTCATATATATTATGTAAATGCTTTTAAACAAGAATAATAATAATAATAAAAAATTTGAAGCACAATTATACTGTTACTGTATATAAAAATATAAATCTTTAAAAAAAATAAAACATTTAAAGTGCTGTTTTTACATTGTTCAAGTTATGGCAGGGTATTGACACAAATTTCACAATTCGATTCAATATTGATTATTTTGGATATCAGGTACAATACATGGCAAATTTTCTCAAGGAAAACAAATCTCTTAACTAATGCTGTAAATTGGGAGTCAGTTGTAGCCCACTATGCTTCATTAGCCTACTATAATATTGAAGGTACCTGATTTGTACACAAACACTTAAATTACACTTTTATTTATTTTTATAATAAAAGTTATTAGTGCTGCCGCGATTAGTCGACTTAGTCGACGTAATCGACCATGCAAATTAGTCGACGGCAATTTTTTTAGTCGACGTGTCGTTTTACTATTGACCGCTATTTATTTTTGGTCTCCCGTCATAAACGGCTCACTGTAATTCACCTTCACACACCAGTCTGTGCGCCGTGCGCGCCCTGCTGGTTTATCTGCTATCATTTTCCTTCACGTTCCCGCCCGCCTTCACTGCTTTGATATGAAAAATTGCGGAGGCAGGTGACGGAGCTTTCACAGTGGGCTCGTTTGCTGCGGTCCGAGCCCGAGCGCGAGCGCGATTGTTTCCGGCGCCCCCCGCAGCGTTGGTCTGGTTTCACACTCAATTCTATCGAACCCTGGTGAGTTGGCGTGCATCTTATGCCATCGTAAACGTGCACGGCGCATGATAGAAAACAACGCGGGTCAATATATTGTGTTTTTCAAACGGACTCTTTTGAGGAGACAGTGGATTTCCAAATGTGTTGCCCTGATTGCAGACTCAACTCTCGCGTATCCAAGGTAAATCATCAACACTATCATCCCTTACATGTGTTTTATTTAACTAAATGCATCATAATCAGCTAAAACGCATGGGCAGGTTACTTAACTTCCTGAACAAGCGTTCCCGAGTTCGTGTTGCTTTCACATTCACGCGAACCGCGGCACGGGCCCGCCAAGTGTAAACGCGAGCTACATAACTGCGTGCCTGCCTGCTTTCAGCGCGACTCATAGTGGGCTAGTCCTCCAGACTCTTTCAATTCAATTCCAATTTATTTGTATAGCACTTTTCACAGAAAATGCATTGAATCTACTTTACTATTCAGAGTGATGTTATCAGTTATGCTTTTCAGAAATGTACATAAATTAATCATTATTAGCTTACTGTACATTTTTTTAAGGCAGAACAAAGAGCTAATTTAAGTAATACATACATGTTTGTTAGAGGATTAGATTAGGACTCTGACTAATATGGTATAGCCTAATGGAAATGCAGATACTTAATGCTTAGATTGTTAATACATAATGTTTTTGAACAGGTGACATTTTATGTTTTGGCCCTTCAGTTGAGTTCAAAATAAAATGGACACAACGAAATAAACACGTGATTTTTTTTTAATTAGTCGTTTAGATTAGTCGACTAATCGAAAAATTAGTCGTTAGAAAATTAGTCGTTAGTGGCAGCACTAAAAGTTATATGAAATATAAACATTTAAATGGTGGCTGCATAAAAACTTGCCAGATTTTTTCAAACAACATGCATTAAATATTGAAAAACATAAAAAAATTATAATGAATATGCAATAAGGTGCATATATTTGGCAAAATGCTCCTCCCTAGAGTTAATTTTTCTAGCTAGCTAACGAGTTTATGGTCACTGGATATGGTCTTTCTGAGGTAAATGTGACGTTACATTACATTGTTTACAAGCGTTTTACTGACGTCTTTCCACGGTTGAAACACTGATTGAGCGATTCCATGTGAAAGATACGGATTTTGATAAGTTGTACTCTATCTTTTAGCACACTTTCAGATGCTCGTTCATGTTTATTTGGCGCTGTAACTGGTATTATTAAGGCGGAAGAGAAGATCATGTGCACTCCGCGCTGCTGCTTCTCTGGGGCTGAGCTGAGCCAGAGTGATCTCACGCCACAGCGTCAACAAAACACTATTTATGTTTTTGAATATCATAAGAAAATGGACCTAATTTGAAATCTGAGACTTTGTTTCATATCAATAGTAACAAAGCACAAAGATTATTGCGATTTATTGGATGGGATGCGCGCTACAATGTTCCATTCATTCATCAACTGAAAACAGCATAGCCCAACCGGTTCGTAAAAATGAGAATCGATTAAAATCGAGAAATCAATATTTTTCACCTAGCCCTAGTTCAAGTAGCATACATTTTTAAAAGTTTCTTCGTCGTCTGTTTTCTTGCGTTTATTTAGCTGATGCTGCTGATTGCCGTAACTGATTCTCTGGTGCTCAGGTCACAATTTATTTCAATCACACAGCACAGAGCATTTTAGTCCTACAGGAATATCTGAACCACAGCCAATCAGAGGCAAAGACCCGCCCAATCTCTATCTCTGATTGGTTTAGACCACGATATGATCCAACCATGCGTGCAAGGAGAACAAAAGACTCGTTTGTTGAGAGGCAGCGGATGCAATCATGCGAGAGCGTTAGGTGCACTGGTGCGACCTAGGAAAAAAGTTTAGTCGCACCCTTACAAATTTTGGTCGCATGTGCGGCCAAAATGTTCGCACTCTAGAGCCCTGGGTAATCACGGCAACATCGGTAATCAGCTAACTAAATACATTTTCTGGCTTTTCTCAGTCTAGAAAGCTCCAAATTCAAAAATAATTTCACATTTCTTCTACATAAATGACCCATTTTAAATACACATTCATCTTTGTAGAGGTGGAGTCTCCCTTTAAGGCATGATCAAATCCTTGTTTAATATTGACCAAACAAAATTTTATTCAAAATATCAACTTAATCTTTAATATTTTGTCATTTCTAGAAATGCAACAGCTGCTGTAATTTCTTGAATAACATGTGCACGTCAAAACATGCAAACTCAGTGCAAGGGTTAAACTTTTATTTTAAAATCGCGATGAAGAACAATTCAGAAAGATAATTTATGTATTCTCCTGTGCTGACGTAGATTTACAAATGAGTTGCGCTCTGAATCTTGTGAAACGGCGCACATTGCGTGCAGATGAACGTTATAACACACTCACAGCACACAGAGATGAAGTTTGAGAAAACCGAGACGGTGACACGCATATAAATGATGACAGTGCAACTATGAAACAGGCGTCAGAGGTTTTGCGTTCCAACTTCCTGCATGGTCTGCACGTGAACCGCAGCATCTCCAGCAACACAGAGCTGCCAGTGGACACCGGTCTGTAAATAATGACGGGGAAAAAATATCGGCGAACGCAGCAGCCGCGTATCAGCCGATGCAGATACACGTAAAATACGCAAATATCGGCCAGACGATATATCGGTCAATCACTAATCAACACTCATTCAACAAGACATTCAGGATCATCAGCAAATCATCTCACTTTATTCTGAGTGTTTCCTGTTAGAAACACATTATTTGAGTCAGGATATATGATAAAAGCCTGCAAAACGTCTATATTGAAAGACAATACTGTTATTTGTCACAATATAACATGGATAAATCATCATAGAACAAAATATTTCAATAAATAAACTTTACGTAGCCTGGTCCCACCAGACTCTCGTACATTTCATTTGTACATAAGGACTGTTTACACCTGGCCACTTCATTAGTTTTCTCATATCGGATAGCTATCTGATTTATCAAAACGATTCCATTTACACCTGGTCACATAAATGTGTTTTTGCAAAACGGATATAAATCCGATCTTCAATTCCCGCTGCAGATTTAATGGAGTGCACGTCACCGAAAGCAACAGATATTGCGGCATTTTATTGATCATCAGCTAACTTCAACATCAAAGAAAGCAATAACAGAGAGCGGCAACAGCCCTGGTAAGATCATTTCGTTCCTTTACTTTTAATGAAGAGGTTTGGGTGTTAAGTAGGTAGGCCTATGTAACGATTCACTCGCAACCGGTTGAAAATTGATAAAAATGTGTGACGTTTCAAGTCGGTTGAAATGTTAAACGAATCGCGATACACGTTTTAAACAGCACGCGCCAGTGTGTGCCATTGACTGGTGTGCACGCACCGTCAAACACATGGCGAGGTGTGGCGGCATTTTGACTTAGACTAATAATAATCACCACCGTGAGAAGCACAAGTCACCTCCGTTTTCATGTAAAAGTCATTAATACGATAAGTGCGAGAGCCACGGAGATCACAAGGTGCATCAGTGTTTCCGTGGCAACCAGGTGTTGTATTTATTTTAATATCTCTTTCTCTAAATGTGTACATGGATATATTTTTTATATATATATAATTTATTGATGGTTATGGCATATTTTTCTAAATGTGTTTTTTTTTTTACTCTTGCTAGGTGCTAGTGTAATGATACAAATGATAACAAAATTAAAACCCCTCTAAATGTGGTACTAATTTTACATAGTCTTTTACTTAGTGTGCGAAGGTACCAGTGCCCACCCTCTTGACCAGACAGACAGAAAGACTGAGTTGAAACAACCTTGAAGGGATTTTTTTTTTTTAATTTAGTTTTTTTATTTGACAAATATATTTTAAAATTAAAAAGAAATGTGCAGCATTTTGTCTGAGAAATAATAAAAGGGACACTTTTTCATTTATAATTTCTTAAATTAATCACTTGTTAAAAAAATCGTGAGAAAATCTTATCGTGAAACCAGTATCGTGAATCGTATCGCATCGTGAGTTGAGTGAATCGTTACATCCCTAGTGTTAAGTGTCTGCGACTCACTTTCACTTTGATTTGCGATAGTTTGCTAGCCTGGCAAGCCAGACCTACATCTGGGAACTCACAATTGGCATACCTCAATCCGAGGGGCGGGATAAACGGTTGTCTTTCAATATCCCTCGGCACGCAATAGGATAGCGCTACAACCAACCAGAGCAACGAACGGCTGTGGCTGAGTGAGTCCCATACGTTTTTCCACCAGTGAACCAGCTAGTTGGTATATTAAACTTTTGCCGTATCCGGTCGTCAAAACTTTGAACACATCTTCCTTTTTTAGGAATGACTTAAGTGACGTTCTCTTAACTCCAAGTCATCCAGAGTCGCGGGCAAAGCCGATTCGAAAGACCGCTGTTCGCCAGCAGCATCTTCTTTGTTTTTAAGCAGAGGGAAATCACCTATGGAAATCACGCGGAACCGTCACAACTCTGCCGTCATTATGTTTAGCCCGCCCACCAACTCTACACGATCTGATTGGCCGGACCAGTTTTTGGTTTTTCCAGCTCAAAAGTCTATGGAGAGTTGCTAGACCACACTTTGCTGCAAAATAATTTTTGCTGCCGCTAGGGTGCGTCTAGATTTCTAGGCTAATAGTTTGCTCGTTGGCTTGATAAATAGATGCTCAGTTGCGGTAATGCGTGTTCTCACACGTTTATTTTTTAGCATTTTTGGGAGGAGTCAAATTTACATGTGGTTTCAACAACCAGATGCATATGTCCAGTTTCGTCTGGAATGCGGCCCAGACCTCCTCCTGAAGTGGTTTGAGCGATCGGATTCAAATCCGTCTCGAATGCGTTTCGGAGGGCATTTACACCTGGTCTTTTCACAATCACAGAAAACGCATGAAGTGGCCAGGTGTAAACAGCCCCATAGAGTCTCTGGCACTGCTCCATTGACAAGCGTTAACTCCCGTGTACATTTACATTTACATTTACATTTATTCATTTAGCTGACGCTTTTATCCAAAGCGACTTACAATTGCTATATATGTCAGAGGTCGCACGCCTCTGGAGCAACTAGGGGTTAAGTGTCTTGCTCAGGGACACATTGGTGTCTCACAGTGGATTCGAACCCGGGTCTCTCACACCAAAGCCATGTGTCTTATCCACTGCGCCACCACCACCCCCTTATCCACTAAGATAAAATATTCGGTACTTCGGTACCAAGTCAGTACTAAAAAAATTTAAACGTCACGGTACCAAGTCACGGTGGTACCGAGTACCGGTCAAACCCGGTTCTGGATGGGCATGCATGCACGAAGGGCGTGAAGTTGCGTCCTCTTCATGAAAGCACTGAGACATGGCGACCGGCGGCGCTGCTGATGTGGTGTCTGTGTATATTAAACTGCAAAACAACCATTTAAATATGAACCTTGCATGTTCTGCTTGTCTCTGTGTGAATGAACTAGGGCTGGACCCAAATATTCGAATATTCGTTCGGTGTGTTGGTATTCGATTTGAAAATGTGACATTCGAATATTCGTTTTTTTTGTGTGTTTTTTGCACACCTGGCAACCCCTTCGTAACGGTTCTCATTCGCGCTTGAATATGTTTTACAGTATAAAATCTGGTGAAATATAATACTTAACATATAACTTCGTTATAGCTACTTAATAAATATATTTGCTTCTTCTTGGACTACTAAAAGTGTTCCTGCAACGGGAGTATTCTCTGGCTAGAGCGCAGAACAGCGGAGTTTGTATGGGCAGAAGTGCATGCCTGAGCTTGTGTTTTGGGTTAAGCTGCGTTGCTTTGACATTGTGGAAAATAGAATAATAGAAACAAAATGTATTAACCTTTTTACCCGTTATTATCAATCTAAATTAATCTACTGCAAAATATTAATAGAAATTTGTGATGTTGTTATTGAAATTGTTATTGCTACCGTGTTCTTTATTTAGGCTATTAGTTCGTTCATTTATAGGGGTGTCACGATTCTCCAAATCCTCGATTCGATTACATTTTCGATTCTAAGGTCACGGTTCGATTCGATTCTCGATTTTTACATTTATTTTTTTAAAGCCGAAACCGGCCAATCAGGATGCTCTCTGTCTTAATGCGCTTCATGAGGCACATGCGCAAGATCTCTCGCTCTCTCCTGTGCGCGCGCTATACGGTTTGGAGCATAGTTTTTTCTGTCTCACATGCGCGATTGCGCACTCTTGCTCGCTCGCTCATTCCGGGAGATTACAGCCTTGTTTATACTCGACGCGTCCGCAAGAGCGCGAGTCTCCGCTGACTGCGCGCGCGCCTCTCCAAACGGACGAGGCGTTAATACTCGACGCGCTCGCCGTTGTGCTAGTCTGTGAAACGACAGGGGGCGACTAAAGTAATTGTCCTCTTAACCATCAGGAATCAATGTGAGAAGCAGAAAGGTCCACACGTTACAATGTTTATTTTAGTACATCACCACCAATAACACTACAAAAAGAATCGTGTAAAATCCAGTAAACCCTGAGATTATTATTGTGACATTAGAACAAAATATGTGGATATAAAAACGTATGTAGGATGTAGGCTATACAACTCAATTAACGATCTTTTAAATATTCTTATTTCACTAAACATTTAATTAAGTTTAATGGACATTTTATAAAACATGGAACTTTATTTTTATTAAAATGGCTTATGTTTGCTATAGACTCATTTTGTAAATGTAAGAAACTAATTTAAGACGCACAAACTGGATGCCGGTGTGGTGAGACATACATGCTCGGCCAGATTCGGCTCGAAGTCGTTCATCTTCGGATGCGGCGTCGCGCGCGCTGTTACAGCTGCCGATGTTAAGTTCTGTCGATGGGTCTCCTGCATCTGCTGCAGTTGCCATGCTATCTTTTGAATGGCTGTAGCTAAGTTAGAGGAGGTTGACCATATACTTTTCAACACGCGTGTTTTTTTCCCGCTTGGCACGCCGACCGGACGTGACATGGGGGCGTGGCAGTATCGACGATTCCATTTTTTAATTCGATCAATTCGGAAAAAAAATAATTTCGATCGATTTCGATTTAAAATCGAAATCGTGACACCCCTATTCATTTATTTTTCGTTTGTCTTTATTTAAATTTCGTTTTTATTTATTTAAATTTCGTTTTTATTTATTTAAATTACCCGACTTTGTCAGTGAGAATATTATAAGACTATACCTTATTAAAAATATTGCTTAAGTTAAAAGACCTCATGTGTGTTTTATATGCAGTGTCCGTTCTCGGAACATATAAGCCCTGCTCGCGTGAGCCCCGCGCGCCGCTTCTTTATTTAAATCTACCCTACTTTGTCAGTAATTTGATAGTGAGAAAAATATTAGAAGACTTATTAAAAATATTGCTTAAGTTAACAGACCTGTGTGCGTTTTAGTGCGTGCCCGTTCTCGGAGCATATAAGCCCTGCTCGCGTGAGGCGCGCCGCTTCTTTATTTAAATCTACCCTACTTTGTCAGTAATTTGTTAGTGAGAAAAATATTAGAAGACTTATTAAAAATATTGCTTAAGTTAACAGACCTGTTTGTGCGTGCAGTGTCCGTTCTCGGAGCATGCAAGCCCTGCTCGCGTGAGGCGCGCCGCTTCTTTATTTTAAATCTATGCTACGTGGTCAGTAATTTGTTAGTGAGAAAGATATTAGACTACCTTATTAAAAATATTGCTTAGGTTAACAGACCTGTGTGTGTTTTATATCACTAGCAGTGTCCGTTCTCGGAGCATATAAGCTCTGCTCGCGTGAGGCCCGCGCGCTTCCCGCTTGCACTGTTCTGTAGTTTATTAAAAGTTTATTAATTCTGAACGTGTCGCGTCTGGCTGTTTATATCTATATTGCACCAAATACGACACTGCACTCCTTGTGAAGTCGTTTGGATGAACGGTTCTCGAAATAATCAAAATACAAACGGACAGACAGATAGAGATTCCGAAGCTTCGAATATTCGATGTTCATTACTACCGAAGCTTCGAAGCTCAAAAAATGGTATTCGGACCAGCCCTAGAATGAACGCGAAGACGCGCGGTTTCATTTAACGTTACATTACCTCAAACACACACTGAAGCACGTCACGCTGTTTTCAGTCTCTGCTGCCTTCTCATGATATGATGACATGATTCATAATTCCATTCATCTCCGAGAGTCACTTCATGAGCATTTTACCGTTTCATTTGAGAAAAACTATCGTCATATCATACACGCACAGAAACTAAAAGGTCTTCACGGCAACTCGTCAAAATAAAAGTTTGTTTTAACTTAAAGAAAATGACAGAAATAATTATATTAGGCTACTGTACAATAGACTTAACTACATCTCCATTAATTAAAAATACTTCTACTAATAATAATAATAATGTGTGCGTAGAAGGTTGCTTATTTTTCACTTGATTTTTTATAAGCAATATTTCTCAATATCATATTTTCTGATGATATTGAAGGATACATTAGTATGTAGCCTTCAATGCTTTCATAAATTTACCATCATAAATAATAAAGTAATTGAATTGAATTTAATATATATATATATTTTTTTTTTTTTCAAATAGTTAAATAAATTGGAAAAATAGTTCAAAATGATTTTGCTGTGGTACCGAAATTGGTACCGAGAACCGTAACATTTTAATGGTATCGGTACCGACTACTGGAATTTTGGTACCATGACATCCCTAGTGTAGGTGGGTACACTATTGAAGTCTAAAACTATTGGATCTGCCCAGAGTCACTTTGGATCTGCCATAACCAATCGCTAAAGTTTGGTCGTGATGTATGTCTTTTCCCAAACCCCGTGGGGAGGAGGGCCACATATCATGGCCATAGACATGTGCCGGTATTCGGTAATGCGATAAATCGCGGTAATGAATATGCATGATATATCGCGGGCACTTCAAAATACTAGATTCGAATTTAGACTTTTAGAACGCGCGCATTAGCTTATTTTCCATCAAACGCTCTGCGCAAAACACGTGCGCACTCTGATGTAAACAATCCCCACATTTATTTAGCACTGTGTGCATGCAGCAAAGTGTACACTCTAGTCTAACGTAAACAATCCTCACATGGAGTAGAAGCATGGTGGAAGGAGGAAAGCTGCCGACGATTTATCCCCCTTCTAAAAAAAGGGCTGCCAACTGTCACGCATTCAGCTTGAGACTCAAGCGCCTTTCAGACAGGACGCGAAATACGCGCACGGACATTTTGTTGCTGCGTCGACCAAAGCACGCCGTGTTCAAAATAGTTAAACTTTTTACTAGCAAAATAGCAAATCGCGTTGAATCTGAAGGGCAATACTGAAGCCAGCTGGCCATTCCGCGTCCTGTTTGAAAGGCGCTTAACGCAATTGACACTTTTCACACGCAGAGAAAAATCCCGGAGCAAAGAGGACACTGACAAATACAGACTAGACAGAGCAGGTTACTTTTGATATGAAGAAAAAAAAAAATCAGCTCTTTATAGGTTCTGTCCATTGTGACAGATCGCTGCGCCTCAGTTCAAGTAAACCGATCATCTGTTACTTTTTATTTAAAGATACAGTACAACTTACCGAAAGGTATATGCCTCATACATAATATCGATCAATCAGTGTTTTCAACAACGGAAAGAGGTCAATAAAACTGCAGGATAACAGTTATGTCACAGAACGTTACATTTACCTCAGGAAAGCCATTTAATGACCAACACATAAGTTGAATAGAAAAAATAGCGAGGAGTATTTTGTTAAATATGTGCACTATATTATATATTTATTATGTTTACTTGTCATTACATAATTGTTGTTATAATGAAAACCGCATTATATTTTATTTCTCCCTGTATGTTTACAGCATTATGTGATATATTTTTTTTTCTTGAAAAAAAAATTAACATGCAGCCAGACTGTAGCCTACCTAATATTTATCCAAATTTGTCAATATTGAATTAAGACTGAAATCAAATCCAAGAATTTAATTGAATACAAACAGTAGCCTACCAATCATTGTACCATGTAAACATCGTAACATATGATGTTGTCACTAAACTTAATCAAATTCTGTTTAGTTACCATGTTTCGAAAATCACAGTTACACATTGTGATGGAAGCTTTTTTAGATACCCACAATCGATCTATTTCTCTTGAGCAATTAAAATATCGTGATAATACCGTATACCGTGTGAAAAGCTCAATCAATTAACCGCAGCATGAAAATTTGATACCGGCACATGTCTACATGGCCACCAACAAAACTAAGCAAAGATTGTTCTTGCTCCGGCTTTAACTTCTTGATATTCTGCAGAGTTGCCACAACGGACCGAATGGCTTTGCTCGCATCTTTCTCCACTGCCATTACTGAACTACAACTCAAATTAACGCACAGCATTAACGTCATCGTTCTCAGCCACTCGACTCCCTCTGTTCGCTGATTGGCCTGGTAAAAAAAATATCGGAGAAAACAAAAGTCTACAGCACAATCCCAGACCTAGTACTGAAGTATAATGAAAATTGAGCAGAAGTACGTAGGAGGGCGGAGCCAAGCTAATATTTAAAACCTCTACAGGCCATAATATGTGAATCTATAGTTTGACTTTATAATAACTATTAATTGCAATAAGGTAATTCAATCATTAACATGTTACAGATTTGTATGTGCAGAAACTGACAATGATCTTAAACTCTTAAAATGTAACGCTTCCTGTGTCAAACTTCTTTAATATTTATATTCCCATGGCTGTATAAAATGTCCCACGTTCATTACTCATACAGGGGCAAAATAAAGTGTTATCTAATAGATATCGATTTTAATAAGTAAATGTAATCTGCCAAAGATAAATGTCGACAACGAAATAAAGGTAAAGTTAGCTATTGGAAATGGCAACAGCAACACTTGGGATCGATTCCCATCAATTACCCTCACAGATCTCAAACTTTAACTTGATATTCAGTAACAGTTCTCACTCCAAACATCGAAACAATCACACAAACGAACACAAAATCTCTCAGGTCTGAATGAACTCAACATTCTCCTCATGCTCGCTGCTGCAGCACTAAATGTTTGTTTCTGTAGGAAGACGCCAGAAAAGACACACACGTATCGCTCGATTGAAACAATAAAGAAATTAGTCAATCGCATAATCAAGCCGTGTAAAGTGTGTGTGATGGTTGTGTAAGTATGAGACATACCGTGAACTGCTCACCTCACCTCAGAAGACTCGACGCTGAGAACTCAATGAGGGAAAAAGAAGGCGCGAGTGAGCGGTGACGTCATCACCCTCCGACGCACGCGCGTAAGGGACAGCCCCTCGGCCAATGAGGGCCACGCAGATTCACCTATTTACTAGTAGCCTTTCATTATTAATATTTTAGAACGGAAGTGACTCTAGTCCAGTTACTAAATGTGAAAGGAACCTTTTCAAGTGAAGCAAAAAATAGGCAGAATAAGCAGAGGAGGATCACCTCCATCCAGTCTGAAAAGTGTTTTCGCCTGTAAAGTCCAGCACAGTTAGCATATTTTGTAACTTCCAAAGACAAAGGGTAATGCCATGTTGGTAGATTAGCACCTGTAGAATTTACTTTTGTAATTTAATGTTTAGATCCATGTGGCAGTTCGACTACAACATTTCCTTACTAAAATAAAAAAAAAAACCTAAACAACACTTCTACGGAAGACTGTGCACACACAGTCATGTACACTCTCTGTCACTCACACAAATGCACACACATATGGACACTCATTCCTGTTACCAAGTGTTCATTCCCGTTAGCCATTACTATTATTTTTTTTTTTTCAAAAAAATAAAGGTAATCCACTGTTTTTTGTCAGTTTTTCTTGGTCCATCATTTATACAATTGTTTAATCAAGTAAATTATAAAAAATAGATGAACCATACCTGCAAACTCAACAGTGCCGAAAAAGGTGACATATGGGGGGGAATTTGGGTAATTTTGTTACCCATCAAATTAAATAATTTCGCACTGCAAAATTACAACTGCAATAAATAATGTTATTAGATTGATGTTTTAAATAAATGTTTGCTTGCAGTTTTAAAGGCTTTATCACATATCCTGACTCAAATAATGTGTTTCTATCAGCAAACATTGATAGACGATCCTGAATGGCTTGTTGAGTGAGTGTTAATAGTCTGAGGCTCAAACATTAACAGATCTGCTGAAAACACTCTTTATTTCATGACAATCGTTCCTGTTTTCACCTAATTTATTATGCTGTCTTCAGATCTCCTGTAAATGGACACTTAGGGCCCTATTTTAACGATCTGAAACGCAAGTGTCAAAGCGTAAAGCGCAAGTAACTTTGTGGGCGGATCCCGGCGCTGTTGCTATTTTCCCAGCGGGATAAATGCCTCTTGCGCCTGGCGCAAATCTAAAAGGGGTTGGCCTGAAGTAGCTTCATTATTCATAGGTGTGGTTTGGGCGTAACGTGAAATAAACCAATCAGAGCGTCATCTCACATTCCCTTTAAGAGCAGGTGCGCTTGTTCTAAAGCGGATTCCTATTATAACGGCGGATTTGCCAGGAGCGGTTCACAGCCTGAGCAGCGTTCTCGTCAGAGAAGTGACATTGGGGATGGAGAAACCCACCCAAATTAACTTCTGTTAAACAGGCGTATGATAATTTGGGTAAATGTGTAAGCTACATGCTTTTATAATAAATTGTCATTCTATCTATCTATCTATCTATCTATCTATCTATCTATCTATCTATCTATCTATCTATCTATCTATCTATCTATATAATGTATGATTTGCAAAAATGAAAACTGCTGCTTAGATGAGAGAATCAACGTGTATGCGCGTTGTGCACACGCTACATTGATTATGGCCAAGCATGCGCCCTTAAAATAGCATAATGAACAACGCGCAACGCGCCACTGACTTTAGACTAGTTTTTTTCTGGTCAGTGGCGCAATTGGTTTATAGAACAGCAAAATAGCATGAGGGAAAGTTTGCGCCGGAACACGCCTCCTCTTTGCGCTGAACCGCCCCGGGGAGCGCAAGTGTATTTCTTAGTTAACCGACGTGCGTCTGTGGAGGGAAAAGTCCGCTTTGCGCGGGTGCAAAATAGGAATGATACATGCGTCAGTGTACAAAGTCATTTGCGCCGAGTGCAAGATAGGGCCCTTAAAGTGTTACGTGCGGGCAGGAATGAAGCAGAGAGTGAATCCAATCGCAAGCACTATTTAATTAAACAAACCGGTAAATCCAACGGAACGCGAAGACAGGAATAGCAAACGTAACAACATCAAGAACTCTTCAAGTCAACTCTTCTCTTCAAGAAGTCTACAAGGACTTCTTCTTCTTTGGGCTTATTGGCGGTTCGCATTCTTAAAAAGAGCATTACCGCCATCTACTGTAGGTAAAAGATCAGAGACAATATCACAACTCCCAGAACAATCAGGACTCGTGCTTTCAATGTTGCTGCGTGTTCAGCTCCTCCAGCCAAAGTCCCTCATCTTCCAGAGCGGGATATTGATACTAAAAACACTAATAGCCTATCTATATTCTAAAGATCAAATTTGTTCTATTTAAAAACTTTATTATTAACCTACCCCCCTCTACTGAGTTTAAAACCATCTTTAATGTTAATTGTTGATTATCTTTCATCTCAAATTCTTCAATTATCTTACTTCTTTCTTCAGAATATTTATTACACTTAATAAGTACATGCTCCACTGTTTCTCTGATTCCACACCATTCACATAATCCTGTAGGATGTTTTCCTATTACTTGCATTGTTGAATTAAGTCCTGTATGTCCCAGTCTTAATCTAGAAATAATACAGTCTTCCTTCTCCCACTTTAATTCCTTCCTCTACCTACCAATGGTTGTATTAAATGTAAATGTCTACCTTTTTCCTCATTATCCCAATACACGATTGCCAATTTTTTTTTATCTCCCGTTTACTCACAAGGGCTGAAGTAAAACACTAAATACAAAGGAACGGGTGAGTGAAACAAGACACAGCTGGACAAATTAACTAAGAACACAGGTGGAAAACATGAACACAAACGAGGGGCGGGAAAACTGGACAGGACTAAACCAATACACAATAATGGGGGGAACACAAGACATGACATGAACCCACACCGTGACATACAGCTCATTTCATTGATGTCAACAGACTGAGAGTATGTGTTGACTACTATACAGTATGTACGCTAATTTGTCTTGTATGCTTCAAAAATTCTGTTCAAGAAATAAATAATTCACCCCATCTGAAAATGTTTTTTCTCCTATTAACTACACACCGACTATATTTATGATAGAAGAAATTACGGAACCAGGAGTGGCCTCTATCATTGATTAATTAAATAATTCCAAAGCAAAGGATGAGTTTGGATTGGACACAAATTTCATTAAAGGGTTATGACATGAGAAACCAAATTTGCCTTGATCTTTTGGTATTTAAGAGGTCTTTGTACCATTAAAACCTCCTGCAAGTTTCATAGCTTAAGACGTCCTCCCCATTATAAACGAATCATTTATTTAATCAAGCTCTAAATACAGCTCGTTCTAGATCCTTTGAACTTAGTGACGTCACGGTACGAAGTGACGTACCAGTCGTTTGCATATGACCGCCTCCAGCGCAAGACAACTACGCCTCATTTGACATCATAGCATGCATTGACGTGCAGCGAGGGGGTCTGTTTATGCCACGCAGATGTGCCTTTCCTGGCTGTGGACAAACAACATGTTTGAATACTGCCGAACGATCCAGACGTCAGGGAAAGCAGTTGGATGCAGTTTATTTGCAGCATATGCAGCCTGCCAAAGCCTTATTTGTTCGGTGAGGGATGTAGATGAGTGTGACAGCGGGCGCATGTTAGTGAAAGAACGACGAGAGAGAGAGAGAGAGAGAGAGAGCCCCGGCCGTGTGCGCGCCTTCAAACTGTCTTGCTCCGCCTCTCTCTCTCCCTCGCGCATATGAATCAAAATCAATTGACCCTTCGCTAAGCCCCGCCCTCCCTAGTTACTGTTGCTACGCCTGTCAAGCTTTCGCGTCTGGCACGGCTATTACAGTAGGCCTATGTATGCACCGGTATCAGACATTCCCAAGGAGATATTTAGTCATTTTTGGCGAACAGGTCAAATATCTGACAGAGCTAGACAAAAGGGACTGCAGTATGCATTCGAGGGATATATCCACGAAATTTTTTGCAACCGATTAGAGAATAATTGAATCAAAATCGAAGCTAAAGCCTATAGGTCCCAACGCAAGCAGCAACCGCCTCATACGCTGACAATTCAACTGGGAAACAAACAAATTGAGGAACAGCTATGTTCATGCACAGCAGGGTAAGTGACATTTGAAAATAATCTAATAGTTATAAATCAAACTTATCTTACAGCTTATCCATAAGTCTTGTGGAATAAACACAAGACATTAGCCTGACCACTTTGCAATAATAACATTTTCCCGCTTATATTTTTAGTGCGCCAGGCTACTGCTCACACGTCGTGGGTCTAATTTACGCCTTGGACCTGGCAAGATCCAGAGATGCATCATCAACAACACATACAACGTCGCCCTGCACGAGTCTACCACAGCAGTGGCACAAGCCAAGGGGTAACAAAATAAGGGCAGTGCCAATATCATCGGTAGTTGCCGCTAAAGCTAATGAAAACTGTATGCGGCGACCAATCGACTGTCGGTATACAGGAAGCAGGTAAGTTGATTTGGTTATGGTTATAGTTATGTGATTTGGCAGACGCTTTTGTCCAAAGTGACATAGAAATAAAAACAACACAATAGTTCAAATGAACAGTGACAGTTTTAAAATGTTGGTAATACTACATTAAGGAGGATAGAAATAATAAACAATAATGTCAATTCAATCAATAGCCTAATAAAAATAAGACAATACCATAATATACAAACAATAACATTAGAGAGGCAGGTTTCCAAGCACAGCAACATTTTGTCATATAAAACCCCTAGCTTTGTATTGATAGGGTATTCTCTTTCAGGACCTTCTCAGTTACTGAGGAGAAAATTGCTTTTTTAAAAAGGCAGACAGGAGCACCCATCAGCTACTTGGTAAACAGACCCCCTGTTGACATAACTATAGGAGGAGAGAGATACCCACTAGGAAGTGGTTTGAGCCATCAGGTAAATGAATGAGATGAGGCAGTACTACAATAGATATTCTTTATTGTGTACTTTACATGAAATTCACAAAAAATGTAATGTACAGGACAGTGTAGGACATTGCACCACGTCAGTGTTATCTTCCTTGACCACTTAGCTCTTCTTCACACAGACAACCTTAATCTTTGATGATATGTGGCTGGAAGTTAGACAGCATGCTGACTACATACCATATTTGATTATGTTCATAAGCCGGGAAATCGGGATTTGGCCTGACACAAATTTAAACTTCTTTATCTTTGCAATAGCTCTTTCAACATGAACCCTGTGCTTGGCTATTCTTTTGGTTATTTCAACATCTGCATGTTGCATCTGTTTGCTCTTGCAAAAGGTGGAATGTTAAGTTGCAAACCAATCTCCTCAACTTCCTTCTCTATTAGAAAGCCTTTATCAACCATCAAGCCATCTCCTACACTGTTAACAATTTATTGTAATTTTACAGGAAATTCCTGGCAACTAATTGCAGTAAATTTACAGCAAGTAATAAATATAGTAATAAATAATACAATAAAGTACTGTATTTATACAGCAGTGCTACTGTGATTATAGTAGCATTATTACAGTAAAATGCTGTAATTTATTACAATTTACTGTACATTTACTAAGTTCCATATTAGCCAATTAAAAACACAACGATGGTAAAAATTTACCATTGTACAATTTTTGCCACCATTATGGTGAACAGTGTTGCCTTTAGTTGGGCAATTTGACTCTAGATTTCTTTATGTGAATTTATGGTCATCATACATCATTTGTTGCAAAGAAAGTCAGAAACAAAAGTGGTCTAGTGATAGGCGTATAGTTTACAACATAATAAAATACAAAAAACAACTGAAAGTGGTTATTTGTTATTAATACATTTTTTATACAGATCAGACATCAAGCTGATATTTTTTCTAAAATTGGGAATGTAATATTTGGACACACACACAGACATCAAGAATCTACATATGAATCTCAACAATGGTGACATGCTTTATGCCGCAATGCATTCTGGGAGGCTACATAGTTTAAAACTCCCAGCATGCATTGTAGCATGAAGCATGTCACCATTGTTGAGATTCATATGGTGATTCTTGATGTCTGTTTGTTTCTAAAAAAAAATTATAATGATTTTTTTTTAAAAATCAAAAAATGTATACAAAAATACCCTGTGTCAAGTAAGGTCAAAGTTATTTATTAATAACAAATTACAACTTTTGGTCAGGGTCCAGGATAAGATTAGTGAATCATTCTCCTTTTTGATAATGAAAACTATAACACCTGAACACCTTTGGTTTTGTTTTCCTATGTAACAAATTATATGCTTTGGTAAACACTGTTACAAAGACCAAAATTTAACTTAAAATGCTAAGAGTCAAACTGCCCAACTAAAGTAAACACTGATCACCATAATGGTGACCAAACCTTTTAAAACATCGACATCTAACCTCCGTTCATAGACTTATGACTGAATTAAAGTCAGTCTGGTTAGTAATAAGTGAAGCTGGTAATGCTGTGTGTGGAGTTGTTTAATCATCCTCTGCTGAGATCTTCAGAGATTTAATGTCTTCTTTTTATCTTTATCTGATTTTAAGGCTGTGACTGGATATCCATAGACTTATAAAATAGATTTCATGGTAATGTTTCATACCTGATTCTTCCTAAAATGTTTGATTCTGGTACCGTTGGCAGCCGCCGGGCAATTTCAAAATTCAAACAGCAGCGATCCCACAATGCTATGCGGTGGCTGTAAAATAATGCTTCTACAGTGTAGTTACAATAAAATTACAGGACTGTCCATACATTTCCCATCATGCATTTGCATTTACAATAAAAACATGAATACAATATGTTGTTGTAAAATTTATTGTAAAAATTACATCAATTGCTAACAGTGTACATTGAGATAGCCACACTGAATGTACCCCTTCAAAATGTCAAGGATGTTGCACTCATTGAAAATCTCTTTGTCAGAAATTGCTCCAGTGAAGAGGGCAGACACATAAATTACTGCACCTCGTGGATCACAGGCCACTAGAGACTTAAGGGTGTTAGTAGACTTGTAGGTGGAGTAAGTCTGACTCTGAAACACTAGTGAGCTTGGTCTCTGAATCTTAAGTTCAGTGCAGTCTAAGATGGCAAAAGTATTTGGAAATTCTTCCTTAAATTTAGCTGGCATGTTCTCAGAAATAACATCCCTGTGTGGCCAAATAGACAATTTGCCAAGACTATAATACATATAGTCCACCCAGGAGTTGATCAGTGTGTTGACACTCTGTAAACGGATGTTAAATCTGAAGGCTAGGTCTTTGTGGTCCAAATTTTGTCTTAATCTCATTAAGGTCAGTAACAATTGAGTTTGCAGTGAAAGTTGTTTGATCTCATTATTGACACGTTTGTATGAGAGAGGAATGTGTGTTTGTGGTGCACTTGGGTCAGTTGGAATGTTAAAAAATTCACACAAGCTGTTAAATTGCTCATAAGAAAACCCTGTGCAGTAGTGGAAATAATCAGGCACATGGCTTTGGTTTAAAATCTCTGGGTTTAAAGCTGAGGTGTGTGCATACTGAAGTACCTTTTGAAGATGATGGAGTTGGCCATCCTTTGCCTCGAGTTGAAGCTTAAGATTTATGATGTCCTGCTTGTGATTGGCTAATGCGTCCTGCAGATTTCTCAGTTCCTCCATAGCTGTCAACATTGAACATTGAAAATAAGGGAGATTTCCCGGGGTCCATCCCCAAAATAAGGGATTTTTTTTACACGATTCTTACCCACAAACTTAAAAAAGCACTAATCATTAACAGTCTAAAGAGTTGATGTTCTATTATGTGTGAGAGAAAGAGACAGTGTGTGTGAGAGAGAGAGGTAGAGAGAGACAGTGTGTGTGTGTGTGTGTGTGTGTGTGTATAGGGGTGTGACGGTTATTATATAGCAATCGTGAGACAGACGGTTATAGTTGAACACCGTCATTAGAACTCTATAACCGCCAAAACCGTGTTATTAAAATATTTGTATTTTTTACAAACAATTTTTATCATAGAGAATGTTTAAATACTAATATCAGCTTACGAGGGAAACAGAGGCGGAGTTAGTGCTGCGATCGGAGGCTGAGTGCTGGAGATGATTCGGGAGAGGTCTGTGCCCCTTACCGATCAGAGCGCGCGCTGACACGGAGTAAAGTCTTGTTTACTCGACGCGTCTGCACGAGCGCGGAGGTGCGCGCGGCAAAAATTACGCGTTGGGTGCGCAAGACCAGCAAAAGACCCCATTTCGCTTGCCTGTGTGCACGGCATCTTTTGTAACAGCGCGCGCGGCGCGGCATCCAAAGAATAACGACTTCAAGCCGAATCTGGCCGAGCTTGTACGTCTCACATAATCAGAGCGTAAAGATACGGAATATTTTACGGGAAAATACTAAAACGGGAAGACCGCGGGAAAAGAGCTAAAATACGTGAGAAACCCGGAAAAAACGGGAGGGTTGACAGCTATGAGTTCCTCTCCATGGTCGCCCATATCATGTTCTTCTGTAAATGACAAAAAAGAGAAAGAAAACATGGAATGTTACTAATTTATGTTATTTTCTTCTGTTTTATAGCTTCTACTCCTTGAGTCTGCAGGACCATCATCTGCGAACCAGCCGTCAAACGACTTCCCGGATTTCCCTCTGCCAACACAGCCGTCAAATTTCTGTGCAGTGCTGCATGAAAAAAACATGTGTAGCTACAGAAAATTGACAATCACACCATCCCAGTCTTTAGCTTTAGAAAGAGAGACCAGACAACAAGATACAAATCACATCTGGTATCTTGCCCGGGCTCCCCGACTAACGTCAAGTGTGTTCAAGACAATATGCTCTAGGAGAGCTGACTTTGACACCTTGGCTGTGAGAATCAAGGGCACATCCAAAATGCAGACCAAAGAATTGAGGAGAGGGGTAGAGCTAGAACCTGTGGCAGCCAGTACTCGAGTGTAACAGGTAATCTGGTATACCCTTGCGGCTTTGTAGTGAACCCCCATGCTCCACACCTTGGCACATCCCCATACCGGAAGGTCGTAGATGGTACAAGTTTTGGCCTTTTGGAAATTAAATGTCCTGCAAAGAACAGCTGCCAAGACTGTCCCTATCTCCAAAGACAAGCAGATGGTGGTTACAAGCTAAAGGAGACCCATCCGTATTACTACAAAATAATAGGGCAGCTGGGACTCACAGGCATGCCTTGGTGTGACTTTTTTGTAATGTGCGCAGAAGACTACCACTTGCAGCGGATATATTTAGATGTAGAAAAGTGGGGTAAGATGAAAGACAAATTAGATTTGTTTTTCTTTGATTACTTCCTTCCCATTTGTAATCAGTAACTAAAAACCAGATACAAATAGCGATTTAAACTTACCATACGTAGAGTCACTCTGTTGTGATGTACTGTGAAATGTGTCCTCAGTGGAGTTTGAGGTGCTGGCTTCCTGCTGAGTTTGAGGTGCTGGCTTCCTGTCACACACTGTAAAAAAATAAAATCGTAAAAAAAGAGTCAAAAACAAATACCGTAAAAATAAAGTAAAATATCCTAATCTAAGTTAAGTGCAAAAACATTTCACAGATATTTTTCTTAAATGTTTTACAGACAAACACTGTTATTTTACAGCTATTATCTGGATTATTACGATCAAACACCCTAGCTGTAAAAACAATCCCATACAAAACAGTCAATGACTTTCAACAATGGCTGCCACACAAAAACCATAAAATGAATGTACAATAGCCTAATTTAAATAAGTGCAAAAGTAGAAATCTTCATTAAGCTTTTTAACAGAAACACAGTTATTTCACATATTTTCAGATTTATTTATTAAGAAACATGTAGGTGATGCATGATTTACTGTGACTATACGTCACTGCATTAGCAACTACACAGTTACTGTCAGTTAAATAAAGCAACATGCAGCATTTCATCAGAGTATTTCTGCTCATCCTGAACTGAAGCACAGGCTCTACTCTTCAACACAATGGTGACCAACAAAACACACCATACCGAAACAATTTACATCCCAACAGATCATTAAACACTAACAGATCTCTCAAGATCTCTGCATCCTCACTTATTACAATCCAGACTTTATTTATTGCATACTAACATTCTTACTGAGAATTAACAGATGTTTAGAAGTTGTTTTTTTAAGGAAAATAATCAAGTTTGATGTCACCATGATGGAGATCAGTGTTTGCTTTCGTGGGGCTCTTGACCCTTTGGTTTTAACATTACTTTTGCTCTGGCTGCTTTAACTGTGTGTCGCTGATACATATTTATTATGGTAGGAATCCAAGAGAAACTCAGATCAGAAGATCTGATAATTTATTAGTGATAAAAGTCATTTTAGTAGTGATCATGTAGTTGAATGCTTTATTGATGCCACCTAAAGAGTGTAATTGTTAATTGCTATAACAAATGTATATCGAATATATAGTTAAAGCAGCCAGAGAAAACTAATGTTATAAAACTAAAGATCAAGAGCCCAACTAAAGCAAACACTGATCTCAATCATGGTGACATCAAATTTCTGTTAAAGTTTTTTGCATTTTTTTAAATTAACATATTTTACTTTAATTTAATGTTTTTTTGTTTGGCAGCCGTAGATACCAATCATTTGACCCCTTTTTTTTACGATTTTTTTACAATGAAGGTATTTGATCATTATAATGCAGGAAATACCTGTGAAATAACAGTGTTTTTCAGTTTATTTAAATTTGAATATTTTACTTTAATTTTATGGTTTTTGTTTTGCAGCCACAGCTGCCAGTCATTTGACCATTTTTTTTATGATTTTTTTACAATGAAGGTATTTTATCATAATAATGCAGGAAATACATGTAAATAACAGTGTTTTTCAGTTTATTTAATTGATGATGTTTTACTTTAATGTTACAGTTTTTTGGGCTGCCAGTCATGTAATCATTTAACTGTTTTGTTACCGTTTAATTACAGATTATATTTGTAATTTTACATACATTTTTATGTAATTTAAGAAAATAGAAAAATATTGTGTGAAAAATACAATCAATTTTCTGTAAAAAAAATGTGAATGACTGGAATTTGTCATTAATGTCACAATACCTAAAATATCAGCTGCATTTTTATTTTACAGATATTATTTGTAATTTTACAGTGTTTTGAGTAAAATTTAAAATGAAAGAAAATTATCGTCAAAAAATCACAGTTATTTTCTGTGAAATTAGGATTTTTTTTTACAGTGCACTGTAAAAAATAAAATTGTAAAAAAACGGTCAATGACTGGCAGCTACACAGCAAAAACTCCAGTGTTAAATTAACTCTCCTGGGAGTTTATATGGCTCCAGACTCAGTGTTAAAATATGGGGCCAGTTGTTCAAAGGTAAGCTGATCGGATTTTGGTTATCGGATTGGATCAAATTTTGAAAATGGGTTGTTCAAAAGGGAAAGAAGGAATCTGAAATCAGATTAGATCAGGGAATCCAATCCTAGTTTTAATCTGGATCAAACCTTCAGTTTGTGTTGTTCAAAACTTGTCAGTGGGATTTGGATAACTTTGATCCAAAAAAACAGGATTATCCTGATCCCAACAGGGGGTAGGATTTCAAGGTGGATTTCAGGAAGAAAATGTAGTAAAACTTTAAAATTTGTCAAATAATACATTTGTATCATTTACTTTTATTTATATTTTGCACTTGACTTCTGTAACCGTTGTAACAGTGATAAAAGTAGACATGGGCTAACAATTCAGTATATTCAGTATAGAAAAGTAAAAATAAAATAAAAATTATCTTGTCCCCATGAAATAATCCCCCAAACAGATTTCAATAACAAACATTTTTCGGTCATTCATCACCGTATATTAATTTCAAAGAAACAATCATCAGAGATGAGCCTGTCAAAAATAATGTCTAACAATTGCATCCCTTACTATACGTCC
Organism: Rhinichthys osculus; assembly: GCA_029959095.1. Lineage (NCBI taxonomy): Eukaryota > Metazoa > Chordata > Actinopteri > Cypriniformes > Leuciscidae > Rhinichthys > Rhinichthys osculus. The sequence continues at coordinate 54,386,302 of JARWKJ010000002.1, forward strand.
AGTCAGTCCCTGATTCTGACAGACCACCAGAGGTTGGTCTGGTTCTTCAACAGGCTCAGGTGCATCATAAACATCATCACAGAGAGGGACATTGCGCCTGGTAGCGATGTTGTGCAGGACGATACACGCAAGTATTATGTTGCATGCTCCCTGTGGTTCCACTCGCAAGTAGTTAAGGCATGCAAAGCGTCTCTTCAGAACTCCATTTAAACGCTCAATTGCACATCTTGTTTTGCAATGAGCAGTGTTGAAGCGTGCCTGCGCAGGTGTGGTTGCTGCAAGAAAAGGAGTCATCAGCCATGGTAGGAGCACTGTAAAAAAAGATTAGTTGACTCAACTTAACTAAGTCAAGTCATCTTGTTGCTTTGACTGAGTTAATTTGAGTCAACTTATAGTGTCAAGTTTATTACACTTCAAAACACGAGTTGACTCAACTTCCTGTATCAAGTAATGTGGACTGGAAAACATTACTTAAGAGAACAAAAAAAAAGATGTTGCTTGAACTTATTTCGGTAAATGGATTCACCTCGCATTCACCCATTCATTCACTGACGGCGGTGTCAGCCATGCAAGGCGCCAACCAGCTCGTCAGGAGCAGCTGGGGTTAGGTGTCTTGCTCATGGACACCTTGACACTTGGTCAGGTGGAACCCGGGATTGAACCACCAACCTTCCAGTTTGTAGACAACCTACATGAACCACTGAGCCACTGCCGCTCAGATTTTACCAAGTTAGGGCAACATTATTATTATTGCATTCGGGGTGATATTTGTCGGTTTCGAGAAAGTAGCCTACAGGAATATACTGTGAATTAACAGAGCTCAAAGTCGACACTCAGAGGCTGTGTTCAAAATCATATCCTATACCCTCAATCACTATTAGTTCACTAATATAGTCCACTTGACTGAGTGAATAATTCAAAAAAGTTAATTGAGACCCTGATGAACACCTGCTGTTAACAATCAGAATCACTGAAGGAAATAGGAACAAGAAGAACAGAAAAAAAGACGAAATCAAGATAAAATACATTAAATCTTAGCAAGAGATCTCAGCAGAGGAGGATTAAACATCTCCACAAACAGCATTACCAGCTTCACTTATTACTAACCAGACTGACTTTATTTCTGTCAGACGTCTTCAGAAGTTCTTATTAAAAGGTGACAGAGGTTTAGATGTCATTTTATTTTCATTTGATGTTACCATAATGGTGATCAGTGATTGCTTTAGTTGGGTTCTTGACCCTTGACTTTTGAACATTAGTTGTTCTTTGGCTGTTATAGCTGTGTCTTCAAAATACATTAGCTATGGCACAAAGCTGAAGATAACAGGATGACAATGACTGTTTGTTAATAGAAACAATTTTCATATTATGGATGGATTTACTGATCTCATTTACTGCCTAAAATTGTTAAATTGTTGATGTCTTGTAGTTTAGATTTTACAGATTGAGATCTATCGGGGATTTAACGTTCAAAAAATAATGTTTTAAAAAGGTTATACTAGGGCTGCACGATTAATCGCACAATATTGTTATGCGCATCTCATCAGTAAAGCCAGTATCAAGTTAATGAGATAATTTAGTGATCATTGAGCATTATTGAAGACACCTGATGATAACAAGCAGAATCACTGAAGGAGAAAATCACAAATTGTAAGCCACCGTTATGGCGATCAGTGTTTGCTTTAGTTGGACTCTTGATCCTTATACTTTAAGTTTAAATTTGGTTTGTCTGCTGTTATTGATTTATTACATTCAAATGAACAAAGACAAGTGTGATCTGATAGTGTTGGTTATGTTTTGACATAATCATGCTGTGATCTGAAAAATGAAACCCATTCAGATGATCAGGTTTAACTTGATAGCAACAGTTTAGTGGTTCTACAGCATATGACAATAGTATTTTTCTTATAATCCAAAACATTCAATAAAAATTGTTCTGATCAAATCACTTTCAAATGCATTTATTTAGAAACACAGACATCAATAATCAGCCTGTGAATCTCAACCGCGGTGACAATAATAATCCTTGTCGCCACCAATCACAACTCATTAATGGCTCCCATCATGCATTGTGGTATGAATAAATTATGATCTGAATTGTCTATGTAATTTACTTTTCCTAATTGAATATTCTGCTCGTCACCATTGTTGAGATGCATTGACTGAATCTTGATATCGGTGTGTGCCTAAAAGAATGATTTTTTTTTTACAACTTTTAAGAAATCCTTTATATTATATCTCAAATTCTGGATACTCATGCAGAATCTCAGTTATGCTACAACCAACAGCTTAAATCACAAACAACTAGTTCAAATGATGAATGTCATAAAATAACCAACACCATTAGATCTTTTTTTTTTTTTTTTCTTGTTCATCTGGCAGGTATAACTCAGATACAACAGCCAAACAAAATCTAAAGTTAATAATGTAAGGGTCAAGAGCCCAACTAAAGCAAACACTCATCGCCATAATGGTGACCTGAAATTCCGGTTTTCTCCTTCAGTGATTCTGCTTTAGGTGTCTTCAATAATGCTCAATCATCACTCAATTAATCACTTAATTATCTCATTAACTTTAACACTCTTGAGTGTGGACTCATATACACTCCCAGGTGTGTTCATTTAACACTGAGTTTTTGCTGTGTACAAAGAGCCGTAGTTAACTGACAAGCTGAGCCATATCGCATTAAATATCGTTGGCGATATGTCCTCGATTTTAATGCGATTTGGCTCAGCTTGTCAGTTAACTACGGCTCTTTGTAGTAAATGCCGCTCCATCTGAAAGCAGGTGAAGGTGATTTACTACTAATCAAGGAACCGGCTTTACTGATTAGATGCGCATAACAACATCGTGCGATTAATCGTGCAGCCCTATGTCAAATACCCACACACCAATTGGCTGACGTGCTGGGGCTTGTGTTCAATTAAATCAATCATGCCCAAGGCCTATAAATACTATGTTCACTACAACAGAAATGGTGAAACCATGGACTCAAAAGGACCTAATTTCACTGTTGCAGAAAGCCATGCACTGCTGGAGGGTGTTAAGTGCCATTATGCCTCAATAGTAGGAAGCTCTGTTGCAAGTGGAATGGTGACTAACAAAAGGAAGAAAGACATTTGGGTTGAAATCACCTAGAATGTAAATGCAATGGGGTCTGGCCAGAAGAGGACCTTGGAGCAAGTCAAATTTAGATGGAAGAACCTGAGGGCCAGAGCAACGAAGGACCTTGCTGAAGCAAAAAAACACCCAAACAGGCAACAAATCCTTTAAGAAAGGTGAATACACAGATATGATTCTGGACATTATTGGAGGTGAGAACTCTAAAGCTCTGCATGGGATTCAAGGTGTTGTAGGGGATGGTGAGCCTGCAATTGTAGAGGAAAGTGAGCCAGTTCCTCCTAATGCAGAGGAAACATTCATTCTGGATCTCAGCCCTATTATTGAAGAACAACCTGGATCCTCACTGGTAGAGCCAGCAGTCACAGGAGCTCAGAAAAGAGTCTTGAAGCGTCCTTTGCCGAATAAAATGATGATTTCTATGAATCACTTCTTAATTTAACACTCATATTTTAACACTGAGTCTGGAGCCATATAAACTCCCAGGAGAGTTAATTTAACACTGGAGTTTTTGCTGTGTACACTGTAGAAGCATTATTTTACAGCCACCGCATAGCATTGTGGGATCGCTGCTGTTTGAATTTTGAAATTGCCCGGCGGCTGCCAACGGTACCAGAATCAAACATTTTAGGAAGAATCAGGTATGAAACATTACCATGAAATCTATTTTATAAGTCTATGGATATCCAGTCACAGCCTTAAAATCAGATAAAGATAAAAAGAAGACATTAAATCTCTGAAGATCTCAGTAGAGGAGGATTAAACAACTCCACAAACAGCATTACCAGCTTCACTTATTACTAACCAGACTGACTTTAATTCAGTCATAAGTCTATGAACGGAGGTTAGATGTCGATGTTTTAAAATGTTTGGTCACCATTATGGTGATCAGTGTTTACTTTAGTTGGGCAGTTTGACTCTTAGCATTTTAAGTTAAATTTTGGTCTTTGTAACAGTGTTTACCAAAGCACATAATTTGTTACATAGGAAAACAAAACCAGTTTTCATTATCAAAAAGGACAATGATTCACTAATCTTATCCTGGACCCTGACCAAAAGTTGTAATTTGTTATTAATAAATAACGTTGACCTTACTTGACACAGGGTATTTTTGTATACATTTTTCATTTAAATCATTATAATTTTTTTTTAGAAACAAACAGACATCAGGAATCACCATATGAATCTCAACAATGGTGACATGCTTCATGCTACAATGCATGCTGGGAGTTTTAAACTATGTAGCCTCCCAGAATGCATTACGGCATAAAGCATGTCACCATTGTTGAGATTCATATGTAGATTCTTGATGTCTGTGTGTGTGTCCAAATATTACATTCCCAATTTTAGAATAAATATCAGCTTGATGTCTGATCTGTATAAAAAATGTATTAATAACAAATAACCACTTTCGGTTGTTTTTTGTATTTTATTATGTTGTAAACTATACGCCTATCACTAGACCACTTTTGTTTCTGACTTTCTTTGCAACAAATGATGTATGATGACCATAAATTCACATAAGAAGTCTAGAGTCAAATTCCCCAACTAAAGGCAACACTGTTTACCATAATGGTGGCAAAAATTGTACAATGGTAAATGTTTACCATCGTTGTGTTTTTAATTGGCTAATACGGAACTTAGTAAATGTACAGTAAATTGTAATAAATTACAGCCTTTTACTGTAATAATGCTACTATAATCACAGTAGCACTGCTGTATAAATACAGTACTTTATTGTAACAGTAAACAGTAAAAATCCTGTATATTACTTGCTGTAAATTTACTACAATTAGTTGCCAGGAATTTCCTGTAAAATTACAATAAATTGTTAACAGTGCACTGTTAGCAATTGATGTAATTTTTACAATAAATTTTACAACAACATATTGTATTCATGTTTTAATTGTAAATGAAAATGCATGATGGGAAATGTATGGACAGTCCTGTAATTTTATTGTAACTACACTGTAGAAGCATTATTTTACAGCCACCACATAGCATTGTGGGATCGCTGCTGTTTGAATTTCGAAATTGCGCAGCGGCTGCCAACGGTACCAGAATCTAACATTTTAGGAAGAATCAGGTATGAAACATTAACATGAAATCTATTTGATAAGTCTATGGATATCCAGTCACAGACTTAAAATCAGATAAAGATAAAAAGAAGACATTAAATCTCTGAAGATCTCAGCAGAGGAGGATTAAACAACTCCACAAACAGCATTACCAGCTTCACTTATTACTAACCAGACTGACTTTATTTCAGTCATAAGTCTATGAACGGAGGTTCGATGTTTTAAAATATTTGGTCACCATTATGGTGATCAGTGTTTACTTTAGTTGGACAGTTTGACTCTTAGCATTTTAAGTTAAATTTTGGTCTTTGTAACAGTGTTTACCAAAGCACATACTTTGTTACATAGGAAAACAAAACCAAAGGTGTTCAGGTGTTATAGTTTTCATTATCAAAAAGTAGAATGATTCACTAATCTTATCCTGGACCCTGACAAAAAGTTGTAATTAGTTATTAATAAATAACGTTGACCTTACTTGACACAGGACAGACATTCTGAATTTTTTGTATAGATTTTTTTGAAAAGTCATTATAATTTTTTTTTTTAGAAACAAACAGACATCAAGAATCAGCATATGAATCTCAACAATGGTGACATGCTTCATGCTACAATGTAGGGCTGCAACAACTAATCGATAAAATCGATAATAATCGATTATGAAAATCGTTGTCAACGAATGTCATTATCGATTAGTTGGTCTGCTTACGTCACGGGGAGTGTTTACTGGTGATTGGTTGAAACAGGCCAATCAGGATGCTCTCTGTCTTACACGCGCTTCATGAGGCACACACGCAAGGTCTCTCTCCCTCCGTTGCTCTGCCGCGCGCTCGCCGCTACACGGTTTGGAGCACAGTCTCTTCTGTCTCGCATGCGCGCTCTTGCTTGCGTGCTCAAATCCCGGGAGTTTGAACTAATTTGCGAGCCGCTATCAATATGCGGGTGACTTCCAGAACTTCCGGGAGACTTGGGATGTCTGTATTTTGCGTCTCGAGCATCAGGTTGCGCAATCAGTTCGCTCGCAACATAAGTGATGGATTAAAATAGTGCTACCGCAGAAATATTAAATTAAAACGGTCTTTACAAAGCGAAGCACTAAATATAAAGGCAGTTAATAACAGCAGCAGTAAATTATTGTTTTTTAGTCACTGTACTCAGTGGTTTTTTTAGCGAATGTTTGTGCACTAATGCATCATTTTTCCTGTCTTTTTAATCAAGCCTGTTAGCTTGCTGCGTACCTCCACTCCGCTCTCTTTATATAGCATTTGTCTACTATTAAGTTTTAATTGTTTTTCAAACGCGATCTACTGCGGCTCTATGTTCACACGCTTGTTTTCAGTCTTTCTATATTTATTTTTACAAACTATCCTTATAATTCAATTAATTTTAAATAAAAATTAAATTAATTATATATTTGAGATGTTTTTAGTTTATATCTTCACATCTGAACAACATGTCTGTAAATTTGTTTTAACAAAAAATGTGTTAAAACAATATGTTGGATATAAATGTTTTTTTTTTTTTACATTAATCATGGTTGTCAACTTGCCATCAGCAATTATCATTAAAAACAATGCAAATATTGATATTTGTAAAACTCAATGTGTGGCTTTTGCACTTTTTAAAGTACACTTTTACACATAAATATCCTAATTTAGGGTTTTAGGTATACCTAAATAGGTATACCTAAGTGTAGGTATACACTTTATTTTACGGTGTCCTTGTTACATATGTTACATGTACTTACTGTAGTAATAATAGTAAATTATGCATAATTACAAGCAACTAACCCTCAACCTAATCCTACCCTATTCCTATAGTAAGTACATGTAGTTACTTAATATTACTCTGTACTTAAATATATAATTACACTAACAAGGACACCTTAAAATAAAGTGTAACCGGGTTTTATTTAGTCATAATAAACAAAAAATCGAATTGAATTTTTTATCCGATTAATCGATTAATCGAAAAAATAATCATCCGATTAATCGATTATCAAAATAATCGTTAGTTGCAGCCCTACTACAATGCATGCTGGGAGTAGGGCTGGGCGATATATCGCACGATATTGTTATGCGCATCTCGTCAGTAAAGCCGGTTCCTTGATTAGTAGTAAATCGCCTTCACCTGCTTTCAGATGGAGCGGCATTTACTACAAAGAGCCGCAGTTAACTGACAAGTTGAGCCATATCGCATTAATATGCGGACGTATCGCAAGCGATAATTAATGCGATATGGCTCAGCTTGTCAGTTAACTACGGCTCTTTGTACACAGCAAAAACTCCAGTGTTAAATTAACACTCCTGGGATATGAGTCCACACTCAAGAGTGTTGAAGTTAATGAGATAATTAAGTGATTAATTGAGTGATGATTGAGCATTATTGAAGACACCTGATGTTAACAAGCAGAATCACTGAAGGAGAAAAACTCAAATTGTAAGCCACCGTTATGGCGATCATTGGTTTTCTTTAGTTGGGCTCTTGACCCTTATATAATTATTTTTAACTTTGTTTGGCTAATGTGTCTGAGTTATATCTGCCAGATGAACAAAGAAAAAAGTGTTCTGATGGTGTTGGTTGTATTGTGACAATTATCATTTGAACTTTATGATTTTGATTTATGTTGGTGGTTACAGCATAACTGTGATTCTGAATAAATATCCAGAATTTTAGCTATAATAAAAAAGATTTCTTAAAAGTTGTTTCTAAAAAAATAAAAAAAGTTTTTCTTATAGGCACTCACAGACTTCAAGATTCAGTCTATGCATCTCAAAAATGGTGACGAGCAGAATATTCAATTAGGAAAAGTAAATTATATAGAAAATTCAGATCATAATTTATTCATATCACAATGCATGATGGGAGCCATTAATGAGTTGTGGTTGGTGGCAGCCACTGCAACATGCTTTATTATTGTCACCATTGTTGAGATTCACAGGCTGATTATTGATGTCTGTGTTTCTAAATAAATTTGTTTGGAAGTGTTTTGATTAGAACAACGTTTATTAAATATTTTGGATTATAAGCATATACATACCTATATTTAGGGCTGGGCGATATATCGCACGATATTGTTATGCGCATCTAATCAGTAAAGCCGGTTCCTTGATTGGTAGTAAATCACCTTCACCTGCTTTCAGATGGAGCGGCATTTACTACAAAGAGCCGTAGTTAACTGACAAGCTGAGCCAAATCGCACTAATATCGCGGACGTATCGCCAGCGATATTTAATGCGATATGGCTCAGCTTGTCAGTTAACTACGGCTCTTTACACAGCAAAAACTCCAGTGTTAAATGAACACACCTGGGAGTGTATATGAGTCTACACTCAAGAGTGTTAAAGTTAATGAGATATTTAAGTGATGAATTGAGTGATGATTGAGCATTATTGAAGACACCTAAAGCAGAATCACTGAAGGAGAAAACTGGAATTTCAGGTCACCATTATGGAGATGAGTGTTTGCTTTAGTTGGGCTCTTGACCCTTATATTCATAACTTTAGATTTTGTTCGGCTGCTGTTTCCGAGTCATACCTGCAAGATGAACAAAGAAAAACAATGATCTAATGGTATTGATTGTATTATGACATTCATCATTTGAGCTAATTGTTTGTGATTTATGCTGTTGGTTACAGCATAACTGAGATTCTGCATAAATATCCAGAATTTGTGATATAATATAAAGGATTTCTTAAAAGTTGTAAAAAAAAAAAAAAAAAATCTTTGTTATAGGCACACACAGATATCAAGATTCAGTCAATGCATCTCAACAATGGTGATGAGCAGAATATTAAATTAGGATTATTATTGTCACCACGGTTGAGATTCACAGGCTGATTATTGATGTCTGTGTTTCTAAATAGATGCATTTGAAAGTGATTTGATCAGAACAATTTTTATAAAATGGTTTGGATTATAAGAACCATACAGTTATACTGTAGGACCACTAAACTGTTGCTATCATATTAAACAAGATCATCTGAATGAGTTTCATTTTTCAGATCACAGCATGATTATGTCAAAACATAACCAACACTATCAGATCACACTTGTCTTTGTTCATTTGACTGTAATAAATCAATAACAGCAGAGAAACAAAATTTAAACTTAAAGTATAAGGATCAAGAGCCCAACTAAAGCAAACACTGATCGCCATAACGGTGGCTTACAATTTTAGATTTTCTCCTTCAGTGATTCTGCTTGTTATCATCAGGTGTCTTCAATAATGCTCATTCATCACTAAATTAATCACTTAATTATCTCATTAACTTTAACACTCTTGAGTGTTAATTTAACACTCATATCTGCATCATATCTTCCATCTGAAAGCAGGTGAAGGCGATTTACTACTAATCAAAGAACCGGCTTTACTGAAGAGACGCGCATAACAATATCGTGCGATATATCGCCCAGCCCTACCTATATTCATATATGCTGTAAAATCAAAAAGTTGTTGCCAACAAGTTAAACCAAACTAACTCAATAAGATTCATTTTCAGATCTCAGCATGGTTATGCCAAAACACAACCAACACTATCAGATCACACTTTTTTTTTTTGTTCATTTGACTGTTATAAATAAATAACAGCAGATATACAAATTTAAAGTGAATGTATAAAGGTTAAGAGCCCAACTAAAGCAAACACTTATCGCCATAACGGTGGCTTACAATTTGAGATTTTCTCCTTCAGTGATTCTGCTTGTTAACATCAGGTGTCTTCAATAATGCTCAAACATCACTAAATTAATCACTTAATTATCTGTTGAGTGTTAATTTAACACTGGAGTTTGTGCTGTGTAGTAAATGCCGCTCCATCTGAAAGCAGGTAATGGTGATTTACTACTAATCAAGGAACCGGCTTTACTGACGAGATGCGCATAACAATGTGATGCGATATATCGCCCAGCCCTAGCTGGGAGTTTTACACTATATAGCCTCCCAGAATGCATTGCGGCATAAAGCATGTCACCATTGTTGAGATTCAAATGTAGATTCTTGATGTCTGTGTGTGTGTACAAAGATTACATTTCCAATTTTAGAAAAAAATATTAGTTTGATGTCTGATCTGTATCAAAAAATGTATGTTGTTGAAAAAAATCTATTAATAACAAATAACCACTTTCGGTTGTTTTTTGTACTTTATTATGTTGTAAACTATACGCCTATCACCAGACCACTTTTGTTTCTGACGTTCTTTGCAACAAATGATGTATTTGGTAAATTACAGCATTTTATTGTAATTTTCACAAATAACAGGATAACAGTATATTGAATTACAATATTAAATTGTAGTTCTGTCCTGTGAAATTACAGGGAATTCCTGGCAACTTAGTAAATATACAGTAAATTGTAATAAATTACAGCATTTTACCGTAATAATGCTACTATAATCACAGTAGCACTGCTGTATAAATACAGTACTTTATTGTAACAGTAAACAGTAAAAATTCTGTATATTACTTGCTGTAAATTTACTGCAATTAGTTGCCAGGAATTTCCTGTAAAATTACAATAAATTGTTAACAGTGAGTGCATATTAGCAAATATTGCCAAGATGAATAATTGACATTCTACAAACAAACATTTTTATAGGTTTGTATTAGTTTATATATTTTATAATGTAATAATTTCACAGTTAATCTACAAATGAATGTAGAGACAACATAAAGACAGTATATTTTAAATACTTGTTTAATGCCATCTTTTTATGAATGAAGGTCAGTTTCACTGATACTAATACAGCTATTGATGTCTGGATAAAAATGATTTTTTCCCCTAATTTTAAACATTAATTATAGCCAGCCATCCAACATGACAGTGTAATTGAAAGCCAAAAATTAACATTTTGTTAGGCTTCAAAAAATATATAACAACTTTTAATTTACGTGAACTTAAAACAATCATCAGATAAACCCATAATAAATGTCATATTTACTTTTGCCCTTTCAGTCTAACGTTATACACGTTATCCTCAACTAGCGTCACTTCACAGCTGCTGCTGAAGCGGCATGTATCCCCAACAGTAGGCATACATTTTTTTTTTTCATTTTTGGCAGCGTTGCCAAATACATATCGGCGTCTTTTGTCTTTTATTTGAGCCGCTTGGGTAACTTCGTTTAATTTTCGCGTTTAGACTCGTCTTGCCAGTCCTCCTGTTTATCTTTCGCGGTTTCGCACCACGCACCATTACGGACTAGTCCATTTTAAGTAGGGGGTGTTATGTGTAGGGACAGATAACCATGAACTGGACATTTTAACTACTAATTAGGGCTGGGCGATATATCGCACGATATTGTTATGCGCATCTCGTCAGTAAAGCCGGTTCCTTGATTAGTAGTAAATCACCTTCACCTGCTTTCAGATGGAGCGGCATTTACTACAAAGAGCCGTAGTTAACTGACAAGCTGAGCCAAATCGCGTTAAAATCGAGGACATATCCAACGATATTTAATGCGATTTGGCTCAGCTTGTCAGTTAACTACGGCTCTTTGTACACACCAAAAACTCAGTGTTAAATGAACACACCTGGGAGTGTATATGAGTCCACACTCAAGAGTGTTAAAGTTAATGAGATAATTAAGTGATTAATTGAGTGATGATTGAGCATTATTGAAGACACCTAAAGCAGAATCACTGAAGGAGAAAACCGGAATTTCAGGTCACCGTTATGGCGATCAGTGTTTGCTTTAGTTGGGCTCTTGACCCTTATATTATTAACTTTAGATTTTGTTCGGCTGTTGTATCTGAGTTATACCTGCCAGATGAACAAAAAAAAAAAAAAGATCTAATGGTGTTGGTTATATTATGACATTCATCATTTGAACTAGTTGTTTGTGATTTAAGCTGTTGGTTGTAGCACAACTGAGATTCTGCATAAATATCCAGAATTTGAGATATAATATAAAGGATTTCTTAAAAGTTGTAAAAAAAAAAAATCTTTGTTTTAGGCACACACAGATATCAAGATTCAGTCAATGCATCTCAACAATGGTGACGAGCAGAATATTCAATTAGGAAAAGTAAATTACATAGATAATTCAGATCATTATTTATTAATACCACAATGCATGATGGGAGCCATTAATGAGTTGTGATTGGTGGCAACAAGGATTATTATTGTCACCACGGTTGAGATTCACAGGCTGATTATTGATGTCTGTGTTTCTACATAAATGCATTTGAAAGTTATTTGATCAGAACAATTTTTATTAAATGTTTTGGATTATAAGAAAAATACAATTGTCATATGCTGTAGAACCACTAAACTGTTGCTATCAAGTTAAACCAGATCATCTGAATGAGTTTCAGATCACAGCATGATTATGTCAAAACATAACCAACACTATCAGATCACACTTGTCTTTGTTCATTTGACTGTAATAAATCAATAACAGCAGACAAACAAAATTTAAACTTAAAGTATAAGGGTCAAGAGGCCAACTAAAGCAAACACTGATCGCCATAACGGTGGCTTACAATTTGTGATTTTCTCCTTCAGTGATTCTGCTTGTTATCATCAGGTGTCTTCAATAATGCTCTATGGTCACTAAATTAATCACTTAATTATATCATTAACTTTAACACTCTTGAGTGTTAATTTAACACTCATATCTGCATCATATCGTCCATCTGAAAGCAGGTGAATGTGATTTACTACTAATCAAGGAACCGGCTTTACTGATTAGATGCGCATAACAACATCGTGCGATTAATCGTGCAGCCCTACTACTACTTCAACATTTCAACGTATTTCTTAAGAATATTAATAACAATTAATATGCTTTTGAAGCGTTCATGATGATAAAGGGCTTTTTCTTTTCTTTTATATATATTTTTTTGAGGTTGGTTGGGGGGCCCCCCCTACTACGACCGCTGGTAGGGGGCCCCAAGCAGCCGCCTACCTATGCCTCTATGTTAAGACTGCCACTGTTCATATGTTCAGATGTGTTCCATGTTCATTAAAAATAATAAAAATAAGGAGGTTTTGCAGAAGAATCTGAAATCTGTAATTTTAAATAATCACACAAATCCAAGTAGTTACAGTATAAGTTTATTATTCACTGAATAATGTTTCCTCATCTTTCCGTTACTCTGTTGCACCTCTAAACAGCGCTCCACGTTAAAGTCAACGCACAAAAGCCTGCAGAATCCGTGCATTATTCCTCCTGTGGTCCAGACGGCAGCTGATCTGAGATCAGTTATCAGAGATGCAGCTGTGTCTGTGGTCAACTGTTTTAAATATCGTTTGTACACAAATAGGCTATTGTCTACATAATGTTATTGGGCAAAACATTTCATCACTGCAGATCTGACAAGGCATTTTTTTCTGGTGTTTCTGATGGAGTCACAGCGCCCCCTTCAGGAGACACACAGCGGCACACGATTCAAAGTGAAAGTGAAAGCAGTTCTGACATTTTGTAAGTTCTCTTATGATGTCAGACATTTCACATCGACGTTCAAGTGTGTTCTCACCAAGCTGTCCACAGTCCTTTCTACTTTTGGAGTGTGCACATCAGAGGTGGGTAATCCAGGGGCCAAAGAGTAAAAGTCCTGCCATAAGTTTATTCCAACCATAACCTCAGTCAGCTGATTTCACTAATTAGTTCTGTCTTCTGTCTGAATCAGCAAAAGCTGATGTTAAAAATAGACATTAGATGAAATAAGAGTTAAGAGCCCAACTAATGGAAACACTAATCACTGTTATGGTGACTTTAAATGAAACGGAGTTAAACCTCTGTTAATTCTCAATAAAACTTCTGCAGACCTCTGACAGAAATAAAGTCAGTCTGGTTAGTAATAAGTGAAGCTGGTAATGCTGTTTGTGGAGTTGTTTATTCCTCCTCTGCTGAGATCTTCAGATTTAATGTCTTCTTTTCTCTTCAGTGGATTTCATCTAAGACTGTGTCTGAAGTCAGTTGTAGTTCTTGTGTTTCTGCTCGTCTCTTTTTCTGTTCTCTTCTTTCCTTCAGTGATTCTGCTTGTTAACAGGCTTTATTAAGGTTGCAATTACTCTATATTTAATATACACAGATTATTTTGGCTACGATAAGATCCAGTTCTGGTTTATTTCTTTACTCTTGGCTGACATGTGGCCAGAGGTATAAAGTCCAGGTTCAGAAAGTAAAAGTCCTCCTCAGTATTTTGTTCCAATCACCTGGATTTGCTAATTCAGACAGGAGACAGAACTAATTAGTGAAATCAGCTGACTGAGTTCATGGGTGGAATAAATTTATGGCAGGACTTTTACTCTTTGGCCCCTGGATTACCCACCTCTGGTGCACATATAGACTGGATTGCTTGAATCTCTCTCCTCTTCGCCCAAACCCGCCTTTGTGAAATATGATTTTCACAAAAATAACTGCTTAAAAATAGACATGTTCCAAAACAACACTCTTACACCACCAAATGTTAGTATATATATTGGAGTCAATTTGCGGATGATGTCACTTGAAGAAAAAATTACTTTTGTCTAATCATATTTTTTTAATAAAAAATGAGGTCAGAGAAGCATTTTCTAGTTTTATTCATATAACCTGCTATAGACATTATCTTATTCAATTTAAAAATATATATATGTCAAATTATATTAATAGACAGCGATTCATATGTTACTGTGCATAAATGTCTGGCAAAATGTACTTGTTTTTATTATTAAAAATATTGATGGAAATTCTATTTTACAGTGGAAACAAACTCTCTATGCAAGTCAGAAAGACAAACTCACACATTTTATTAATGACATTTTTTAATGACTAAATTTCATTCATAACATTCAGTTTGAGTCTGGAAAATCATGTCAGTTTCTTGAGCAAATTGCTTCAAAATATCCAGATCAAACGAAGAGAGAGATAAAACATGGAAACAGTTGTGCTGCTGTGTGATGTTTCAGCAGAACTCGCTTGTCCTGTTGGAGAAACAGTGAAATGTCAAATCTACAGTCATAATCTATTGGAAATTTGCCTGATAAATCACAAAGCTTAAAGGCAAAGCTCAGGCAAAGGTTCTCCAGCATTCGCTGTATCGGCATTCAGTGGTTCAGCATCTAGAAAACCATGATAAAAGGAAGTGTGTAGTGGCAGAGCAGTGCTTTTCTCAGACATGAATAAAGCTGAAACAATATCGGAATATTTTAATTCTAAATAATATCTGAAAAAGGCATTGCAATGTAGGCCTATAATAATTGAATTCTTGCAGTTTGCCTACCTAGTTTGGCAATAATTGGTTATTTGAGGGAACTATGAGACACAAGACATTCATATTCATCTCTTTCCTCCTTCTTGATCTCCACACTCTTCCTCAGCTGATAGGATCCATCATGGTTTGGTCTGACTCCTGTGGATTCAATCTGATCTTCAGGCATAGATGTGTTATATTTTCTAATGGTCATCATCACGTCTTTGGGGTGGAAGCCGGTGGCCAGACAGGTCAGTTTCAGCTCGGATCTGTCACTGGTAGACCGTATTAACAAATACACATCTGGAGGAGCTGAAAAGACAGAAATCAGTTCATCAATCAGTTTCATTTCTATATGAAACATGCAGATAATAAACACATTTAAGCGTCAGTTCAAATATGATTTCTGTTCATATCCGATTGGAATCCGAACACATTTAGCATGTGTGAACGGAAAAAATAAGTTAAAGGTGTATTGTATAATATTTAGGAGTATCTGTTGACAGAAATGCAATATCATATGTTTTTATAACTATGTTCCTGAATGGACAAACGTCCCAGCTAGCAGGGAACATTCTCAGAACATTGGCTAACATTCGCTATTTGGTTAATGTTTTAAAGAAATGTTCAAATAATGTTTTAAGGATGTTTTCTCATTTCAAATAATGTTTCTATAAGGTTAAATGTATATAGGCTAAGATATAACGTTTTAACTGTAACATTATGAGTATGTTTTGGGAAAGTTGTTGAGATAAAAGATTATACAATGTTCCATAATAACAAAGGAGGAACATTATCAAATCAACGTTCGCAAAATGTTTTGAGGATATCATTGAGGCCCGAGCTGACGGAGTGTATTTTATAAAATGTTCTTGTAATGTGACGTGTTAAAGCAAGAATTTTATCCTACACAGCAAAAATTCCTGTGTTAAATTAACTCTCCTGGGAGTTTATTTGACTCCACACTCAAAGAGTTAAAGTGTTCAAATATGAGTGTTAAATGAACACTGAAGAGTGTTAAAATTAATTCGATAATTATGTTATTAATTGTGTGATGATTGACCATTATTGAAGACAACTGATGTTAACAAGCAGAATCAGTAATGGAGAAAATCTAATTTTAAGTCACCATTATGGTGGTCGGTGTTTGCTTTACTTGGGCTCTTGACCCTTAAATTGTTAACTTTAGATTTTGTTTGGCTGTTATAACTTAGTTGTAACTGCCACATGAACAAAGAGAATGGTGTTCAGGTGATGATGGTTATGTTTATGTTTAGCCGTAATCATCATTTGACTTGAATCACTAAACATCATTTACATTTAGCAGATGCTTTAACCAAAGTGACTTACAACAGAGGACTACAATTTAGACAATTAAGTTTACCTTGTTGATTACAGCAGCCTGGTGATTCTACAACATACAATTTGTAGCATTGTCTATAGAAACCTAAATATTATTAATATTTCTCTTCAAAAGATTTAGATTTGTTTTATTAAGATACACAGACATCAAGATTCAGCCTGTGAATCTCAACAATGGTGACGATAATAAATTGTTGCAGTGCATTCTAGGTGCCACCAATCAAAACTCATTCATGGCTCCCATCATGCATTGCAGTATGAATAAATTATGATCTGAACTGTCCTTTTTCTAATTAAATATTTCATTTGTCACCGTTGTTGAGATGCATACACGCATGCTTGATGTCTGTTTGTACCTACACAATTTTTTTTTTTTTTTTTTATCAGAACAAGTTTTAAGAAATCCTTTGAAATATATTGAAAATTCTAGCTCTTATGCTGTAGAATCAATGTGATGCTGCAATCAACAATATAAATACAAGTCAGAGATTAGGCTCTAAATTAGTTTTGTGATTCAGGTAAAATTATGATTATGTCAAAACATAACCAACAACTTTAGATCACCTTTTCTCTTTGTTCATCTGGCAGTTATAACTCAGTTACAACAGTCAAAACTAAATCTAAAGTAAAAAATGTAAGGGTCAAGAGCCCAACTAAAGTACACACTGATCACCATAATGGTGACTTAAAATTGTGATTTTCTCCTTCAGTGATTCTGCTTGTTAACATCAGGTGTCTTCAATAATGCTCAATCGTCACTCAATTAATCACTTAATTATCTCATTAACTTTCATCACTGGAGTTTTTGCTGTGTTCCTTTTAGGAAAACATTCTGGGAACCAAAATAAAACTACCCGCTGAAAACATTATTAGAACTTCATGGTAATGTTCCCAGAACGTTTTTAGAACAAAACATTTCTAGCTGGGGTGTTTCGTTAGTATGTTGTTCTTCGTGCAAAGAAGCCGCTAAAGTCAGCGAAATAAACACTCTCACAATGATGAATAAAGTAACAATAATATTCACATAGATAACATATTGTTTTACTGAATAATTAAGTAAACCTAGCTTCTTAATTTATCTTTGTAAAGAAACCTCATTGCTGAACTTGATACTCTCTGCTGTCTCAGACGACGACATCACTTCCTGACGGCTGCCTGTTGCAATATGCAACCTTACCACTAGATGCCGCTAAAAATGATACACTGCACCTTTAAGAGCAGATGCGAGCAGAAAATTACAATATAATGGTGATATGTTTTGAGTCTGGCCTCCTTCTACCGCTGCCTCAGAAGTCACAGTAGTCCAGCACACCAGCTACACATTGTGTCATGTTTTAAATAAGAAAACATCTGTATTGCAAAGCCCTCTATATTGCTACTTTGTTTGTTTTTTTACACGTACCTACAGTACCAACACAACATAATTTCCATAGAGAGCAATGCAGATATTACGGAAAACGAAAGAGTGGCATGGACACATAAATCAAAAAGAAATACACATTGTGGACAGTGAATCATTTAAGATCAGATTACATTCGGATGCACGGATAATCAGATTTGGACTGCCACACTCTTAGAACAGATGTGTTAAAAACAACACATAATGTGTTAAATTTTAACACATGTACTGAATCAGCTCAGGGACAACACATATTGTGTCAAATTTGACACAACTTATGTGTTCCTTTCTTTAACACATCTATTGTGTCAACTAGGTCAACACAAAGATGTGTTATTTTTACACAAATATGTGTTTACTTGTATTTTGATGGATTAATGTGGAATTAAAAATGTATGATTAAAACATTTTGTGTAGACAATTTACACATGTGCATCAAGAAAGAAACATGTACATTTGTTCATGTAAATTTATTACAGATTAAATTTGTTTCACATTAAAAAAAAACGTGATTAAATCCATTTCTGTTATCCGTAATACACTCTAAAAAGAGACGTGTTAAAAATGACTTGTT
The DNA here is from genome assembly GCA_029959095.1 of Rhinichthys osculus. Taxonomy (NCBI): domain Eukaryota; kingdom Metazoa; phylum Chordata; class Actinopteri; order Cypriniformes; family Leuciscidae; genus Rhinichthys; species Rhinichthys osculus. The sequence goes on from JARWKJ010000002.1 coordinate 54,405,009, forward strand.
GTAACTCATAAATAACTTGTGTTTACACTGGCCTGTTTGTTTGAGAACACAGCAAACACTGCATACCATTCACAGTGATGGTGAGTGCCGGCGCGCTCTTATAAAATGATGAGTTGAAAACAACACAACCTGTAAAAAGAGATGTGTTAACAATGACACATGTTGTGTAGATTTTAACACATGTGGTGTGTGTGCTCAGGGACACCACATGTTGTGTCGATTTTAACACATGTGGTGTGTGTGCTCAGGGACAACACATGTTGTGTAGATTTTAACACATGTGGTGTGTGTGCTCAGGGACAACACGTGTTGTGTAGATTTTAACACATGTGGTGTGTGTGCTCAGGGACAACACATGTTGTGTAGATTTTAGCACATGTGGTGTGTGTGCTCAGGGACAACACATGTTGTGTAGATTTTAACACATATGGTGTGTGTGCTCAGGGACAACACATGTTGTGTAGATTTTAACACATGTGGTGTGTGTGGTCAGGGACAACACATGTTGTGTAGATTTTAACACATATGGTGTGTGTGCTCAGGGACAACACATGTTGTGTAGATTTTAACACATGTAGTGTGTGTGTGCTCAGGGACAACACATGTTGTGTCAAATTTAACACACAACCTGTGTTGATTCTTAACACACCTCTGTGTTTATAAGGACTACACATTTAGTATTAACTTTAACACAACTAATGTGTTATTCCTCTTTCACAGAAGTGTGTTGAAACCTTTTACACACTAATGTGTTATAGTTACACAACTTGTGTCAGATATTACATGTGACTGTAGTCGGTGTGTATTTGCCAGAGTTACTTCCTGTGTTTTTACAACTGAGTGTTTTTATGAACACTGAAACGTATTGTTAACTTGTGTTTATGTAGTCCAGTGACGTTTAATAAAGAGTTTGTTTGAACATTTGGATGGTTTAGACATCATGAATCTACTTAGACAAGCTCTTATTGACTATTAACTGAGGTTTCGATGTTGATGTTTCACTGAATGTTTTATCTGAAGTCACCAGAATTGTGATTAATGGCTCCTTTATTTGAGCTCTTGACCCTTTACTCTTATTTTAGTTTGTCTCTGGCTGCTTTAATTGTATTTTAATGAAATACATTTGCTATGGAGAGAGATAAGTTGATCAAATGTTTCTTGATGATGTCATAATCAGCAAGAGCTGATCTGATCAAGTTTATGAGTATATGGATGGTGTGTATTTTAGGGCTGCACGATTAATCGCACAATGTTGTTATGCGCATCTAATCAGTAAAGCCGGTTCCTTGATTAGTAGTAAATCACATTCACCTGCTTTCAGATGGACGATATGATGCAGATATGAGTGTTAAAGTTAATGATATAATTAAGTGATTAATTTAGTGACCATAGAGCATTATTGAGGACACCTGATGATAACAAGCAGAATCACTGAAGGAGAAAATCACAAATTGTAAGCCACCGTTATAGCGATCAGTGTTTGCTTTAGTTGGGCTCTCGACCCTTATACTTTAAGTTTAAATTTTGTTTGTCTGCTGTTGTTGATTTATAACAGTCAAATGAACAAAGACAAGTGTGATCTGATAGTGTTGGTTATGTTTTGACATAATCATGCTGTGATCTGAAAAATGAAACCCATTCAGATGATCAGGTTTAACTTGATAGCAACAGTTTAGTGGTTCTACAGCATATGACAATTGTATTTTTCTTATAATCCAAAACATTTAATAAAAATTGTTCTGATCAAATCACTTTCAAATGCATTTATGTAGAAACACAGATATCAATAATCAGCCTGTGAATCTCAACCGTGGTGACAATAATAATCCTTGTTGCCACCAATCACAACTCATTAATGGCTCTCATCATGCATTGTGGTATGAATAAATTATGATCTGAATTGTCTATGTAATTTACTTTTCCTAATTGAATATTCTGCTCGTCACCATTGTTGAGATGCATTGACTGAATCTTGATATCTGTGTGTGCCTAAAAGAATGATTTTTTTTTTTTTTTTACAACTTTTAAGAAATCCTTTATTATATCTCAAATTCTGGATATTTATGCAGAATCTCAGTTATGCTACAACCAACAGCTTAAATCACAAACAACTAGTTCAAATGATGAATGTCATAATATAACCAACACCATTGGATCTTTTTTTTTTTTTTTTTTCTTTGTTCATCTGGCAGGTATAACTCAGATACAACAGCCGAACAAAATCTAAAGTTAATAATATAAGGGTCAAGAGCCCAACTAAAGCAAACACTGATCGCCATAACGGTGACCTGAAATTCCGGTTTTCTCCTTCAGTGATTCTGCTTTAGGTGTCTTCAATAATGCTCAATCATCACTCAATTAATCACTTAATTATCTCATTAACTTTAACACTCTTGAGTGTGGACTTATATACACTCCCAGGTGTGTTCATTTAACACTGAGTTTTTGCTGTGTACAAAGAGCCGTAGTTAACTGACAAACTGAGCCAAATCGCATTAAATATCGTTGGCGATATGTCCTCGATTTTAACGCGATTTGGCTCAGCTTGTCAGTTAACTACGGCTCTTTGTAGTAAATGCCGCTCCATCTGAAAGCAGGTGAAGGTGATTTACTACTAATCAAGGAACCGGCTTTACTGATTAGATGCGCATAACAACATCGTGCAGCCCTAGTGTATTTAATTTATTTATGTGCTGTTAATTATAATGATCTTGTGACACTACACCATGATATCCAGCAGTGCAGAATAAAAAAGATTTGTCCTGAAATGTTTAATCTACAGCAGAAACTAGTCAAACACAGACCTCAAGAATCAGCGTATGAATCTCAACAATGGTGATAAATGAAATACTTAATGCCGCAATGCATGCTGAGAGTCATGGATGAGATTTGTACTATGGTTAGGGCTGGGCGATTAATCGCACGATATTGTTATGCGCATCTAATCAGTAAAGCCGGTTCCTTGATTAGTAGTAAATCACCTTCACCTGCTTTCAGATGGACAATATGATGCAGATATGACTCTATGAGTGTTAAATTAACACTCAAGAGTGTTAAAGTTAATGAGATAATTAAGTGATTAATTTAGTGATCATTGAGCATTATTGAAGACACCTGATGACAACAAGCAGAATCACTGAAGGAGAAAATCTCAAATTGTAAGCCACCGTTATGGCGATCAGTGTTTGCTTTAGTTGGGCTCTTGATCCTTATACTTTAAATTTTGTTTGTCTGCTGTTATTGATTTATTACAGTCAAATGAACAAAGACAAGTGTGATCTGATAGTGTTGTTTGTGTTTTGACATAATCATGCTGTGATCTGAAAAATGAAACTCATTCAGATGATCTGGTTTAACTTAATAGCACCAGTTTAGTGGTTCTACAGCATATGATAATTGTATTTTTCTTATCCAAAACATTTAATAAAAAAATTGTTCTGATCAAATCACTTTCAAATGCATTTATGTAGAAACACAGACATCAATAATCAGCCTGTGAATCTCAACCGTGGTGACAATAATAATCCTTGTTGCCACCAATCACAACTCATTAATTGCTCCCATCATGCATTGCGGTATGAATAAATTATGATCTGAATTGTCTATGTAATTTACTTTTCCTAATTTAATATTCTGCTCGTCACCATTGTTGAGATGCATTGACTGAATCTTGATATCTGTGTGTGCCTAAAAGAAAGATTTTTTTTTTTTACAACTTTTAAGAAATCCTTTATATTATATCTCAAATTCTGGATATTTATGCAGAATCTCAGTTATGCTGTAACGAACAGCAGAAATCACAATCAATCAGTTCAAATGATGAATGTCATAATATAACCAACAGCATTAGATCTTTTTTTTTCTTTTTTTTTTTCTTTGTTCATCTGGCAGGTATAACTCAGATACAACAGCTGAACAAATCTAAAGTTAATAATATAAGGGTCAAGAGCCCAACAAAAGCAAACACTCATCTCCATAATGGTGACCTGAAATTCCGGTTTTCTCCTTCAGTGATTCTGCTTTAGGTGTCTTCAATAATGCTCAATCATCACTCAATTAATCACTTAAATATCTCATTAACTTTAACACTCTTGAGTGTGGACTCATATACCCTCCCAGGTGTGTTCATTTAGCACTGAGTTTTTGCTGTGTACAAAGAGCCGTAGTTAACTAACAAGCTGAGCCATATCGCATTAAATATCGTTGGCGATATGTCCTCGATTTTAATGCGATTTGGCTCAGCTTGTCAGTGAACTACGTCTCTTTGTAATAAATGCCGCTCCATCTGAAAGCAGGTGAAGGCGATTTACTACTAATCAAGGAACCGGCTTTACTGATTAGATGCGCATAACAATATCGTGCGATTAATCGCCCAGCCCTAACTATGGTGGCACCCAGCATGCATTGTGGTATGAAGCTTTTCATTTGTCACCATTGTTGAGATTCATACGCTGATTCTTGAAGTTTGTTTGATACCTTATACTGCAAGATTCTGAACCAACTATGTTTTTAAAAATTAAGTTATTTGCAATAAGCTCACCTTTTTGTTAAAAATCATTTACATAGTACACTTACTTTTCAAATAATAAACTCTTGCTGAGCTCAGCAATCGTACATGTCCATGATGATAACATTATCATCTGAGCATATTTTACCCATGATTTTCTCTGCTGTTTCGAATGTGCAAAATAAAAACACATTTACAGCAATCAGAGAAAACTAATATTAAAGAGTCAAGGGTCAAGGACCCAAATAAAGCTGACACTAATCACGATTCTGGTGACTTTAAATTAAACATTCAATGAATCGTCAACACCAAAACCTGTTAATTCTCAATAAGAGCTTCTGTAGAGTCTGACAGAAATAAAGTTAATCTGGTTATTAATAACAAGTGAAAGCAGCATTTGAAAAAGACATTGAAAAGAGGCATGATGTGATTGGCTGCCAAAAAACACCCGTTAATCTTTAAGTTTTCATGAATTAAGATTACATTTATTTATTTGAATGTATTGCTTTATTTATTTTAGAATATTTTATGGGATACCATATACAATATACCTATATTTTTTCATAAACACAAACTCTCCTCCACCCGGTGCTATTCTATCCAGAGTTACATTTTAACACACATTGTGTGCTAAAATCTACACAACATGTGTCAAAATGCTATCTACACATCACATGTGTTGTTTTTTTGACACATCTCTTTTTAGAGTGTAGGCTACACTTCAGCCAAAATGAATTAATTTAAAAAAGTAATGGACAACGCACCATATGGTAACGGTAACGGAGTTAATTTATTTAAAAAGTAATGCGTTACAATATGAGTTTCTGTCAAAAGTAACTGCGTTACAGTAACTCGTTACTGCCCAACACTGGTAATAACATGCACCAATGCTATATTTTCTAAATGTCATACTCATTTGTTAACAAACAAGTGTGCATTACTTCAATGAGCTCATTGTATATTAAATTATTACATTGTTAAATTAAGACATTTTTAGCTAAGCGCTATACAAATAAACTTGAATTAAAAAACTTAACATATTTGATTTAATCACAAACCAAGAGTAATTTGAGACATTTGTTTAGCAACATACACAGCAAAAACTCCAGTGTTAAATTAACTCTCCTGGGAGTTTATATGGCTCCAGACTCAGTGTTAAAATATGAGTGTTAAATTAACACTCAAGAGTGTTAAAGTTAATGAGCTCATTAAGTGATTAATTGTGTGATGATTGACTAATATTGAAGACACCTGATGTTAACAAGCTGAATCACCAAAGGAGAAAATCTACTTTTTTAAGACACCGTTATGGAGATCATATTTTAACACTGAGTGTGGAGCCATATAAACTCCCAGGAGAGTTAATTTAACTCTGGAGTTTTTGCTGTGTAGACACTTTTTAATAAAAGTTTATGCAACAATAATAAATGCTGTACCTTTACACTTCATAACAACTGAATACAATTGCACATTTTGCACTTAAAATATAGCCTACACTGTTAGCAAATGATGTAATTTGTACAATAAATTTTACAACAACATATTGTATTCATGTTTTTATTGTAAATGCAAATGCATGATGGGAAATGTATGGACAGTTCTGTAATTTTATTGTAACTACACTGTAGAAGCATTATTTTACAGCCACCGCATAGCATTGTGGGATTGCTGCTGTTTGAATTTTGAAATTGCCCGGCGGCTACCAACGGTACCAGAATCAAACATTTTAGGAAGAATCAGGTATGAAACATTACCATGAAATCTATTTTATAAGTCTATGGATATCCAGTCACAGCCTTAAAATCAGATAAAGATAAAAAGAAGACATTAAATCTCTGAAGATCTCAGTAGAGGAGGATTAAACAACTCCACAAACAGCATTACCAGCTTCACTTATTACTAACCAGACTGACTTTAATTCAGTCATAAGTCTATGAACGGAGGTTAGATGTCGATGTTTTAAAATGTTTGGTCACCATTACGGTGATCAGTGTTTACTTTAGTTGGGCAGTTTGACTCTTAGCATTTTAAGTTAAATTTTGGTCTTTGGAACAGTGTGTAAAGCACATAATTTGTTACATGGGAAAACAAAACCAAAGGTGTTCAGGTGTTATAGTTTTCATTATCAAAAAGGAGTATGATTCACTAATCTTATCCTGGACCCTGACCAAAAGTTGTAATTTGTTATTAATAAATGACTTTGACCTTACTTGACACAGGGCAGACATTCTGAATTTTTGTATACATTTTTTTTTTTTTTTTAAATCATTATAAATTTTTTTTAGAAACAAACAGACATCAAGAATCAGCATATGAATCTCAACAATGGTGACATGCTTCATGCTACAATGCATGCTGGGAGTTTTAAACTATGTAGCCTCCCAGAATGCATTGCGGCATAAAGCATGTCACCATTGTTGAGATTCATATGTAGATTCTTGATGTCTGTGTGTGTGTCCAAATATTACAGTCCCAATTTTAGAAAAAATATCAGCTTGATGTCTGATCTGTATAAAAAAATGTATGTTGTTGAAAAAAAATCTATTAATAACAAATAACCACTTTCAGTTGTTTTTTGTATTTTATTATGTTGTAAACTATACGCCTATCACCAGACCATTTTTGTTTTGACTTTCTTTGCAACAAATGATGTATGATGACCATAAATTCACATAAGAAGTCTAGAGTCAAATTGCCCAACTAAAGGCAACACTGTTCACCATAATGGTGCCAAAAATTGTACAATGGTACATTTTTACCATTGTTGTGTTTTTAATGGGCTAATACGGAACTTTGTAAATGTACAGTGAATTGTAATAAATTACAGCATTTTACTGTAATAATGCTACTATAATCACAGTAGCACTGCTGTATAAATACAGTACTTTATTGTACTTTTTTTTTTACTGCAAACAGTAAAAATCCTGTATATTACTTGCTGTAAATTTACTGCAATTAGTTGCCAGGAATTTCCTGTAAAATTACAATAAATTGTTAACAGTGTACAGAAGACGCACCATCTTAGATTGTGTTTTGGTTCCATATGAAAGTGAAACCAACCATTTCTGCAGCCCATGTCCTACATTTACAAATACACTCCTAATTAATCTAAAATCGTAATTTGTTATTTTACATATTATATTATGTTCCACAAAGTGTGTCTTTTAAAGTAATAGGTATACCTGCATGTCGGCAACAAACTGCAACAAAGCAGGAAGAAATCTTGGTGCGTTCAAGTAATCTCGTATAGATCGTAATTACGAGTTGAGCGTACTTGAACGCCACCACAATGTCGTAAATACCAGTGGGGAGCTCGGGATTTTATTTAAGCCCCGATCTGTACGAGTTGGGGGCGTGTCACTGAGAAACATGGCGGAATACCACAATACTTAAAGGTATTTATTTAGCAGTGATATTGATAGACTTTTCTATTTACAGTGAAGTAAGCTAATTGCCTGCACCGAATATGATGGCATTATAATATAACAATGTAAGGTAATGGTAAAGTTTGCAGTGGCTTCATAAAATAATTAAAAACATAAAACCAAAGCACACCTGATGCACATTTATTTGTTCTTCATTTCCGAGAACTAGAGTTTAAGAAACTTGCTCTATTTTTGTGTAATTAATTAATAAATTAATAAATAGATAGAAAGTACACCGCCATCTTACTCCGACGAAAGTGACTTGAACGCACATGTGGCACGCCGTTTTAACTTTTATTCATTTCCAGGATAAGAATACTTGATATCAACAATTACATTTTCACTAGTTAAAATGATAGTTATTGATATCAGGAATAATATTTCTACTAGTAACAATGGCAATTTTTGATATCAGGAAATACATGTTCACTAGTAACTCTCTTTTTCTTCTCTTTCTCTTCTTTGTTTCTGTCTCTCTTCTTCTATATTCTGTCTTTCTATTTCTGTCTGTATTTTAAACATCTTTCTCATTTTCTCCAGTTCTTCTCTCTCAGCTGTTCTTCTTGTTTCTCTTTTCTCTTTTTTTCTTCTTCCTCTCGTTCTCTCATCTGTCGTTTCTTTTCATCCTCCCATTCTCTCTGCTGTCGTTTAATTTCCTCTTGAGTCTCTTTTCTGTCATTTTCAGCCTCTTTTATTTTTCTTTATCATCTCTCTCTCTTGCTCTTCTTCTTTCCTCCTCCTTTTCTCCTCCAAATCTCTCTTTTTAGTTTCCTCTTTTTGCCTCATATGTAATGCTGCTATGATTCGTTCTTGTTCATTTTTCATCTTTTCTTTATCTTGTCTGTATTTCTCTTCTCTCTTTCTATCTTCTTCTTCTCTGTCCTTTCTCTGTTTTTTTATACTGTAATCTCTGATTTTCAATCTCTCTCTTCATCTCTTCTATATTTCGATGATATTCAGCTGTTCGCTGTTTTTCATCTTCTAATCATTTCTGGTTTTCAATCTCTCGTTTCTTCTGTTCTGCTTTTTCTTTCTCTTCAACCCAGCCTGCACAGCCATGTGGGGCCCACATGGGTTTGACGTGGGCTATCTAACTGGGACCCAACCAGTTTTGCTCCCGGTTTCCATGTAGGCCCCACATGAAATGTGTTCATGTGGGGCCTTCATGTGTTCATTTCATCTGGGTTTGCCCAGATGAAATGAACACTACTCAGTGTTCACACTACAGGCTGTTAAATGTAACACTGATCAGTGTTGGAGTTAATGAGATAATTAAGTGATTGAATATGATTGAGCATTATTGAAGACACCTAAAGCAGAATCACTGAAGGAGAAAATTATAAGTCACCGTTATGGCGATCATTGTTTGCTTTAGTTGGGCTCTTGACCCTTATATTATTAACTTTAGATTTTGTTTGGCTGTTGTTTCTGACTTATAACTGCTAGATGAACCAAAAAAAAAAAAAAAAAAAAAAAAAAGTGATGTAATGGTGTTGGTTATATTATGACAGTCATCATTTGAACCTTATGTTTAGTGATTTATGCTGTTGGTTACAGCATAACTGTGATTCTGCATAAATGTCCAGAATTTTAGATATAATATAAAGGATTTCTTAAAAGTTGTTTTAAAAGAAATCTTTCTTTTAGGCACACCCAGACGTCAAGATTCAGTCAATGCATCTCAACAATGGAGACGAGCAGAATATTCAATAAGGAAAAGTAAATTACAAAGACAATTCAGATCATAATTTATTCATACCGCAATGCATGATGGGAGCCAGTAATGAGTTGTGATTGGTGGCAGCCACTGCAACATGGATTATTATTGTCACCATTGTTGAGATTCACAGGCTGATTATTGATGTCTGTGTTTCAAAAAAAATAAAATTGAATGTGTTTTGATCAGAACAATGTTTATGAAATATTTTGGATAAAAAAAATACTGATAATCATATGATGTGGAATCACAAAGCTGTTGCTAACAAGTTAAACCAGATCATCTCAATAAGTTTCATTTATCAGATCACTGCATGATTTTGCCAAAACATAACCAACACTATCAGATCACATTTGTCTTTGTTCATTTGACTGTTATAAATCAATAACAGCAGACAAACAAAGTTTAAAGTGAAAGTCTAAGGGTCAAGATTCCAACTAAAGCAAACACTGGTCGCCATAACGGTGGCTTACAATTTGTGATTTTCTCCTTCAGTGATTCTGCTTGTTAACACCAGGTGTTCATCAATAATGCTCAATCATTATTCAATCACTTAATTATCTCATTAACTCCAAAACGGATCAGTGTTACATTTAACAGCCTGTAGTGTGCACACTGAGCAGTGTTTATTTCATCTGGGCAAACCCATGTGGGGCCTACATGGAAACCGGGAGCAAACCTGGTTGGGTCCCAGTTAGATAGCCCACGTCAAACCCATGTGGGCCCCACATGGCTGTGCTGGCTGGGAAACGCTCTTCTGAGTTTTTTCTCTTCCTCGAGTCTCTTCATCATGTTTTTCATGTCCATCTAATATTTGGCTTGTAATTCTTCTCTCTGATTCTCCATTTCTCTCTCTCTCTCTCTCTCTCTCTCTCTCTCTCTCTCTCTCTCTCTCTCTCTCTCTTTCATTATTTCCTCCATTCTCTTTTTAATGGACATATCTGCCTCCTCAAACATGCTGTTAGTGAAGCATCGACCCTCATTGGTGTTTTTCACATCTTCTATCATGTTTAACAGTGGAGTCACTTGAGTTCTGTCTTGTTTTTCTCTGTTATTGAAAGCCAGGAATCTGTTTCCACAATCTCTGATCAGCTTCTTCAGTTACTTCTCTTCACATAATCCTCTATAGATTTCCCCTCAAGATCGTCTCCTCTAGTGAACAGAACGATGCTGAACTGAGCAGATTTTGGACCAAAGATCTTCTTCATCAGATCTACAGTGTCTGTTTCTTCCTGGATGAATCTTCCCAGACTCAACACAATGACAAACACATGAGGTCCAGGTGATGACAGTTAAATACATTTCATTATTTCTTCCACCACATGATCATTTGTCAGTGTCGTGTCAAAGAGTCCTGGAGTATCAACAACAGCTACTGATTGACCATCAACTTCACCAACTCTCTTCTCACACACAGTCGTCACTGAATCCTTGTTTGCTTGACTCACAAAATCATTTCTTCCCAGAATAGTGTTTCCTGTTGCACTCTTTCCATTTCCTGTCCTCCCGAACAGCACAATCCTCAAACACTTCTGATCATCTGCTTCACCTTCAGCACCTGAAATCATGCAAGAATTCATGTAGTAATATAATCAGGGGTGCACAATAACTGGTGCACATTCGTGGTAAAAAGGAACGATTCGCACCAGAAAAAGTGTAGGGAAGCGCTTTTGAGTACCAACATTTTTGGGGACACGGACATGTTTACTTACTAGGGGAGGTTTTTTTTTCCATCTCTGGTAAGATAGCAATCATGATTAGGGAAGCACTATATATCTGTTTTAGAGATATCGCAGTGTGCGCATCAAGGATTATCACATCACAGAATGATGTCAAGAACAGGGATTAGTTGATCAGTCTGGTTTGGAACGCACTTGATTTGTGGATTAATTGCAAAGTTTACCCATCATAGAGTAAAACCCAGATAGCAAGCAAACATTCAAACAACATTAAAACAATGTTAATGTGTCAAATTTAAATGCATTGAATCAATATCCCTCTTGCACCCGCAATTAATGCTGAAATATCATCCATAAATCAATGGTAATGGCATTGAGTTAATGTTACAATGTGATGTTGGCTTACCATCATGTTTGCACTCTCAGAAAATGAAACACAACAACTACACTAAAAAAAATTATATGTTGGCTTTAGGGCTGGGCGATATATCGCACGATATTGTTATGTGCATCTCGTCAGTAAAGCCGGTTCCTTGATTAGTAGTAAATCGCCTTCACCTGCTTTCAGATGGAGCGGCATTTACTACAAAGAGCCGTAGTTAACTGACAAGCTGAGCCATATCTCACTAATATCGCGGACGTATCGTCAGCGATATTTAATGCGATATGGCTCAGCTTGTCAGTTAACTACGGCTCTTTGTACACAGCAACAACTCCAGTGTTAAATTAACACTCCTAGGAGTGTATTTGAGTCCACTCAAGAGTGTTAAAGTTAATGAGATAATTAAGTGATTAATTGAGTGATGATTGAGCATCTAAAGAAGGAGAAAATCTAAAATTGTAAGCCACCGTTATGGTGATCATTGTTTGCTTTAGTTGGGCTCTTGACCCTTAGATTAAAAACTTTAGATTTTGTTTGGCAGTCATAACTGCCAGATCAACAAAGAATTTTTTTTTCTAATTATGTTGGTTATATTATAACTGTAACGGGTGTGTCTTGTCTTTAACAGTTCTATGTTAAGTTGGATGCACGTCCGTTAACTCTTGTATAATCTGCGTTGTGTTCTTGTTGTGCTGAATAAAGAAAAGACCCGGACCACGACCGTCTGCTGGTTGCTCTTTTAATGAAGGCAGAAGAGTGGATTTGCCTGTACAAATCAACAAAAAAATACATAAAGCTGTCGTCACATGTAGTCTTTCCCACACAGCATACAGATCTCAAGCTCCTCCTCTCAGATAGCCTGGCGCGAACTGCACAAATCTACATAACTGATAAGCCTTTTAGTATTATCAGCAAAAATACTTTTAAATAAAAATGTAAAAATGAACTAAATAATTTATAAAATGCTCAATGTAATTGACAACATGAATTTCCTTCACATGCTTAATACAACCAGTGTAAATACTATGCTAAATGAATTATAATGAACATTATACACATACCTGTACAAATCAACAAAAAAATACATAAAGCTGTCGTCACATGTAGTCTTTCCCACACAGCATACAGATCTCAAGCTCCTGTTAGCAGATAATACAGAAAACTCTGTAGACTAGCACGTGGAAAAATGTCTACTTTAAAGCTTGCAAAAAGGCAGTTTACAAGGTTTATGTTCAATTGACATTAACTGCATGTTTACAACCTCGAAAATAACATGTATACATGCATAAAACAAAATTTGCATCATCCAAAAACCGAAATGAGTGTTTAAAACTGACGCGCAAAATATTACATTACCTCCTCTCAGATAGCCTGGCGCGAACTGAAGGAGGCGCATAAATTACGTCACAAAAACCTGCGACCTCTTAAAGTGAAAGTACAGGTATTAACACCATGGTCTGAATACAACATACAGGCATAAGTATTGACAATAAAACATATGTTAAACATATAGAAGACAATGTTCATCAGGATTTGGTGACATTTCAAACGTATAGATAAAGTAAAGATAATTTCAACCCGGTTACATTCACCCCTCCAGAAATTCACCAACATCCTGATATAGTAGAATCTCGAGACTGTAAAGAACACATAATACTTCTGCTACTGACACAATCTGGACCAAAATTAGACCTAGTCCACAGTCAACTTAGAAGTCACCTCACATACAAGGTTCAGGGAAGAAAGAGGTTGATCAGGTCTCTGAATCCCCTTAGCTCAATGCGACGCCTGATACGCCACACAACACTTGGCCCAAAAAAACTTATCCCATAGACATTTTCAAGTATCAATGCTCATAACACATCACAAAAAAACAAAACAAATATATATATATATATATATATATATATATATATATAACATACTACAATAACAATCACCAACATATATCAAGACTCATCTCTACTAAACAAAACGAGATTAGGAACTGCTCCTAAACAAAATGTTGGAACCCCTCAGAAATGGTCTCTGAACCATGGATTCTATTAGTCTGTTCACTGATTTCACTACTCTCCCTGCACGTGTTCTAATATGACCATCAGCTGCGGTCCTTGTGTGCGGGTCAGTGTGAACTAATGCGTCAGCATGTGGTGAGTGTGAAATATCTGATCGTGGTGCAGGTGAAATTGATGGGTAATCAGCAATTGCACCAACAGGACTGTGCACTGGACTAGACTGGTCCAACTCTTCTGAATCAGCTGACTCCAATTCAAGTGGGACTTCAGGTGACAAAACTGCAAGACCCTCACCATCTCTGGAATTCGACAGGTTCGGTGCACTGTCATCTTGAGCCAATAACCCAGACACTGAGGCTGTATCATCACCAGAGTCACAGTCTTCCTGAGCAGACTCCTCACTGACCAAAGACTGATCATTTGCATCTGTATCCTGGCTCTCATCCATCCCAGAAAATGGCAAGAAGTTGACCTCCAACAAAAGATTCCTGTGTACAACTCTCGTGTGTCCCTCTGCATCCTGTATTTTATAGACATGGATATTGGGATTTGCACCAACAACTATGTACACTCCATCCTCCCATTTGTCGGCCAACTTCCTCTTCCCTCGTTCTCCTTTATTTGCTACCAAAACACGATCTCCCACAGAGAGGTAGGTACCCTTGACACGTTTGTTGTACTGCCGGGCCTGGTGCTGTTGCTCAGTGGAAGAATGTTTCTGGGCGATTTCCATAGCACTTTTGAGGCAAGAAAGTAGGGACTTAGCATATGAGTCATAGTCAACAATCCCTGGGTCGTTCAAAACCCGCTTAAACAGAATATCTACCGGCAATCTGTGTACACGCCCAAACATCAAGAAGAAGGGAGCGTAACCCGTGGTCTCATGAATGGTAGCGTTATAAGCAAACGTGAGGGTTTGAATTTGTTGTGGCCACAGATGTTTTTCCTTAAGGGGAAGGGTACGGAGCATGTTACCCAAAGTGCGATTAAATCGCTCTGTTCCCCCATTGCCCATGGGGTGGTAGGCTGTCGTATGAGATTTGGCAACACCGGCCAGACGAAGGAGCTCTGCAATCAAGTTGCTCTCGAAATTGGTGCCCTGATCAGAATGCATTCTCTCAGGGAAACCGTAAACACAGAACACATTGTCCCAGAGCTTTTTGGCAACCTGCTTTGCCGTCTGATTGGTACAAGGGAATGCATGGGCAAGTTTGGTGAAATGGTCGGTGACCACCAGGACATCCACAGAACGCTGCTTACTGTCCTCCGCCGACCAAAAATCCATACACACTAACTCCATCGGGGCAGAGCTCTTGATGCTTTCTAGGGGCGCACGAGCAGCAGGTTCCGGCGACTTCCCAAACACACACCTCTGACAGCATCTGACATGTGCCCTCACATCCCTCTCCATATCAGGCCAGTAAAACCGCTGCCTTGCCAGTGAGAGAGTACGATCCTGCCCTTGATGGCCTGCCAGATCGTGTATGCCCAACAATGTCTTTTCCTTTAGACTCAGAGGCAACACATATTGACATCTTCTCTGCCTGGACACGGGATCTCTTGTTACCCGATACAACATCCCGTCATGGACTTCCAACTTGTCCCATTGTTTAAACAATCTGAGGACCTTCGAATCAGCGCCATGCCTTTCCCGCCTAGATGGTCGCTTCCTGGCTGCAACGAAAGGTAACACCTTAGAGATGCAGGAGTCTTGCTCTTGACTCAGCTGCAGCTCCTGAGCGGAGAACATGGGCGTAACATCCTGACCACTTGACAGCTGTTGGACGTTTTGAGCCAAGTAGAGTGCCCTGGATTCCGCTGCATCAATCCAGTCACAGTGTGCCTGACAAAGAGCTCTAATCTCGGCTGAATCACAAGCCACCTTGAATGTTGGATGGTCCCCTGATCTGTAGCTTTGAGACTGGCAGCTGACCCTGAAAGCATCCTGCACAGAATCCTCCTCTATCCCATTAGCTTCCTGAATCAGGGTGGGATATGGTTCCTTCAGCAGCCTCTGACAAACTGGCTTCGCGAAGAGGTCGCGACTCAAAGCATCAGCCACCACATTCCTTTTCCCAGGCAGGTGTTTGAGATCAAATGAGTAAGACGCAAGCTTAGAGACCCAACGGACTTCACATGCATCAAGCTTTGGCTTTGTCAGAAGGTAAGTTAGTGGATTATTATCTGTCCAAACTGTGAAGCTACGGCCTTTTAGCCAGTGGCTAAACTTTTCACAGACACTCCACTTCAAAGCCATGAACTCCAGTCTGTGAGCTGGATACTTCCGTTGTGATGTACTGAGGGTCTTGCTCGCAAAAGCAACCGGTCTGGCCTTGGTCTCTCCTCGTGGCACTTGAGAAAGCACTGCTCCAAGTCCGTTCAATGAAGCATCGACTGATAGAATAAATGGCTCGTCAAAGTCCGGATGAGCCAGCACAACACATCCCAACAGCATGGTCTTCAACCGATCAAAAGCGATTCCACATTCCGTCGACCAGTCTGCAAGAGTAAGCTTCCGATAGGCACCAAGAGGCTTCTTATCTCTAGCTGACCGTCCCCGCCTCTTCTGTCCAGCGGTAAGTGCAAACAAGGGCTTCGCAATAGAGGAACAGTTTGGAATGAAATGCTGGTAGTAGAAAACCATGCCAAGGAAGGATTTGATTCTCCGGACAGAAGGCGTGCACTCATCGTCCTCCATGAGGTCTCGTACTGTCATCCTGTTGATGACCTCCACTTTGGCAGGATCGACCGCCACACCCTCGCAATTAATGACATGTCCAAGGAATCCGACTTGTTCTTGAAGCAGATGGCACTTCTTCGGAGCCAGTTTCAAGTTATTCTCCCTCAACCTCTGAAACACTGTGCGGAGTCTGGACAGGGCCTCATCCTCTGACGACGCAAAGACAAGTAGATCGTCAAGATAACAGAGGAGTTTTGTGAAGTTCATGTCCCCAAAAATCCCAATCATCATCCTCATGAAGGACGCTGGACTGTTACACAGTCCCTGGGGCATGCGATTATATTCATGCAGTCCAAGGGGGGTTGTAAAAGCTGTGTACTTCTTGTCGTCTTCATGCATTGGGATGTTGAAGAAGCCAGAAGTGAGGTCCATCGTGCTAAAAAGGCAATTGCCACCAAGAGCAGCCAAACAGTCAGACTGGTGCGGCAAGGGATGGGCGTCCTTTAAGGTCCGGGCATTCAGCCACCTGAAATCAGTGCAAATCCGTAACCCACCGTCTTTTTTCCACACCATCACCAGTGGCGAAGCATACTCGCTTGAGGATTTCCTGATAATTCCCTTTTCCTCCATATCAGTGAGAACCTGCCTCAATTTCTGATAGTGGGCAGGAGGGACTCTCCTGTACGGCAAGCGAAAAGGCCGATCGTCGGTGAGATGAATTCGGTGTGTGTATCCCTTGACCTCACCACAGTCCAATGAGTGCTTGGAAAATATGTCTTGATACTCAATTAATAGCTGTGTGAGCCTGGACTTACAGTCTGTACTGACCTGACATGCGTCTATGTCAATATCACCTAAACCCAACTCTGACAGGCTTTTGGCCGGCTGACCAGCTAAATAGGCACTGGGCGATGTGTCAAGTTGCTGTTGCAGTATGTCATGCACTTGTTTCTCCGTATGAGATTGCTGTAACACAATGTCTGGCTGTTTGTTGTCTACGTCAGGTTGTTTCTCTGAAGCCACATGTAGACCCCGAGAAGCAGCTAAATCCTCAATTGCCAAGCATGGAAACACATCAGCCAATTTGCAATTTCTCTTCAGTGTGACAGCTTTGTCAGATGGGTTAACAACTGTCATTGGCACCCATCTATCACCCCAGAGAGGTGTGACAAGACGGCCCACTAGAACACCTCGTGGCATGGCTTTGGAGTTGGTTGGCTCTACGACAACGGTGCTTCCAGGAGACATCGGCACGCTAGTAGGGAGTCTACCCCAAACCAAGTGTTCATTCCTGGGTAGAAGTATCACTGCTTGGGTGAGCTTGACAGTGCCTATTTTGTCAGGAACCTCACTCCCTCTCCATCGCTCGACATTGGTGAACATCGACAAGAACTGTTCAACATCGGGATCAGACTGATGCTCAGGTCTGGAAGCCATGCTCCAATAGTCATTATCACCCTTCAGAGCACGAATCACATGTTTGATGACATTCGAGCCCAATATGAGATCATCATGCTGACCAGGCACAACCAATGTAGGTACAACACAGCGAGCTCCGTAAAGCTGTATCTCCAAGTCGTAAAAACCCTCAGGCCGAGTCTGCAAACCACCACAGCCAATCAAAACGATATTTTCTTTAGGGTGCTGCTTCTCAGGCAAAACACCAGCAGAGTTGAGCTTCTCTATCGCATGTTCGTTGATGCTACAAGCCATAGAGCCAGAGTCCAACATGCCTTTAAGCTGCACACTGTGATTGACAAGAACAGTAGCATAAAACTTGAATGACTATTCGGGTCCCCTTAGGTGCTTTGGCACAGCAGTCCTCATATAAGCGAGCTGGGTCATGTGTATCAAAGAGGGATTCATCCACAATACCCACACCGCCCCTCCCAAGGTGTGGGTTCTCTAGTTTAACTGGTGTTCCTGTCCACCAGCGCTGTAGGCAGGTTGAGAGCGGTGCTGGTTGGTCTGATCAGGGCAGTTCCTTTTCCAGTGGCCAGGCGATAAGCACTTCAAACACCTGTCCTCTCGCCTGCAGTGAGACAGTGTGGAATGATCAGAAGCCTTACAAACCCTGCACACCTTTTGAGAAGAGTGAGGCACTGTGGCTTGCACTCTGGGGTTAGCTGGCACTTGTGTATGCTGTGTAACCAGCCGATCTAACAAGTTCACCAAACTCCTCATGCAGTCATTGTCAACACTCGCAGTAGTCATGGGCACCGGAGATGGCACCGACGGTACAGTTGTGTTTGGGGCAGGTGTACTATCAGCTATAGGCACATGACACTGGGAATGGACTCTGTGCTCCACTGTGCTCGATTTAAGTGGCCTAACAGTTGCAGCCTGAGTTTTCTGTCCCTGCATGTGCTCATCAAGCCTCTCTTGTATCTCACCTGCCGACCATTTCTCCGCAGACTTGAACTTGAAAACACCTGCCAGAGACTGGTCTGGGCAGTATTTGATGAACATCATGCTGACTTCATGACCCGGGTCATCAATGTTTCGGCCCTGCCTTTTCAGATACTCATCCGCTACATCAACTGTTTTGTTTAGCCGTATCCAATATTCCATAGCATCTTCACCTGGCATGGGCAATGTATTGTAGAAATCTGCTAACGGCATGTTTGAGTAAGTCAGTTCGCTAAAGTGCTGTTTCAAAATATCAAAAATCACATGGGGATTTGCAGTATGATTAATAGATGTGTTGTTACGTAGCTTTATCTTCACCACATCCCCTGCTTTGCCCATAAGCTTCGCCAGGACTTCTTGTGAATGCTCAATCACTGGAATAGCTCGTTTCTTTAAATACAGAGTCATAAGATTTTCCCACTCATGAACTGTGAATTTGTCTGAGCTATCACCCCTGAATATAGGAGGCTCTCTTACATCTGACTGCATGACAACCTTGACGTTAGGTAATGTCAACTCTGAGGGCTGTACAGGATTACTGGTGTTGTGTGTGCACCTGTCAGATTTTAGCTTAGCTGTAATGGACTCACCTAGCTTCTCAGTTAACTGTGTAATAAGTGAGCCTAAGTCTGGATTCTGCTCAACTTGGCTTGGCATGGCACGATCTACATAACGTGTAGAGGTAAGCTGTGGGGTGTGTAACGCTGTGACACTAGGCCCTGGTGTTCTGGACTCTAAGGGTCTAAAGAACAAACCCCTCCCCACACCAAACTGGTCTACGATAGAGTCACGCTCATCATTGTCAACTTCACCCTCAAAAGAATATGTGTAACCCTCTGCCATATTTCAGTTCACTCGATACACAAAAAAATATGAGAGTAAAAAAACAATAAAATAAAATCTTAATGGTTAAACCGGAAGAGCTCCAAAAAAAAAAGATCAAGATAATCACATAAATCAGCAATCAATTGCACATCAGTAAAGCACTCTCTTAAATGCTATTATAATGAAAAAGTAAAAAAAACATCAGGATGCAGTCCAAAGGAATACCTGACCACGGTAAAAGGCGAGTGAATGCAGCTCCCACGGCGAACGAGCTGATGTCGATCTTCAGACCAATCCTTGAAAGGTCACGGCACCATTGTAACGGGTGTGTCTTGTCTTTAACAGTTCTATGTTAAGTTGGATGCACATCCGTTAACTCTTGTATAATCTGCGTTGTGTTCTTGTTGTGCTGAATAAAGAAAAGACCCGAACCACGACCGTCTGCTGGTTGCTCTTTTAATGAAGGCAGAAGAGTGGATTTGCCTGTACAAATCAACAAAAAAATACATAAAGCTGTCGTCACATGTAGTCTTTCCCACACAGCATACAGATCTCAAGCTCCTCCTCTCAGATAGCCTGGCGCGAACTGCACAAATCTACATAACTGATAAGCCTTTTAGTATTATCAGCAAAAATACTTTTAAATAAAAATGTAAAAATGAACTAAATAATTTATAAAATGCTCAATGTAATTGACAACATGAATTTCCTTCACATGCTTAATACAACCAGTGTAAATACTATGCTAAATGAATTATAATGAACATTATACACATACCTGTACAAATCAACAAAAAAATACATAAAGCTGTCGTCACATGTAGTCTTTCCCACACAGCATACAGATCTCAAGCTCCTGTTAGCAGATAATACAGAAAACTCTGTAGACTAGCACGTGGAAAAATGTCTACTTTAAAGCTTGCAAAAAGGCAGTTTACAAGGTTTATGTTCAATTGACATTAACTGCATGTTTACAACCTCGAAACTAACATGTATACATGCATAAAACAAAATTTGCATCATCCAAAAACCGAAATGAGTGTTTAAAACTGACGCGCAAAATATTACATTACCTCCTCTCAGATAGCCTGGCGCGAACTGAAGGAGGCGCATAAATTACGTCACAAAAACCTGCGACCTCTTAAAGTGAAAGTACAGGTATTAACACCATGGTCTGAATACAACATACAGGCATAAGTATTGACAATAAAACATATGTTAAACATATAGAAGACATGTTCATCAGGATTTGGTGACATTTCAAACGTATAGATAAAGTAAAGATAATTTCAACCCGGTTACATAACAATCATCATTTGATCTTTATGTTTGTGATTTATGCTGTTGCTTACAGCATAAATGTGATTTTGCATAAATATCCAGAATTGTAGATATAATAAAAAGGATTTCTTAAAAGTTGTTTTAATAAAAAATCTTTCTTTTAGGCATCTCAACAATGGTGACGAGCAGAGTATTCAATTAGGAAAAGTAAATTACATAGACAATTCAGATCATAATTTATTCATACCGCAATGCATGATGGGAGCCATTAATGAGTTGTGATTGGTGGCAGCCACTGCAATATGCATTATTATTGTCACCGCTGTTGAGATTCACAGGCTGATTATTGATGTCTGTGTTTCTAAATAAATTCATTTGAAAATGTTTTTATCAGAACAATTTTTTTAAAATATTTTTGTTTATTAGAAAAATACTGATAATCATATGCTGTAGAATCATAAAGCTGTTGCTAATGAGTTCAACCAAACTATCTCAATAAGTTTCAATTTTCAGATCACAGCATGATTATGCCAAAACATAACCAACACTATCAGATCACACTTTTCTGTGTTCATTTGACTGTTACAAGTCAATCACAGCAGACAAACAAATTTTAAAGATGAATGTATAAGGGTCAGAGTCCAACTAAAGCAAACACTGATCGCCATAACGGTGGCTATTTTCTCCTTCAGTGATTCTGCTTGTTAACATCAGCTGTCTTCAATAATGCTCAATCATCACTTAATTATCTCATTAACTTTAACACTCTTGAGTGTTAATTTAACACTCATATCTGCATCATATCTTTCATCTGAAAGCAGGTGAAGGCGATTTACTACTAATCAAGGAACCGGCTTTACTGACGAGATGGGCATAACAATATCGTGCGATATATCGGCCAGCCCTAGTTGGCTTTACTTAACTTTTTTTTGTAAACAGGTTCCACCGGTTCCACATAACTTGGCTTTGTTAAACAAACATAATTTGTTCATGTAACTTCAACATCATGGAAGTAATTTTAAGCCATCCAATCAAACTCTGAGCTGAGTGTTAAATGAACATTAAAGCAGTGTTAAAGTTAATGAGATAATTAAGTGAAAAATTGAGTGATGATTGAGCTATATTGAAGACACCTGTTGTTAACAAGCAGCATCACTGAAGGAGAAAATCGGAATTTAAATTCACCATTATGGAGATCAGTGTTTGTTTTAGTTGGGCTCTTGACCCCCAAATTATTAACTTTATATTTTGTCTGGTTTGTCTGAGCTATAACGGCCAGATAATCAACTAGAAAATGTGATCTGTAGATGTTGGTTGTGTTTTATCATAATCATTATATCACAGTCATTTGACCTAAATCAATGAACTAAGGAAGCAAATTTCTGAGTTAAGTTTATCTTATGGATTATAGCAGCACTGCCATTGATTTCAAAGAAATCAAAATGATCAAATAAAAAAAACTTCAAACAAAAACCTTTGTATGCATGCACACACAGATATCAATATTTAGCGTATGAATCTCAGCAATGGTGACAAACAGATCACCTCTGAACATAAGCTCATTATTTATTCATGCAGCAATGCATGATGGGAGCCATGAATGAATTGTGATTGGTGGCACTCATAATGCACTTCAACATGCTTTGTAATAGTCACCCCTGTTGAGATTCACAGGCTCATTCTTCATGTCTGTGTGTGCCTACATAAACTAATTTTTTTTTTTAGAGGTTTCTTCTTTATTGATTTGATCATTTGAATTCCATTGAAAAGGCTATAAAAATGGTATGCTCTACAACAGCAGTGGTGTTATAATCCATAAGGTAAACTTAACAGTGGCTCGGTTGTTCATGTAGGTTGTGTACAAACCGGAAGGTTGGTGGTTCAATCCCCAGTTACACCTGACCAAGTGTCATGTTTCAACGATTATGTTAAACACAACCCAACAGCATCAAATAACCTCTTCTATGTAATCATTTGGCTGTTATAACTCATGTATAAGCAAGTATAATTTCAAGGTAATAATCTGGGGGTCAAGAGCCCAACTAAAACAAACACTCATCTCCATAATGGTGACCTGAAATTCCGGTTTTCTCCTTCAGTGATTCTGCTTGTCAACATCAGGTGTCTTCAATATAGCTCAATCATCACTCAATTATTCACTTAATTATCTCATTAACTTTAACACGTGTTCATTTAACACTCAGCTCAAAGTTTGATTGGATGGCTTAAAATGACTTCCATGATGTTGAAGTTACATGAACAAATTATGTTTGTTTAACGAAACCAAGTTATGTGGAACCTGTTTACAAAAAAAAAGTTAAGTAAAGCCAACACATCATTTTTTTGAGTGTGGCAATTCTATGTTCCTTCACATGGTTTTACTGCAGCTATGGGAATAGCAGAGTTTTCCACAAAGGAGACAAACAAATTCACATACCCATGCGTGAATAAATTCAGTTTACACAAGATACATGAATAGAATGCAATGTATCTACAGCCTTTACCTAAGTCATATCATCCTGTTTTTCCAAATTTCACTTCTCATAAACAATGTATCGACCTGTCTTTATGTATAAGATCACGTGTTTTCCGATCATTTACAAACTTAGATTTTTCTTTCTGTTGTTTGCTCTTCACTTCACGTGTTGCTGGTTTGTTTCAACAAGCCCATAAAATAATGACGAAAACATGTGGCTGATTTTGAAAACTTTTAGGCTTTACTTCACAGCTCTTTATCGAGAAACCAAAACATTATTTGGAAGGTGTTGTTCCAATTTTAGGTTTCGTTTATTTTTGCTTAGGCAAACAAGGATATCTTTAAAATCTATTAACAGGGTTTTCATTCTTCATCTGCGCTGCCGCTATCACGTCCTCATGTGTTTCAGTTCCGGACTAAACAAAGGGCTTTCCTACCCGTAACAATGCAAACAACCTTTTCTTAACACTTCTAAAAAAGGGCAGAAAAAGTTGACTTACCACAGCGGCGGAAGAGAGAGAAGATGTTCTAACCTTGTGTTGATTTTAAAATCTCCATACTTTGCTGGAACAGACGTTGCTTTCGAAATCCATCTGTTGCGACATCACGTCCTAGGGTCACCAATTTGTAAGGCCGTCTAATTTGATCCAATGGTGGTTTTCAATTAGAGGTGAAGTGTTCCGTCTTTTCTCATGGCAAAGGGTTTTTTGATTAAATGCTTGTATTAACTCGTTATTTCATCTGACTCTAGAAATGAAAAAGTTGTAATGATGTCTGTGCATCATTAAATATACGTGAATGTTTGACTATTCTTAACTCTTTGATGAAAATAATTACAAAGTCTGTTATAATAAAATCAAATGTTTACTATTTATTATGTTGGGTAATATATCATGCCAATTTTATAATCAGTTCAAAGATAATCAATACAAAACATTCAATACAAACTCTCTCTCTCTCTCTCTCTCTCTCTCTCTCTCTCTCTCTCTGGTTTAATCATATTGTGTTTAGTATAATTTAGTATAAGTGTCTTAGAGTGAGTTGATGCCTAATTCCCGAAGAGTAAAACATAAGATAATAGGGTTTAGAGAGAGAGAGAGAAGAGAGAGAGAGAGAGAGAGAGAGAGAGAGAGAGAGAGAGAGAGAGAGAGAGAGAGAGAGAGAGAAAATGTATATGAAGTGAGACTTTTGTCTTAAGGGAAGAGGGGGGAAGTGCAAATGTAAATTTCCAGCTAGATCCTTTGTTTAAAAAGACCAGTGGTCAGGTCTATATCTTCAACCAGCTGATGTTTCATTCGTTGATTTCTCAAATCGACCATTAACCACATCTCAAATGTTAGTGTTCATATTTTTCGTTTCCACAAAACTTGTGAAACAGGAACATCGACTTCTAGAAGGAACATGTGGGTGGATAAAATGCAAAAATGACAACCCAGCTAACAGACATTTGTTCAGAGGTGTATAAAGTAGAAGTAGAAAGTAGAAATCCAGCCATGCGCTGTAAAAATTAAAACGAATCAATATGTTAAATCTAATCAATTAAAATGAGGCAACAGATTACAAGCAATATTATTAATTAAATTGAACAAATTAGGATTGAGTAATAATTAACCAAATTAATCCCTTAAAAGTTAACCATTTAAAATGAGTAAAATTTACACATTTTTTAAAACAAAAATATCGGAATAACAGACTGGCATCAAAGATGAATTAAGAACTCTTTTTTTTAATTACCAATATTGAAGACACCTGATGTTAACAAGCAGAATCACTGAAGGAGAAAAACGTATTTTTTAAGTCACCATTATGGAGATGAGTGTTTGCTTTAGTTGGGCTCTTGACCCTTAAATCATTAACTTTACATGTTGTTTGGCTGCTGTACGTGAGTTATAACAGCCAGATGATCAAATAGAAAAGGTGATTTGATGGTGTTGGTTATGTTATAACATAATCATTATTTCACATTCATTTTACCTGAATCACTGAACTCACATAGAGTCCAGGTAGGTTTACTTTATTAATTATTGCAGCACTGTCCTTGTACAGTATAATGATTTTAACTTTTACAACATACTCCGAAGTATTTATTAAACGGGTCATAAATAGATTTTATTTATTTATTTATTTATTTTTTATTTAGGTTGTAGACACACAGACATCAAGAATCAACCTATGAATCTCAACAATGGTGACAATAATAAAGCATTTTGTAGTGCATTCTGGGTGCCACCAATCAAAACTCATTCATGGCTCCCATCATGCATTGCTGCATGAATAAATAATGAGCTTATGTTCAGAGGTGATCTGTTGTGTGTCACCATTGCTGAGATTCATATGCTAATTCTTGAATTCTGTGTGTGCCTATATAAAATATTTTGTGAAGTTTTCTTTTTATTGATTTGATCATTTGGTTTCATTGAAAAAGTTAAAAATATGATGCTGTTTAAGGACAGTGCTGCTATAATTAATAAAGTAAACCTAAATTGGACTCTATATGAGTTCAGTGATTCAGGTCAAATGATTGTGAAATAATGATTATGTTACAACATAACCAGCACCATCAGATCACCTTTTCTATTTGTTCATCTGGCTGTTATAACTCATATACATCAGCCAAACAAAATCTAAAGTTAATGATTTAATGGTAAAGAGCCCAACTAAAACACACACTGATCTCCATAATGGTGACTTAAAAATAACGTTTTTCTCCTTCAGTGATTCTGCTTGTTTACATCAGGTGTCTTCAATATTGGTAATTAAAAAAAAGAGTTCTTAATTCATCTTTGACGTCAGTCTGTTATTCCGATATTTTTGTTTAAAAAAATGTATAAATTTTACTCATTTTAAATGATTAACTTTTAAGGAATTAATTTGGTTAATTATTACTCAATTCTAATTTGTTCAATTTAATTAATAATATTGCTTGTAATATGTTGCCTCATTTTAATTGATTAGATTTAACATATTCATTCGTTTTAATTTTTACAGTGTGTGTTAATTCCAGCCATGAAATGATGGACAGTTGATTTCAGCTGATTTCTGTCTCCTGACTGAAAAACTGCTAATAAGCAAATCCAGGTGATTGTAACAAAAATACTGAGGAGGACATTTTTTTCTGAACCTGGACTTTACTCCTCTGAGCAGAGAGATGAGCAGAAACACAAGAACTACAACTGACTTCAGACAGAGGCCTTGTCCACACGGACACGGGTATTTTTATAACCAGAGTTTTTCCTCCTGCGTTTAAAAAAAACTCCGTCCACATGGAAACGCAAAAACACGTTATCAAGCGCTGTCAAGAGCATGCAAAACCAGCAGGCGGCGATATATAAACCTAACCGTAAAGCCATGTTAGCCAATCAGAAGCCGTCAGCGGTGCAAAAACTCCGGTTTTACTGTCTACACGACAACACTGCAACCGGCGTTTCAGAAAATCCTCATCCTGGCAGGGGTTTTCAAAAATGTTCGGTTTCAGTGTCCAGAAACTGCGTTTCCGTGTGGATGAACGGCCAAACCGTGTAAAAAAAGTCACGGTTATAAAAATACCCATGTCCGTTTGGACATGGCCACAGTCTTAGATGAAATCAACTGAGGAGAAGACATTAAATCTGAAGATCTCAGCAGAGGAGAGTTAAACAACTCCACAAACAGCATTACCAGCTTCACTTATTACTAACCAGACTGACTTTATTTCTGTCACACGTCTACATAAGTTCTTATTGAGAATTAACAGAGGTTTAACTCTATTTCATTTGAAGTCACCATTACAGTGATTAGTGTTTCCATTAGTCGGGCTCTTAACTATTATTATATATTTAATCTCTTTTGACTGCTGTGACAGTGTTTTTGTCAAACACATTTACAGTAGCAAAGTAAGTTAAACCTTTAGGCGCCAGAGGTTTTTTCCTAAAAGATTTGATTTTGACATCTTAAAGGTGCTCTAAGTGATGTCACATGTTTTTTAGGCCACATACAGCAAACATCTCCTCACTATCCGCTAGCTGCCTGTCCCCTAAACACACTGTAAATAAACGCCGTCTATGTAGACAACCCAGGCTCCACAAATGGCAACAAAAACAAATTGCGGCAACCCGCTCCACGAAACATAACAAACTGTTCCAGCCAATAACTGACAAGAAGGCCCTGGGGGTGGGGTTTGGGGGGTCTATCTAGCCTCCGTTTTGTTTGAAAATACTTTAAATGTCAAGAAGTCACGTCACCCGACATCGCTTAGAGCAAAAGCCCATATCAAAATTAATTTCAAAAGCCCACATCTTAAAAGTAATAAAAGATAGCGACTTTCTGTAAATTATAGAAACATTAAGGATGACCCAAAGTTTATGTAGGGATTACATTTTCCCATCTAATTTGCATTTTATGACATCTTATGGTGGCGGAAAACATGTATTGTAGAATTTTCATGAAAAGTCACGTTTAAATGATAAAATGCTGTACTTCTTTCCCCCCAAAATGTCCATCACCTTCTGTATGCTATATTGTACAATACTGAATGCTCAGGTATTTAGTAAGTACACAGCAAAATCCCCAGTGTTAAATTAACACTCTGAGTGTGGACTCATATAAACACTGAAGAAGTGTTAAAGTTAACACTGAAGCAGTGTTAAGGTTAATGAGATAATTAAGTGAATAAGTGAGGGATGATTAAGCATCATTGAAGACACCTGATGATAACAAGCAGAATCACTTAAGGAGAAAACCGTCATTTTAAGTCACCATTGTGGTGATCAGTGTTTGCTTTTGTTGGGCTCTTGACCCTTTAATCATTAACTTTAGATTTTGTTTGGCTGCTGTATGTGAGTTATAACAGCCAGATGAACATATAGAAAAGGTGATCTGATGGTGTTGGTTGTGTTTTAACATAATCATTATTTCACAATCATTTGACCTGAGTTACTGAACTCATAAAGAGCCCAAATTAGGTTTAGTTTATCAATTATAGCAGCACTATTCTTGCACAGCATAGTGTTTTAAACTTTTACAAAGTAATCCACAGAAATGTATTTTATACACGTCTCATATAAAAAAAAATCATTTATTTGATACAGTTTTTAGACACAAAGACATCAAGAATCAGCCTGTGAATCTCAACAATGGTGACAATTATTAAAGCATGTTGTTGTGCATTCTGGGTGCCACCAATAAAAACTCATTCATGGCTCCAATCATGCATTACTGCATGAATAAATAATGAGCTTATGTTCAGAAGTGATCTGTTTGTCACCATTGCTGAGATTCATATGCTAAATCTTGATGTCTGTGTGCACCAACCTAAATCATTTTTGACGTTTTTTTTTTTGATCATTTGGTTTCATTGAAAAGGCTAAAAATATGATGCCATACAAGGACAGTGCTGCTATAATTAATAAAGTAAACCTACCTCAGAAATTGGCCTATATATGAGTTCAGTGATTCAGGTCAAATGATTGTGAAATAATGATTATGTTAAAACACAACCAACACCATCAGATCACCTTTTCTATATGTTCATCTGGCTGTTATAACTCACGTACAGCAGCCAAACAAAATCTGAAGTTATTGATTAAAGGGTCAAGAGCCCAACTAAAGCAAATACTGATCACCATAATGGTGACTTAAAATTAAGGTTTTCTCCTTCAGTGATTCTGCTTGTTATCATCAGGTGTCTTCAATGATGCTCAATCATCACTCAATTATTCACTTAATTATCTCATTAACTTTAACACGGCTTCAGTGTTAACTTTAACACTGCTTCAGTGTTTATATGAGTCCACACTCAGAGTGTTAATTTAACACTGGGGATTTTGCTGTGTAGTAAACAAACTGAATGTATTTTTTTATAAATTCTCAAATAAACTTTTTGCCAAGGTTTATAACATTTTATTAATAATTATTTTAATAATTAATATATTAATTATATATATATATTAATTATAATTATTAATTATGTTATGTTTTTCACTCTTGATGTTTTAGAGGTGTGTTTGTGTGGGTGGGTGTGAATTTTTTGCACTCTTGATGTTATAGAGTGTCACCCCTTTACTGCGGTGTACTTTTTTTTTTAGAATCGTGGCCGATTTGTAGATTGTACAAACAAAAATTCAGAGAATTTTTGTGTGTTTGTAAATTTCCCATTCATTTCCTATGGGTCGGTCATTTTTGACCGAAGACCAAAATCGTTACTATTTTTTTTACGACCACTTAGCATGCTCGGATCATGACCTCAATTTTTTTTGTATTAACATTCCTAATGCTATAAAAGTCACCAAGTTTCATAACATTCCGATGAAGCTGTGATTTTTAGAAATTCAAAACAGAAAATTATTCGGTCAGAAATGACCGAGGACCATCTGAGGGTTAAATTAACACTCCTGGGGGTGTATATGAGTCCACACTCAAGAGTGTTAAAGTTAATGAGATAATTAAGTGATTAATTGAGTGATGATTGACCATTATTGAAGGAGAAAATCTAAAATTGTAAGCTACCGTTATGGCGATCATTGTTTGCTTTAGTTGGGCTCTTGACCCTTAGATTAATAACTTTAGATTTTGATTGGCTGTTGTATCGGAGTTATAACTGCCAGATGAACAAAGAAAAAAAGTGATCTAATGGTGTTGTTTTTAAAAATCATAATTTGATCTTTATGTTTGTGATTTATGCTGTTGGTTACAGCATAACTGTGATTCTACATAAATATCCAGAATTTTAGATATAATATAAAGGATTACTTAAAAGTTGTTTTTAAAAAAAAAAATCTTTCATTAAGGCACACACAGACCTCAAGATTGAGTCAATGCATCTCAACAATGGTGGCAAGCAGAATATTCAATTAGGAAAAGTAAATCACATAGACAGTTCAGATCATAATTTATTCATACAGCAATGCATGATGGGAGCTATTAATGAGTTGTGATTGGTGGCAGCCACTGCAACATGCATTATTATTGTCACCATTGTTGAGATTCACAGGCTGATTATTGATGTCTGTGTTTCTAAAGAAATTCATTTGAAAGGGTTTTGATCAGAACAATGTTCATGAAATATTTTGTATTATAAGAAAAATACTGATAATCATATGCTGTAAATTCACAAAGCTGTTGCTAATGAGTTAAACCAAACTATCTCAATAAGTTAAGATCCCAGCATGATTATGCCAAAACATAACCATCACTATCAGATCACACACTTATTTGTTCATTTGACTGTTTTAAATCAATAATAGCAAAATTTATTAAAATCTTTACTTTAAAATTTAAAGATGACAGTATAAGGGTCATGAGCCCAACTAAAGCAAACACTGATCGCCATAATGGTGGCTTACAATTTGTGATTTTCTCCTTCAGTGATTCTGCTTGTTAACATCAGGTGTCTTCAAAATGCTCAATCATCACTAAATTAATCACTTAATTATCACATAAACTTTAACACTCTTGAGTGTTACTTTAACACTCATATCTGCATCATATCTTCCATCTGAAAGCAGGTGAAGGCGATTTCTACTACTAATCAAGGAACCGGCTTTACTGACGAGATGCGCATAACAATATCGTGCGATATATCGCCCAGCCCTAATCCTTCAGCATACGCTTCATGGTCCGTGTGGCAAATTACATTTTTTTTTTTCAAAATAGTCGTTCTCAGTGAAATGTACTGAGCAAACACGATGGTCCTTGATGATTTGGTTGGAATTCTATGAATCATCATGGTATTACCTGGTCTCCCCTGTTTATTGTCGCAGCTCTTTACAATACAGCAAACACCCATGATTGTAAACTATGCATACTATCTAGTAATTGCTGACTCTATTATTTCAACTCTGAATGAACTCTCTGCTCCTCACCACGGCGCGTCTCAGGTGCTGCAGTAATCAGTCCGCCCAAGTAGCAGTGCTTCGCCTTCTGAGAATATACACAGCAAAATCCCCAGTGTTAAATTAACACTGGGAGTGTTAAATTAACACTGAGAAGTGTGAATTATATAAACTCTGAGCAGAGTGTTAAATGAACACTGAAGCAGAGTTAAAGATAATGATAAGTGAATAATTGAGTGATGATTGAGCATTATTGAAGACACCTGATGTTAACAAGCAGAATCTCTGAAGGAGAAAACCGTAATGTTTAAGTCACCATTATGGTGATCAATGTTTTGTTTAGCTGGGGTCTTGACCCTTACATCGTTAACTTAAGATTTTATTTGGCTGCTGTATATGACTTAAAACAGCTAGATGAACAAATAAAACAGGTGATCTGATGGTGTTGGTTGTGTTTTAGCATAATCATTTATTGACCTGAATTGCTGAACTCATCAAGAACATACATTCTAGGTTACATTTACCTTTAAGCACGGTTATTTTTGAACATACCATTTTTAGCCTTTTCAATGAAATCCAAACGATCAATTAAACAAAATCCATCAAACATTTTATGTAGGCACACATAGACATCAAGAATTAGCGTATAAATCTCAGCAATGGTGACAAACAGCTGAAAATAAGCTCATTATTTATTCATGCAGCAATGAATGATGGGAGCCATGCATGAGTTTTGATTGGTGGCACCCAGAATGCAATGCAACATGCTTTATAATTGTCACCATTGTTGAGATTCACAGGCTAATTACTGATGTCTGTGTGTCCAATTTTTTTTTTTTTCAAGAGGGCAACTTTTAGGAAAACTTATGGATAATTAAGTTACTGAAAATGTTATATTGTGTAATCAAAAGGGTAAACTCTACAAATAAATGTTGTGTCACATGAATATTGTCAAAACTTAAACATCACATCATCAGCTTTCCTTGTTGTTCAGCTGGCTGTTATAACTCAGGTACAACAGTCAAACAAAAACTAACATTAACAGTTTAATGGTCAAGAGTGTAACTAAAGCAAACACTAATCGCCATAATGATGACTTAAAATGTGACTTTCTCCTTCAGTGATTCTGCTTGTTAACATCAGGTGTCTTAAATAATGGTCAACCATCACTCAATTATTCACTTAATTATCCCATTAACTTTAACACTCTTGTGTCTGGATCCAAATAAACTCACAGGAAAGTTCAGTTAACACTGGCGTTTTTGCTGTGGGTGGAATACAAATATGTCAGGACTTTTACTTTCTGACCCCTGGACTTTCTACCTCTGATGAATGTGATCAGTAAAGAAGTGATGAGTTCCTCTGCTAGCTGGCGGACTGATGAACTGCTGACAGCAGAATTGCTTCATTTTAAAATATATTTACAAATTAGATGGGAATTTTGCCAGTTTTCAATTGCACGCAAACAACACATCTGATCATCAACAGAACCAGTCAAATGAATGAGACTTATCACAGAATGAACTTGCAAACCAGTAAAATAATACATAAACAGCTATCTGAAATAACACATAATGTACAGTCGGACAGTCATCATAATATGAACCTGGACAGAAGAATCAGAACTGACTTAGATAATAAATATTGAGACACTGGCCCAAAAATTGTGGAGAAACAATGCATGTATCGTACATTAGCCTGATTACTACATGGATACAATGTAGTAAAAAAAAATAGATAACATTAAATATTGATTTGAGTTAAAATTATTTTATTACAGATCACCATAATGACAAAGTTTACTTTGATACAAATCAATTGGACAAGATACAAGACAAACAGTGTATTAGTCTTTCAGCATATACTCAAATGATCTTCTACAAACACAAAAAATAAAGTCAGATGATCTGTGAGCTTTTAATTTTATAGCCTACAGTTTTTTTATTCCAGTTTTGCTATATAAACAAACAAACAAACAAATAAATCATCTCAAAAAACAAAGAATTATTTGAGGAAGAAAGAAAGAAAAAAAAGAAAGAAATATTCAGTAAAACACACATTACATTTAGAAAACAAAACTTGACATTATAGGATTGAATCTAAGTAAAATATGTCAGATATAATTTGCAATGTTGACTTCAAAATCAGTTTGAAAATATTATAGACAAGTGTAGGTCATGAAGAAAAATATGACCCTGTCCATCCTTCAAATTGGCATCATGTGGGATCTCTTCTTTCCCTTTAAAATGCTTGTATAAGCGGGTCTGTGTCGTTGCCCCATTAGTGCATCCTCACTTTAGAGCGGAAGAATTCACTGCAATGCAGCAGCAGGACACAGAGCATGCTGATCTTCTGTTTGGACTCAGAGTAAGGGATTTTTATTAGCCTACATAATATCGTTTTCCCCTCATGCTAGCTTTTTATTATTATTAGCCTATTATTCAGAAATAAGACAAAAATGCCATTATGACAAAAACAAACTTACTTTCAGAAAAAATACACCGCATGAAGTGCCACCCATTTATCGACAGCACTTTAAAAAGAGATGTGGTAAAAAACAACACACATCATGTGCTGATGGTATTTTGACACATGTTGTGTAGATTTCTAACACGTGTTAAAATGTAACTGCAGTTAAATTTTAACACGCAAACTGCAAACACAGCAAAATCCCCAGTATGTACACTCTCGGTGTACATATAGGTCCAACTACAAGGTGTTGAAAATGAACACTGAAGCGGTGTTGAAGTTAATGAGATAATTAAGTGATTAATTAAGTGATGATTGGCCATTAGTGGTGACACCTGATGTTAATAAGAAGAATCATTGAAGGAAAGAGAAACAACAAGAACAGAAAAAAGAGAAACACAAGAACACATGTGTTAAATTCTACACATGTGTTAAAATTAGGGCTGGGCGATATATCGCACGATATTGTTATGCGCATCTCTTCAGTAAAGCCGGTTCCTTGATTAGTAGTAAATCACCTTCACCTGCTTTCAGATGGAAGATATGATGCAGATATGAGTGTTAAATTAACACGCAAGAGTGTTAAAGTTAATGAGATAATTAAGTGATTAATTTAGTGATGATTGAGCATTATTGAACAAGCAGAATCACTGAAGGAGAAAATCACAAATTGTAAGCCACCGTTATGGCGATCAGTGTTTGCTTTAGTTGGACTCTGACCCTTATACTTTCATCTTTAAATTTTGTCTGTCTGCTGTTATTGATTTATAACAGTCAAATGAACACAGAAAAGTGTGATCTGATAGTATTGGTTATGTTTTGGCATAATCATGCTGTGATCTGAAAAAATGCAACTTATTGAGATAGTTTGGTTTAAATCATTAGCAACAGTTTTGTGATTCTGCAGCATATTGTTATCAGTATTTTTCTTATAAACCAAAATGTTTAATAAACATTGTTCTGATCAAAACAGTTTCAAATGAATGTATGTAAAAACACAGACATCAATAATCAGCCTGTGAATCTCAACAATGGTGACACTAATAATGAATGTTGCAGTGGCTGCCACCAATCACAACTCATTAATGGCTCCCATCATGCATTGCGGTATGAATAAATTATGATCTGAATTGTCTATGTAATTTACTTTTCCTAATTGAATATTCTGCTCGTCACCATTGTTGAGATGCATTGACTGAATCTTGACATCTGTGTGTGCCTAAAAAAAAGATTTTTTTTAAACAACTCTTTAGAAATCCTTTACATTACTAAAATTCTGGATATTTATGCAGAATCACAGTTATGCTGTAATCAACAGCATAAATCACAAACATAAAGATCTAATGATGATTGTCATATTATAACCAACATAATCAGATCTTTTTTTTTTTCTTTGTTGATCTGGCAGTTATAACTCAGATACAACAGCCAAAAAAATCTAAAGTTATTAATCTAAGGGTCAAGAGCCCAACTAAAGCAAACAATGATCGCCATAACGGTGGCTTACAATTTTAGATTTTCTCCTTCTTTAGATGCTCAATCATCACTCAATTTATCACTTAATTATCTCATTAACTTTAACACACTTGAGTGTGGACTCATATACAATCCTAGGAGTGTTAATTTAACACTGGAGTTTTTGCTGTGTACAAAGAGCCGTAGTTAACTGACAAGCTGAGCCATATCGCATCAATTATTGCTGGCGATAGGTCCGCGATATTAATGCGATATGGCTCAGCTTGTCAGTTAACTACGGCTAATTTGTAGTAAATGCCGCTCCATCTGAAAGCAGGTGAAGGCGATTTACTACTAATCAAGGAACCGGCTTTACTGATGAGATGCGCATAACAATATCGTGCGATATATCGCCCAGCCCTAGTTAAAATCTACACAACATGTGTTGTCCCTGATCACACATACAACATGTGTTAAAATCTACACAACATTTGTTGTCCCTGAGCACACACACTACATGTGTCAAAATCTACACAACATGTGTCATCTTTGACATCTCTTTTTACACGTTGTGTTGTTTTTTTCACATGATTTTATAAGAGTGCGTTGACACTCACCATCACTGTGAAAGCTATGCAGTGTTTGCTATGTTTGTCGAACAAACAGGTTTGAGTAAATAAACATTATTTTAATCTACATTATTTTAATCTAATTCAAAGTGCAACCTTAACTGTTTTCTTTTAATGAACTTTGTGTCAAAAGCAGCATTATCAATCAAGTGTTGAAGCGTGAATAACTGAATAATGTACAGTGAGTCTGTCCAGTTGAGCTTGAAACATTGAAACAAGTCTGGTACTTTGTGTGCACATGCTTTCTGTACTCGACTATTGATTCAATTATTAATATTTTTACATCTGCCCCTTTCGCTTTATTTTTTTTAAATGACACAATATGTGTGTTAACATGACTTACACATTTATTTGTGTTAAATTTGACACAACATGTTTTATCCCTGAGGACACTCACTACATGTGTTAAAACTTACACAACGTGTAATTTTTAACACAACTCTTTTTTTTTAGAGTGTGTGAGCTATGTTGACTGTCCACCTGGATATATTGCAGCCTCGTTTTCTGACGAAGGCACTGAAAAGGCAAGACATCCTCTCCCCTCCTACTTCAGCTGCAGTCTTAAGTCCCTTGTAAGAAGCCCAAACTTAACAGCAGAGGGTGATATTCCAAGCTTCACTTCACTTATAGAGGACTAGTGAGAAGAAAGGGAAAAAAAAGCAAAATAAGAAAATGGCCACTTTTAATTTGCATAAAGCGGAGCCCAAAGACGTGCCTGACATATTGCGAATGATAAAGGTAGATTTCTTGTTTATGCATATGGATATTTTAAAGTAAGGTAAGAATATGCTTATACGTTTATTTGGTGTTCTGTCACACGGAATCATATTACAACAACGTCTATTCTGATTTTTATAATAATATTAAATTGTTTCAAATCAGTTTAATGACATTGATGAATTATCCAAAATATGACCCTGCTTATGGCAAGCCGTTTTAACATTTAATCATTTAAATCTACTAGTCTCTATTTTCATGCCACTAGTATTTATTTAGTAGCTACTAGTGCTTATTCTTTATAAGTACTAGTGCCTTTTTTTTAGATACTACTGCTTATTCTTTAGGTAGTACTACCTTTTTAAACATACTAGTACTTATTCCTTAGATACTAGTCCTCATTTATTAGATATTCATTAAATTCTAGTGCCCATTAAATTGGTACTAGTACTTATTTATTATATACTATTACTAATTCATTAGTTACTACTTATTATTAGATATACTAATTCATTAGTTATACTTATTATTTGATACTAGTACTTATTCATTAGATACTAGTACTTATTCATTAGATACTAGTACTTATTTCGATAGTGACTATATCTATTGAACAAGTACAAGTACTTAATGGAATAGATAGTATCTAAAAAAATAAGTACCAGTAGCATGAAATTAGAGACTAGTAGGTTTAAATGATTAAATGTTAAAATGGCTTGCCATACCCTGCTTGAAAACAAGCCCTAGGCCTGGGGGCCCATCAACTACAGACAGAGGTGGCAAATCCAGGGTCAGAAAGTAAAATTCCTGCCATATTTTTATTTCACCAATGAACTCACACAGCAAAAACTCCTGTGTTAAATGAACTCTCATGGGAGGTTATTTGGCTCCAGACTCAATATTGTTAGTGTTAAAATATGAGTGTTAAATTAACAATCAAGTGTGTTAAAGTTAATGAGCTAATTAAATGATTAATTGAGTGATGATTGAGCATTATTGAAGACACCTGATGATAACAAGCAGAATCACTGGAGCACATCAAAATTTTTAGTCACCATTAGGGTGATTAGTGTTTGTTTTAGTTGGGCAGGTGACCTTTAAACATTTAACTTAATCTTTTGTTTTACTGCTGTAATTAAGTTATAACAGTCGGATGAACAAAGAGAAAAGGTGATCAGATGGTATTATGTTTATGTTTGATCAGTGTCACTGAACTAATTTAGAGCCTTCTCTTAGCTTAAAAGCATGTTGGTCATTGCAGAATCACAGTTTCTAAATAAAAAAATCCAGATTTTTCTGTATAATCTAAATGATTTCTTTAAAGTTGTTCTAAAAAAGCAGTAAATCTTTGTTTTAGGCACACACAGAATTCAACATTCAGTGAATGAGTATCAACATTGGTGACAAACAGAATATTCAATTAGGAAAAGGAAATTACTAAGAAAATTCAGATCATAATTTATTCATACCGCAATGCATGATGGGAGCCATGGATGAGTTTTGATTGGTGGCACCCAGAATGCACTGCAACATGCTTTATTACTGTCACCATTGGTGAGAATCACAGGCTGATTCTTGATGTCTGTGTGTCCAAAGTCCAAACAAGAGTCTTTGGAGCAGAACAACTTTTAAGATACATTTTGGGTTATATTTAAAAAGCAGAAAATAGTATACTGTGTCATCCTATTCTTTTGTTATCAATAAGGTAACTTTTTCTTAATGAGTTCGGTGATTCAGGTCAATGTCAAAATGCGATTTCATCTAAATATAACCAACACCACCTGACCAGCTTTTCTTGTTGTTCATCTGACAGTTATAACTCAGTTACAACAGTCACACAAAAAAAAACTAACAATGACAGTTTAAGGGTCAAGAGCTCAACTAAAGTAAACACTGACCACCATAATGGAGACGTAAAAAATGTGCCTTTGTCCCTCATTGATTCTGCTTGTTATCATCAGGTGTCTTCAATAATACTCAGTCATCACTCAATCAATCACTTAATTATATCATTAACTTTAACACTCTTGAGTCTGTTGCAAAATAAACTCCCGTGAGAGTTCATTAACACAGGAGTTTTTGCTGTGTGAGTTCATGGGTGAAATAAAAATATGGCAGGACTTTTACTTTCTGACCCTGGATTTGACACCTCTGACTACAGAAGATGTTCAACATAGATCAGGAAGCCTTTTTTCTTTACTATCTTCTGTAGGAACTCGCCAAGTATGAAGAAATGGAAGACCAAGTTATATTAACTGAGAAAGGTGAGACAACTCTATATGTCAAATGTGAAAACTCATCAATAGTTTGCCCACAGTGACAAGTTTTG
The DNA here is from genome assembly GCA_029959095.1 of Rhinichthys osculus. NCBI lineage: Eukaryota > Metazoa > Chordata > Actinopteri > Cypriniformes > Leuciscidae > Rhinichthys > Rhinichthys osculus. Next base: position 54,443,812 of record JARWKJ010000002.1, read on the forward strand.
TTTTTTAGATCTGCTCGAGGATGGATTCGGAGAACACCCGTTTTACCACTGCCTGATAGCAAACGTGGCAGCCGAGCATCAGAAAGTCGAGGGTAAAACACCAAGATGATCTTTAATGAACTGTTGAATTGCTGACTATAGTCTGTTCTTGAATGTGAAACGTTTGATCAGAAGTTACGTCCTAAAAAAGGTTTTGTTACCTTCCTTGTTTAACATTCATACACAAGTAATGCAATTGTGTAAGACACCAGTGTTCACACTTATAGGTTATTCTGTGATTGGATTTGCCATGTACTACTTCACCTATGATCCTTGGATTGGCAAACTGCTGTATCTTGAAGATTTTTATGTAATGAGAGAGTACAGAGGTAAGGATGTGTTATTAAGGGTGACTAAACTGCAGGCATTTTCTCAATCCCCCTGACTAATTTCATACTTTACAGGTTTTGGAATTGGGTCTGAAATCCTGAAAACCCTCAGTTATGTATGTTACCGGTCTTCATTAGTTGCACACATCATTAAAGACGCTTATCCATACACATGTTTTAAAAATACAAAACACTGACACAAAATAGTATAAGCAAGTAGTTTCAAACTCAAAATAGACCAGAGATTATGTAAAAGTTTATGTTGTCTTTAGATTGTTTGTCGTTTTCAAGCTACCATAAAGAGTTGTTTCCTCCTACAGACAGCAGTGAAGACTCGTTGCAGAAGCATGCATTTTATTGTGGCTGAGTCTAACAAGGCATCCATCGACTTTTACAAGCGACGTGGGGCTTTAGACCTCTCGCTGAAGGAGGGATGGCGACTTTTCAGGATTGATGAGGAGAATCTCCTGAAAATGTCTGCTGAAGAGGAAGCTGGCCCAAAGTTCCACTGTTCAATGAGGGAGTAGGGATGTCTCACAGCCATTTCTCAGTTTAAAAAAAGACTTTAGTGACTTAAAATGTTTTAGACACAGTGTATTAATCATGTTAACATAACAATTTAGTCTTGAGAGTTATAGCAGTATAGTCAGTTTGCATGTCAGATTTACTTATCAATAGTATTTTATTCATTGAATGCAATAAAAATAAATGAAAATCTATATTATATGTGCATAGTATATTATATGCATAAGATAATATCTTCAGGCATTCCTCCCACAACAAATGTGCAAGTCATAACGGTAAAAGAGTAAAAGCAACAAATAAATAAATAAAACACTTGTAAGGGATGATAGTGTTTATGATTTACCTTGGATATAGCGAGAGTGAGCCTGCAGTGTATTTGTGCATTGCGTGTGGAGTCAGGGCAACACATTTGGAAATCCACTGTCTCCTCAAAAGAGTCCTTTTGCACGCAGCAGAAGTCCACTTTATGGTGCCGGCAGGGCCGGTTCTAGACATTGGGAGGCCCTAGGCAATATTCATGTTGGAGGCCCCCCACCCCCAATAAAAAACTCTTGAAACAAATATGATTCCTAACCTTTTAATTTATACAACATTTAATTTTAAATGTTGTATATTTTTACTTACACAGTACATAAGTTTGGACACATTACTATTTTTAATGTTTTTGAAAGAAGTCTCTTATGCTCATCAAGCCTGGATTTATTTTATCAAAAATACAGAAAAATAATATATAGTGAAATATTATTACAATTTTAAATAATGGTTTTCCTATTTTACTATACTTTAAAATATATTTCTGTGATGCAAAGCTGAATTTAGTGTCACGTGATCCTTCAGAAAACTTTATAATATTCTGATTTATTATCAAATGTTAGAAATGGTGCTTAATATTGTGGTTAAACAATATTGCTTAAACCTGTGATAGTTTTTTTCAGGATTTTTTTGATTATTAAAAAGTTGTTTTAAAAAAGTCTTCATTATCACTTTTTATATATTTAACACATCCTTGCTCAATATTCCTGTTTTTTCTGTATTTTTGATCAAATAAATGCTGGCTTGTAGAGCATAATAACAAACTTCTTTCAAAAACATTACAAATAGTAATTGGTCCAGACTTTTTACAATAGGCATATGGTATGTACATATTAATGTATGTATGCCCACACTATGCCCTGAAGAAGGCTCCATGCCGCTACGCGTGGATGTTTAAAAGTTGTCCGTTTAGGACGTCATTTTTGCAATAAAGACATTTTAATTAAAGGTGCTCTATGGAACTTTTAGCGGCCTCTAGTGGTGATGTTTCAGATTGCAACAAGAGCGCTCGTGCTCGTGTGCGTGTGCGATCTCAGGAGCGAGCATTCACTACCGGCCACACGGAGACTTTCAACGCAACGGCGAAAGCATCACACAACATGCTGGAAACTCATGTAAACTCCCACTGCAACGTTACAATAATAGGCTACTTTTATCAGCTTGACGTTGAACTAATGCTCCATGCTCGTACCATGATAACGTTACATTGACTGCATTTAGCCGACATGTGATGTTATCTAGCATAGCCTACGGCATTTCACTAACTATTCGTGTATCTTTCACAATCAACAATGTCAACATAGGTGAATGTATAATATGATAACGAAAATGGTTAGTGAACTAGACTGAACAATGTCAGTGTAACAGTAAGACAGTAGGAAGTAACATTACTGTAATGAACGTGTCTGGAAATGTTTATTATAAACAATATGATAGGGGGATGAATTACGTTATAGCGTAACGATCTATAACGTAGATCTAGTAGCCTACATAAAACAAGTATCCTAAAGCACCTTTTCTTATCCTGGAACAGTCTTTTGCATTCATTCCATGTCTCATGTAGTTAACCTTGCTATTTCATTTGAGTTTACTAATAATTCAAAAGCTCTGCCGATGTTGATCCGTGTTTTCGTCCTGAGTCGATCAGAATCACGTTTGGCCTGACGAGCTTCAGCAGATAAAACTTTGTTTTGTTTTTTATATTTATGTGGAGTTAGTGTTGGAGTGTGTGTTGTGCTGGAGGCAGGTCGTTTTTGAGTGTTGTCAGACTCCATGTCGTCAGCTGCAGTGCCGTCGGTCGCATAGACTGTATATAAGGAGAGAGGCTCGGGAGCGCGCATGCACGTCACATCCGATGGATTTCGCGGTAAATACGACCCGGAGACTTCACATATAAATATGAATATTGGCCTTCAGAGGTAATAGCAAAACCCGAAAAGTGGATCATTGTAATGTGTGATTACAACCCCTTCACACACAGGCAATAAAAAAGGGATTCATTTTAGAAGAAAAGTTCCATATAGCACCTTTAAGGAGTGCCTCGGTTATCAGAGAATTCTTCTCTACACTGTCTATTTAAAAATGTTGTAGTGTGTTGGCTTTTTAACTTTGAATACAAACGTCTTGTCTTTTACTTTTGTAGCGTTTTTAGTCAGCTCCCGACGCAATGTTATTCATTGTACGCGCAAATTCAAAGCGTCGCGTCTGGGCACGTTAATGATGCTCGCGCTCTTTTAAACATGTAATAAAGCGGTGAATCATTTCCCAGAAATGACTCTAATCTACAGTACAAGTTTATATTTAGAATATATTGCAATCCCTCCAAAATAGATGACGACAACGCACACACCTGCATTACGAGCTGTGCTTCTTTGCGTGCCTATTTAGGCTTTTGCTTCGCAGCACCTGATGGATGCGTCCGTTACACACAATTTCAGAAGCCGGCACCCGCTTTGAAACGGAAACATGAATTGGTTTAACTGCAGATGAGTGACAATTCAACAATATCCAATGAACAATGAGGCTAGTATTTCTGCCCGTCTGGTGGACTATATAGGGGATGTTACGGTTATGGAGGCCCGAGGCCCGAGCCCGATTGCCTAGGCCCGAGGCCCTAGGCAATCGCCTGCTCTGCCTATAGCTAGCGCCGGCCCTGGGTGCCGGAAACAAACCCGCTCAGACCGCAGCAGAGGTGTATAAAGTAGAAGTAGAAGTAGAGAAAAAGTAGAAGTCCTGCCATGTGTTTATTCCAGCCATGAACTGATTGACAGTTGATTTCAGCTGATTTCTGTCTCCTGACTGAAAAACTGCTAATAAGCAAATCCAGGTGATTGGAACAAAATACTGAGGAGGACTTTTACTTTCTGAACCTGGACTTTACACCTCTGCATAGCAATGCCACATGTCAGCCAAGAGTTAAGAAATAAACCAGAACTGGACCTTATCTGAGCCACAAAATCTGTGTGTATTCAATATGGAGTCATTTCAGCCTTAATAAAGCCTGTTAACAAGCAGAATCACTGAAGGAAAGAAGAGAACAAAAAAAGAGATGCGCAGAAACACAAGAACTACAACTGACTTCAGACACAGCCTTAGATGAAATAAACTGAAGAGAAAAGAAGACATTGTTTCTGAAGATCTCAGCAGAGGAGGATTAAACAACTCCACAAACAGCATTACCAGTTTCACTTATTACTAACCAGACTGACTTTATTTCTGTCAGACGTCTACAGAAGGTTTTAATGAGAATTAACAGAGGTTTAACTCTGTTTCATTTGAAGTCACCATAACAGTGATTGGTGTTTCCATTAGCTGGGCTCTAAACTTTTATTACATATTTTATCTCTTTTAGTTGCTGTGACAGTGTGTTTGTCAGGCACGTTTACAGTAGCAAAGAACCCTTACAGAAAAACCACATGAGTTTCACATGTGCAAAAACACATGTGATCCCATGTGACAACGTGGACATGTGATTTTGCACATGTTAAAGGTAATTTGCACATGGGAAACGTGTGCTTTTGGAACACTTTCATGTGAAACCCATTAGGGGTGTAACGATTCGTTCGTTTTCTCGACGCATCGATTACAAATCCTGACGATGCATATGCATCGATCTTGAAACATGTATTTCGAATCGTGAATCGTTTATTTCGGTCAATATTCGATTAAAATGCTAAGAATTGAATAATTTGCGATTCTATATCGATTCAGTGCTTTAAAACATATAACCATTAAATGACTACATGCGCGAATTAATGAGGCGTTGTGCGGCGTCATTTCGCGTCCACACAGCTCTCACATACTCGCTGCACTCTTACCATCTTTCACTGGATTTCGCTCGCGCTCGGTCCCATAGCTCTCATCTACAGATTTTTGAGCAGTCCATGTTTGAGCTCTCCTCAGGACAGCCATTGGTGTTCACATGAGCAGATAACAGCTCTCTATCGAGAAAGCAAGCCATTGATAAAGCTGCCATATCATTGCGCGGTCACTGCTATGAAACAACGCGTTCGTTGCGTGGAAACGTCACCGTTATTTTCTTTAAGATAAGATACTGAAGTTTTACGGAAATGGGTCATACCCGTCCTGAGCAGTTAAAGTAAAACCCCACTTATTCAAGGGTGCGCATTTATTACATGGAAAGAGAAAACGTAGAATAGGTGTCTAAAATGTCTAAAATGCACACGCTTCCGATTAATCATGAATGATGAATAAAATGTAACTTACTGTCGTTAAACTGAACTGATGAAATAACTACAACATTAATTACACTGAAATAAGAGCGCGTGGTTTATCCATCAATCAGATGCGCATTAAAGTTGCATTCGTAATCGTTAATATAGCACAAGTAGACAGCCGGCGCGTTTTCTTTCAGAATCACAAGGTTCAGTCGGATAAAGAGACCAAAGAGTAGCTATTCCATGAGGAAACGTTAGTTAGGCTAAGGTTTAGTTGGGAAAGTTCATGGTATTTTTAGTCTCACAATGAAGGATGTTTAATGTACCAGGAACACTTTAAAGCCAGTCCGGCATTTTTCCTATTTGTCGCCATCTCTGTTTGAAATCTGTAATTGCAGTTATTCGCGGAATTATTAACTTTGCGTGAGTTGCACATCGGCATGAAACAGCGCGGATGAACACAATGTTTTGAGACTGCGAGTCTGTCAGTCACCGCGCCGATGTGGAAACTGGCATTCAGAATCACACATTCTACTTTTGGAAGTAGGCCTACAGTATGACCATGACAACATACGAATTTTCATCGGAAAATGTCATCTGAACAAGTAAGTAACATCCACATCAACTAGGGGGGAAAGCAGTTAGTCAGTTGTCACTGGTGATTGTCGTTTGAACCTTTCTGGATCCACCATAAGTTTAATTATTTAATGCTGTGAGAAAAGGCTAAAAATGTCCACCTCCAACATCCTCACGCAATATAGCCGACTAGCCGGGACGCCTTTTTTATGTGTACAGATGTGACGTAATGACGCAAAGACATGCTCGAATTTCCCGCGGAAATCCACCAGTACCACTGGAATTAAAATCATTATTACAAGCTAACCGTTTTGAATCGGGCAAAAGCAAGCAGATATTTTTTAACACTGGCTGGTTATGTTTTTTTTAATTATTATTATTTTGGATAATTTTTAACCCCAAAAAGTTACGGACAGCAGCTTTAAGGTTGTGTATCCATTCCTACAAAATAGTTAGCATGATGAACTATACTTTTAAAGCCTTTTTAAATCTTGGTTTACATTTTTACAAATGCTAATTTATAGGCTTTGTAAAATATTATTTTATAATAATAGATTCATTAAAAACTAACATGAACTAACATTAACAATAGACAAAATGTCGTTTTTTTTTTTTTTTTTTTTGTTCTCTGACCCCGAAGGCAGCTGTATAATTCACACCCTGACTAAGACCCATTGGGGGAAGCATTTAAATAATCCTATGAATGCATATAAAAAATTAAGAATCGAATCGAATTAATCGAATCGCATCGAATTTTAATGTGAATCGCATTGAATCGAATCTTTCTGAATTTGCAAAAATCGTTCTTGAATCGAATCGAAAACCTATGAATCGTGAATCGAATCGATTCGCTGCCTACCCAAAGATTCACAGCCCTACTTGTAGGCTATAGCCTTGAAAGGAAAACAAATTTGCAGAGTAAAAACAGAGTTTGTGTTGTTGAATCATATTTTTTTATTACATCTTAAAATATAGAGCTCATGACAAATAATAGTTACACATGGACAAACAAATAAATGCAAAAACCAGTGTGAATAACAATACCTTAAAAGAAGAGAATGTCAAACTTTGAAGTAGTTTTAATTAGTTAGCTTCAAGTTTTAATTAGTTAGCTTGAAGTGTAATGCTTGTTCTCATACACAGATATGGCCTATATATGAATGAAATTCATGCTTTTATATGTCATTTAAACTGATGCAAAAAGGGAAAGAGAGTAGAAAAGACTTATTATCCTGTCGCCCCCTCTAGTGGACAGCATTAAGTATCACGGCTTTCTTTGCTCAGATAACGCAAGTCAATGGGATTTTTTTTCGGAAGGTAAGTCTGACCAGTCCGAAAAGATATAAGCGAGTCAGACCAGTCTGAAGGTCTGAGCTGAGTTTGGTGAAGCATTAAAGTTATAGGCGGAGTCAATTTCTCATAATAATAATAATGTTTAAATATGGCTTTCTCAAGGCAACATAATAAAGAAAACTCAGAGAAACATCGACCAATTCAATATGTAATAAAATGTTATTCGTTTTATAATAAAACTAATAACATTTTAAAGGTATGCCATCTTCAACCGACATGATATTAATTAATCCCAAACCCTGCTTTTGTCAGTATTAGTGTACGTTCACTGATTCTTGCTCCTCTCTTTTCTGTCTTTTCATGTGAACTGAGTAGACTACACATGATTACATTCATTAAAATAATCTTTATTTCTATTCAATTTTTGCCTTGTGATGTAAATAAAATAAGAGAGTGGTAAATGTTAAGGACATATTATGATGGTACAGTTCAGCCTATTATTGATTTTTATTTCCTCTTCCCTTTTATCCAAAGAGACGGAACTATTTGCACTGTATTTATCAATGGGAAATACATCATGCTACAATAATCTTTCATATATGGATGTATTCACACTTTTTTTTTTTTTTACAGTTTGTAATCCAGAGACCAGACCAGAGCATTATCCAGCAAAGAGTAAGTTTATAGAGCTGATACGGGAAGTCTTTTAGCGCAGCGCGATAGTGTACTTTTTGAGAGATATAATTTTTCTCATGACTCGTGAGGATGTCGTTTACATCATTAATTTGTTGGAAACGCATAAATGTTCGACTCGTTGAGTCGGGCTTTAATAACAGTGCAGGCAAGTTACTATTGCGATTCTTATCCAGATTAGTAATATTATATCAAATTTTAAAAAGGCAGTTGACTGCCTAAAATCTCTTAGATGGTGTGTGACTATGTTCCATATCACAAATATGGCCAGGATCTGTGCATGACTCAAGAATTTTCTGAGATTTATGCACATTATTTGAACGTGGTAAGGAAAAATATAAATCAAGCTCACAGTATTACATACACTTATGCTTATCCTAACAGAACTGAATTTTTCCATTTTACAGGTGATTACAACAGGATCCTGCTTGGAGACAGGTGTTTTATGAGCCCATTCCCTGACCCAAACCCCAGACCAGTTACAATGCAGCTCTAGTCAGGACAAGGGCACACAATGAAGTGAACTTTAGCCAACTAAAGTATCTGAAAAGTCTGAGGGTTGCACCTGACTGGGCCTGTGACATTGCATGTGCCATATTACACAACATTGCACCATCAGAAAAAATATAAAACATTTCATTAATGTTTAATAAAAGACAAGACAAATATGCTTAGTTCCTTGAGTTTTATTTTAATTGTTCTTTGTAAAGAAACGCCAGTGATCAAGTCATCTTTTGCCTGCAAATAATATATATTGCATTCTGTGTGAAATAATATATTAGCACTTACTCTGAAGTTCCTATGAAGCAACTCTATCTCTTGTGCCAGTTTTTTTTTTCTTTAAGTTGTCAAGTATTTTCAAAATATTTTCTTAATAATATTTTATTAAGTATTTTCTTGGGGTAAACCTGTCAAACACATGGCTTATGCATCAAAAATGAAAAGGAAAAGTACAACACTGCATCACTGCTTTGTGCAGACTCTTCTGTAGATGTGGACTCCTGCTACTCATATTGCATTCAGAAATAATAGGTACTCAAGTGCCTCTTCAAATTTATAATCATATATCATTTTGAATGCTTAACTTCCTTTATAAAATCAATAATCAAATATATTCATTATCACATAATCATTTTTATATTCTTTGTGCTTGTGAAATTATATTTTCTTAAATACATGTGATGCAAGTAACCAGTTTCTTTTAGGTGCATTCCAGTCTTACTTTGAGATTGCACGTAGGACACGCAGGACACGCAGGACACGTAACCCACAAGGCCGTTTGTCTCTTTCTCTGCTATCAGTAGAAAGGTTTATGGAGGGCAGCGTGGACACATATGGTTCTTCGATGGACAGATGGTCAAGCTATACAGAACTTTGCCGTTTTGTACTAAAATGTATTCTTTTCAGTATATTTTTCTAGGGAGTAAATGCCATGTATCTGCTTTTCTTCCTGACGAGTGAATGTTTTATCATTATGTTTTGGTTAGTGGAATTGATAGTAAGGAGCTCAGGCTCTCTTCAGCCTTGATGTGAGCTGTTATTTGTTGGTGTTCTGTGTGTGTGCGTCTGACATTCTATGTAGGCTTTGGACGTTTGGATGGGCACTACACAGACGCACAGGCGCCCTTCGCTAACCTACGAGGTCACCACAGACCTAAATCTAATGACCGGACGACAACTATCTTGACTAATGGCGATAGACACCTGTATCTGCTCACATGTGTGGAATTGTTTAGGCTTTGATGTTCTCTTATCCAATCAGATTTGCAATGATCCAATGTATGCCCTTGTAGAATGGAATAATTGGTGTATGATTTTGTGTAAGGTATGAGTTGGCTTACGACCTCCTCGTGAGACTTTGACGCTCGCTCTACCGATGGAACTGCAAACTATTTTTCAGTAAATTTTTATCTTTTTGATTGAACTTCACGACTCCTGGTCTTCTTTCATCATATCTGGTCCTGGGTCTTATAACTGTTACCCCCCTAACAGTGGTGAGTGGTGACTCTGACATTACAATGAACAAAGTTATTAATTATTTAGAAATTATAAAAATATATACTGTAATAAGTGATAAAAAAACATCTAACATGGTCACTACAAAGGTAAGTTGTCTGCTACTTTTTGTCAGCCCTCTCTCCTGGCTTTTGCACACTTTAAGGTGTTCCCAATGGCGTTTTAATTAAGTTTTCAAATTCAGCATATCCTTCAAGCAATAACTCTTGCTCTTCTGTGGAGAAAAAAAACTGTCTTTGGCTACGCTGAACAGCCAATAGCAGCGTTGCTGATCAATGTTTCTACTATCGATACATATCCCCTTTTAACCCAGCACATGAACGCGCAATTATCTCAGATAACTCAATCCAGCTATACTAATCATAACCGGCAGGAGTGTTCAAAGACCTAATTAGTCGGATCATGATGAGCACGATGATATTATCTTGTATGTCTCTTTTGATCTCGGATGTTTTAAGCAACGTAGGGTACGAAGAACGGGCCCCAGGTCATGATGGTTATGTGTCGATGATGAAATTACAATCCTGTAGTGTCCTGATTCACTGATCTTACCCAGCATTATAAATTGATTATACAAATGCTTTAATTTTTTATTACAGTCAGTAGCTAATTCCAGTAATGCTTTTAACCCTCTGGGGTCGGCTATCGCGCCGGCGCAACGAGCTCACTTTTTTTCTTATAAGTGCAAAAGAGACTCAAATTACTCTGCTGATTTTGATCTTACATACAACATCATTCAATCCTGTTAATTGTCTATTTTTTGTGTATACTCTCAACAAAGTGTTGTGCTTTTTGTCAAATAAAGAAAAAAAAAACGTGTGTTTTGCCTTCTCTCTGTCGGTGAAGTTCATTCTGAAATGCGTCTGAAAAATGAACTGTAACTCAGTAAATACTTGTGACAAAGACACTAAAAATTTCTCTTTATGAAGCTGAACTTTTCTTCTTTTAAATGAAGTAATTTATATAAAAAACAACTATTCTCAGTTGATGTAATCTGTATGAAAAGAGAGAGATGTCAGTCTTTTTCCTTTCACCTAATTATAGCGTATGAGGTGTTAATGTGGCCACGCCCACTGAGAGCGCGCGCTATTCAAACGCTAATGTAGAGGCAAGCCATGAAAACGCCCATATCAGCTGGATAAAACATCCAGTTTAAAAAAAATCTTGTACTTTACCTCGTCTCGCTTTGCTGTGAGGAATAATACTGTCATAAAAATCCTGGAAAAGGATTAATTTCGAGGAGCACGGATTCAGGTGATTCTTCTTAAGTGCTTTGTTCTAATCGCGTTATTGAATAGTGTCTGTAAACTGCACAAAAACTGTTTAAATATGAAATGCGTGTCTGTGTGTGAATGAATGAATGGCACAGATGCCCGCTACATTATTTTACATGAACACATCCAAACTATATTGCTAGCCTACTGAGATTTGTTCTAACCACGATATAGAATATTATCTGTAAAACCAAAAAGACTGTTTAAATATGAATCGGTTGTGTGAATGAACGAACGCACAGATGCGCACTGTTACAGATGAAATATAAAAGACAAGATTTCGTTGACTAGCTTTAGATAGTTTATAGAATTTTTTACTATAAAATAGACATCAAATAAGCTTTTGTTAGAAAGTTTCTGCTCATATGTTAAATATATAGTATGTTTTGTCAAAAATAAACTAATCAACTGTTATCCAATGCAAGCTATATTAAAATAATGAATCCTTAACTTTGAAATGTGTATGATAAAATGTATTGGCCTACTTTTAAAAAAATAATACTTTATATGGAAAAAGAATTTTCTTTTGAAGATGTTTCCAAATCTAACTTTAACCCAATTCTATAGAATGGCCCATATAACCTATCTGACCAGGATTTGTTTCCAGGTATGACTAAACATGTGCTTTTGACTTTCATTTATATTTTGATTTTATATATGTGTGTGTGTATACAAACCCAAATGTTGGGTTAAAAATGCAATTAAAAAATGTACAGTTGAAAGTGAAAGTTGAAGCTGGGTTAAAATTTGAAATTACATTTTAAACCCAACATTAGGGTTTGTCCATATTTTACCTAAATTTGGGTTAAAACAACCCAGCATTGTTTAGAGGGTGAGAGAACGAAAAATAAAATAAAATAAAATGAATATTTTATGTACTGTGGAGAATGAGAGCCAACCCTTCTTCATCCGGTGGATAGTATTACTTTGGTTTGCGCAGTGTAATTCACATAAACACTAAAACAATATTTGCTGTCTAAAGTTCTACTTCTAAAGTAGACCTATATTTTGTTACTTTAATTTTCAAAATAACCAGTGGGGGAATGTAAGGAACTTCATAGCCTACTTCATTAAGTATTCACGCACAAATGTGAAGTAGCCTACTTTTTTCCCCTCACAGGACAGCAACACTACGCATTGTTTTATATTAAACTACACTAAAGTAGGCTATAGCCTATAGTTTAAATGTATCAACCTTGCAAACACTCAGATACCATTACAAAAATAAACAATGTACAGAGCCATGAATTTTGTTTTATTTACACATTTAAAGTTGGCAAGTTGCATTAAATAATACATGATGAATAATAAAGAATGTACAGAAATGTATTTTTTGGTTTTCGCGTTTCCACATGACAAATAAAGCCATGCAATGGTGAGGAATGAGTTAAGATGAATATTAAAAAGAAAAAAAAGGAAAGAAAAACTTGTGGCGTTTAACTCTGGTTTCTCTAGCTATTTGAGTAAATGAAAACATAATACTTTTACATTTAAATGTGAATTTGCCGTCCACTACCGAACTCTTGGCCGCCCTTTTTTTTTAAATAAAAATGCTGTCGTCACCAGCGCAATGACTTATGGGGTAGGATAGGCCGCGTAGGATCCATTTATGTATCCTCTCTTTCACGGGGAAACGAAGGGTGCATTTGGCGTCGCTTTTGAATCAGGGAAGCCTTCGTCGCGCCGCGATGACGCAACCGGCCTTCGAATACGGCCTTCGGAGGATGCAGAACTGAATTGGGACAGCCTTCATCACGCCACGGTGACGCAATCGGCCTTCAAATGCGACCTTCGGAGGGTGCAGCCTTTGAATCGGGACAGCCTTCGTCGCACCACTGTGACGCAATCGGCCTTCAAATACGGCCAAACGGCCTTCAAATACGGCCTTCGGAGGATGCAGCCTTCACATTGGGACACAGCTATTGACTCCAACACTGATCAGTGTTACATTTAACAGCCTGTAGTGTGCACACTGCAGTGTTCATTTCATCTGGGCAAACCCATGTGAGGCCTACATGGAAACCGTGGACAAAACTGTCTGGGTCCCAGTTAGATAGCCCAGGTCAAACCCATGTGGGCCCCACATGGCTGTGCTGGCTGGGGTGGGGCCAGGTAACAGCCACTCATTTAGGTTCAGACCTTGGTACTACTACTACTAATAATAGATTTTATTTGTAATGCACTTTACATTTGGAGCAAATCTCAAAGTGCTGCTGAAAGTGTTACTGAGAGTGCTAAGTGCTACTCAAAGTGCTACTGATAAGAACAGTTGAAAACAATGTAGTTCTTATTGTTGTGGGTCACCATGTGATGTGGGATATACCATTATTCCCCTGACTGTGTTCCCCGGTGGGAACTCAACTTCTAGACAGTTCCTGCCTGGGTCAGATCCAGAATTTCAGCAATGTACACCTTAGCTTGATCTGGATCTTTAGCGAGGTACTGTTCAGTGTTCTGAAGGCTGGGCATACCATTTCCTTTGGGGCTTGGAAATCTTTACACCTAAGCAGAGGGGTGGTGTAACATATGTCTTGTCAAGATCTGGTGACCTCCTTTTCATTCCTGAAGGGGATGTGCATCAACTTGCCACAGTTTTTCAATGTTCCTGAAGAGCTCTGCCATTTGGGGAATGTTTGAGGTCATTAACACTTCTGCGGGTGAATGGACAATTGTTCTACCTTAATGAAGCCTGATTGTGTGAATGACACATCAAACTGACTCAAACAAACTCTTTGATATGTAAATGCTCAGGAGCATATGGGGTTGCCTTTTTCTTCTCACCTCTCCTCGTGTCATGCTGTATTTTTTTCCTCAATTCCCTGTCTTCCTGTCCTGTCTACCCCCTTGTCATATCGTATATGTTTGTATGGACAGGTTGATGGCTAATTTAACTGGTACTTGTGACTAAGTGGGTTTACTTGCTTACTTATACGATACTGGATCAAGGGTGAAACTTTTAATAATGTAGACAGACAGCATTCTCATTCAATGTCAGTCATGTGTGCAGTGAAATATAATTTAGTTAAGCATTTAAAAGCTCTGTTGAGAAATACGGAAAAAACACATTTTTGAACTCTCCGTTTAAAACAAGGAAAGCTTAAAAAGCAATCATATCAGGATACTTCTTGAATTTCAAAACTAAAATGAAGAAATTGCTCTTAATTCAAGCAGAATCAGCAGAAAATAAAAAAAAAAGGACAATAACAATTAGAGGTTGATAAAATGAGTAAAGAGTTTAATCAATAATAACACGAAGCAAATACAAACATTAAGAAAAATTCAAGCGAATTAGACAGATCTCTCTCTTTACTGACTTATAAGAGCCAAAGCATCTCAAGAGAGGAAGAGAAGAAAAGAGTCCAGTTTTAAAGATACATGAAAGTATATCTTGTGTAGAGTAGAAGTGAAACTAGATGTTCTAATGAAAAACAATGAAGAAAAAGTTAAAAATGTATATCAGTCATGTGTCTATTAAAAGTATTACGGCCTGTTCTTCAGCTCCTGAATTTTGCCTCCAAAGGTTTTTACAGGGTGAACTTTCTGGTGCTCTTTCAGTTCATCTCTTTTTATCATCCGTAGTAAATGCCTTCCTGGACTGAGACACTGATCACAGTTAACTCTTATGTGAATCTTCAGACCTGATTATCATGTGAAGTGTTTTTTACACTGATGGCAGGAGACAGATTTAGTGGATTCATACTTTCCTCTCTTGTTCACGTCCATCAGGTCTGAAAGAAACATTAAATCAAGTGAGATTTCAAATGAGAGACAAATGTGAAATTAAAATTGAAGCCCAAAGTCAAGATCACTGATGAGTTCAATAGTCATTTTAATCCCATCATATCTGGTCAACAACTGCTGTGCACGTTTATGATCTATTTTAATATCATGAAGATGATTTGTGTTATAAATCACTAGTTTGGTCATGAAACTCTAGATGGCGCATACTTGACATGTAATCTGTAAGCAATCACATAGTTTCCAAAGCCTTTCTAACATTAAAAGAGGAAGAATCTGGAAGCTTCTCATCTCTGCATTCTTGATAAGCACCAGAGCAAATACAAAAACATGAACTGCTGTTAGAAAACATGAAAATACTGTTTTACATTTAAAGGGTTAGTTCACCCAAAAATGAAAATTAAGTAATTAATTACTCACCCCCAAGCTGTACCAACCCTGTAAGACCTTCGTTTATCTGCGGAACACAAATGAAGATATTTTTTATCAAATTTGAGAGGTTGATCACTGCTACATAGGCTTGACGGCCCAGAAAGTCAATGAAGAAAATGTTTCACACAAAGTCACAAAAAGTATTCTCGTTGCTTGATAAACTTATACTTGAGCCACTGTTGTCACATGGAATATTTAAACATTTTCTTCAATGACTTTCTGGGCCACCAAGTTTCGATCCCTTAGGCAGCCTATGTAGCAGTGATCCACCTCTCAAATTTAATCAAAAATATCTTCATTTGTGTTCCGAAGATGAACGAAGGTCTTATGGGGTTGGGACAGCATGGGGGTGATTAATTGATTACTTAATTTTCATTTTTGGGTGAACTATCCCTTTAATCTTCACCATAATAAGCAGTGTTAGAAACAGAAAGTTGCATAGCACTATGTATATTGTCAGAGAGTGATTTTGCATTGCTCTGTCTGAACAGACAAATCACGTCACAATCAGAGAGATTTTTTATAATCACACCTTCATGTTGGGTTGAACACGAGTTAAAGGAGAACTCCGGCGCAAAATGAACCTTTGGTCTAATAAAAACAAAAGATGGTTTGGATCGCAAAAGCTGCTTCCAAATCATCAGTACTTATCCTCCTGGACCTGTCTGCTGCCTTCGACACGGTGAATCATCAGATCCTTCTGTCCACCCTCTCATCACTCGGTATCACTGGAACTGCCCTCCACTGGTTTGAGTCCTATCTCACAGGTAGGTCCTTCAGGGTCGCATGGAGAGGCGAGGTATCCAAAGCACATCAACTGACCACAGGGGTTCCCCAGGGTTCAGTGCTTGGACCGCTCCTCTTCTCCATTTACACCACATCACTGGGACCCATCATACAGGCACATGGTTTCTCTTACCATTGCTATGCTGATGACACCCAGCTCTACCTCTCATTTCAACCAGAGGATCCCACAGTAGCTGCACGTATCTCAAGCTGTCTGGCGGACATCTCGGCATGGATGAAGGAACATCACCTGCAGCTCAACCCGGCAAAGACTGAGCTTCTCGTCCTCCCTGCAAATCCGTCTCTACAGCATGACTTCACTATCCAGCTGGATTCTTCCTCAATCACCCCATCAAGGTCGGTCAGAAATCTTGGAGTAATCTTTGATGACCAGCTGGCCTTCTAAGACCATATTACAAAGACAGCTCGATCATGCAGGTTTGCAATGCACAACATCAGGAAGATCAGGCCTTTCCTAACTTAGCATGCATCACAACTTCTCGTCCAGGCCCTGGTTATTTCTAGGCTTGATTACTGCAATGCTCTTCTGGCTGGACTTCCATCATGTGCAACTAAACCTCTTCAAATGATCCAGAATGCTGCAGCCCGTCTTGTCTTCAACGAGCCCAAAAGGGCCCACGTCACTCCTCTGTTCATCTCTCTGCACTGGCTGCCACTCGCATCAAGTTCAAGGCGTTGACCCTTGCTTACAGATCGACCACTGACTCAGCTCCCTCTTACTTTCACTTGCTCCTACGAGTCTACATCCCTACCAGAAGCCTACGATTGATCAATGAGCGACGGCTTGTGGTACCATCACAAAGAGCCACAAAATCACTCTCCAGAACATTCTTGTTCACGGTTCCATGCTGGTGGAATGATCTCCCCACCCTCATCTGGAATGCAGAATCCCTGACAGCATTCGAAAGACAACTGAAAACTCATCTCTTCCGTGAGCACTTATATATATATATATATATATATATATATATATATATATATATATATATATATATATATATATATATATATATATATAAATCCTTTCTTGTCTGGTTTATACTACTCTGAGCAATGTTTGAACTTTGTATTTTGAGCACTTCTTGTGTTGTTATTGCCTTTCCACAATGACTTGTTTGATTTAGTCCTCAGATATGTCACTTTGGATAAAAGCGACTGCTAAATGGCTAAATGTAAATGTAAAACATTGGTACCTTGTCGATCATTCTCTGAGATTTGTTTTCATGATAATCGAATGTAAAGAGTTTTCTCTAAAACTGTTTAGTGTATAACGCTGGTACTGGGGGCATTAACTAAGTAAAAAGAAATCGCTAGTTAATACCACTAACAAGGCTCAAAATAGCCCCGCACTAACACAGTAACATAATGAGGGTCCTTACATGCAAAACGAAGCATTGAGAACTTTGTAAGTGTACAGACCGTTTAATAAGAAGATACTTTATAAAGACAGTCCACTTTGTGTATACAGGCAGTAGAAAACAGTCTCAACAAGTCGAACCACGAACGCTGTTCGTACAGTTGAGAAGTTCGCCGAACTTCATACAGTTCAGCTCAATTGGCACGTCCTTCGTGGTTTGACTTATCGAGAAGTTTTCCAAAGATGGCTCCTGCTGTGTATTCCCAAAGTGGACTCTTTATAAAGCATCTTCTTATTAAACGGTCTTTACACTTACAAAGTTCTCAATGCTTCGTTTTGCATGTAGGGACCCTCATTATGTTACTGTGTTAGTGTGGGGCAATTTTGAGCCTTGTTAGTGGTAATAAACTAGCGATTTCTTTTTACTTATTAAATGCCCCCATTACTAGCGTTATACGCTAAACAGTTTTTAGAGATTAAACTCTTTACATTTGATTAACATGAAAACAAATCTCAGAAAACGGTTAACTAGGTACCAAAGTTTTATTAGACCAAAGGTTCATTTTGCGTCGGAGTTCTCCTTTTAATGAATGAATGAGGCATTTATATAGGGCTACTATTTACTACTGTACACACCAAGCGCTTTACAATCACATCAGGTGTCGGCCTCATTCACAACCTGGATGATTCAACAACAGCCACAGTGAAACAGCGCCAACTATAGGTGGAGAAGAGAGATTTGACTGACTAACTTACACAGAAGAGATTTTGTTTCTCAGTACATAAAGATGAACTTCTTACCGTGATCTCAGACTGTGTTGATGTGGTTTCTGCACTGCATGGATCTTCATGTGTCGCTTCAGGTGACTTTTAATAGAGAAACTCTTCCCGCACTGATCACACGTGTTTGGCTTCTCTCCGCTGTGGATCCTCTTGTAAGGTTTTTCTCCGCTGTGGATCTTCTCATGTAATTTCAGATGTGATGACTGACTGAATCTCTTGTCACAGTGTGAACACTTGTAAGGTTTTTCTCCAGTGTGGATCCTCTCATGTGTTTTCAAATGTTCTGATCGACTGAATCTCTTGTCACAGTGTGAACACTTGTAAGGTTTTTCTCCAGTGTGGATCCTCTCATGTGTTTTCAGATGTGTTGAATCACTGAATCTCTTGTCACAGTGTGAACATTTGTAAGGTTTTTCTCCGCTGTGGATCCTCTCATGTGTTTTCAGATGTGTTGACTGACTGAATCTCTTGTCACACTGTGAACACTTGTAAGGTTTTTCTCCAGTGTGGATTCTCTTATGTGTTGTCAGACTTGATGAAAAACTGAATCTCATGTCACAGTGTGAACACTTGTAAGGTTTTTCTCCGCTGTGGATCCTCTCATGTAATTTCAGATATGATGAATCACTGAATCTCCTGTCACAGTATGAACATTTGTAAGGTTTTTCTCCAGTGTGGATCCTCTCATGTGATATCAGATGTGATGACTGACTAAATCTCTTGTCACAGTGTGAACACTTGTAAGGTTTTTCTCCAGTGTGGATCTTCTCATGTGTTTTCATATATTCTAATCGACTGAATCTCTTGTCACAGAGTGAACACTTGTAAGGTTTTTCTCCAGTGTGAATCCTCTGGTGCTGTTTTAAACAGTTCGCTGTAATAAAAGTCTTCTCACACTCAAAGCACATGTACTCTCTCACACCAGTGTGAGTTTTCAGATGTACATGTAAATATTGCAGCAGTGAAAAACTCTTTCCACACACAGAACATGAATGTGGCTTTTCCTTCGTATGAACTGCCAGGTGTTCCTTCAGGTTTGATGCCCTGATAAATGTTTTTCCACACTGATCACATGAGAACGGCTTCTCTCCAGTGTGAACTCTCATGTGATCTTTAAGGTGTGAAGAATGACTGTAACTATTCCCACATTGATGGCATGAGTGCGGCTTCTCTCCAGTGTGAACTCTCATGTGAATATCAAGACTATGTTTGATTGTGAAACTCTTTCCACATTTATCACATGTATATGGCTTTTCTCCCGTGTGAACTCTCATGTGAATCTTAAGATTTTGTTTGTATCTGAAACTCGTTCCACACTGATCACACGTGTGTGGCTTCTCTTCGCTGTGGATCTTCTCATGTGTTTTCAGATTTGATGACTGAATGAATCTCTTGTCGCAGTGTGAACACTTGTAAGGTTTTTCTCCAGTGTGGATCCTCTCATGCGATTTCAGAGATGATGACTGACTGAATCTCTTGTTGCAGTGTGAACACTTGTAAGGTTTTTCTCCAGTGTGAATCCTCTGGTGCAGTTTTAAACATTTTGCTGTCATAAAAGTCTTCTCACACTCAAAGCACATGTACTCTTTCACACCAGTATGAGTTTTCTGATGTCTATGTAAATATTTCAGCAGTGAAAAACTCTTTCCACACACAGAACATGAATGTGGCTTCTCCTTCGTATGAACTGTCAGGTGTCTCTTCAGGTGTGATGCCCTGAGAAATGTTTTTCCACACTGATCACATGAGAACAACTTCTCTCCAGTGTGAACTATCATGTGACGCTCAAGATATTGTTTGGCTGTGAAACTCTTTCCACACTGATCACATGAGAACGGCTTCTCTCCAGTGTGGATCCTCATGTGAAGCTCAAGACTTTGTTTGCTTGTGAAACTCTTTCCACACTGAGTGCAGGTTGTAGATTTATTTGCTCTTCTTTTCTTTAAAAATGTATTTTTAGTTTTTAAGCGATTCAAAGGTTTGTCTCCAGGTTTGACACAATGTTTCTCCTCCACTTCACTCAGTTCTTCTCTCTCTTCCTCCACTTCACTCAGTTCTTCACTCTCCTCCTCCACTTCACTCAGTTCTTCACTCTCCTCCTCCACTTCACTCAGTTCTTCACTCTCCTCCTCCACTTCACTCAGTTCTTCACTCTCGTCGCTCTCTTCAATTAGCTCTGAAATGAAAAAAAAAAGTTTAATTGCATTTCCAGTACATCTGTCAGGTTTAGTGTTTGTGTTCATGTTATGCTTGCCTATGAGACCCAGTTTGCCCACGTGTTTCTGTGATTTAATCCCAGTCTAGTCGGCCCCAATTTTGGCAAGTGAAGCATTCATGACATACCCAAAATAAAAAGGTTGCTGCTCTTAAGTCATTCTGAATAGACACATAACCAACATATATTTAGAAAGCCAACCCTTGAGAGTTTACATTTCAAGACTCAAAATTAATCAGACTGTTATTAATATTGAGATATATAAGCTCAAACATAAAAACAAAAACAACAAATATTAAGAACATATTTATTAAATGTATACAAATATTATGTGAATTTAGGATAGCAACTTGAAACCACAACTAAAGTGTAGCCACAATTGTGGTCATGCTTCATTTAAAATCTGAGGATGATATTTCTAAAATTATGCATTTTATTAAGCCTATTGTGAAACCATGTCAGGAGAGAGTTTAGAGAAGTTTTATAGGATGCTAATATAAGATTCTCATCAAATATTTTATTGCCCTGTAAACACCCATTTACAGTCTCTGACTAATGTCTGGCGAGGAGAACTGGCCCATTCATGTTCTTTTCATTTAATCGACCAACATTTCACACCTATGCCGGTATGAGACTTAATCTTCATTATTCTTTTATCCTTATTCTTTTGTTTGAATTCAGCCATTATAGCCTATATTGGCCATCTAAACCTCTCTGATCCCACCCTACATGATCAATCCATCTATTATATTAAGTCTTGTTAGAAAACAAACAATTCTTGGAACTTTAAATGCGAATTATTTTTTTTTTAAATGATTGTATGAAATGGAATAGCTTCTGCAAGCAGGTGCATTAGCACAAGTAGCCTCGAGCTACATGACACAATTTAATGTATTAATATTACACTTTTATTCAAAGTTCACTTTAAAACAACATCGAGTATTTGTATCATATGCCGGTCGCGGATTAAAATGGTTTCAAGTCATGAAAAGATTTTGAAATATGTTATATTTAGCATTTCAGATGAAGCTATGGGCTAGCCTTTCCTAGCTAATGCATTCTGTAAACATTCTGTATTGATATGAAAACCCCAAATCGCACGAAAATCAAACACAAAACACATAATATTTCAATCGTGCATTTATTAGTTCCTTGTTTCGGGTGAAGAGATGTCAGTTTCGCTTTGTTATCAAGGATGTCCAGTATGAGGAAGTGTACACATGACGCGTCATGCAGAAGAGGTCACGCTGGACCACGTGAGATGATTGACAGCTGTACAGCGAATGATATAGCTTTGAGGTCAAATGTGACGCGATTCAGGAAGAGAAGACACACATCTCGCTCCGTTCGCTGTCTGAGCTCTTTAGATCGCACATTTCAGTGGTAAATGAATAGAAATGTTATTCTTTATGAAGAAATATTTTACTAGCATGTGATAATTATTAATCATTTCTCCAAATATGCGCACCATTGGACTAATAGCCCTGGCGGATGCTGTATATTGTATGTATTTGAACACAAATAAACCGGAGAACACGAGAATTAATGTTTTATGAGTGATGATTTCTATTCAAAATAACGAACATTACAGATTAATTATTTTGCACTCCTGGCATAAATTAAGAAATTAATATCACTGCAAACCAGTTAAATCATAAACAGTGGTCAAACATCGAAGCTGTAGACTTCAACCTTTCTTGTGATGCTGAGTTCGTCCAGATCAAGTAAGAGTTTGATGTTTTGACAAGTAATGACTTTTGAACAACACTAATCCGGGATCACCAGTGATCCCTGCCTATCAAGGGGTTAATTAGTTACGAGTGTCTGTTGTTGTTGCTATATGTTTGGTTGTTCTGTTCATGTTTCTTTTAATCCAGTTTGTGAGTATTAGAGTTTGTTTAAATAAATACTGCTGCAATTAAGATCATTCTTCCCTACTTCAACCAACGCGTGACAACATCCAAAGAGAGAAATATGATTATAAAGTCAAAAGACATAAAGTGAGCCCTAAAATATTCGCATCATTTTGACGAGTTTTTATAAATTAATTATGCATGTACTGAAAATCTACTTGAATGAGGATCATATATCTTCCAATTATAACTTTTAAAACATTGTAGGTACAATCCCATGTTTCTGTCAGGAGAACTATTGAAAATATTTGATCAATGACACAATTATCTAATGTAATAAACACATTAAACATATACAACAGTGCCATAACATTTTAATTCAAGAGCTGTAATTATTTTTCAGATGAACTGTTGTTTATTATGACATCATAAACAGCAGGAGATTTAATAGGCTACATTCGAAATAACGCACAGATCTATTTTGAAATAAAAATCCCGGCTTAAAGACACTTTTGATGGACAAAAATAAATATGATTTCACACCAAAAGTGCCCAAAATGCACAGAATAAGCATGTCTAGTAAATTTTAACAAGAACTTGAGTAGGCAAATAAAAGAAAATAAAGACTCAAAGAGGAAAGAAATATCTACCTCTTTAACCCTCATGTGGTGTTCAAAACTCTATAACACCTGTGGTGTTCCCGGTCAAAAATGACCGGGCCATAAAAAAAACCTTATAAATCACTCATTATACCATATTTTCACCCAATCTTGGATTCAATCTTTTTGTCAACATGTTCTCTTTCAATTAGGACTGGTTTTATATTTTGATTTGCATCTGAATAATCATAGGCCTCATTTATTTGAGAGTAGGCATTTCATTTTTTGAGCAATTTTTTAAAAATTTTTGAATAATTTTGGAAATATTAAATAAAATCTGAAGAAAATTGGTATTGTTGATCACACTAGTCAACTTAACATTTTCACCAGGAATTTTGTTTTGAAACTTTTGTTTTGTAAAAAATATGGCACATAGTCACACTTGTGGTGTTCCCGGTCAAAAATGACCGGCCTATAAAAAATAGCTTATAAGTCACTCATTATACCATATTTTCACCCAATCTTGGATTCAATCTTTTTGTCAACTTGTTCTCTTTCAATTAGGACTGGTTTTATATTTCTGTTTGCATCTGATTAATCGTGGGCCTCATTTGTCTGAGAGTAGGCATCTCATTTTTTGAGTAAAAAACAAATAATTTATGAGTAAATTTGGAAATATGAAAAAAAAAAATGAAAAAAATGGCTACTGTTGATCACACTTGTCTACTCTAATGTTTCACCAGGAATTTTGTTTTGAAACTTTTGTTTTGTAAAAAATATGGCACATAGTTACACTTGTGGTGTTCCCGGTCAAAAATGACCGGCCTATATAAAATAGCTTATAAGTCACTCATTATACCATATTTTCACCCAATCTTGGATTCAATCTTTTTGGCAACTTGTTCTCTTTCAATTAGGACTGGTTTTATATTTCTGTTTGCATCTGAATAATCGTGGGCCTCATTTATCTGAGAGTAGGCATGGTCAAAAATGGTCACAATGGCCGACCATTGAAAGTGAATGGGAGAGACTGAAAATAACAGAACAATTTAGTTTTCAGGAGCATGTTCATTATTTTCATGTACACATATGAGCATGTGTGCTTGCAAACATCGAGCCCTTGGACCTGTGCATGTATCGATACATTTATACACACGCTACCCAGACACACACATGTTAAAACACACAAACTTTTTTAAATATTACACACATTCTTTTCCACAGAGAGAAATTTGATCCTACCCTAACCTGCATCTAATATACATTTATCCATCTGACATTACCACACACACACACACACACACACACACACGGCCGTGATCAGATTTTTGACTCAGAAACTAGTGAGGAGGAGGAAATTCAGGATGCATCTTGCAGTGAAGATGTTTCTGAAGAGGAAGGCACCACTGAATCGGCTACGGAGCTTGAAACAACTGATGAGGAGCAGTCTTCCAGTGATGAGGGCCCAGCTGAGGTTACCGTTTCATTCTGGTCAAAAGATGGAACTTTGTCCTGGCCTTCATCCCCACCTATGAGGCAAGGCAGGTTTTCTTCTGAAGGCCTTCCTCTTCAGAAACATCTTCACTGCAAGATGCATCCTGCATGTCCTCCTCCTCACTAGTTTCTGAGTCAAAAATCTGATGAATAACATCATGTGCAGAGCTGTTTTGCCATTGTGCTGCCACAAATGAATGACAAGCAAAATGCTGTGAGGCATTTTATATATGCCTGTGCTGTCACATGATGTATATTTGTAAATATTGTCTAGTTCTGTGTGAGAACCTCACAGTTCCAAAACAAAATGTCATAATATTTTGTCTGGAAGCTGTGATGAAACAAGACCATGAAAGAAAGATTCTTTTGAAGCCGGGTCACTGCAGTCACGGCCAGTTTGTGTGTGTGTGTGTGTGTGTGTGGTAATGTCAGATGGATAAATGTATATTAGATGCAGGTTAGGGTAGGATCAAATTTCTCTCTGTGGAAAAGAATGTGTGTAATACTCAAAAAAGTTTGTGTGTTTTAACGTGTGTGTGTCTGGGTAGCGTGTGTATAAATGTATCGATACATGCACAGGTCCAAGGGCTCAATGTTTGCAAGCACACATGCTCATATGTGTAGTGTACATGAAAATAATGAAAATGCTCCTGAAAACTAAATTGTTCTGTTATTTTCAGTCTCTCCCATTCACTTTCAATGGTCGGCCATTGTGACCATTTTTGACCATGCCTACTCTCAGATAAATGAGGCCCACGATTATTCAGATGCAAACAGAAATATAAAACCAGTCCTAATTGAAAGAGAACAAGTTGACAAAAAGATTGAATCCAAGATTGGGTGAAAATATGGTATTATGAGTGATTTATAAGCTATTTTTTATAGGCCGGTCATTTTTGACCGGGAACACCACAAGTGTGACTATGTGCCATATTTTTTACAAAACAAAAGTTTTAAAACAAAATTCCTGGTGAAACATTAGAGTAGACTAGTGTGATTAACAGTAGCCATTTTTTTTCATATTTTTTTTTCATATTTCCAAATTTACTCATAAATTATTTGTTTTTTACTCAAAAAATTAGATGCCTACTCTCAGATAAATGAGGCCCACGATTAATCAGATGCAAACAGAAATATAAAACCAGTCCAAATTGAAAGAGAACAAGTTGACAAAAAGATTGAATCCAAGATTGGGTGAAAATATGGTATAATGAAGGATTTATAAGCTATTTTTTATAGGCCGGTCATTTTTGACCGGGAACACCACAAGTGTGACTATGTGCCATATTTTTTACAAAACAAAAGTTTCAAAACAAAATTCCTGGTGAAACATTAGAGTAGACTAGTGTGATCAACCGTAGCCATTTTTTCCATATTTTTTTTTCATATTTCCAAATTTACTCATAAATTATTTGTTTTTTACTCAAAAAATGAGATGCCTACTCTCAGACAAATGAGGCCCACGATTAATCAGATTCAAACAGAAATATAAAACCAGTCCTAATTGAAAGAGAACAAGGTGACAAAAAGATTGAATCCAAGATTGGGTGAAAATATGGTATAATGAGTGACTTATAAGCAATTTTTTATAGGCCGGTCATTTTTGACCGGGAACACCACAAGTGTAACAAGGTAACAATACTCCCACAAAAAAATAAGAAAATTTTCAAAAAAACACTGAGATTTAGTTATACCGTTTGGGAACAAAGTCACTAAGTTTCAGTCCAAAGCGACAACATTAACTAGTATTTTCGGGGAAAAAGAAAATCTTCTCCGGGTCAAATTGACCCGAACACCACATGAGAAATAAAGAGGTAGATTTAGGCTACCCGGTAAAAAATTGTTTTTAATTATTCAGTTTGGGTGAAATCTGTGTATTATATTAAAAAAAACTAAAGTAAACTAGCCAGAAAATATTATATATAAACGTTCTTTTAGTTTATGTAACACACAGACAGCTACATAGGCTAGCACAACCCAAAATCAAACCAGAGTGTGTGGTTTATTTGTGTGTTTTGTTTTTTATCCGCGGAGTTGCAGTCTTGTAAACATATCGAAATTATGACTGAGTCTGAAACTAATAGATTGGAGCCATTTTCTGGGTTGTTTTGTTATTTAACATTCATATGCGAATGTGGTACACCTCCCCATTACAAACTTTCAAGACTATCAATGTTAAAAACTTCTAAAAACAAATGTATAGTTGTCTTTGTAAAGAATTGCCCGCTTATATATGTAGCTTTGGAGCCACTGCTGTGACACTGTACAAACACTTCCAGTGTGAATACGCTCGTCTGCAGCGACGATGTAAGTTAGTTACGCTGACGCGCTGCTCAAGTGCAGCTCAAGCTTGCGGTGCGAAGCGGCCTTAAGGCTGCATCGAAAGGTAACTTCAAGTCTGCTGCCATGTTGGATCCATAGGTATAAACAAACTGCTTTGGTGTGTCGCATAGACGTCGTTATCGTCTTGCTGCTCCCTCCCCGTTCTGTGATTGGTTCCCTAGATGAGGCGAAAATTTGGTCCATGGTATCCAGACTACCTAGCAGCGTGAATAAAATCGCGCTGCGGCAAGGCAGTATGGGGAAACCTAGGCTACACAACCCCTGCAAATTAGCTCAAAAAGGGAAATATATATAATTAATTATGACAAGTTATAATTGTGTATGTATAAAATATTCAGATCAGCTTTCAGAATTAATTGTAGCAGAATTCATTTTACAATAAACTGATCCGTTTGTCCACCGAAACAACAGTACGATCTTTTACGTTTACGAACTTTTACGAACTCTTTAGAAAGATTATATCTTCCTTATTCTATTAGTATTTCATCTCAGAATACGTTTACATGACAACGATATGCTTAAAACGGAGAAGTTTTTCCTTTGACTTTTCCACGTACAGACGACACCATTTTCAAAACGATCCCCATTCACACGGATCCGCAAAAACTACTAAAAACCCTGTATTCTGCTGCCAGGCCTTTAGACAGCAGTGAAACACTATAGACTCATTATATTACAACACATACCGTAATTCCTCAAATAAAGACCGGTATTCAAATAAACGCCGGGCCTCTGATAGTGGCCGGGGGCGTGGTCAACGCGGACAAATAAAGGCCGGTCTCAAATTAAGGCGGGGGAAAAAATAGTGTGAATAGGTACACTTTAAATGAGTGTACACTCAAAGACGGACGCGCTCAGCGCTTGTCATATATCACAACTATTCAGTGTTTTTAACCACATGTTTATTTTAGGTTTCAGACATTTAAATAGATATGATTTATAGCAAAACAATACATTTATAGTTTGTAAAATACACAATGGTGTCTATGGAAGCAGCAATAACAATCCATTCAAATATATTTGGCGACGTGTTTTATTCATATCAGATACACAGTGTAAGTAACTATAAAGTTTACTCTATTCTTCTCCCAGTTCACCGGCCACTTACTTTCATGTATTTCGGGAGAAACTGAAGAATTCAAGCGCTGTAACGTAACAAATCCAACAGACAGGAATCTCTGAACTGCGGTGCCCATCTCACGTTACAGATCAAGATCATTTATAAAGGGTTTTAAACGACAAAACAAACTCACTTACACGGATTTGAGAGTCAGAATAGAAGATAGTTGATGACATGGTAAGCAAGTTTGTTAATATTTAGAAATAAAAGCGCAACATCTGTCATACAGCGCTATTTTGGCTGTGGTGAACACGTGCCAAGCATGACGCGTCACCATGGAAACTTGGCTGGCGGGCGGGGATCGCGAATTAGAAATAAAGGCCTGCCTCTAATAAAAGCCTGCTTCAAATAAAAGCCGGCTACCATCTGCAGTTCAGGTAAATAAAGGCCCCGGTCTTTATTTGAGGAATTACGGTAATATACAATTCAGTGACCGTACACAGATTGCACTTTGAAAACGGTTTGCAAAAGTTTGCATTTTCAAGAACCCAAAATGGCCAGAACACTTGAACAGTTGAAAACGGTGTCGCAGCCCCTGAGGCTGTGACTGGAAGTCAGTTGTAGTTCTTGTGTTTCTCTTTTCTTCAGTTATTCTGCTTGTTAACAGCAGGTGTTCATCACTAATTCTCAATCATCAGTTAATTAATCACTTAATTATCTAATTAACTTTAACACTGCTTCAGTATTACTTTAACACTGGGGAATTTATGTGTATTATATGGAAGCTTTTTTTCCGCCACTGAATAAAAAAAAATAAAAAAAAATAATTGCGACTTTTTATCTCACAATTGCGAGATATGAAGTCAGAAATAAAGTCGCAATTGTGAGAAAAAAAGACAGAATTGAAACTTTTCATCTCACAATTCTGACTTTTTTTCTCACAATTGCGAGTTTACATCTCACAATTCTGAATTTATAACACATAATTGCGAGTTTATATCTCAAAATTCTGACATATTTTCTCAGAATTGTTAGATATAAACTCGCAATTGCGAGTTATCAGGCAACTTTTTTCTCCCTCAGAATGGTTTATATCTCACAATTCTGACTTTACAACACGCAATTCTGACTTTATATCACGCATTTCTGACTTTATAACACGCAATTGCGACTTTATATCACGCAATTCTGACTTTATATCACGCAATTCTGACTTTATATCACGCAATTCTGACTTTATATCACGCAATTCTGACTTTATATCACGCAATTCTGACTTTATATCACGCAATTCTGACTTTATATCACGCAATTCTGACTTTATATCACGCAATTCTGACTTTATATCACGCAATTCTGACTTTATATCACGCAATTCTGACTTTATATCACGCAATTCTGACTTTATATCACGCAATTCTGACTTTATATCACGCAATTCTGACTTTATATCACGCAATTCTGACTTTATATCTCGCAATTCTGACTTTATATCTCGCAATTCTGACTTTATATCTCGCAATTCTGACTTTATATCTCGCAATTCTGACTTTATATCTCGCAATTCTGACTTTATATCTCGCAATTCTGACTCTATATCACACAATTCTGACTTTATAACACGCAATTGCGACTTTAAATCACCTAATTCTGACTATATATCTCACAATTTCGGCTTTATATCATGCATTTCTGACTTTATAACACGCAATTGCGACTTTATATCACGCAATTCTGACTTTATATCACGCATTTCTGACTTTATAACACGCAATTGCGACTTTATATCTCGCAATTCTGACTTTATATCACGCAATTCTGACTTTATATCACGCATTTCTGACTTTATAACACGCAATTGCGACTTTATATCTCGCAATCCTGACTTTATATCACGCAATTCTGACTTTATATCACGCAATTCTGACTTTATCTCACGCAATTCTGACTTTATCTCACGCAATTGCGACTTTAAATCATGTAATTCTGACTTTATATCTCACAATTCGGAGAAAAAAAAGTCAGAATTGCGAGATAAAAAGTTGTCTTATTTAAAAAAAAACATCCTTGAATGTAATTTAAGTGTTTGTATACAAATCAGTCTATTGTAACCTTCAATATTATATTAATGTATTCCAAACTGACTCCCATGTATAGTTTACAGCGTTATTTGAGAAATTTTCTTTGCTTGAGAACATTTGCCATGTACTTTATCTAATATATATACCGTATATCCAAAACAATCGAATCGTGTCAATACTCAGCAAACTATATTGAGAAATGTCAAAATGTTTGGTAACATGGTTGCAAAATAAATGTGAGCCAGTTATAAATGTAAAATAAAACAGCTAAAATATTAAGCTGGACCTGATGTTGACAATCAATATAACAGTTTCTCAAACCTCCCTTTACTGACCATTTGTGGTAAACAAACAACAAAGAAAATATTCTTCTATTTCATAGATTACCCGGTTCTCTAAAGGTGATGAAGTTCTTGATTCTTTCTAACATGACTGTTCTTCAGCATCATGAATAAATGAAGAATAAACACCAACCTCTTTGTTCCTCAGGATCTTCAGTGTGTTTCATTCTGCAGGGTTCTGGATCACTCATGTTCTCACTGTCCTCTTTACTAAACTCAGTATTTGCAGATTTCAGCTCTTCCCGATGCTCTGATGCTCGTCTTCACTTGTAGACTGATGGGAATTTACAGCATTTATTGGAGAACTCCAGTGGGAGGAGCTTCACTGATGATGTGATTGCTATGGGAGGAGCTTCACTGATGATGTGATTGTTTTGGGAGGAGCTTCACTGATGATAAATTCCACTGTTGGAGGAGCTGAAAATCAAAGTTATCAGTTACTGAGTTTGTTTTAATACTAAATGACACATCTAAGCATTTGTCTGTATCGCTAGAAACCAACAATTCCCCTCAGTCTATTTACACCAATGAAATGAGCTTTAAGTGTCAATTTAGAGGAGATCTGAAGACATCAGCATAATAAATGAGGTGAAAACAGGAACTATTGTCATGAAATAAAGAGTGTTTTCAGCAGATCTGTTAATATTGATGAGCCTCAGACTATCAACACTCATTCAACAAGCCATTCAGGATCATCAGCAGATCATCTCACGTTATTCTGAGTGTTTGCTGTTAGAAACACTTTAACAGACAAATGGAGAAACTGAAAAAGAAAGTTAATAAACATTGTAAGAGGGTTTATGTCAGAGAGCCAATCTGAATGCCCCAAATGTGAAATATTGCATTTGCAGGAGAGATTTGGATCGCTTGATGCATAATTTTTAACTTGCCTTTGCCCCAATGACAGGGACAGTATGAAAGGCTTCGTTCCCTGTTTCTGAGCGCCGCAATTTCAGTTGAAGACCTACATGCTTTTCTGTTATTTTTTCCCTTTTTTGGATTTATTGTCTTTTCTTTTCTATTCTGAATTTTTCTTAAGTAAAACGAAACCATTTTGTGGTGGAACTGTCAAGACAAGCCTCGAGGGATTATTCCTAGAAATATCTTTATTTTGATGAAGTCTGGATTTTTATACTAGCAAACGCCCAGTGAAACGGATCCAGGACTGAACTGGTTAAACCCTGAAACAACGTCTAGCATCTTTAACCTACAGGTAAGGGCAATTTATATTTTGCAACAAGTTGTGGGAATGAAATTACCAGAGATACTTGAAATATGTACATTTTCATTCTGGGTTTAATACTGCTCTTGTTGAATCTTAACTTGTTAAGTTGAGGTTTATTTGTGTACTCTATTACTCAAGTCTCTTATTTTTTAAACGACTACTTAGATTGAGTATAAGTTACTGTTGCACTGCGTACCTTTTTGTAATAATGGTGTACCAACTGAAAACTAAAACAATTGCAACTTTTGCTTAAATGTTGGGGAAATTAAAATTGGGCTTTAAATTAAAGTGGTGCTTGTAACCCTCTTGTTTCATGGAGGGTAAGTGTGACATTGCGGGCCGTAAACTAAAGGGGTGCTTGTTACCCTCTTGTTTCATGTAGTTACAGGGTAAGTGTGACATTGCGGGTCGTAAACTAAAGTGGTGCTTGTGTTGTGGTTTCAGCAGGGACGTGCACAGACATTTTGAGGGGCAGGGGCTCAAGTGAAAAAAAGGGCACTTCTCATAATTAGGCCTACGTATTTTAAAAAAAAAACTTTTTTTAAACAAAAAAGTATATTAACTCAACTCTGACTTTAAAAAAAAATTAATTAAAAAAGTTAATTAATTTTATCTTCCTCAAACTCACACAATTGTTTCACGCATGACTGTATCATCATCATCAAATAAAACCTTCAAAATTCACAATTAGATGGAGTTTGTTTTAAACCTACTATCCTCCATCTGTTTGCATCTGTAGCAGGGGTGTCACTAGGACTTTCATTTTAGGGGGGTAAGCCCCCAATGAGGGTATATATATATTTTTTTTAAATAAAAAAAAGGTAACACTAGTTTAGGATCTAATGCCCACTATTAATCAGTTTCATTACCATGCAAAGTCAGGGTTTTATAATCACTGTGGTCCCAAATGTGAAGTACGGAAGAGGGTTCGGTGTTTCCCCGAGAAAATTTTGATTTCTCTGATCTACATATGTGCATTTTAAGATGTTTTGAAGGCCAAAAAAATTGGATAACAGCTTTAAAACCATGTCAGTGGGCAGCTGAATATTTTTCTCTCCTCAGCATCATCACACTCTTTTTCTCTTTGTTTTTATCTTGCCCTGCCTCTTCCCCTACTAAAGCTGAGCTTTGACTGATATAGGCTTTTCATTTTTTGTCTGTAATTGAAGAAAGTAAACATAGGGTCAACTGTTGATTTTGCCTATGAATCATTTTCTCAGACGCGTTTATTTACTGAAAGCTACTAAAGGTAATTAAGTTAATTAAATGCATTCACAATATGTAGGCTACACATTCATTATTGATCTTATGCCTAATACAGGGCCGTAGACATGGCTTTATAATCAAAGAGGTCCTAAATTTGAGGCTGGTAGGGGGTTCAAATTTTTATTTGTCTGATATGTGCATTTCAAGACGTTTGAATACCCTAAAAAGGGATAAGAAATAGCTTTAAAACCATGTCAGTGGGCAGTAGATTATTTGTCAATACCTGCTCTCTTCTCATCTCCATCACGCTTTCTTTTTTTCTCAGTCTCTTCATCACTTTCTCTTCCCCCCCTAAAGCTGAGCTTTTTTTTTTATTTACCAAAGGCTACAATTTGTATTATATTCTCAATATGTACACATTCATTATTAATCTTGTGCCGAACATGATGAAAACGGCTTTGTTAATGTGTCTTGTCCCCTCACAATGACAGTAAACTAATTATTACATTACATGAGTCACGTTACATAGGCCTATTTTCAGTTCAAAATGGCGAAATTAGACAAAACTATATTAGTTTGCCTGATTATTTTTAGTCATTCGTTTAACATTTACGACCTAAAAAAATGTAAAATATGAAATGATAAGTTTAGCTACTTACTTATCTCGCACTTGACCGTCCGCGTCGAGTTGCACTGTTAAAATGGTTAAAATTCGCGCGCAGCAGCGTCTGTGAACATAAAGCCCGCCTACTTTGATTTGATTGGTCATCTCAAATATTCTGACATTGACGAGCAGTGACAGACCAATGAGGCTCAGATGAACACACACACCCTGTCCTCTGTTTCTGACGTGCTCTCTGCTCTGCGCCGCTGCGGAATGAAGATGAAGAACGCGCTGAATCTGATAATAACAAGACTGAAGCGAACACGAATGTGTGTAGCCTACATTAATCACAAATTTTTAGGGGGGCTAGGCAGAAGTTGGGCCTAGCGACGACCAACAATAATATATATTATTTAAAAAAAAAAGCACCTCAGAAAAAAGGGCACTTTCTCTCCAGGAATAAAAAGGGCAGGTGCTCAAGCCCCCTTTGATGTCTATGTGTGCACGTGCCTGGGTTTCAGTCTTTTTGAAATGATTTCTCAGAGATCTTTGATGCCAGAAATATTAGACTTTATTCACAGACAAAGCCGAGCGCCTTCTGCAGAAAAGCCGCTCCAGTTCAGTGGATAGCTTCTCAATATATACCTTCATCCTTTACAAAAATGGTAATACATTCTATAGATATTTTGAGAAATACCTTGTACCATGTGACATACTGAAATCTCAGCATTCTG
This sequence comes from Rhinichthys osculus, assembly GCA_029959095.1. Classification (NCBI taxonomy): domain Eukaryota; kingdom Metazoa; phylum Chordata; class Actinopteri; order Cypriniformes; family Leuciscidae; genus Rhinichthys; species Rhinichthys osculus. The sequence goes on from JARWKJ010000002.1 coordinate 54,477,919, forward strand.
GCCTTTCAGGCTTCTGAATGTCAAACCCAAAGACACACACACACACACACACAGAGGAAATAATAGTGTCCTAATATACAGCTAAATTACTTATTTTCTAAATAAAAAAATCTTCAACACTTGTTACCCTCTTGTTCGATGTAGTTACGGGGTAATTATAAAAATACATACACACCAACTGTAATAAGTTGTTTTTCAAATAAAGGTTTCCGAATCAGTGATATTAGATTGTGTGTATGTATTTTTATTGTAGGCTACTTACCCTGTAACTAACGATAGAATATTTCCCAGTATTTTTTAAAAATTGCAGTAGTTTTAGCTTTACTTGCCTTGAAACATGTAGCCCAAACTTAAACATCTGCACTTTTGCTAAAAAAAACAACAAAAAAAAACAACAACAATATAAATGCATAGATATGTACCCTGTAATTTTTTTAAAGCATATATAGTATGTATTGGTACACCATTATTACAAAAAGGTACACAGTGCATGTTCTCTTTAAATTGCTCCCAAATGTAAGATTGTTGTATCATAATAGTAGAATAAGTACCCCTTAATACTTACAGTATAAATCGTTTTTTAATTCTCCTGGTTGTTACCCCTTTATTCCCAAACTACATATTGTTCCCTTATACAATTTATAGGTACTCTATAATTACCAAAAGTTATGCTGTAAATTCTTCTTAAACGCAGTACTTTCCGGGCTGTAATCTAAAGCGTTACCGTAAAGTTTTATTGTGGTTAGGAGTAAAGGAAAAAATATATATTTGGGTGTGTTTTGGGCATATTTGATTAGTGTATAGCTCATTTGCATATTAAAATTCATTTTTCAAGAAACTTGTAATAAAAAAAAAACTTTTCATAGGTAGGCTACTTTCATTGTGTAAAGTTTAATTTTGAAAAAAATAGCCCCACATCCAGGGGTGTATTGTTGCCTGGCCTTATTGGTGTAAATCTCGGGTTGATGAGAATTTACCATATTTCCTCAACTAGGATTTCTTAGGACTTTTTGTTCTGGACACCTCATAGAAATAATCTAAGCTGCAAAAAATTATTTTACAATTAGTCTGTCATAAAATGCTACTTTGCCTGGACTATAGGGATCTCCCAGTCACGTGACCCCTAGCCGCTTGTCAGCCATTTTGACGGAATACATCCGTCGGCTACTCATAGATCCATTGCCGTGGGTAATATATATTATTAGTATATTATACTAATAATATAATTATTAGTATATTAATATACTAATAATATAATTATTAGTATAATTAGCCTAAATATTGAAATACTTTGCGCTACAGTATTGATATAATTGCATGCGCAAAATCATGGTACAAAATATCTCGATACTGAACAGAATCGATTTTTTCCCCCACCACGTCATGTCATCACACTTATTATTAGCATCACAAAAATAAATATACAAGAGGAAGATAAAGGAATTAGGAATCATATATCCATATGAAGCACCACAAGTTCTTTTTACAGGCATTAAATGTGTAGAAAAACTTCCTGACATTGAGTTCGGTGACATTACAGCTACCTTGTTCACTTCCCATCACGCTACACCGGAGCTTCATTAAAAGAAAATTATTTTTCAATCATCACCGCAAAGGTTGGTCAATGTATTTTTTTCATCAAATTATAGTAGGCTATACCTACAATTTTTAAACTGAGTTTACAGGGGAAAACACAAAACAAAATCACCAACAAGATTAAGTGCATATTTTGATTACCAAAAAACAGGACACTCGGCCCGGCAAACAGATAGGCTACTCAAATGACACTCGAAATTTACTCAAAGATGCCTTATTAATTAATACATTTAAAGTAGCCTCCTCTGTATGGATAGAAAATTGTTATATTACAAGACACAAATTAAGATAGGCTTCTCAGAGGTTACTCAACATGTTTTATTATGACAGGTTTAAAAAATAATCAATGAAATAATGATAGAAATAATGTCTCTTCTGTATTAGAAAAATAAATATATAAATAACTAAAAGAAATACCTCCAAATTGAACAAAAATAGCTCTCACAAACGTACAAAAACGAACTAACAAAATGTATTTATATCTTTATTTTTCTTCCTCTTTATCCTGTTTTTCTTCCTCGTCCTTGTTTGCCCATCTATATTTTGCTGTAGAGCTGATCTTTCCAAGCAATTTTTAAAAAACCAGGACGTTTTCATCACTTTATAAAAAACAGCCAGGACAGGACGTAAAAACAGGACATGTCCTGGGAAAACAGGACTGTTGGTCACCCTAATTAAGTGTATCTTTAATGAATTTGTTTAATCTAGTTTGATCCAAGAAAAACGAAATAGCCTATATATAGCTACTTTTTTATACAATCACTGACTGTCACTGTAGTATGATAAACTGTCATTGAGACTGTCTCAACCTGTGTTTCTAACGATTTATAAGAAGTGTCAAATAAAATACAAGATCAGCTTTTGGTATTTGAAAACGAAAGAATGTAATGTGATAATAGGCCTAACGAATTAACTGATCTAGGAATGTATGTAGGCCTATGCGTTTTGCCTGTTAATTGCCGCAAACCACTTTTCTCCGTTTTGTTTCTTTTGGGATACGGTATAAAGATATTCCTTTTGTATGATCACGTATCTGATCGCATCCAAATGCACAGCATCGCTCGGGCATGATAGGAATATTTCGCGACGAGCTGTATTATCACCGGCGGTTTAGCATTTTCTATACCGTCAAGATGGCTGCTCCAAATGGCGTGACGTCACGCGGGACGTCCCTATAGACCATTTCAAGGACGTAAACAATAACAAACGCGTTGGAATGCTGCTGTGCATGTCTGGCCCTGAATCATTTCCGGTGGCGCCATTTTAGAACCACAGATCTGTGAAAACCATAGGTGAAAACAAGCTTGTACTTTTTAAGTCTAGCAAAAGGCAAGTTAAAGTATTTCCAAAAACTGAAAATAAATGATGATTAAAATCATCGGACCCTTTAAATAAGACTTTGATGCGTAAACTTTTTACCTGAATAGTCTGACGGCTCATCTGATTGCGTGTTGGGGCTGCTTGCGTGTAACGTTACACGAGAGATGCGATAAAAGCATAATAGTCTGGATGCTTACAATTCATTTCTTAGCGGAAATGTTGGGAACATTTATTCGTACAATGTGGATGATATCTGTCTTGTGTTTGGTGCAGATGAAGCAAGTCAAACAGCGTCAAAAACGTACTTATGGTTTGTCCGACGAAGTTACGAGTGGGCATTTCACTTGCATTGCTGGGTCAGTCAGTCTGTATATCTATGCAAATATTCATATTTATTTGTACAGCGCTATTCAAAATACATGTCGTTTCAGAGCAGCTTTGAACATGCATGTACTGTATATTACAATGCTAAATGTACGCTAGTAAACTAATTGCTGTATGCCATTACTCATTTCATACGTTTCCAAGGGTGTGTGTTTAGTTAGAAGTTTGTTGCTGTGGAACGGTGTGCGAGGGTTTAAATGTCCTATCTGAGCCATTCATGTGGTCACAAATAAATAGAAGGTGAATGCAATTTAATGCTGGCTGTCTTTATTTTCTAATGCCCGTATTAGCCATTTAAGAGAAACATGCATATTAATTGTACAATTAAGAATAAAACACACAATACACTTTTTAGGTCCTTGAAGGTAATTATGTTCTTTTATGTTCACAGATTTGCTCTGTATGTATATAGGTGAAACTCGAAAAATCATGCAAAAGTTCATTTATTTCAGTGATTCAACTTAAAAGGTGAAACTAATATATTATGTAGACTCATTACATGCAAAGTGAGATATTTCAAGCCTTTATTTGTTATAATTTTGATGATTATGGCTTACAGCTTATGAATTCAAAATTAGAATATTGTGAAAAGGTTTTCACAATATTATTGACACCTTTTAAGTTGAATTACTGAAATAAATTAACTTTTGCACGATATTCTAATTTTTCGAGTTTCACCTGTAGTAGTCAACTTTTGAAGTGGATCAAAAAAGTTAATCAAAGTTGTCCTAAGACAAGAACGTGTTTTGTTCAATACTAATGTATAACTTTGATGAAAGGGTTAGGTCCACTTCAAATGTTGACTAAATTTCTTATGATGCGTTTACTTGTATGAACACAAAATGCTTCAACTGAGACAACAACATAACACATTTCACAGAATGTTTTTTTTTGACAAACAGAAATGGAGTTATGAGTCCCTGAATATCAAGTTAAAAATATCAATCCTCATGTTCTCCAACACATCTGGGGGTTCATACAGTGTGTGCAGAATTAATAGGCACGTTGATTTTCTGATCATATTTTTTTCAGGCACATTTTACCAATTCCAAACCACATTAATCTTAATAACTACTATTCATTTAATTTTGTATTTAATCATTTACAAGTGATATATAATTGTTTATGAAGGCTGGAAATGAAAAACGCCTTATATTCAGGTGTGCATAATTAGGTATGTTTTCTTTTACAGATAAAATAAGCAAAAATCGCCACTGAAAAAAAAAATCACAAGCTGAAGTGTAGTAGAATACATGATCTTCCAGAATCTGACAGTAACTTTTGGGAGTTAATTTTTAGTCCATCTCTGCAAAACGGACTTCAGGGTAGGAGATGGACTAAAAAATTAACTCCCAAAACTTACTGCCAGATTCTGGAAGACGAATTCTTCAAACAGTGGTACAAGAGGATGTGGTGCTGGTCCTTCAAGAGTCACTCTCGATCTGTCTGTCTATAAAGCCTATAAAAAAAAAACAGTCTTCATGTATTTTACTAACTTCAGCTTGTGATTCTTATTAAGAGGGGGTAATTTTTTAGGATTCTTTACCTAACCTATAAGTCTCTGAGATCCTGATATCTTGCTCTTCTGGAGACTCCAGGTAGGTAGCAGTTCTGGAAAATGGCGGCGCTGGAGACTAAAGAGTTCCTGATGGTTTCACGCTTAATTCTTCACCTTAATTGTTTTACAGTTAACATGCGTCTTTTCTTCTCCACCTGTTTTCGTCTGACCCAATGAGCATTTCACTGTCCAATGGTCATGCCTTAACTGCAATTCCTAGTACTTCTCATGGGCATTTAATAATTTTTTACTTTTCAGTCTGAGCTAAATCTCTTTTTTTGGCTTATTTTATCTGTAAAAGAAAACATCCCTAATAATTATCCACCTGAATATAAGGTGTTTTCATTTCCTGCCTTCATAAACAATTATATCACTTGTATCTGATTAAATACAAAATAAATAGTTATCAAGATTAATGTGGTTTGGAATTGGTAAAATGTGTCTGGGAAAAAAAATATGATCAGTGTCTAATAATTCTGCACACACTGTATGATCACATGTGGTTTGGCACTGCAGGACGATCAGCTGTCTCCCTGTAGCAGTGTTAAACGTCTTAAATTACAGATGATGGCTTTCCTATTGAAGACGAAACACAATTATTTAACTTAATCTGGTTAATGCACAATATTTAAAAAACAATGCTATTGTGTAATACATCAGTAAATGTTGGAATTAACATTAGCCAAGCTTAATAAGTGATGATTTTTTTTTTTTTTACCTTTACCTTTTGTAAACTGGAGTTAGCTGTTACACACCATTCTGAAGTTTTCACCTGACTAGACAGCTTGACAACGAATGTTAACTCCTAACTTACTTAATTACAGCCCACAGAACATTTAGGGAAAAAAAGGAAATAAAAACTTGGCCTTTTTTCAATACACGCGCGTCAAATTGCTAGGTGCATGTAAACATTTACGGTCGGACCCACAGTGCTAGCTTAAATTATGCTGCATCACACTTAAACAGTTAAAGTAGAGAAATACAAATAATCCAATGAAAAAATAAGTATTTTACTTACCAGAATCGAAATGTGTACACTGTATATTGCTAGTTGCTTAGTATCCATTCTTCTCGCTTCACTGCTGCAATCCAGGCGCGTTTTTCGAAAATCTAAACGCTTTGATTACCGAGAGCAAGTTATTTCCGGGCCTGAAAGAACATCCAACCACTGAACAACATGCTCCTAATTTTAATTTTGACATGTTTTATTCGCATGAATAAGAAAATCATCGCACAATTGCGGTACATAAACAGTAAATAAAGCGCTTCCCGCCATTGTTTCGAATGTGCGCACTTACTAACCGGAAACGTCTGAGGGCCAAACACGTCACTTCCGTACATCTACAAATAGCCGTTGAAATGGTCTATAGCGAATCACAACACACTGGGCCAAGCTGACCAATCAGAGCCTGTTGTGTATTTCTGAGGGAGAGGCTTCTTATAACCAGGAAATCATCAGACCGTTTTACCCATAGACAGTATAAGAAGTGGACAGAGCCATCTCATTGGAACTCAGTTGAGACAGTTGAAGCCCATTTTTTAGCGATTTTTGAGCACTTCCGTTCCTGACGCGCAGACTCAAACCGACTCAAACTAAGCTTGATGACGTGAGCAACTTGTCTGACAGACGTTAATCTTCTAGTAGCTGTGCGTGAAAATTGCCAACGTTAATCTTGCAGAGACGGGGAACTTGAGGAAAGAGTTCTTTATCGTGAGTGAGCAGGAGTAAGTATCCCGTAGCTTTTATGGACTCATTATCTACGGGCTTCTCCCTTGACGGGACGTCCCCCTGATTGCCTCCGAGCTTCTCCTCCTGTCTGTACGGTAATTTCTGTACAGCGCGACAGAGAGTCGAGTGGTTATGACGCAATCGTTAGCCTATTTTTACAAAATCTGTTTCTACGGGGCCATAATGTGACATAGAAGGTAATGGAGCCCTTTATACATTGTCGTGTTTCTTTAGAAAAAAATAATGGACAAATGGAGTCTTTAAACGCCTCAGATGTAAAGTTATTCGCTGTCAAAGTGACGCCAAAATGATTGGGAGTCAATGGAAATGCTAACGCAAGTGAAGTTCTGCTACAACATGGCGGCACCCGGCCGGCTTCAACTTTCGGTCGATGGATTGGGTTTTACGGAGAGTGTGTAGAATAAAAGTAGATTATTTGAAACATAATGCTTTTTTTTTCAATGAAGCATGAACACATGTAAGACTGCACCCCATAAACACAATCAAGCCTTCGAAAAAAGCTAATCATCCCTTTAACAGAGATGCTGAAAAGACATATTGTAAATCTTGAAGGCTTACAGTGCTATGTTAAACCAATAATAGGATAAAAAAAACAGTTGAAGGAGAATGAGCATTTAGTTATCTGACTCCAATATAAGTAATGTGACATTTATTTTGTTTTGTTAAGGACTTTTATTTTGGTGTTTTAGTCCCCAGAGGAAGAGGATGGATCTAAAGATCCAAGAACAGGAAAAGGAGTGTATATTCCAGAGTTTAAAATATCAATATCTAAACGATTAACGTCTAAAATATCAATACTGTTGAAATGGTCGCTATTATAATAAGATTAACATTGGGTAGAGGAGGTAAAGCCAGACAGAATAGTGATGCTCTGCCTCTATTTTCATTATTATGGCGAATACATAGGAAAGGAGTAGAAGTTGGATTCTGTCGGGTGCCAGCGCATGTAGGAGTAGTTGGTAATGAGTCTGCTGATGAATTAGCAAAAAAATAAAAGTGAAGTTAAATCTATTATTAAGGAAAATATTATCAAAGAGTGGCAGGAAAAATTGAATTATGGGGCGGTATTTATATAATATTAAATGGTAGATACTAAGAAAAGCAAAAAGGAAAGAAGGGGTCATAATGACTATGAGACTTGGACATTCAAGATCGAACACATCACTCTTTATAATTGGAGTTCATGAGACTGGTTTATGTGAGAATTGTGGGGAGAAAGAAACAGTGGAGCATGTGATATATGATTGTAAAATGTATGATGAGGAAATTAAGAAAGTAATTGATATACTGTATATATTTCATATTTGTTAGGTTATGATTTTAATAAAGATAGGGTAGGATATAGAATACTAATAGAATACTACTGGATTAAGTGAAAGGATTTAATATTGAATAAGGATGTTTTGGTCTATTCCAGATTTTATAGTCCAGTCTGGAGGAGCTGAACACACAGGGCCAGGTGCTCTATGGGAGATGGAATGAGATGGAGCATCAAATAATTAGATAAGGATGGATATGTGAGAAAGAAGCAAAGGAAATAATAATAAGGAAAATCTGATCATAAGAAATCATGACTGCATAACAGCAAAGGTAGGTGGCGATATGCACTAAGAATGCAACGCGCCAAAAAACGGAAGAAGAAGAATACACAACGGGCTCTGATTGGTCAGCTTGGCCCAGTGTGTTGTGATTCGCTAGGCTAGTTCACACTGTCCGGAAGCGTCACGCCCCGTTACCAGTTGCACGTGCGCCGGTGTATTGTAAACACAGGCGTCAATATTGCTTTATCAATTTCAGCGCGAATCAGACTAGAGAATATTAGTGGAGAGGAATCGAGCAGAATTTGTGCACGAACGGCTGTTACAGGACGTTTCAGAGAGGTATGTTTTTTTTGTGCCTCATTCTTTTTATATACGCTGTTATTTGTAAATGCTACTGCGGTTTATGTTAATACATGCAAAAATGTCCATGCATTTCATACATTCTTTCTATCTCATATTACAATCCTCGAAGGGATTATTTGATCAGCACTCACACACACTCTCTTTCTCGCACACACACTCAACAAAAAGAATGTAGCGTAGCCAAATATCTGTCGTCAGAACCATGAGCACATTATGAGACTAACCATGTGGTTTTACCACAGTAAAGAAATGTTTAACTTACAGTACACAGAACCTCGTTTAACGTAGCATTACAAACACCATCATTCAAAGTTCGACGGATTAAAATGAATGCGTTTGAAACAGCGTTGCTACAACACATAAAACGATATAAACTAGTGATGGAAAACACATCAAAGGCAAAAAATAAAACACACTTACGGGTTGTGGTCCATAAACAACAGCTTCTGCTTTTAAAGTGGAAACTGCTCCATCTTTCAGGACAAACTTTTTTGTGAATACGATGTGATCCACATAATGACACCAATGCAGCGACTCTTCCTTTTCCCAATGGATGTGTGTCTGTATAGCTACTAGCCCTGCGTGAATTTATAGAATTATTGTATGCCGTGTTTCAGACTTATCCCTTAATTAAACATGAACAAATATATACAGTGAACTAGAGTATTTGTATTATTTGACAGTAATATCTTATTTTGCCACAGCTACAAACGTAACACTAAACTGAAAAGGGTATTTTAGTTTAGCAATAACTGTATAAGAAACCGTTGTTGTGCCGAATTTCGACCCCCGCCAAATGATTACCCCCCTAGCATTGGTAGGTTTAGGATTAGTTGTGGGGGAGGGGTTAGGATTAGGGGCGGGGTTGGGATTAGGCAATCAGGTACTGACTTCAACGAGGGGGGTAATAATTTGGCAGGGGGTCGAAATTCGCCACAACACCGTTCAACAAATAAATCTAGGAGTATAAAAAAGTATTTATGAATAATATTAAAAAATATATATCTCTTTAAAACTTAATGTCCAGAAACAATTTTGTTGAATAAAAGGCATTTCAGTTTTTTAATACAAAAGTACAAAAGGAAGTGCAACAGTAGGCTATCTTATACTCAATCTAAGTAGTCCTTTTACAAACACTATGTGCAGCCACAGTGTAGTGAAATAAGAGACTTTAATAGAGTACACAAATAAACCTCAACTTAACAAGTTAAGATTTAACTAGAGCCGTATTAAACACAGAATGAAAATGTACATATTTCAAGTATTTTTGGTAATTTCATTCCCACAACCTGTTGCAAAATATAAATTGCCCTTACCTGTAGTTAAAGATACTAGACATTGTTTCAGGGTTTCACCAGTTCAGTCCTGGATCCTTTCACTGGGCGTTTGCTAGTATAAAAATCCAGACTTCATCAAAATAAAGATATTTCACTCTGATAATCACTCTTATATTAATAATTATTATTATTATTATTAGTCATTTCACTTAAATGATAAGTAGGTAATTTTCATTGCCAAATTACTCAACTTAAATATTCAAGCTTGATAAAAATTCTCATTCTAGAAGAAAATTCCAGATGGCATTTAGAGGCTTTTGCATCTGAACTCTTCATACACACACACACACACACACACATAAATCTCAATCATTCTTTCAAAAAGAGAAAACAGCCTGTCCATCCCCTCCCTACTCTCCTGTGCTCTCCTCGCCTCTGCCTCCTTCTGTAATCCCATGTCTTCTCTAATCAAGTCCAAAAACTCGTCCTCTCTGTCTCGCCTTCTTCGTGGGGCTCCTGCTGGTGCTTGTGCTGATGCTGGTGCGGCTGGCTCCTCCTCTTCTTGGTCACACACTGCTGAACCTGGCCCTGGTGTGTCCTCAGGGATTGAGGCAATGATAGGTGGAGTGGCTCTGTCCCAACACCTCATCCATGAGGACAAACCACTGCCATTTTGCAGCAGTGAGTTTCCCACTCACACTTGCAATCCTAAGGCAGAGCAAATTAACAATGGCTTGTTAACAACAACTGCACAATACATTTTTCAGCAAAGATGTGTGTATTAACTTTCTTACTTTGTATATATAATATATACAATGTTTTGGCCTGTATGGGAGTTACCTTCCCCAGCAGACCCATTTTCTCCAGAATTGCTCTAAAAAAAGCAGAAAAGGTATTTATGAAAAATATTAACACAGCGGTGCATTGTTAACACTGCAAAATATTACACATCAGGACATGCATACAAAATACTTCAGAAATCATATTTCTGGATACTAAAATTTGCTTTGTAGACATAGCTTGCATGACAGCACTAGAAAAACACATAAAAGTGAAACCCCATTGCCTTATTTAATGCTTTTATTATTGTTGTGTGCTTTATAGGGTGATTGATATTTCTTCAAGTTCAAATTTCATTGAACTTACTTATTTTATTTATTTATTTAAAGCTGCAGTCCGCAACTTTTTTAGGTTAAAATCTTTTTTTTTTTTTTTTTTTTTTGAGCAAGTACATAACCAGCCAGTGTTCAAAACTTTCTGCTTGCCTTAGCTTGATTCAAAATAGTAAGCTTGTAATAATGTTTTTAACTTCAGTGGTACTGGTGGATTTCGGTGGGAAATTCAAGCATGTCTGCATCATTTTGCGCATCTCTACACATTAACAATATGAGAACAAAGTATAATTTGCACGGTGTGACGTAAGCGATCGTTAGATTTAATCAGCGCGACTTTCTGCAATGTTTTTTCCCCTTTAGTTGGTCAGAACAAAAGTGGATGTTACTTACTTGTTCATAGGGCTGGACCGGTATGTATTTTTTCTAACCGCGGTTGAAAAGCAAGATATTCCCGCGGTATAGCGGTAAACCGATTTAAACCCCCCCCCCCCCCCCCCCACCCCGACAGACTTCCGCGCACTCACCAGAAGGCGTTTTTGCTAGACAGACTTTGTTAAATATTTTCACCTACATCCGAAAAAAAACTAGCACAATTTGAAAGAGTCCAATTTTCATTAAGCTGTAATTTGGCATGAACCAATCACTGAATAGATTTCCTTATTTAAGAATATTCTCAGATATATTCGCATTGAATTCATCATTTTCAGGAGAATATGATGTTGAACGAAATGAAAGATGAACACCTTTTCCAACATGTCTTAATTACAAAAATGATATTCCATATTTATGTTAACATAATATAATGTTATTTTTTATTTAATCTATGTCGATTATATGAAAAGTGAACACCATGAGTAAGATAGGATCATAAGATGGGTCAGACATGATTTTGACCACTTTATTAAGTTTTGTTTTGTAGAAAGCCTTTCTTTAAATTAAATTTCGTTTTGTATAAAGTGTATCTTAATTTTAATCACTGTTTCATTAACTAATTGCCTGGAATTATACAAATATAGCAGACATATAATCAGGACGATGTGGAAGCGACGGTGCGATCTCTTGCGCGTGAACTGGAGCTCGTCTCATATATTAAATAGAAACTCGTGCGCCCATCGGAGACGGAGTTCACTGCTGATATTCTGAGGATACAACATAGCCAATAGGCTATACTAGGGACTTTAGCCTTTAAATATCTTTGCTGCATGCGCAGTCTCCTTTCTAGAACAGCCAAGAGCTTTCTAGCCTCGCGGCAGCAGCGCCTTGCATCGCTCATAGACCTTAAAACACATTGATCAAAAAATTCAAAAAACGAAAATTGATAAAAAAAACGTTGGTGCGGATGGCTGGCGGACAGATGATGAGTTTTGTGCTGCGGTTCCGTTGCGGATGAAATAATAATAGCCCATCCGCGCATCTCTAATACGAATGTAATGCTATGTGTCATGGAACATTGCGCTCCCCAACTCGCGAAAGGGATTTGCTCCATCTTTTGATAAGTTTTGTTTAGAAAACCTTGAATCCATGTAAGACACACTATCATTAGAAATAATCCATGTCATTAGAATCAATGAATCCATATAATTAGACACAACGTGCACACATGTGCAGGCCAATGTTTTTTTTTGTTTGTTTTTTTTTGCGGTGATGACGGTGACGAGCTTAGACCCGCGGTTGGAGTCACGTGACCGCGGTATTGCGGTAATGCGGTAACCGTCCCAGCCCTACTTGTTCAGATGACATTTTCTGGTAAAAATTATTATGTTGGTCATACTTCCAAAAAGTAGAATCTCTGATTCTGAATGCCAGTATCCACACCGGCGGCGACTGACAGCCACACACTATCCGCAAACATTGTGTTCATCCGCGCTGTGCCTTGTCGAAGCACAACTCACGTAAAGTTGATAATTCTGTGAATGACTGTAATTGCAGATTTCGAACAGAGATGGCGACAAAGAGGAAAAACTCCGGGCTGCAGCTTTATTTGCAATTTGCAGTTCTGAATCGGCGTTCGTAGATCGACTGGTAGAGACTCTTTTTCAAAGATGGCTTCTGCCTGTATACGCGAAGTTGACTGTATGTAAAAAATATCTTCTTATTAAAGTGTCTGGTCACTGACAAAGTTCTCAATGCTTCGGTTTGAAGGTAGGGACCCTCATTATGCTACCGTGTTAGTGTGGGGCTATTTTGAGCCTTGTTAGTGGTATTAACAAGCGATTTTTATTTGTCATTACTCCATGCCCAATATACTAGCGTTATACTAGCTTTATAGGCTAAACTGTTTTTAGAGATAAAACTATTTACATTCGATAATCATGAAAACAAATCTCAGATAACGGTTGACTAGGTAACAATGTGTAATTAGACCAAAGGTTCATTTTGCGCCGGAGTTCTCCTTTAATAAATTTAGCTGTCTGCTCCTTGCTCCCTGAAACAATTATTAAACTAATATTAGCACAAGTTTTGCCTCAAATTACCTGACAAATGAAGCCACGCAATGGTGACGAAGGAGTTAAGATTTTTTTTTATTATTATGCAATCCAATACTTACAAGTGACTAATACAACAACAAAAAAACCTCAAGGGCACATACATAAACACCAACACGTAAACATAAATAAACGTGTGTGTGTGTGTGTGTGTGTGTGTATTACTGGGTGTGTGAGTGGAAGTAACCTAACAGAGGAACTTCTTACAGATACAACAGACGTAATAAAAATTAACTAAATAATAATAGAAGACAGAAAAAAAATGGTATTAACTGGAGGATGAGGAAGATATGATAGTCTTATAAAAATATAATAAAAGTAAAATCAGAAATGAGCGGGAGGTTGGAGGACAAAGAAGAGGACAAATAATAACATAAAAATAAGGCTATTATTATTATGGTATATACAAAAAAAAATTATAATAGGAAAAAAAAAAAAATCTCCCCCTGGCCACGAGACAATACAATGGGCCACTAAAAAGATGTGCTCCCGACTCTGGGGCCCAAGGCCCTCCCCCATCACTCATCACCAAAAACACTCCCCACCTCTGTCATACACATGCCATGCTTACCCTGTTTGTTTGTCTTTTTTTTTCCCCCTCCCTTCTCTCTTTCCCTTTTGCTTGTGATGGATGTATATGCATGTCAGCTAGTGTGTTGCATTACAAAAACAAGGTGTGTAGCGTGGAACCAGCTCCGTGCAAAGTCCAGGTCACCACGTCCATGCCTTGCTTATCCTGCTTATGTGATTTATTTATTTATTTATTTTATTTTATTATAATAAATATTATTATAATAACGGCCCCCCGCTGTTTAAACAAGCAATTAGTGTGCATGTATCTCACTAATACTGTATGTAATGCATAAAAAAAAAAAAAAAGACACGTAGTGCTGAACAAGCCAGAGGCAAGAAATCCAGGACGAGAGAGTATAGGCAGACGGCGTGAGGTACAATCCCAATGCCTCAGGCCCCACACTTTTTGATTTTGATCCAGTTAATGAATGACTCCCCAAAACCAAACCTCTCTAATGTGGAAAACAGGAATTTCCAGTTGACTCTATCAAATGCTTTTTCTGCATCGAGAGTAGCTAGTTAAAAAGTCTGTGTGGAAGTGGAAGCAAGTCTACCTTTTAATGAAACCGGTTTGATCTGGATGGATTATAGATGGTGTGACTTTTTATATTCTATGGGCTAGTGCTTTGGCAATGATTTTAATGTCTACATTGATTAGAGATATCAGACGATAGCTTGACGGTAATGTTGGGTCTTTATTGGGTTTGAGAAGGAGTGAGATTGTGGCAGTGTTCATGTTATCTGGTAGTTTTGATTTCTGTTTTGATTCATTTATCATTTTGGATGAAGTGTGGTGATAAAATGGACCAAAATTTTCTGTAGAATTCAGCAGGAAATCCATCAGGACCTGGTGCTTTATTGTTTGGCATGAGATTTGGGGCATTCAAAAATTCCTGTTCTGTTATGAGAGTTTCAAGAGTATTTATCTGAAGTTTACTGAGTTGATGCAGATTAATACTGGTGAGAAATTGTCACAATCTCAGACTCTGTAACCTCACTCTCCAGCCATCAGAGGGCACCCTCGCCTGAATATTGACTCCCTCACCACACTACATTTCCCAATAGCCCCGGTTCTGATTCTAATCACCATGCCCAGCTGTATCTCATTTACTAGGCTTTTTAGCTGCACTGCACGCAGCTCTCAGTGCGAAGTCTTGTTTTGCTACTGTGAACATTTCTGAGCGTTTATTTCTGTGACTGCCTGATTGTTTTGTTGACCCTGCCCGTTTTGGATATCTCCCTGTCTGCTACCTGCCTACGTTACCTCTGCTTTGTTCTTTGACCTTGACTGTTTGCTGCCTGCCCTGATCTTCTGGCTGGTATTGTACTATGATTCAGCCCTGTCTTCACTGCTGTATCTGCTGGTTCTGACCTTTGCCTGTTTGACTATTCTGCTCAATAAATTAAGCTGCAAATGGATCTCTCTGATTCTGATGACAGAAGACTTCGCCACCTCAAGATCCAGCAGCTATATCAACCTTGACTGCAGCCTTCTCTGCCCAAGCAGGTCAACTCGCTGCCCATCACCATCAGTTGAGTCGTCTCACCTCTTTAACTGAGGAGTTGGTCAAAGCAGTACAAGGGCTTCAAATGTCGTCATCAGAGCAGTCGCCCACTCAAGCCACAGCCGCCGTTGCCCATCCTGCCGAAATTCAACCTACCATGGGTCCTCGTCTCGCGCATCCAGAAAAGTTCAACGGAGATCCTGACAAGTGTAAGGGGTTCATTCTCCAATGCTCTCTATTCATTGCACATCAACCCACACTGTACTCCACCGAAGCTGGTAAGATCGCCTATGTCTGCTTGTTACTCACTGGGAGGGCTTTGGATTGGATAACGGCAGTGTGGAGGGATGATGGAACTGCATTTCCGTCATACAATGTGTTTATCCAACGCTTTCGTGAGGTCTTCGAACATTCTAAGGAGGGGAAAGGTGCTGGCGATCGCCTGCTTGAACTCACGCAGGGTAAAGTTACTGCAGCTGAATATGCTCTTACTTTTCGCACCCTTGCTGTGCAGACTTCCTGGAATAACGACACCCTTAAAGTGGTCTTCCGAAGAGGCTTGAATCACGAACTACAGTCCGAGTTAGCCTGTCGTGATGAGGGTAAAGACCTCGACCAGTTCATAAACCTCACCATTCAAATTGACAACCTCATACGATCTCGCCGAGCGAGCCATCGCACTATTCCTGCTCTCCGCAACGTCCCAGTTCCCCGAGCGTCAATTCCCGCTCGCACTGAAGAACCCGAGCCCATGCAAATCAACACTTACCATCTGTCTGCAGAGGAGAGAGATCGAAGGATCCTTCGTCACCTGTGTCTGTACTGTGGCGAGGCTGGTCATCTTCGTATTGCCTGTCCATCCAGACCACGTCTAACTGCATCTCGACCGGTGAGTCTCAATGTCGATGCATTAAACCCCAACTCATGTGTATCCGTGCCTGCTGTGATCACGGCCAATGGCCAGCAGATTACCACCATTGCTTTAGTGGACTCCGGAGCCGCTGGGAATTTCATATCTGCAGATTTTGCTCAACAACATAACATCTCATTAATTCGTTGTCCCTCTTCTCTCACAGTCGAGGCCATCGATGGACGACCACTAGGCTCAGGTCATGTTTCTCACATCACCCAGGAACTCCATCTACAAACTGGGGCACTCCACCGTGAGATCATACAATTTTACGTCTTCCACGCTCCACACACACCTGTGATTTTAGGCCTGCCCTGGCTTCGCAAACATGATCCCCAAATCTCCTGAAGAACCAATCAAATTTGTCGCTGGAGCGATTCATGCCACTCCAAATGCCTTGTCCAGGTCGCTCCATCACCTATCCGGGTGATAACTTTACCGGTGGGGAGAACCAGCACGAACAATCTTCCTTCCGAATATCACGATCTATCAGAAGCCTTCAGCAAAATAAATGCCTCTAAACTCCCACCTCATCGTGTCAGTGACTGCGCCATTGACTTACTACCAGAGCACACACTTCCCAAGGGTCGTATATTTCCTCTCTCCCAACCTGAATCCGAGTCCATGAGGAAATATATTGAGGAGGAACTCACAAAGGGTTTCATTCGACCTTCCACGTCTCCGGTGTCTGCCGGTTTCTTCTTTGTCCAGAAGAAGGACGGAGGACTCCGACCCTGCATTGACTATCGTGCCCTGAATAACATTACTGTCAAGTTCCGCTATCCACTTCCCTTGGTACCAGCCGCCCTGGAGTTGCTCCGCTCCACGAGGTACTACACCAAACTTGATTTACGCTGTGCGTATAACCTCATCCGTATCAGGGAGGGGGACGAGTGGAAGACGGCCTTCTCCACCAGCACAGGGCACTACGAATACTTGGTCATGCCTTTCGGCCTGGCGGACAGTCCTTCCATCTTCCAGTCGTTCATAAACGACGTGTTCAGAGACATGCTTCAAAAATCAGTTATATTATACATCGACGACATCTTGATTTACTCTGACACCCTGACTGACCATGTGCAGCATGTTCGAGCCGTTCTCCAGAGGCTCATCCAGCACCAGCTATACGCGAAACTGGAGAAGTGCGAGTTTCATCAGACTTCCACTACATTCTTGGGGTACGTCATCAGCCCAGAAGGAGTCGCCATGGACGAGGGCAAGGTCAGAGCAGTCCTAGAATGGCCACAACCTACCACCCTGAAAGAACTGCAGCGCTTCCTCGGATTTGCTAACTTCTATCGCCGCTTCATAAGAAACTTCAGTTCAGTGGCAAGCCCACTGACATCCCTGGTGAGGAAGGGAACTCATCGTCTTCCATGGAATGAGTTGGCCACCCAAACCTTTAATCAGCTCAAGCAGCGTTTCACCACAGCACCCATCCTGCACCATCCTGACCCTGAATTACCATTCGTGGTAGAAGTGGATGCTTACAACACCGGTTTGGGAGCTGTTCTTTCTCAACGTCAGGGGTCACCACCCAAAGTATATCCCTGTGCGTTTTACTCCCGCAAACTAAATGCTGCTGAGAGGAATTACGATGTGGGAGATCGAGAACTTCTGAAGGCCGCCTTCGAAGAGTGGCAGCATTGGTTAGTTAGAGGGTGCTAATCACTCCTTTACCATTTTCACCGACCACAAGAACCTGGAATACCTACGCACCGCCAAGAGACTGAACCCTAGACAAGTTCGCCGGTCACTGTTCTTTACCCGATTTCACTTCACAGTCACCTATCGTCCAGGTCCCAAGAACACCAAGGCAGATGCTTTATCACGTCAATGTGACCACGAGCCCACAGCACAAGATTCCAAGACAATTCTGGCCCCAGACCTCATTGTCGCTCCCATCCAGTGGGACGTTGAAACCGAGATTGAGCAGATCAACTCCCGATCAGAGATCCCGTCTGCCTGTCCACCCAACCGGGTTTATGTCCCCGATACGCTCCAGAACCAGGTCCTGGAGCACGTTCATGCTCTTCCCAGCTATGGACATCCGGGAATAACCACCACCATTCAGCTGCTACAAAATTGCTACTGGTGGCACTCTTTAGCTCCAGACACCACCGACTTCGTCCGACACTGCCAAATCTGCAATACCCAGAAATCTTCACGCCAACTACCTGCCGGTCTGTTACATCCTCTTCCCATTCCACAACGCCCATGGTCACATATTGCCCTCGATTTCATCACCAATCTGCCTATCTCCGAGGGTAACACCACCATCCTTACCGTTGTGGACAGGTTCTCCAAGGCCTGCCGCCTGATACCCCTGGCTAAGCTCCCTACTGCCTTACAAACAGCGGAGCACCTCTGCAACCTGGTCTTCCGATTTTACGGCCTACCCGAGGACATCGTCTCTGATAGAGGACCCCAATTCACGTCTCAAGTCTGGTTAGCCTTCTTCACTTCACTTCAGGGTATCATCCTCAATCAACCGGGCAGGCAGAACGCATGATTAAAGAGGTCATACGATTCCTACGCTCCTACTGTCATCAACATCAGGAGGACTGGAGCCGCTATTTGGTATGGGCCGAGTATGCCCAGAACTCCATTCAGAAACATTCTACCGGCATGACTCCGTTCCAGTGTATGCTGGGGTTTCAACCGCGCCTCTTTCCATGGTCAGGAGAACCCACGAACGTCCCCGCCGTGAATGACTGGTTACAACGCAGTGAAGAAACTTGGAATCAAGCCCATACTCCTCTTCGACGAGCCGTTCGTCGCCAGAGAGTACAAGCCGATCGACGACGTCGTCCAGGTCCGGTGTACCACCCGGGCCAATGGGTCTGGTTATCCACCCGAGACTTACGCTTGCGGCTCCCCTGTAAAAAGCTCAGACCCAGGTATGTGGGTCCATTCAATATAACACGACAAATTACACCAGTCTCTTTCCGTCTGGCCCTGCCTAACCATTACCGTATTGCTCCCACCTTCCATGTCTCACTGCTCAAACCTGCTGATGGCCCCAACGAGAGGGAGGAGGAGATATCCCAGGAACAGAGCCCCCAACCCATTCTAGTGGAGGGCGAGGAGGCTTATCGAGTCCAGGAACTCCTAGATTCCAGGCATCGGGGCAGCACCTTACAGTACCTGGTCGATTGGGATGGATACGGACCAGAGGAGCGTTCATGGGTCAATGCCACAGACATTCTGGACCCCAGTCTAATCACTGACTTCCATCACGCCCATCCCAACAAACCTGCTCCCCGACCACGTGGGAGACCCCGACGTCGTCAGCCACCTCACGCCAGGAGTCGCTCGCAGGGAGGGGGCTCTGTCACAATCTCAGACTCTGTAACCTCACTCTCCAGCCATCAGAGGGCACCCTCGCCTGAATATTGACTCCCTCACCACACAACATTTCCCAATAGCCCCGGTTCTGATTCTAATCACCATGCCCAGCTGTATCTCATTTACTAGGCTTTTTAGCTGCACTGCACGCAGCTCTCAGTGCGAAGTCTTGTTTTGCTACTGTGAACATTTCTGAGCGTTTATTTCTGTGACTGCCTGATTGTTTTGTTGACCCTGCCCGTTTTGGATATCTCCCTGTCTGCTACCTGCCTACGTTACCTCTGCTTTGTTCTTTGACCTTGACTGTTTGCTGCCTGCCCTGATCTTCTGCCTGGTATTGTACTACGATTCAGCCCTGTCTTCACTGCTGTATCTGCTGGTTCTGACCTTTGCCTGTTTGACTATTCTGCTCAATAAATTAAGCTGCAAATGGATCTCTCTGATTCTGATGATTCGCAACAGAAATAAATTGATGTCGTTCTGATGTGGGTCTTTTTCTGAGGAATATAATTTACTGTAAATGTTTTGTAAGATTTGGTTTATTTCTTCCGATGAGTTGGTGGCCTTCCCTTCTGTGTCCTTAATAACTGGTATTGTTGTTTTTTTCCTTATTTTGTTTGATTTGATTTGATTTGATTTGCCAAATATTTACCAGATTTGTTACAGTGGTGGAAGTGTTCTTGTCTTAGCCTATGTATTAGGAATTGGCTATGTTTATTGATTAATTCATTCAATTTAAATGTATATTTTCTTAATTGATCCTGTGTTTCTTCTGTTGGGTTGTTTATGTTAATGTCCTCTTTTTTTCAGATCTATTTCTTGTTCCTTTTCTTTCTTTCTTTCTTTCTCTGAAAGAAGCGTAAATGGATGGAGAAGCATAGTTTACTGTAAAGCTGCGTCTTAGTGTTGCTTATCTTGGGGAAAGCGGAGTACAAATCAGCATGAAGTTTTAACATCTACTCTCGTGTAATGGAAATCTTTCTTTCTTTCTTTCTTTTGTAAACGGAGAATGTGTAAGGCCTGCTAAATCGATCCAATGGCGGTACTCGATTAGAGGTGAAGGTCTCACGCGTGTTCCGTCTCTTCCCATGGCAAATCCCAAGGGATTTTTAATTAAATGCAATACATTTTATCTTATGTATTAACTCTTTTTTTTTTCATCTGACTCCATTTGCCAGCAGCCATATCACCCTGTAGCGGTTGCCCACTGAAGCTAAGCAGGGCTGAGCCTGGTTAGTACCTGGATGGGAGACCTTCCAGTTGCTGCTGGAAGAGGTGTTAGTGAGGCCAGCAGGGGGCGCTCACCCTGTGGTCTGTGTGGGTCCTAACGCCCCAGTATAGTAATGGGGACACTATACTGTCAAAGAGCACCGGATGAGATGTTAAACCGAGGTCCTGACTCTCTGTGGTCATTAAAAATCCCAGGATGTCTTTCGAAAGTGTAGGGGTGTAACCCCGGCATCCTGGCCAAATTTGCCCAGTGGCCTCTGTCCATCATGGCCTCCTAATCATCCCCATATATATATATATATTATATACCAATTGGCTTAATCACTATGTCTCCTCTCCACCAGTGAGCTGGTGTGTGGTGGGCGTTCTGGCGCAATATGGCTGCCGTCGCATCATCCAGGTGGATGCTGCACATTGGTGGTGGTTGAGGAGATCCCCCCTTCTATGTAAAGCGCTTTGAGTGCCAAGAAAAGCGCTATATAAATGTAATTAATTAATAATCATTAAATATACGTTAATGTTTGACTATTCCTTTTAACTCTAATGAAAATAAAGTCAAAGTCTGTTAGACTAATCAAATATAACAATTTATGTCAGGTAAATGTATTAATACAATTCCATAATCAATTGAAAGATAATCAATGCAAACCATCAAATGTTCTAGAACAAAGAGGAATATCCTTTACCCGACATGAACTACATGAACGCTGAGTCTCAGCGACACAGCAGAGCTCTCGTTGCATTTTCCTTATATAGCCAGACCTCATTTGATATGTAAAACATGAGTTTAGTGGAAATTTACTGTGTTCCCCCTCCATACTTACTGGGGGTAGAAGTTTGACCATTTGCAAGGGACAGTGGAAATTAGCATTCATGAATTTACACCTTTTGGAAATAGGGCCATGCCTAGAGACCACATTCCTTTGTGTGCCAGTTATTCCTATATTCTTAAGAACTTTATTACCTTTTGTTTTACTTCTTTGGGAATGAGACATCTGTAACAGTCACCCTGAGACCTTTAAAATGATACTAAACACAATCCTTAATGATAATCATTCACATTAAAACCATATAAATTCTTGTGTGAGTTTGGGTGATCTCTGCACGAGTGGGGGATGCGGGGAAGGAGTGTGTGTGTGTGAGAGGTGTTCAAATGTTAATTTGTAAGCAAGGTCCTTCGTCTCATAGACCAGTGATCTCTTCAACCAGTTTCTAGTCTTACAAATTAAATAATTTTTCCTCTTAGTACTGATTTTTCTGCTTCCCACAGAAGAGATGGGGATGATTCTGGGGTTTCATTCATCTCTAGAAAGTATGCCCACTCTCTTTTAAAGTAATTGTCAAATTCAGGGTCTTCTAGAAGAGATGTGTTAAATTGCCATCTGGTAATGGGTTTATGTGGACTGGTTATATTCCATTTTAATGTTACCGGGGCATGATCACTAATGATTATTGGATGGATCTTTGATTCAGAAATATTTGATATAATAGAATTACTGGTGAGAAAGAAATCAATTCGGGAATATGAGTTGTGGGCTGGTGAGAAAAAATTAGCATTCTTTAACATTTGGATGCTGTAGACGCCAGATTACCTGAATTGTTAGATCCATATATTGTTGGGTCTAGAACTGTGTTGAAATCACCTGCTATAATTAGAGTTGTTCTGATTCCGATACTAGTATTGGAAATGCCGCCGATACCAATAAAAATTCTGGCATCGGTATCGGCGAGTACTTCTACCCATGTACCGATCCGATATCCTTTTCATAAACAATAACTAGTTATGCACGCTAGCTTTGCTTAATGCTGCAAATCGGAGATCCATTCTTCTTCGCTGCTTTAAACAGTGGTTGCTTGTGGCAACACAGGAAATTGTGCCGTTGCCACCAAGCAACCACTATTTAGTGCAGCGAAGAAGAAAGCGCGCGCTAGTTTGGCAGTAGCATGTCTGCTGTTTGACAGTATAAGACTGGACCAACCAGCCAGTAAAACGGCGACAGCGACATGTCTCATATGCCATACTGCAATTTCGAGACTGCGGTTGCACAAGATTAGCAGCTTCAACACTTAAAGCTGCTTTAGGTAACTTTTGTAAAAAATAATTTTTACATATTTGTTAAAACTGTCATTATGTCTTGACAATAGAATATGAGACAGATAATCTGTGAAAAAAATCAAGCTCCTCTGGCTCCTCCCAGTGGTCCTATTGCCATCTGCAGAAATACATGCTCCCGGTCAGAAACAACCAATCAGAGCCAGGAGGAATGTCTTAGCAGTGTCAATCACGCTCGTGTACGCGCTGATCACACCCTCTCTTGCACAGCGCCAGCGTGTACCGTCATTCAAACTCAAGATTGCCGGCGTGCTGCAGCTGTGCTTATGACGGAGAAACAACCAACTGCCAATTTCTCGAGTGACACCTGCTCATAAAACAAAGAGGTAAAAGGAAAAATACCGATGACGATAAACAAGCGAAAAAGGAAGAATTACACAGAGCCCATTGATTCGGTGTCAACTCTAGCCGCATAACATGTAGATAAAATGTCACGCACTCTGCTAAGCAACAATTGAAACCTGCTAATTCACTGGCTTGTCATGTTGCTGAAATAATGTACTAGCACACCTTATCTGGCAATATATATCGCTAGAATAATTACTTACATACTGTAACGTTAGTTACCGTTATATTAACATTATCTTACTAGCTATTTATAACTTATAGAAAGAGTGCAACGTTATAAAGTTACATGTATTGCAAAATACATAATGCTTTGAGGACCAAGTTTGTAGTCAAAGTATGGGCAGGCCATAGTCAATGTAAAGCATATTGTTAACGTTTAGTTCCTATTAGTGAATGTGCCATATACTATTTATCCACTGTTATCGGTGGCCCTGTTTACTAGCCTGCGCGTTCACGACAGGCTCCGCTGTGGAGGGAGGGCTGTAGCGCAGCAGAGAGCAAGGGGGTGGGACCTGTAAGTTGTGCTTGTTCATATTTTGAGGCTAAGTCAACGTTTTCTCAAAACTCCCTACTGCAGCTTTAATAAAGCATTTGAAGATGCGTCACCCCGTAGAACACGATGGCAGACGGAGGATGAGCCGCGCCAGAATCAACAATCTCTGGAAGCTTCATTCAAACGAAGAAAAAAGTTTTCAAAAGAAAGCCAACGAGCGATAAATATAACCGACAAAATTATTGAGTTTATTGTTCTGGAGGACCAGCCGCTGTCAAAACTGAAATGCTGTATATTTAACAAAATTGTTTCTGGAAGGAAGAGGTTATTTTCTTAAATTATTCATATATAATTTTTTAGATTCCTAGATTTATTTGTTGCACTTTTTTATACAGTTATATTGTAAATCTAAAATACCTTTTTCAGTTTAAAGTATTAGATGTGAGGCAGCATTTTAAGTTCTTTTTCAGTTAAGAAAAATAAATAATATATTGCTGTGAAATGTATGTCAGATAATAAAAATACTCTAGTTCACTGTATGTATTTGTTCATGTTTTATAAAGGCATAAGTCTGAAGCACACCATAAAATAATTATATCAATTCATACAGGGCTAGTATGAATTGCAGCTGTATACACACCCGGGTATTGGATCAGTATTCGGTATCTGCCGATACCTTGAGTCCAGGTATCGGGAAGGGAAAAAGGGTATCGGAACATCTCTAGCTATAATAACTGGACAGTTAGAAAGTTTTGAAATGGCGGGAAAAAAGTTTTGGAAAAAAGATGGGTCATGGACCATATTTATTGCCAGTTGTAACTGGGCTATTATTAATAGAAATGTTTATGATAATGAATCGATTGCCTTTTTTCTTCGTTTATTTTCTGTTTTCGGATTAGGAAAGTTGTTTTTGTCGTTCGAGAATGACCTTTGGGTATTGTTCGTTAAGTCTATAGTTTATGCCTTGAGTTGCCTGCCTTGCTTCTGAACCAGTTCTTTGTGTTTGTAGTGTTCGAATTTCGCGATGATCAGTCGTGTTTGATTGCTACTGTTTTGAGATCTGATACGGTGCACACGGTGAAAAGTGATGGTCAGTACAGTTTCGGTCGGTATTTTGAGTTGTTTTATCAGGAAGTCTGTAGCAAAGTTTGTTTGTGGGTGAGGAAGAACACAGGGTCGGTGATACTGGGACTCGTACAGACTTTATTAACTCAGAATCAAAACAAAACAAAAGGCGCGCACACAGCGCATTCACCGTAGTTTCTCTACAGCACAGCACAATTTCAATCAAAAACTCTTTCCACGCTTGGTACAGCACTCTTTCCTATCGATCGCTGCACAAAGTCCCAGTCCTTTCTCTCTCGCACTCTCAATCTGCAGGGCTTATATCCGTCTCTCCATGCCAATCACTGCAATCAGACACAGGTGTTCATCATCTGCACTTGACCCACTTACTCACCGCACAGCTTATTGACTCCTCTCTCACCACAGACTTCGCGAAAACCACGCCCCCCTCGTCACATACCCTCCCCCCCCCCTCCTGGAGAGGAAGTCGGCCACAGCCATCTGCGCCCCCGGCCTGTGGATCACCTGGAATTTAAAAGGTTGTAAGGCCAGATACCAACGGGTGATCCGCGCGTTGGTATCCTTCATGCGGTGGAGCCATTGGAGAGGACCGAACACAGGGTGAACTCCCGTCCCAGGAGGTAGTAGCGGAGAGTGAGGACAGCCCACCTGATGGCCAAACATTCCTTTTCAATGGTGCTGTACATCGTCTCCCTCTTAGAGAGCTTCTGACTGATGTACAGCACCGGCCGCTCCTCACCCTCCACAACCTGGGACAGGACTGCGCCCAGGCCCCTGTCCGACGCTTCTGTCTGTAGGATGAAAGGAAGAGAGAAGTCAGGAGCATGTAAAAGCGGCCCGCCACATAGAGCAGCCTTTATTTGTGTAAAAGCCTGCTGACACTGCTCCGTCCACTGGACCGTATCTGGTGCGCCCTTTTTAGTAAAATCAGTCAGCGGGCTAGCGAGGTCCGAATAATTAGGTACAAACCTTCTGTAATATCCCGCTAGCCCCAGGAACTGTCTAACCTCCTTTTTGGTCTTAGGACTCGGACAGGTCGCAACTGCTGCCGTCTTATCAATTTGGGGACGCACCTGTCCGTGACCCAAGTGGAAGCCCAGATACCTTACTTCCACACGCCCAATCGCACACTTCTTCGGGTTGGCCGTGAGCCCTGCCCTTCTCAGCGTCTTTAGGACAGCACGCAAATACTGCACATGACGCTGCCAATCATTACTATAGATGATAATATCATCCAAGTAGGCAGCGGCATATGCAGCATGCGGCCGGAGAATTCTGTCCATTAGACGCTGAAAGGTCGCAGGTGCCCCGAACAAGCCGAAAGGAAGGGTGACAAATTGGTGTAATCCAAACGGCGTTGTGAAAGCTGTTTTTTCTTTGGTCATGGGAGACAAGGGGATCTGCCAATAACCCTTTGTTAAGTCCAATGTCGAATAAAAGCGAGCAGTCCCCAGCCGATCAAGCAATTCGTCAATCCTTGGCATTGGATAAGCATCGAATTTAGACACTGCGTTCACCCTTCTATAGTCCACACAGAACCGAATCGAGCCGTCTGGTTTCGGTACTAAAACTACCGGGCTCGCCCAGTCACTGTTGGACTCTTCTATTACCCCCATGTCCAGCATTGTCTCTAATTCACTCTGAATTATTTTCTTTTTGTGTTCAGGTAAACGATACGGGCGGCAACGCACTACCACTCCCGGTTCCGTCTCAACGTGGTGCTGAATGAGGTTTGTTCGACCAGGCAGGGGCGAGAAAACATCAGCAAACTCTGTTTGTAAATTCTTAATGTCAGTGAGCTGGGAGGGCGAGAGGTGATCCCGGCCAAGAGCCAGAGCGAGGGATTGTGGTTTTGTGATCACTTCTGGCCCGAGGTCCTCCTCTCCACTCACTACTGTCGCCAGCATCACTGACTCAGCCTCAACCCACTTCTTTAGTAGGTTGAGATGATATACTTGATGTGCCCCGCCCCTGTCTGTTCGAATTACCTCATAGTTGAGATCGCCAACTCGCCGTGTGACCTCAAAGGGTCCTTGCCACTTCGCGAGTAATTTCGAGCTGGACGTGGGAAGCAATACAAGTACTTTGTCTCCCGGTGCAAATTGACGGAGTCTAGTTCCCCTGTTGTACAGCTGTCTCTGTTTGTCTTGAGCCTGTAACAAATTCTCCATAGAAAGCCGCCCCAAAGTGTGGAGTTTTGTTCTCAGGTCCAAGACATACTGAATTTCGTTCTTACTAGCGGACGGTCCGTCCTCCCAAGTCTCCCTCAGCACGTCTAACACCCCGCAGGGCTGACGGCCGAAAAGAAGCTCGAAGGGGGAAAACCCTGTGGAGGCTTGGGGGACCTCGCGTACAGCGAACAAGAGGGGTTCTAGCCATTTATCCCAATTTTTGGCGTCTTCGTGAACAAACTTACGAATCATGGCTTTTAAGGTGCGATTAAATCGTTCCACCAGACCATCCGTCTGTGGGTGATAGACGCTGGTGCGAATCGATTTAACGCCCAATAATTCGTACAGTTCGCGAATAGTTCGTGACATAAATGCCGTGCCTTGATCGGTGAGAATCTCTTTCGGAATTCCCACCCGGGAGACCAATGAAAACAGCGCACTCGCAACACTTTTAGCAGAAATGTTGCGAAGTGGGACTGCTTCCGGGTACCGTGTTGCGTAATCCACTAGAACTAATGCAAAACGGTGCCCTCGTGCTGACCGTTCTAATGGCCCGATGAGGTCCATGCCAATTCGTTCGAAGGGGACCTGCATTAATGGAAGGGGGCACAATGGTGCTTTTTGATTGGCCGGTGGATTCACCAACTGACATTCACGGCAAGACGCGCACCACCTACGCACATTCTCGTGAATGCCCGGCCAGAAGAATCGAGCCATGAGACGGTTTAGTGTCGCCGCTTGTCCTAAATGACCGGCCATTGGATTACAATGAGCCGCCTGGAAAAGCATTTCCCGGCGGCTCTTAGGAACTAACAATTGAGTTGTATCTTCTTTTGACTGGGCGTCTTGGGTCACCCGATACAACCTTTCCTTAATAATAGAAAAATATGGATAAGAGAGCGGTTGGTCCGGGTGGAGTACCTGTCCGTCGATAGAGCGGACCTTATCAAATGCATGTTTTAGTGTCTCAGCATGGGACTGCTCCAGGGCAAAATCATCGTGCTCTGTGAGGATAGATCTCCCCAAAGCTCTCCCTTCCCCTGTAGCAGCACCCAGAGGTCCAGGCTCAGCATCTCCCACCTGAACCACCGCTGTCTTTCCTTTCACCTTTTTTTCCCAAGAGACATCCGCACACAAAAAGCCCAATAATTTACTAAAGCCAGGCCAATTAGTCCCCAAAATTAGCGGATGCCGAAGGTGCGGGTTAACTGCTACCTCCACACTATGCTTTTGACCCCTGTATTGAATTTCCACGGACATTATAGGATAATGCACCACCACCCCGTGCACACACCGTACCCGAACCATGCGGCTTTTATCCAATGCCCCGGGTTGAATCAGGCTTTGATGAATAGAGGTTTGGTTACACCCTGAATCCACCAAAGCCTGAAAAGTACCCCCCTTGATACTCACAGGTATCTGGTACAGGCCAGCTTGATCGGGGGCAGCCCGTGGCGCGTCGGGGACCCGGATCAGTGTCCCCACCTCCATTACTGGACACCGGTCAATAAAATGTCCTGGGTCCCCGCAGCGCCAACAGGCCGGCCCAGGCTTTGCCGCCACTCCAGCGGCGGGAAGCGGGGCAAGGGATTGGCGTGGAGAGAGGGGGCCCACAGGAGCCGGGGTGGAGACATCCAGAGAAGCAGGTCCCCTTTGCGAAGCACTCGCGACCGAACCGGATTCCCCCCCCTGGAAAGCTCCATCTCGGCGCCGGTCTGGGCGTCAGACCCCCCCGAGACCTGGGAAAGGGAACGGGTTTGGAGACAGAAGGGGATGAGGGAGAAGGAGAGGGAGACGGAGAGAGAGAGACAGATGGTAAGGGTTCGCCGACCCCGGAGCACGCCACCATGTGGTCTTCCGCCAGTTGGATGGCCTGGTCCAGCGACGTCGGGCGGTGGCACTGAACCCACTGAGCGTTTTTTTTGGGGGTAGCTTCCCGATGAACTGCTCCAGCACCACCTGATCGATAACGCCCTCGACGTCGCCTCCCCCGGCCATCAGCCATCTGCGACAGGAGTCCCGGAGCTGTTGCGCCATCACAAAGGGTCGGCCAGACTCTTCCAGCCTCAAGGATCGGAAGCGCTGTCGGTGTTGTTCAGGGGTCCGGCCGACCCGCTGAAGAATGGCGCGCCGTAGGTCCTCATAAACCAGGAGATTCTGGACTGGCAGTTGGTGGGCGGCTATTTACGACTCCCCAGATAGCAGCGGGATGAGACGCACTGGCCAGTCCAGTTTGGGCCACCCCCGGGCCTCGGCCGACCTCTCAAATAGGTCCAGGAACGCCTCCGGATCGTCCTGAGGACCCATTTTGTTGAGAGACAGGGGCGTGGCCGAGGCCGTCGCTGGCGAGGGGGTGGCTGGAATCTCCCGGTCTAAACAGCTCCGGAACAACTCGCGGTCTTCTTGCTGGCCTTGGAGCAGCACCCGGAAGCGCTGCTCTTGTTCGTCCTTCATGGCCAGTAGGGCTTGGTGTTGTTCGCTGTGAAGAGCAGCGAGGGATTGAATGATCTCCGAAAACAGCGATCCTTGCGGGGTCTGCATGGCGGCGGCAGTCTTCTCCCTCCCGGGTTTCGGCACCAGTGTAGCAAAGTTTGTTTGTGGGTGAGGAAGAAGAACACAGGGTCGGTGATACTGGGACTCGTACAGACTTTATTAACTCAGAATCAAAACAAAACAAAAGGCGCGCACACAGCGCATTCACCGTAGTTTCTCTACAGCACAGCACAATTTCAATTAAAAACTCTTTCCACGCTTGGTACAGCACTCTTTCCTCTCGATCGCTGCACAAAGTCCCAGTCCTTTCTCTCTCTCTCGCACTCGCAATCTGCAGTGCTTAAATCCGTCTCTCCATGCCAATCACTGCAATCAGACACAGGTGTTCATCATCTGCACTTGACCCACTTACTCACCGCACAGCTTATTGACTCCTCTCTCACCACAGACTTCGCGAAAACCACGCCCCCCTCGTCACAAAGTCCTTGACTGATTTTTCAGGGTCGTCTAGAGATTGTTCCGGGATGCCTGCGAAAACTAAATTGTCCCTCATGCTGCGCGTTTGCGAATTCAAATGTTTTCTTTTATGGTTTTGTTTTCTGCGACAACAAAAGTGAGTTGAGTGGTAAGTGTGTGAACTGACTGAGTCCTTTAAAAAGTTATTTTCTTTAGTGAGTGTCTATTTGTTCTTGACTGAATTCTAAGCTGTGCCGCAGATCCTGGATCAAGTCCGGAAAGTTTATTTTCAATTGAGAGTAGAATGTCGCTTACCCCAGAGCAGCACGGTGGTTTAGGTGATGTGGATGGTGTTATACTTGGGACTGGTAGGTGAATCTGGAAGAGGTCTTTTGGAGTTTGGGGTGGGGTTACCTTTACTCTTTTTGTTGTGGTTTTTATATGGGGTGGTGATGGCGCAGTGGATAAGACACATGCCTTTGGTGACACTTAACCCCTAGTTGCTCCAGAGGCGTGCGACCTTTGACATGTATAGCAATTGTAAGTCGCTTTGGAAGCTAAATGAATAAATATAAATGTAAATCCCTGTTCATGGTGCTGCAGAATCTGTTGTGGTGCGCGTCGATATATTCTTCGAGGTGATCCAGGTTGTATGATGATATATTCCAGTTTTGGATAGGAAGTCCTGTCTGCTAGACTAATAACTCAGAAATCAGTCATTTAAATATAATTTCTTAATGATTGATTTCGGAGTTATTAGTCTAGCAGACAGGAGCCACCATCTTAGGTCCTCCCCCTCTTCAGATCCTCTTCTGTTAAGATGAAGTTTATAAGAAAGACAAACTTGTGGCTTTTAACTCTGGTTTCGCTAGTTATTTGAGTAAATGAAAACATAATACTTGCATTTAAATGTGAATTTGCCTCCCACCACCTAACTCTCGGCTGTCATTTTTTTAAACTAAAAATGCTGTGGTCACCGGCGCGAAATTACTTATTTGGTAGGATAGGCCGCTAAGGAACCTTTTATGTATCCTTCCTTTCACAGGGAAAGGAAGGGTGCATTTTGCGTCGCCTTAGCCTTCGTCAATTGGCCTTCAAATACGGCTTTCGGAGGATGCAGCCTTCACATTGAGACACAGCTAGGGATTAAATCACAGAAACACGTGGGCAAACTGGGTGTCACAGGCAAACATAACATGAACACAAACACTAAATGTGACCTACTGATGCAACTAAACTTTTTTTTTTTTTTTTTTTTTCATTTCAGACCTGATGGAAGAAAGCGACGAGAGTGAAAAAATGAGTGAAGAGGAGGAGGAGAGTGAAGAACTGAGTGAAGTGGAGGAGGAGAGTGAAGAACTGAGTGAAGTGGGGGAGGAGAGTGAAGAACTGAGTGAAGTGGAGGAGAAACATCATATCAAACCTGGAGACAAACATTTGAGTCGCTCAAAGACTAAAAAGACATTTTCAAAGAAAAGAAGTGCCAATAAATCTTTCACCTGCACTCAGTGTGGAACGAGTCTCACAACCAAACATGGTCTTGAGATTCACATGAGAATCCACACTGGAGAGAAGCCGTTCACCTGTACTCAGTGTGGAAAGAGATTCACAGCCAAACAAGGTCTTGAGCGTCACATGCAAGTTCACACTGGAGAGAAGCCGTTCTCATGTGATCAGTGTGGAAAAACATTTCTTAGGTCATCAAACCTGAAGAGACACCTGCCATTTCATATGAAGGAGAAGCCTCATTCATGTTCTGTGTGTGGAAAGAAATTTTCACTCCTGACATCTTTACATGCACATCAGAAAACTCACACTGGTGTCAGAGAGTACATGTGCTTTGAGTGTGAGAATACTTTTATGACAGCGAAATGTTTAGAACTGCACCAGAGGATCCACACTGGAGAAAAACCTTACAAGTGTTCACACTGTGACAAGAGATTCAGTCGGTCATCATATCTGAAAACACATGAGAAGATCCACAGCGGAGAAAAACCTTACAAGTGTTCACACTGCGACACGAGATTCAGTCAGTCATCACATCTGAAAACACATGAGAGGATCCACACTGGAGAAAACCCTTACAAGTGTTCACACTGTGACAAGAGATTCAGTCAGTCATCAAATCTGAAAACACATGAGAGGATCCACAGCGGAGAGAAGCCGCACACGTGTAATCAGTGCGGGAAGAGTTTCAGATACAAACATCATCGGGAGATTCACATGAGAGTTCACACGGGAGAAAAGCCATTTACATGTGATCAATGTGGGAAGAGTTTCACAATCAAACAAAGTCTTGAGATTCACAAGAGGATCCACACTGGAGAGAAGCCGCACTCATGCCATCAATGTGGGAAGATATTCAGCCGATCAACACACCTTAAAAGTCACATGAGAGTTCACACTGGAGAGAAGCCGTTCACATGTGATCAATGCGGCAAAGCATTTATCAGGGCATCACACCTGAAGGAACACCTGACTGTTCATACGAAGGAGAAGGCATATTCATGTTCTGTGTGTGGAAAGAGTTTTTCACATCAGCAATCTTTACATACACATCAGAAAATACATACTGGTGTGAAAGAGTACATGTGCTTTGAGTGTGAGAAGACTTTTATGACAGCGAAATGTTTAAAACTGCACCAGAGGATTCACACTGGAGAAAAACCTTACAAGTGTTCACACTGTGACAAGAGATTCTGTCAGTCATCATCTCTGAAATCACATGAGAAGATCCACAGCGGAGAAAAACCTTATAAGTGTTCACACTGCGACAAGAGATTCAGTCAGTCAATACATCTGAAAACACATGAGAAGATCCACAGCGGAGAAAAACCTTATAAGTGTTCACACTGTGACAAGAGATTCAGTCAGTCATCACATCTGAAAACACATGAGAAGATCCACAGCGGGGAAAAACCTTATAAGTGTTCACACTGTGACAAGAGATTCAGTCAGTCAATACATCTGAAATCACATGAGAAGATCCACACTGGAGAAAAACCCTACAAGTGTTCACACTGTGACAAGAGATTCAGTCTGTCATCATATCTGAAAACACATGAGAGGATTCACACTGGAGAAAAACCTTATAAGTGTTCACAATGTGACAAGAGATTCAGTCATTCATCATATCTGAAATCACATGAGAGGATTCACACTGGAGAAAAACCTTACAAGTGTTCACACTGTGACAAGAGATTCAGT
This sequence comes from Rhinichthys osculus, assembly GCA_029959095.1. Taxonomy (NCBI): domain Eukaryota; kingdom Metazoa; phylum Chordata; class Actinopteri; order Cypriniformes; family Leuciscidae; genus Rhinichthys; species Rhinichthys osculus. The sequence continues at coordinate 54,511,242 of JARWKJ010000002.1, forward strand.
CATTCATCATATCTGAAATCACATGAGAGGATTCACACTGGAGAAAAACCTTACAAGTGTTCACACTGTGACAAGAGATGCAGTCAGTCACAACATCTCAAATCACATGAGAGGATCCACAGCAGAGAGAAGCCAAACACGTGTGATCAGTGCGGGAAGAGTTTCTCTATTAAAAGTCAGCTGAAGCTACACATGAAGATCCATGCAGTGCAGAAACCACATCAACACAGTCTGAGATCACGGTAAGTAGTTCATCTTTATGTGCTGAGAAACAAAATCTCTTCTGTGTAGGTTAGTCAGTCAAATCTCTCCTCTCCACCTCTCCTCTCCACCTAGCTGGTGGTGTTTCACTGTGGCTGCTGTTGAATCATCCAGGTTGTGAATGAGGCCGACACCTGATGTGATTGTAAAGCGCTTGGTGTGTACACTGCCATGTAAAGGCAAAAGACTGTTACTTCATTTTGGTCGAAAATTAGTTAACTTAGATATTTTTGGCACATTCAAGACTCCTTTATCATGTGGATAAGTATCTTGAGTCAATTCCTTTGTTTTTCGAGAAATTAATGGGGTTGTTTTAACAGTAACTTCCAAAAGCTGATGAGAAACCAAAGCAGAACACCGTAACACCAGTAATACCGCCAAAGAGCGGTAGGCTTTGTTTTGGAACGGTCAATTTGAATTAGGGGTGTAAATCGGAGACGATTCGATACAATACCGATTTCTTAAGCCAACGATTCGATTATTTTCGATACTTCAGAATTTCCCGCGATACGATTCGATACTAGATATTTTTACATGATATCTATTAAGTTTCAAATAAATCAACAACATTTTTTATTGAGAATACAGAAACAGCATTTGTGGCGAGCAGGACGCGGCCGACGTGAGAGAATGGCGCGAGGCCGATCGATCTTCAGCGTCGTCGCTCCTCTTTTTATGCTTCCGCTCCTCCGTAAAAGAGATGCGAGACCGGTTCGTCTCACAGGTGACGTTTATTAACACTCACCACCGGCCTCGCGCCGTTCTCTCACGTCGGCCGCGTCCTGCTCGCCACAGTATTCTATTCACATAATGTGTATGTTACACTATAGCAGTCTTCTCTTACCACTGCTCCATCTGTTTTCCTGAAGCCAAAATACTTCCACACCCATGACTTGACGCCGACTGGAGTGTGTAACATTTCACTTTCATTGCCAGCTCGCTCTGACGGTTCCATCGCTCTTGAAAGTCAGACTCAACAATGTGTGTGAACATAGATAGACTGTGAAACGTAAGTAACGCGTGTGAAGCGGTGTGAAGTAGAAGACAGTAATGAGGTTAGCGCCACCCGCAGCTTAGGAATAGGTTGTACGCATATGTCGGGGGGTGATGCTGAAAATAGACAGGCGAACAGACAGGCGGCAAAATAAACGCATTAATCGATACTCTTGCGGGCGCATCGATGCATCGGCTGTATAATCGACGGATCGATACGAATCGATTAATATTTACACCCCTAATTTGAATTACGGTACTCTGCCTTTGTTTAGCCGTGTGTCAATATGAAGTTACTGTACTGTGCCTGTGTTTTATCAAATAATGCTACCTATCAGACTGTACGGTGTCCTGCCTTTGTTTTACTGTCAATTAAAATTGAAATTACGGTATAGCCTGTGTTGCCTACTTTGTACAGCTTCCATCAGTCCCTGTAACTTCTGATGTCCCCAGAGCTTTGTCCTGCACAAACGCGGTCATGCCGTAGCAGATGAATACAACAAAGAACTAAAGCCCCGCCTCACCCAGTTCGAAACACTCATGTATCGAGCTGGCAGAGTGCCAAAACTTCGCCGGCGCCTTCAGCACCGCTCTAAACACAGTCGAGTCGGCGCGGGAATAATATACAGTATCACAGGCAGTGTTTATAATGAAGCAACAAGTGTACTGGTGCATACAACATCAGACCAGCTGTTACAAGGGTGTTATACCCATCACAGCATCTGGAATAAATCCGTGGGACGAGCGAAGTGCACAAGCACAATAATAGGGAAGACAGCTGAAACAATAGAATCTACGGCATGACTGCGTTTGTGTAGGACAAAGCTCTAGAGACATCAGAAGTTACAGGGACTGATGGAAGCTGTACAAAGTAGGCAACAAAGGCTGCACCGTAATTTCAATTTTAATTGACAGTAAAACAAAGGCAGAACACGTACAGTCTGATAGGTAGCATTATTTGATAGAACACCGGCACAGTAACTTCATATTGACGCGCGACAGAGTACCGTAATTCAATTTGAGCGCAAAAGGAGTCTTGAATGTGCCAAAAATATCAATAACTAATTTTCGACCAACAACGAAGTTACGGGCTTTTGCCTTTGCACTGCAGAGTAGTACATAGAAAAGCACTATATAAATGCCTCATTCATTCATTAGTTTCTTAACAGCCACGATGAGCAACGGACATTTTGTTGTTTGATTGGTGTTCAAATTGTTGATTAACTCGTGTTCAAATAAAACAATCTGTCTGATTTTGACATGTGATTTGTCTGTTCAGAGCACTGCAAAATCACTCTCTGACAGTAGGTGGCAAAACAAGTAGAAATAAAGCAATATACATAGCAGCGCTGTGCAATTTTCTGTTTCTGACACTGCTTATTATGAAGATAAAACGTCAAACAGTATTTTCATGTTTTCTAACAGCAGTTCATGTTTTTGTATTTGCTCTGGTGCTTATCAAGAATACAGAGATAAGAGAGATTCTTCCAGATTCTTCCTCTGTTAATGTTAGAAAGGCGTTGGAAATTATGTGATTGCTTACAGTTTACATGTCAAGTATGCGCCATCTAGAGTTTCATGACCAAACTAGTGATTTATAACACAAATCATCTTCATGATATTAAAATAGATCATAATTGTGCACAGCAGTTGTTGACCAGATTTGATGGGGTTAAAATGACTATTGAACTCATCAGTGATCTTGACTTTGGGCTTCACTTTTCATTTCACATTTGTCTCTCATTTGAAATCTCACTTGATTTAATGTTTCTTTTAGACCTGATGGACGAGAACAAGAAAGGAAAAACAAAAGCCAAAAAATCTGTCAGTAAATTAAGTCTGAAGATACACACAAGAGTTAACACAAGAGTTCGCACTCAGGCTTTCTCCCTAAAATCACTTCTGCTTCTTATAACGAAGAAAGACCATTTAACTGTGATCAGTGGGGTAAACAGCAACACCTGAAGAAGGAGAATATTCATTCGTAATATACAGCAGAAAAGACACAGCGGTGTGTGTGTCTCAGTGCAGGATGGCCTTTACTGCAGATGATAGAAAGAGCTGAACTGAAAGAGCACCAGAAAATTCACCCTGTAAAAACCTTTGGAGGCAAAGTTCAGGAGCTGAAGAAGAGGCTTTAACACTTTTAATAGAGACATTAATCTTATATTAATTTTTAACTTGTTCTTCGTTGTTTTTCATTAGAACATCTAGTTTCACTTCTACTCTTCCATGGAAACGCAAGATATACTTTCATGTATCTTTGAAACTGTTCTCTTTTCTTCTCTTCTTCTCTTGAGATGCTTTGGCTCTTATAAGTCAGTAAAGAGAGAGATCTGTCTCATTCGCTTTAATTTTTCTTAATATTTGTATTATTGATTAAACTCTTCAACAACTCATTGTTATTGTCCTTTTTTAAATTTTCTGCTGATACATTATTCTCTGTACATTATTACACTCTTGATGTCCAGTATCATGGGGCAGCAGTGGCTCAGTGGTTCATCTAGGTTGTCTACAAACCAGAAGGTTGGTTGTTCAATCCCTGGTTCCACCTGACCAAGTGTCGAGGTGTCCATGAGCAAGACACCAGCTGATCCACGCCTTGCGTGGCTGATACCATGGTCGGTGTATGAATGAGTGAATGAATGGGTGAATGCAAGGCAATATGTAAAGTGCTTTGGTGGCCATGGGTCTGTTGAAAGCGCTATATAAATGCAGTCCATTTACCATATATACATTTCAAAGAGTTTGTTTGAGTCAGTTTGATGTTTCATTCACACCATGAGGCTTCATGAAGTCAGAACAATTACTTTGAACTTTAAACAACACCAGGCCTCGCTCCAGCTTTGAGATGTAGGGTGGGCCAAGTGAACTTCCTAGTTTTAAAGGGGTGGTTCAGGATTTTGGACATCGGACCTCAAGTTAGCCTGGGTGTTATTTAACAGTGGAGACAGTTTTCAAAAATTTTCATCCAGTCCTTCCAGTTGCATAGTTCGCCCGTACTAGGCTAGCGCGATTCAACGGTATATGGCCTGCCTTTAAAAACAGTTTTACCGACTCCACAGTACACCAAAAATAAATAAATTATAATGCCAGACCATCGATGTAAATGTCTGTTGAGAGAATAATGTTAGAAATTAAAACTACTCTTGCATTTCAATGAAAACAAGAATCAAGGTTAGAAAGCATCTCCGAATTGTTTAACCGGCCCTGAACTGTAGCAACAAAAGAGCCCTCAATACCACAACCAATTTCAGAACCAGACAGCAACTCCCAGGCCTCAGGGACAGTTTCAGCTCCGGACGTCAGGTACATGCAAAGCACTAGAGAGAGGCAAACACACAGTTTGAGAGTGCTCAGCATTGGACAAAGCCAGGACTGTGTTTACCTCCCCAGAACTGGGTTTGTCCAACTGCTCGCAATCATAATAAGGTTTGATCATATTGATATGGCAAAGTCTGCTACGACGGGCACGGTCAGGAGTAGCTACAATATAATCCCTGTCACTAACCTTATTTTCTATAATTTGATGCTTGAAGACTAGAACCAGGTGTAACCCAGTGTAATAAGTTACAAGGTTTTTACAATTTTTATGTCTGTGATATATTTGCTCAAAATATTGTGTACACAGTGATCATTTTAATGCTAATAGCCAAATAATGCAGTTCCACAAGATTGATGGTTATAAATGCCAGACATAAAGACAAAAGTCTAAATACAATGTTAAATGCTCACTTTGTGTTGATTATGTCATCATCAATAAGGAGCTGATGACAGCCGGTTTTACTTTTTCTTGGCTTTCTCTGCCACAACAATGGTGTAATACAAACTGATCACCACAATGGTGATTTAAAATGAAACAAATAACTTCTAAACCTCATCTAAACAATGTACGGAAATTGCATTGAAATAAACATGAGTTTTTATTTAATGCATCCTGTGTGTTTATTTGGTCCAGAAAAAGTATATATTGTCTAACTGAGACCATAAATGATGTTGAAAACATGTCCACACTGGCCACATTTGAACTGGTTTTTAAACTTGTGCGAAGGTTCGATGAACTTCTATATCAGACGTGCAGAACACGTTAAAAAAAGACGTCATAAAAACTTTCATTCTGCAGACTGATCTCATGAAATGGCGTATGTATGACACGCCAATTCGTATTTCCATTTTTGGCGTGCTATCAACACGCATAATTGCTTTTCAGCGTGTTTATCAACGCCGTTGACTTAACGTACATTACTGTATATATAAATATATGACCTACCCCAACCTCGTCCCTAAACCTACCCGTCACTGGGGTTAATACCATTTATGAGTCTTCCCCTACCATCCTAGGAAAAAAAATATCGCTCCACAGATGTAGATCTACATTTTGCTTCGTTTCGCTCGGACATTTAACGGCGTACACATACACGCGGAATCACTCGGACATTTAATGGCGTAGACATACACGCAAAAGATCACGGTTCGTTTCGTCGTGGACATACACGCGGATAGCTCAAAATGCGTATAGATAACACACCACTTGACTTGAAAGTGGCGTGTAATGTTTACGCAAAGTCATGATGTCATGTTGCATTCTGGCTCCTCAGTGGAGGTCTTTTCAACGTCTGGGTAGGAGAGGGTACTCTACTCTGGGTACTCTATATAAGTGTGTCACTGATTTTTACTGTCAGTAGGCTACACCATAGTTATACAAATTAACTAAATGCATTTATTTCCATTCAAATGGATGGAAACCTATAGAAAAGGATTGGGCTTAAACGATTCTTTATCCAGCAACATTAATAGGTACAGTATGGCGGCGATCCAGCGGCCGGCCAGTGGGGCGTCTATGTATTTATGGTGAACCCGACCTGAACATCACATGATCATGTTCCTCAGGCAGCGAAAAGTGTTTCGTCACAAACCCCGCCCACACACAGGTTCCCTATCAAGGCTACGGAACTCGACATTACGGATGTCGTATATGGGAACTCCTCTCATCCTTCACTTCCGCTGAAATCTTATAGGCTAACGCCAGCAGAGCTGGCCAATTGACGCAAATATGCAAATACTGAACTTCGTAGCAGTAATAAGCAAGTGCAGCGTCAATTCCCTTCAGAATCTCTCTCTTCACGCTCAAATCGTGTGCTAGAAAGCTGATACTACACTACAACTTGGATTATTTCGCCGTCGTTGAAGTTGCGCCGAGATACTTGCACTGTCTCCTGCATCCGATGGCAACTAACTGCAACTTGTGCTCGGGCCACATCTTGCCCCCCGACACGCACCTGTTCTGCGTCACGTGTATGGGGCTGGCCCATGCCGAGTCAGCCCTCAGGGACGGAGGGTCCTGCGACCACTGCGTGGACATTGGGGCTACCTCCGCATCCCCCCCGTCGAGGAGACCGTCGCCGCGCACCTCTGCCCGTCGGCTCCCGCCCTGGGCTCGGACCGCAGCCTGCCGTCCCGAGCCTGCAGATTTACGGCCCACCAAGCTAACAAGGCCTACGGTGCCGCGGAGGAGGCGGTTTCTGCGTTGCATGCCATGGCCGTTCTCCAAGTGCTGCAGGCTAAGCAACTCAAGTCTCTGGATGCTAAAGTCTATCGACGCTGACGCCATCCGAGATCTCCGTTCGGCCACGGACCTCGCGCTCCTGGCCACGAAGCGTTCGGCCCAAGCAATTGGCCGTTCGGCAAATTGTCTGCTGTCACGCCTCTCGTCACACGGGAATGAACGCCAGGTGAAGCTGGTTTCAATCAGCGTGGCACGCGCCTTGGGTTTGAAATAGTGCTCCCGCTGCTCATTTCATTGTGTACTGTGAGCAGCGTGGGCGCAGTGGAAACGTTGGATAACAAACTTTGATTTTAAACTGCACGGGATTGCTTTGCATCTGAAGAGACTGCCGGTAAGATATGGCGTTATTCCCCTGTCAAATGTCGAGAGCGCATTATTGTAGCGCGAAAGTACATTAATATAATGCGCGAGCGTGAATCTCAATGCTCGCGCGCGGAATATAATGTGCCGAGCGCGAATCTCTGCGCTCTCAGATACACGCTGCTCTTGTAAGAATTTTCTCTGGCCTCGCTCAGAGAATATGCCTGCACTTAAAACGTGTTCAGTGCAATCGCGAATCTCTCCTCTTCGCTTAAAGTAAGCGTGTATGTGCTTAGACTGTCTCCCGTGCATTCGCGCCAGGCCCGGATTGGCTAATCGGGAGCACCGGGAGAATTCCCGGTGGGCCGGTCTGGATTATTGGCCAGGAGGGCCGGTGTTGTCATGGCACTGGGTTGAATGCTCCAGTCACAGCGCAGCCCCACTATTTTTTTATTGTTATTTTCTCGCAGCCCCACAAAAAAGTCAGCTGTTAGAGATGTGCGAACAATTGCAATGATTCGCATATTGCGACGATAACCGACCTCATCGGATCTGCTTCAGTAGCTACTCAACACCGCTCGTCGGCAATGGCAAAATGTTTGAGATGACCGATCAAAGCAAGCGGGATGTATGTTCACAGAAGCGCGAGCCGGGGCCTCGCGCGAATCCCAACGCAACTTTTCACGAGATAAGATGCAAGTGGCTAAACTAAACAGCTGTTTTACGATAGAAGTTTTAAACGACCGACATAAATAATCAGTTTGCAAAGACTGTATCAATCAAAGGTAACCTAAAGATAAAGAGACTGAGAGAAGAAGAATGAGATGGAGATGAGAGAGGAGAGCAGGAAGAGCAATATTGCATACTGTGCCCAGAAAGATAATAACTTTATTACAATGGATTCCTATTTAACACAGATATACATGTTCTTTGCCAATGACAGTGGAAAAATAATATGCCCCCGAACCCAGATCACTTTTGGGACCTTTGTATTTATAAAACCCTGTGTACGGCTATTGCACTGAATAGAAAATTATATATTTGAAAAATACAAAAATACAGAACAGTGCATTATTGCAGACTTATATACCATAGCTGTCAACCCTCCCGTTTTTTCCGGGTTTCTCACGTATTTTAGCTCTTTTCCCGCGGTCTTCCCGTTTTAGTATTTTCCCGTAAAATATCCCGTATTTTTACGCTCTGATTGTGTGAGACGTACAAGCTCGGCCAGATTCAGCTTGAAGTCGTTCATCCATTCGGATGCGGCGCCGTGCGCGCTGTTACAAAAGAAGCCGTGCACACAGGCAAGTGAAATTTGAATTGAATTTGAATTTATTTATTTATTTGATCAGGGACAATGCACAAAAAACATTAATCTAAGAAAGAAGAGATGTCATGTGCCAGGTTATAGCAAAAATGCTAATTTCCGCCTTAGAATGGGGTCTTGCCGACGGTCTTGCGCACCCAACGCGTAATTTTTGCCGCGCGCACCTCCGCGCTCGTGCGGACGCGTCGAGTAGGCTATAAACAAGGCTTTACTCCGTGTCAGCGCGCACTCTGATCGGTAAAGGTGCACAGACCTCTCCCGAATCATCTCCAGTACTCAGCCTCCGATCGCACCACTAACTCCGCCTCCGTTTCCCTCGTAAGATGATATTAGTATTTAAACATTCTCTATGATAAAAAATACAAATATTTTAATAACACGGTTTTGGCGGTTATAGAGTTCTAATGACGGTGTTCAACTATAACCGTCTGTCTCACGGTTATATAATAACCGTCACACCTCTACACACACACTGTCTCTCTCTACCTCTCTCTCACACACACTGTCTCTTTCTCTCACACATAATGGAACATCAACTCTTTAGACTGTTTTAGTGTTTTAGTGCTTTTTAAGTTTGTGGGTAAGAATCGTGTAAAAAAAAAAATCCATTATTTTGGGGATGGATCCCTGGAAATCTCCCTTATTTTCAATGTTCAATGTTGACAGCTATGTTAGCCTACTGAGGGTTTAATTACATTATTTTAATATAGTCGGTCGGGAACTAAAGTGGGACGGTCTAAGGTATGAAACTCCAGGGCTGAAAATTAGTCCCACTCCGGCCCTGGTTCGCGCATGCCTAATTACTCTTCTCTTCGATTTCTTTCTCTTTGCTCTTGGCATAAACGCTGTCAAAACGGCAACAACCAATCAGAAATTGCTATTCCATATGTTGTGTAGGTTTTTTTTTTCTTTTCTTTTTTTCTGCTGTTCTGTAAAGCACTTTGGCCAGCCAGTGGCTGTTGTAAAAATTAGCTATATAAATTAAATGAACTTTAACTTGTGAATGTCATTGGTTGTTTTTGGTCATAATCCTTGTGTTCCCATTGTCTTTTGTCTAGCTTTGTTCCCTGTACCATTGTTGGTGATTCTATGTTTAGTCCAAGTTTATGTTCATTTCATATTGTCACTTGTCAACCCAAATCGGTTTATTGGAATAAACTATACTTGGGTTCAATTCAACTCGACTTCAGTGGACTGCATTACACATATTATAGACATGATTCATGGGTCTTTTTTTATTATTTTTGTCTTAATTTTAAAATCTGAAAGTTCTTGTTTTAGGTTCTTCATATAGGCCTATTATATAGGCTACCTTGTTATATAAAAAACATTAAGAAAGGTTTTAATAATTATTAATACCTTTTTTAATGTTTTTTTTATTGAATGAAAAATTTTTCATTATCTTAGAAAAACATTAAGAGAACGTTTATATAATGGGAGAATTGACCGTTTGAATAACGTTCTTATAACCAAGCAAGAACGTTAATACAACGTTTATATAACGGGAGAATTGAACGTTCTAACGTTATTATAACCAGGAAATAACGTTAATACAACCAACGTTTATATAACGGGAGAATTGATCGTTCTTATAACCAAGAAATAACGTTAATACAACGTCTAAAAAACTGGACGTTTTGAAATTCCCTAGAACATTCAGAAATAACGTTTTTATAACTTAATAGGAAAGTTATGAAAACGTTCTTATAACCTAAAATTGTTAGCTGGGGAAAAGGAGAGATTCGCGATTGCACTGAACACGTTTTAAGTGCAGGCATATTCTCTGAGTGAGCCCACTCAGCCCAGAGAGATAATTCTTACAAAGAGAAGTGTATCTGAGAGCGCGCGCGAGCAGAGAGATTCGCGCTTGGCACATTATATTCTGCGCGTGCGCAGAGAGATTCGCGCTTGGCACATTATATTCGCGCTTGGCACATTATATTCTGCGCGTGCGCAGAGAGATTCGCGGTCGGCACATCATATTCCGCGCGCGAGCAGAGAGATTCGCGCTCGCACATTATATTAATGTACTTTCGCGCTACAATTATGCGCTCTCGACATTTGACAGGGGAATAACGCCATAGTAAGAGGGAATTCGTCTATGTGTTGCGCAATCTATGCACTAACACCTGCGTGTGGTGGCTTCATGTAAATGTGCATGTGATGGACCTGGGTTACCGGGTTGTTTATAATTGTTATCTGATTAAGTCTGAGTCTAAACATGCAGTAGTGGTAACGCTAATTTTAAAAAGATATGTTAAGAAATTCATATAGTCAATCTGTTTAAATTAATTCTGTCTAAAATTCACTGTCTTAAAATGTGTAATTCATTTGTTAAAATATTTATTATGGTAAACGTAGTTAAATTCTCCTTTACTGAAAATGCAAATCTGGTGATAAAAGCTATTTACTTTTTAAGCGTATTTGCTGTAGTGTAAAATAGTAAAAAGAAATGGTATGGTGCTAATGCTTACCAGATTAAAATCAGTATAAACAGTGTGTGTGTGAAATTTTGGTGATTACATTTATGTGCATTGCTGTTTACTTGAGCTTTGTTGTACATATTTACACTGGTTTGTTGTGTGGTTTTAAAGGTTTTTCACCTACTGAAATTCTACAATAAATTGAGAAAAGGCAAATTACGTCTCATTCTTGTGAGTGGAAACCAGTGTTCAATTCAGAAGTAAGAAGCCCCTTTCAAGTGTGGGACCTGTGCAGCTCAAAACACTTGACAGTGAAAAACCGCCTTGAGGTTCCGTCCCCAACGCTCCAGGCCCCAACGCTCCAAACGCTCCAGGCCCAAACGCTCCAAACGCCCCAGGCCCCAACGCTCCAAACGCTCCAGGCCCCAACGCTCCAGGCCCCAACGCTCCAAACGCTCCAGGCCCCAACGCTCCAAACGCTCCAGGCCCAAACGCTCCAGGCCCCAACGCTCCAAACGCTCCAGGCCCCAACGCTCCAAATGCTCCAGGCCCCAACGCTCCAAACGCTCCAGGCCCCAACGCTCCAAACGCTTCAGGCCCCAACGCTCCAAACGCTCCAGGCCCCAACGCTCCAAACGCTCCAGGCCCCAACGCTCCAAACGCTCCAGGCCCCAACGCTCCAAACGCTCCAGGCCCTAACGCTCCAGGCTCCAAACGCTCCAGGCCCCAACGCTCCCAACACACCAGGCCCCAACGGAATCAAGGACTCTGCAGCAATTGAAAACTGAGAGAACAACCGCTAAAAGACTGTTTTCTCGACTGGCTAACACGATTGTCAGATCATGTAAGAGTATGTCGGCGGGAAGAACTCAGGGAGGCCTTAAGTAAGTTTACACTGGAATCGGACAAGGTAATTGAAGTAAACGAGAAGTTGGAAGCTGCCTATGTTGAGGCGTGGAATGGAGAGGAAGAGTCCACTGTAGCGGACGAGCAAAGGGCAGACATCAAAAGGACAACACAAGAGTGTGAACAGAAGCTGGAGGAGGTGGAGGGTATTATAAAAAAAGCCCTTTGGGGAAGGTTTGGCGATCCTCAACTTTCCCTGGCGTTAGAAGTGGCTGAAGAGGAATGTAAGCGCCTTTCAGCTGTCCAGCCTGATTTAAAGCTAGACGTGTATGACTTTATGCTCAGACACCTGGAAGGACGAGTTAAAGCTGCGAAGGAAGCTAGTTGCCAGTGGTGCCGGTGGGCCCCTCCTGAGGAGCAGAAGGTTTTTCAGCGTCGAATGAGGGAGCTGGAGATCTGCGTGCCTAGATTGATCTCAGGGAGGGCTGTCCTAATGCAGGCAAAGAGTGAACAAGAGGGGCAACCTGTCACCACCCACAATCCCCAAGTGGCTAGTATCAAATTGAGGCCGACGGCGCTCCCAAAATTTGATGGAAACAAGCGGAACTTCCACCGCTGGAGAAAGGATTGGGAGGCGCTCCAGAAGCAAGGAGAGCCTACTGGTTCCAAAGAGGTTAGGAAGTTTCAGCTGCTGGACAGTCTTGAGGAGAAAGTGGTGGTAGATCTTCGCCTCTCAAACTATGGGACAGCAGATGAGATCTTCCAGATTCTAGAAAACCGCTTTGGAAATAAGACCAGAATAGCTCTGGAGATCATTGATGAGTTACAATCGTTACTTCCAGTAAAGAGCCACCAGCCCAGGAAGATTGTGGATTTAATACAGATGGTCGAGAAGGCTCTACACGACTTGAGCGAGCTGGGAGATACGGGAGCTCTAAAAAATCCCCTTGTCACGGAAGTCACTGGAGAGTAAGCTGCCAGAGGTCTTGTAAAAGGAGTGGTTGGTTTACGCAGCAGAGAAAAAGGACGAGGCTGGACCTATAGATAGGTTTGACAAGCTCCTCACATTTTTGAGAAGCCAAGAAGAGATTTATGAGCAACTGGAGCAATTAAGGGATGATGAGCCCAACAGGAGGGAATTAAAGATTCCACCAAAACATGGCCGGACGAGGGCCACTAAGTCCATGGGTCCCCAAATGGGCTGCATCGTCTGTGGAGAGAGCGGCCATAGAAGGAAGTTGTACTACTGCAAGAAGTTTAAAGCCCTAAACCCTATGGAAAGGAAAGATGCGGCGAGTAGGATTGGGGCCTGTGGAAGGTGTCTTGAGGTCCATACGGATGAGGAGGAGTGTAAGACCACTTACCTGTGCAGGAGTGAAGGCTGTAAAGACAAACAAGGTCCAGGTCATCACTATTACCTGTGCTCCAGGTCTGGAAACAAGGGCCCATTCCAGAGGAGGCCAAAGCCTAGTCCAGAAGGAGGAAGCAGAAAGGGTACCGACGCCCAGGAAGATTTCCTGACTAAGCTGTCCCCAGAGTTAGCCCAACAATGCCGAAATGTCTTCTGCAATTCAGTATCAAGGACACTCAACTCAGCAGCAACCGAGTGTGGTTTGTTGGTAGAGAGTGGTCTTCAAGAGTTCCCGGTTATAATGATGATCCTTGACGTCACTGCGAATGCCGGGCAGAAGATCGGGACCTTGATAGATCTGGCATCGGACACTAATGACATCACTCATGATGCTGCAGATGAGTTGAACCTGAGGAGTGAGGACGTGACGTTGATTGTTCATGGAGTTGGAGGGATGCAAGTCACGGTGAAAACGAAGAGATACCTCTTGAAGATCCGGGTTGGTACACCAAAAGGAACCTTAAGATCCCATCAACTTGTGTGCTATGGGCTTGATAGGATTGCGGAGCAAAACCCAAGCTTATATCCCCCAAGCCATCCAGGCTTCCACTTCAGCTGTCTGTCAGGACTTCCTGGAATGGTGGAGATGGGACAGCATCGGTGCTGCCTGTGAGCCTCGGTGTGGAGGCTGCCGTTGTGGAAAGTGCCAGCCTGGGGGGAAGGAGATGACTCTCTCAGAGGAGCGGGAACTGGAGCTGGTGAAAAGTGGGCTGACTTATGTAGCTGGAGATCACCACTGTGAAGGGCCTCACTGGCACACTAAGTACCTGTGGACAGAGGATCCAGCCTCTTTACCAAATAATAAGAAGGCTGTTGAGGCAACATTTCTAAGGACTGAGAGGCAATTGGCTAAGGAACCGGAATGGAAGGTGGCCTACGGCGCGCAAGTCCATGAGATGGTTCAAAGGAAAGCCGCAATTAAGCTACCAAGAGAGGTGTTAGAGAGCTGGACTGGGCCAGTGTGGTATATCAGCCATTTGATCGCACCAAATCCCCACTCTGTTTCTACTCCAGTTCGCCTTGTTTGGAATAGCAGCCAAAAGTTCAAGGGCCAGAGTTTAAATGACCTTCTCATCAAGGGTCCAGACGTCCTGAATAACATCCGGGCGGTCCTCCTGCGCTTCAGAGAGGGTGTCTTCGCTGCACTCGGTGATATTAAGAAGATGTATAATTCAGTCTGGCTCGAAGACCGGGAGGTGCATCTTCATCGCTTTCTCTGGAGAGACTTTGAGGGTGGAAACATTGATGAATATGCAATCACAAGAGTTAATATCGGCGATAAACCAGCTGGTTGCATCGCTCAGGTTGCTATGCGGGAGACTGCTAATCTGCGTAAGTTCAGCCACCTCAAAGAAGAGCGTAGAATACTGGAGGAAGACACCTATGTGGACGATGTTCTCACCTCCCATAATGATCAGGGTCAACTTAAGCAAATAACGTCCAACGTTGAGCGGATCCTTGAGGCCGGTGGGTTTCATATGAAGCCGTGGGTTTACTCTGGCCAAAGTGGGAGGAGAGAACCTAAGGGCCAAGAAAAGAGGGGGCCCACGACGTTGATCCTCCCGAATCAACTTACCGAGGAAGATAATAAAGCACTTGGCCTTGGCTATACCCCTGAGGATGACAAGCTCCACTTGATGGTGGCTGTGAACTTTTCTAAGAAGAAAAGGAAGATGAGGCTGGGCAAAGATCTGTCGAGGGAGGAAGTAAGAGAGCAGACACCCAACCCACTTACTCGTAGAGAGCTTTTAAGTCAAGTCTCCGGATTATATGATCCCCTCGGTCTTGTGACTCCTGTTAAACAGAGGGGAGCCATTCTTGTGAGGAGGGTGTTTCAGGAAGCGAGAGTAAAGTACAGCCCAACAAAAGATACCTGGGATGCAGCTTTGTCTGAGGGGCTTCGGCAAGATGCTATTTGCCTCTTGCAAGATTATGCTGAGCTGAGCAAGTTAAGGTTTACCAGGCCCCTAACACCTCCTGACCCACGTGGTGAACTTTGTGGCATCACGTTCTCTGACGGCAGTGAGCACTCTTATGGAGCTGTGTTATACCTGCGTTGGAGTTGCAGACAAGATGTTACCATACGGCTAGTTGAGTCCAAGGCCAAGCTGACACCACTGGACCAGAGAGGAGATGCTGTGAAAGCAGAGGTTTGTGGAGCGGTCTATGCGGCCCGGCTGAAAAAGTACTTTCAGAGGCACACCCGGATTCGTGTGGAGAAGTGGCATCACCTGGTCGACAGTCAGACAGTCCTGGGGGCAGTCCAACGGGAGAGTTATGGCTATCAGACGTTTTTTGCCAATAGAATAGGGGAAATTCAAGGCAGTACAAATGTCCAGGACTGGTGGTGGATCCCCGGGCCACTTAATATAGCAGACATTATCTCAAGAGGGGCTGGCCCCAAGGATTTGAATGAAGACTCTGAGTGGCAGACGGGCCCCAAGTTTTTGAGTCTCCCAGAGGGCGAGTGGCCTGTGAGGTCCGCTAAGGATGTTGCTGTTGCAGCCAGAGAAAACATAGTAAGAATTCAGAAGAAGGCATTTGCAGCTACACTTACCCGGGCCAGCGCAAAGCAGGAGCCGAAGCAGTACCAGAGTCAAACTCCAACAGAACTGCATAGACCACCCGCAGGCACTGCGGTTACTATACTTGTCAATGTCGAGCGGTTTAGCAACCTAAGACAGCTTACAAAGGTAATAGCACTTGTCTGGAGAGCGGCAAAGAAGTTTCTTTGGGTCAAAGCCGACAGAAGACCAAAGTGGGAGGCAGTCCAGTCGACTGGCATCGTCACAGTGATAGAGAGAGAGGATGCCTTCCGAAATCTCTGCCTTGCGGCTCAAGAGGGGGTAACCTTTCCAATCACCACTTTGAACCGGCTTGTTGTGTATAGAGATAGAGCTAGTGGGCTGCTGGTGTGTGGGGGTAGAGTTCCGTACTTCAAAAAAGATCACGTGGCTGTGCCATTGATGCCTTTGGATACCTGGCTTGGGACTTTGGTGGCACGCAAGAGTCATCAGGAGGGGCATGAAGGAGTTGCTGGAACCCTGTTGAGAATGCGGCGCAAGGTTTGGATCGTGCGAGGGAGAAGACTCGCTCAGAAAGTTGTCAACCAGTGCATCATCTGCAAGAAAGCAAGGGCTCGAGTATGTGGGCAAGTGATGGGTGACCTACCTGTGGAAAGATCAAGGCCTGCTGCACCATTCCAGTTCACTGCCGTTGATCTATTTGGGCCGTACGTGGTGAGAGACGATATTAAAAGGAGGGTGTCCATGAAGGTCTGGGGAGTACTCTTCTGCTGTATGGCGAGCAGGGCTATACATGTGGAGCTGGCCAACAGTATGTCTATGGAAAGCTTCTTGATGGTCTACCAGAGATTTGCAGATATCAGGGGGCATCCCCTTAAAGTTTGGTCAGATCCTGGGACCAACTTTGTTGGCGTAAGGCCCGTACTGGATGAGCTGTATGCCTTTCTGCGAGCCCAAGAGATGGCAAGTCTGGAAGAGTATGCTGTAAAGAGTGGTACATGCTGGGGTTGGAAGGTGCTCCCTGCCGATTCACCACACCGCAACGGGGCTGCTGAAGCTGCAGTGCGGATTGTGAAGAGGGCTCTTCAAAGTCTAGGGAGGTCGGTTGGTCTTACCTTCAGTGAGTTCCTCACAGCGCTTCAGTTGGCAGCAAATTTGGCAAATGAGCGCCCAATCGACGCAAGGATTCAGAGTCGAGAGGACCGCATCCAGTATGTGACGCCAAATGCACTACTTCTTGGGCGTGCATCTCAAGATGGAGACTTCAAGACCTTTAGTTTTGCCAATTACCCCTACAAGCGTCTTCAAGAAATCCAGGCCCAAGTCAACAGCTTCTGGAGAGCCTGGTGCCAGCTTGGCGGACCAAATCTCTTTATCAGAAGCAAGTGGCATACTGCAGAGAGGAACGTGGCTGTAGGAGATGTCGTTTGGCTTTGTGATCAGAACGCACTGCGGGGCCAGTTCAGGCTCGGCAGAGTTGTCGCTGTTGCTCCAGACTCCAAGGGAGTCGTAAGGGATGTCGACGTCCTAGTCACTGTGGGCCACTGTGTTCCAGTCCATTGTCCAAAGTCCGTGGCTCTGAGCTTCACATCCCGTGACAAGAGAGGGAACTCCAATAACACTGTGCTGCGGAGGGACATCAGGCGCCTCGTTGTTCTCCTTCCTGTCGAGGAGCGAGTAATTTTCCCTGATCAGGTTTGCCTTGAAGTTCGGAGACCTTTCCTTGGTTAAATCGGAATGCTCGAGTGGGAGGTGTTGCGGCAAATTGTCTGCTGTCACGCCTCTCGTCACACGGGAATGAACGCCAGGTGAAGCTGGTTTCAATCAGCGTGGCACGCGCCTTGGGTTTGAAATAGTGCTCGCGCTGCTCATTTCATTGTGTACTGTGAGCAGCGTGGGCGCAGTTGGATAACAAACTTTGATTTTAAACTGCACGGGATTGCTTTGCATCTGAAGAGACTGCCGGTAAGAGGGAATTCGTCTATGTGTTGCGCAATCTATGCACTAACACCTGCGTGTGGTGGCTTCATGTAAATGTGCATGTGATGGACCTGGGTTACCGGGTTGTTTATAATTGTTATCTGATTAAGTCTGAGTCTAAACATGCAGTAGTGGTAACGCTAATTTTAAAAAGGTATGTTAAGAAATTCATATAGTCAATCTGTTTAAATTAATTCTGTCTAAAATTCACTGTCTTAAAATGTGTAATTAATTTGTTAAAATATTTATTATGGTTAACGTAGTTAAATTCTCCTTTACTGAAAATGCAAATCTGGTGATAAAAGCTATTTTCTTTTTAAGCGTATTTGCTGTAGTGTAAAATAGTAAAAAGAAATGGTATGGTGCCAGGGTGGGAATTATGTAATTTTAGGGGCAAGGCCATTTGGCCTCCACCTTTTCTTTTTTTTTAGGGGCACCAAGGCCATATGACAGGGCACAAAGGCCATTGAGTACAATTCGATGGTTTTCCCATTCAGATTGATACCATAACATCTTAATTTGGAATAAGACATGGATTATGACTTTTTTAATAAAAAAAAACATTTTTTAATGAGAGAGAGAGAGCGCCATTACATCCAGAAGGTATACACCCTCACACAACAATAGAAACAACATAAATGCCAATAAAAGCATTCAGAAACATGAGAATTCAGAAATTATGAGAATTTTTTTTTATGAAACATCTTCATGAAAATAAAATTGAAGTTGGCATTGTATCAATCTAGAAATGCACTGCAGCTAAAGCCACATGTCTGACCATGTTATACTTAAAATCTGAATATGATATGTCTAAAACTCTGTATTTAGGTAAATGTTTTTCAAGATCATGTCATATGACTTTATTTATTAGCTTAGCAGACCATCAATACACGACAATTTATGAGATTAAAACCATGTTTGTGCTTCAAACTTACTTTATAACTCAAGTCAAGTGTTCTAAATAACCTTCTGTGATCTGATTTGGCTTCAGATAAAAAAAATCAGACAGAAAATATAATATTTTATGTATAATGCAACGATGATAAAGTCTATCAATTAGAATAACATTATACATATAATCTATTATTATGAAAATGCCTGACATGGCTCGAAGAACACAGGTAAGTCAAATATCATTGCAAAAATGTTTATTGTCTTCAAAACGACATAATCTGTATGTTACAGCGATCTGTTAGCTCTGTTTGTGGTCGGGGATTTGGGATTTCCTGCATTGTCGAACGCTCTTCTTCATGTGTTTCAAATATGGACTATAATGTTCAGTAGAGCGCCCTCAGGCTGCTGGTATGAATTGAAAACACAGCACATCAATATACAGTGCTCATAATGATTACGGCCCTGTCCCATTTCTCCCCCCTGAAAACTTCCACTTGGTTTTGAGTGCCCTCGAAAGTAAAGTCCCCTCAACGAGGGAAGTGGAGTTGAAGATCTTTCCCTATGAAATGGGACACCACTATATGCAAATTAGCGCGGCAATCCTCAATACGTCACGTGCAGCGTCAAAGTGTCTACTACTTCTACTACTATTTTCATTCATAAAATTGCCGGTTCCAGTTGTTGTGTTGCCTGTTGTGTGGGCTGTTTTCGTTTATCTACATCTGATGGATCAACAGAGAAGACATGTGGAATATAGAAGACGCATTTCCGGTAATTTTGCCATATATTTGTTTGTATCTGATCGTTTAGAAGCGCACACAAAACCCAAAGTTTGCTTGTCTAACGTTAGTTGCAATCCGTTTCCGAACGCGTGCGCGCCGCCATGGGAACCGGGGCAACGTCTCTTGCGCGGATCATTGTGCTTTTAGTAGCTGTTTTTACCACCAACGTCCCGCAATTTAGAAACCGCAGACACTGCACTTTACAACAATCACCGATTGTGCTCAGTGCTGATTCTGACGTTAGGTTTGGGTTTAGAGAGAAATGACAGCGCGCTGTGAAGGGAAGATGATGCGCTAGACGAACGCGGCTAGTTTTGAATAATTTTACCTCACATATCTTCTTTTTATAATCCTTGGAAGCCAAAATCGAAAATAAAATTAGATTAACTAACTTACCCAGATCAGATGTATATTTGATTTGCTTTTGAAGCACTCGGCAGATATCATATGAACATCGTCAGATAGCTTCGTGAAATATTTTCTAACATTAGTGTTGAAAACTCAACAGTCCATTGGATGTGCATCAAACTAACATATTCCAACATATTTCGACATTTTAACATGCGTATTTGCGAAAATATACTTAAAATAAAATTGTTCCTTTCCAGCGGTGTCCGCCATCTTAGTTGAAAAATTTGACCGGCTCGCTGAGTTCGCAAGGTATCCTGGGTAATTTCATCTTCCACTTCGTTTTAAGCCTGCATCGGACCGCACTATGTTTTGAGGGTTGATTTTAAGGGGAGAATAGCACTCCCCCTTGCTCTTTGGAGT
The DNA here is from genome assembly GCA_029959095.1 of Rhinichthys osculus. Classification (NCBI taxonomy): domain Eukaryota; kingdom Metazoa; phylum Chordata; class Actinopteri; order Cypriniformes; family Leuciscidae; genus Rhinichthys; species Rhinichthys osculus. The sequence continues at coordinate 54,531,321 of JARWKJ010000002.1, forward strand.
ATTGGGACACCCTACCCCTACACGAGAACGCGCAAAAACAAGGGTTAGGGCAGAAATCTAGGGTAAGGGGAGGTATTGGGACGCAGCCTACATCGACGCATTTGGCTATAAATTCAATAAAATATTATTCCTGTCAATAGAAATCTGATGTAAACTGAGAATATATCAATATTTCTCCAAATCTGCACACTTTTGAGCTAAAAGCCGTGAGGGACGTTGTTTTGTGAATCGCTGTCATGACAACAAAACAGGAGTTTTTTATGAATGGGAGCGTCTGACGCAAATTAAGACATAACTGTCAATATAAATTTCTCAGAATACATTAGTGGTCAAATACTGAAACGTGAGTCTTATATCTTTTTAATGATATAGTTTGTCAAGGTAATAACATTAAATCTTATAGTAACTTTGAACTATTAAAAAAAAAACGCTTCAGTGCGCCGATGCTTTCCTGAGTGTCGTTCTTCTGTTGGTGCTGACGTTACATGCTTCTTACACTGCTGTTTTGAGGCGTGAGATCATCGATGTGATTATAACACTGCACCTGCGCGAATCCACGAACTAATTGAAGTTAAGAGACTACTTGGGTGGCTCGCTGTAATTCAAAGCAAGCCTACTATGCCGCACTGGCGCTTTATACATGGAACTTGGACAGGGCCAGGGCACACAGGCCACTGTGGCCGTACGATGATTTTTTTTTCACGGGGCATGAAGGCCAAAGTGTAGGGCAACGGCGGCCATGGCCGCGTGGCCGTGGTATAATTCCCACGCTGTATGGTGCTAATGCTTACCAGATTAAAATCAGTATAAACAGTGTGTGTACAGTGTGAAATTTTGGTGATTAAATTTATGTGCATTGCTGTTTACTTGAGCTTTGTTGTACATATTTACACTGGTTTGTTGTGTGGTTTTAAAGGTTTTTCACCTACTGAAATTCTACAATAAATTGAGAAAAGGCAAATTACGTCTCATTCTTGTGAGTGGAATCCAGTGTTCAATTCAGAAGTAAGAAGCCCCTTTCAAGTGTGGGACCTGTGCAGCTCAAAACACTTGACAATGGGGTTCCTGGTGGTCCTCCACAGACACCTGTGGCTCACCCTGTCAGACGTACAGGAGGCTGATAGGAAGACGCTGCTGAACGCACCGATCTCCCCTGCAGGCCTGTTCGGAGACGCCGTGGAGAAAGTCACTGAGCGTTACTCCGAGACGCAGAAGAAAGCGAAAGCCATGAGCCACGTGATTCCTCGGAGGGCGCCGCCGCCGCCGCAGCCGCAGCCTCGCTCTCGTTCGTCTTCCGCCTCGGGCCGCCAACCTCAGGCCGCGGCTAGAAGACAGGCAGCGCCCCGCCCGGGACCGGATGCCCGTAGAGGCCGTAGTGGCCAGTGGCATGGTAAGGGCAGCAAGAGGACGCAGAGGAGCCCGCGCAGAAAGCCCACCGCGTCCCCTGCGAGGCCTAAGCAGTCGTCCTGACCGCTCGGGCAAGAGGAGAAGAGAGCGCCAGGTCGGCCCCGCGTCCAAGCGGCGCGCTCTAATGCACTTGGTCCCTCGGCGTTCTGCGAGCGACGCGTGCAGTTGTTTTGTGAATGTTGTCAATGTTGTTTCTTGTTCAAAAATAAAGCAGATCACTACTTCACAAACAGAGCTTTTTTCTCCTCTTGCACCACACACTGTGTTACCTGCCCTGCCTTCGAGCAGCGCAGAGTCACGGTCAATAAATATTCCCAGCCCTCACATAGCGGCGATGACCTCAGCGGCGATGACCGCAGGTCTAGATCAGCCCACACTCAGTCGTTTTCAGGCAGCGTGGGAAGCTATTCCGGGCATTTCGCCGTGGGTGTTGAATATAATTCGGCGCGGATACACACTTCAGTTCAAACGCAGACCACCCCGCTTCCGCGGCGTAATTCAGTCATTAACTTTGCCCCAAAACGCTCACGTGCTGAGGCAAGAAGTGTGCAGCTTGCTCGAAAAGAAGGCTATAGAACCGGTTCCCCCGAAAGAGTAGGAGGACGGATTCTACAGCCGCTACTTCGTAGTACCGAAGAAAGGAGGGGGTCTCCGCCCCATTCTGGATCTGAGACCGGTCAACAGAGCGCTTCACAAGCGCGCCTTCAGGATGACTACTCTGAAGCAAATCCTGGCGCAAATTCGCCCCGGGGATTGGTTCGCTTCAGTGGATTTAAAGGACGCTTACTTTCATATCCAGATAGTAAAGCGTCACAGACGATTCCTGAGGTTTGCGTTCGAAAATTCGGTGTACCAACATACGGTGCTCCCGTTTGAACTAGCCCTAGCCCCCCAAACGTTTTCGAAATGCGTGGACGCGGCACTTTCACCCCTCAGATCGAGCGGGATGCGCGTCTTGAACTATCTGGGCGACTGGCTGGTTCTCGCGCAGTCGAGAGAAACGCTGGTCAGCCATGTGGAAGTCCTATTTCGACACCTGGAGATGCTCGGTTTGAGGGTGAACGTCCAGAAAAGTGTGCTCACACCGAGCCAGACTACAACATTCCTGGGAGTGTGCTTGGATTCAGTGAGAATGAGAGCGTGCCTTTCCCCCGAGCGAGCGGAGACTCTGAGCTCCTCTCTCGGTCTCTTCAAACCTGGCAGACTCGTCCCACTGAAAGAGTTTCAAAGGCTACTGGGACGGATGGCAGCGGCTTCTTCGGTGTGTCACCTGGGGCTGCTGCATATGAGACCGCTGCAACACTGGCTGAAAACGCGCGTCCGCCCGAGCGAGTGGTTTTCTGGCCACAAGCGCATTATGATCACCCGCGGATGCGTCCTGATGGACGCTTCGTCCACTGGATGGGGAGCCGTCTGCTTGGGAAAGCCCGCCTCGGGTCGGTGGTTAGGGAAGCAGATGGAGTGGCACATAAATCGTTTGGAACTAGAATCGGTCTCTCTAGCTCTAAAAGCCTTCCGGTTTCGGCTGAAGCATCAGCATGTGTTGATTCGGACCGACAACATTTCCGTGGTCTCGTACATAAATCGCCAAGGCGGGGTACATTCCAGAGCCTTTTCAGGCAGGCGGAATCCCTTCTGCTGTGGGCGGACCGATTTTTCCTCTCGCTGAGAGCGGCTCACATCCCCGGCGTTCTGAATCGCAGGGCGGATATGCTCTCGAGAAGCGGGATTCCCCAAGCGGAGTGGAGGCTTCACCCCGGGACGGTTCAGCTGATATGGAATCGTTTCGGCAGAGCGGAGGTCGACCTCTTTGCGACGAGCGAGAATGCGCATTGTCAGATGTTCTTCTCGCTGTCTCGTTCCCCCCGGGAGGTAAACGCGCTGACCGCACGATGGCCGAGAGTCCGCCTCTATGCTTTTCCTCCGGTGAAAATTTTGCCCATGGTGTTGTGCAAAATCAGGGAGGAGAAGGCGGCGGTCACTCTGGTAGCCCCGAACTGGCCAAATCAGCCCTGGTTCGCGGATCTGGTAGAGTTACTGGCAGGACAGCCATGGGAGATTGCGCTCAGGAAGGACCTTCTGTCTCAGGCGAGCGGAACGATCTGGCATCCCAACCCCGGGCTGTGGAACCTCCATGTGTGGCCGCTGCAGGGTCGCTGAGCGGGCAGGACACGATGCACGCGCGTGTTTTGAATACCATCGCGGATGCGCGAGCTCCGTCCACCAGGCGCCTGTATGCTTTGAAGTGGGGTGTGTTCTCGAAATGGTGTCAGAATGTCGGTATAGACCCAGCGAACTTCTCTGTGTCGGTTATTCTACGCTTCCTTCAGTACAGGATGGACGAAGGGAGCCTACCATCCACTCTGAAGGTATATGTGGCCGCTATTGCCGCGTTTCACCCCCCTGTTGACGGACAGTCTATCGGTAGACATGCGTCGGTGACACGGTTCCTAAAGGGAGCTAGGAGATTATGCCCTGCACGGCCGCCTTCGGTGCTGCCGTGGGATTTAACGTTGGTCTTGGACGCTTTGTCGCGACCGCCTTTCGAGCCCTTAGCTTCGATTGCCATTAAGGAGCTATCGGTTAAGACGGCACTGCTTCTCGCTCTCACCTCGGCGAAGCGGGTTGGGGATTTACAGGCTTTCTCGGTAAGTGAAGATTGTATTCGCTTTGGACCGGGAAACTGTAATGTAATTCTCAGGCCGAGGCCGGGTTACGTTCCTAAGTCGCTCAATACCCCGTTCAGAGCGCAGATTGTTTCTCTGCCTGCCCTGTCCACTGAGCCATCAACCTCTCAGGGTTCGGATGCTCAGAGTGCTATTTGCCCAGTCAGAGAGTTGAGGGAATACATTTCTCGCTCTGCAGCTTTTCGGCAATCGGACCAGCTGTTTGTGTGCTTTGGTGGGTGCAACAAGGGAAGAGGGATCTCTAAACAGAGGCTTGCTCACTGGATTGTGGACGCTATTGTTTTGGCTTATGATTGCCTGGGGCAGGAATGCCCCCTTAACGTCAAGGCCCATTCGACTAGAGCGATTGCCTCCTCGTGGGCTTGGACTAAGGGTATGTCTACTCTATTCAGGATTTATGTCTTGCGGCTGGCTGGTCTTCTCAGAACACGTTTGCCAGGTTTTACAAGTTGGATTTGCCCTCTGTAGCGTCTAAAGTGCTTTCGGTGAGTTGATTGCACACACAGCACTGGATAGAGCTGCTCTGCGCTTTGCTTATGAGTTTTTCTTGTTCTGTGTGCTATTTGTGTGTTTGTACTGTTGTCACCGCTATGCGTTGACCTTCTCTTACTGTTGTTATTGCCCTGTTTTTCGACAGTGCAAACTTCCCCCGGTTATACTGCTCGGGATATGCAAATTCTGGCAGTGTTTGTGAGCTTGTGATTGGTCCCCTTGGGCCAATCAGAGGTTAGAGGTTCGCTATTGGTCAATCTCGGCCTATCAGACGCTTGCATACTGGGGAGGGGCGGTTTTGGTATTGGGTCTGTTGTCAGTGGTTGTTTGCTGCCACGGCGGGATTCTATATAGTTCCCATATACGACATCCATAATGTCGAGTTCCGTAGCCTTGATAGGGAACGTCTCCGGTTACTTTCGTAACCTCGGTTCCCTGAAAGGCAAGGAACGAGACATTACGCTCGCTGCCGTGTTCGCTATTGATTTAGCGTTTTTTGTTCGATTCTGAAGGGAATTGACGCTGCACTTGCTTATTACTGCTACGAAGTTCAGTATTTGCATATTTGCGTCAATTGGCCAGCTCTGCTGGCGTTAGCCTATAAGATTTCAGCGGAAGTGAAGGATGAGAGGAGTTCCCATATACGACATCCGTAATGTCTCGTTCCTTGCCTTTCAGGGAACCGAGGTTACGAAAGTAACCGGAGACGTTTCTTCCTGCTTTGATGAAGGGAATTACAAACATCGACATGCAGGTAACAGTTTTACTTTAAATGCAGTATTTTCGGAGCGTATGATATAACGTAATGATATACGACACAAAAGGAAGATGTTATTGTAAGTGTAGTGTAATTGAGTGTAATTAATAACCATGAGCTGCTGTTGAAGAAATCGTTGGTTTCACTTTCAGAAAACCAAAACACACCTTTGTTGTATTATGTCTTGAGAATCATTAAATAACTTTCAGTATATTTTTATTGTGCAAATGGAATAACTGTTATCGGTTGTTATGAAGTGTAAAGGTAGGCATTTATCATTGTTGCATTCATTTAAAGGTTGTTTTACAAATTTCTCAAGTGTTTGTTTTGTTGTCATTAAAACAGTTGTTAAATTCTAAGATATATTTGAGAATATCACTGTAGATCGATGCTCGGATACACAGAAAAACAATAATTTAGTTCTTTCTTTTTTAACATTATGAACAATACTTCTACAGCATTTATTATTAATATTAAGTTCAACATTTACTATTATTACATTATTAAAATCAAATGTTGTATTTGTTAACATAACTTAACACACTGTGAACCCACTGTGAACCAACATGAACAAACAATGAACAGCTGTATTTGTATTAACTAACATTGATGAATAAATACTGTAACAAATGTATTGCTAATTTTTAGTTCATGTTAGTTAATACATTAACTAATGTTAACAAATTAGACCTAATTGTAAAGTGTTACCATATTTTCAAACAACAGCATGTTAAATATTAACATTTTTCATTTTAAGCAATGTACAATCAATATGCAATTATTGATACTATTAATACTAGTAATAATACATATTGTACATGTAGTGTAGTAATAATCTTATTACTGATTAAGTAAAATCAGTGTTATTTCTCGCAGGATGATGAAGAGACAGACGTCAGGAGTCAGAGAAAGATCCACTAAAGACTGAAGTTGAACAGAATATCAACATGTCCAGCAGAGGTCCATATCAGTCAGTCATTTCTGGTTTAGATATTAACAGCTGGAGAAAACTATCAGAAAACTACGAGAGGTTCAGTTCAAACAGCTCATCATATACACAACCATTGGTTACATTAAACAGAACAGCAGAATGTGTTGCGGAAAAATGCATACATGAAGTATGATAAAACCTTCAGAAAAACCAACATCAAATCATTAATTTATAATAAAATACATAATCCTTTGCTTATTTAGTTGTACTTAACGAGCATCACACAGATGAACACAGATGAACAGCGGATTCCCTCCATCACTGATATAAACATAGAGAGATGAAGACAGATGATGAGGAGGAAACACATGTGAATCACATTTAAATGCTCATGCTTCCTGGATTATCCACTCATATATTCATATATTACAGCTTTTCATTTAGTTAAATGTAGTTATTAGTTCTGATCTGCAGCTTTAACATGCTCTCATATAAAAGAAGCTGAGAGGGAGAAAAACTTGCTGGATTATGGGTTATTTTAATAAAACTGTTTGAATTACACGTTATATTACACTTTTAATGTGCTTTGTCTTCTGCTACACTTTAAAATGTTCATGCAGTAACACCTTTAGAGAATCAATACATTTGATCCTATTTTTTACCTGTTTTATGACCTGATCAATTATTTTCTTGTATTGAGTTGTCAAAGTCAAAGTCAAAGTCACATTTATTTATATAGCGCTTTTCACAATACAGATTGCATCAAAGCAGCTTCACAGTGATAACATGAAAGTAGTACAACACAGTTCAATAATATTGTTGAATATTAAATATCCCCAACTAAGCAAGCCAAAAGCAAGGCGACAGTGGCAAGGAACCAAAACTCCATCAGATTGGATGGAGAAAAAAACCTTGGGAGAACCCAGGCTAGTCAGGGGCCAGTTCTCCTCTGGCTAACAATCATAGGGTTTTAAAGAAGCTTTACAGTAAGTGCATATCAGAAGTATCTAGAAAAAATACATTTAGTTAATCATGTAATATTAAGGGGATAACATATCGCCGGCGTTGAGTCGTCTCTTCGCAGGCGTTGAGTCGTCTCTTCACAGGCGTTGGTCTTCTCATCACAGGCGTTGGGGCATCCGAAATCCCCGTGAGAGGCAGGATACAAAACTGGAGCCTACGAACGCCATTTTTCTCGGGACAAGCGTCCCGAGATAACAGCAGAAAGGCAGATGGGAAATAATTAGCATAGCTGATGTTCATAATGATTTCCATTACACGGGAGTAGGTGTTAGAAAACCATAATCTCACAACTCTCCGCAACCCAAACTCTCCGCAACCCAACCGCAACCATACGGACCGACCCGTTTGTCTATAAGGCTGTCGAGCCCCACTGGTGCGTTAAGCAGTTTCAGTGGCAAACGGTTCCGTATGGCATAGCAGAGGACTAAAAGGTAAGCATTATGTGAATGCTTGACTAAAGAGACACGTCTTTAGTCTAGTTTTAAACTGTGTCAGCGAGTCAGAGCATCGGACCGTATCGGGAAGGCTATTCCAGAGTTTTGGAGCTAAATGCGAGAATGCCCTCCCTCCTTTCGAGGACTTCGATATCCTAGGAATGACCAGAAGCCTTGAATTTAGTGATCTTAGAGAACGCGGTGGATTGTAGGGCGAAAGAAGGTCCGTTAAGTACATAGGAGCTAAACCATTAAGGGCTTTATAGGTCAGAAGTAGTACTTTGTAATTGATACGGAACTTAATAGGTAACCAGTGCAGAGATGCTAAAATTGGTGTTATATGATCATATTTTCTTGATCTAGTAAGAACTCTAGCGGCTGCATTTTGCACTAACTGTAGCTTGTTTATTGAGGATGCAGGACAACCAGCTAATAAAGCATTACAGTAATCTAGTCTCGAGGTCATGAATGCATGAACTAACTTTTCTGCATCAGAAACAGATAGCATGTTACGTAATTTAGCAATGTTTCTAAGGTGGAAAAAGGCTGTTCTTGTAACAGATGAAATATGATTTTCGAAAGACAAGTTGCGGTCTAGTATAACACCCAGGTCTTTTACTGTAGTGGAAAAAGTAACAGGACAACCTTCTATATTAAAGTCGTATTGTAAGAGGTTTTGTGTGTAGTTTTTTGGACCAATAAGTAATACCTCCGTTTTATCTGAGTTTAATAGCAGGAAATTACGCGTCATCCAGCATTTTATATCTTTGAGACATTCTGTCAATTTAGATGAGGTAATGTTTTCATCTGGTCGTGATGAAATATATAATTGAGTGTCGTCAGCATAACAGTGGAAATTAATTCCATGTTTTCTTATAATATTACCAAGTGGCAGCATATATATTGAGAATAGCAGAGGGCCTAGCACCGATCCTTGCGGTACTCCATAGTCTACTGACGTTAACTTTGATTTTCCCCCGTGTAAAGAGACAAAATGATAACGGTCAGATAAGTACGATCTAAACCAGCTTAATGCCTGTCCCTGAACACCAGTGTAGTTTTGTAGTCGATCCAAGAGTATTTTATGATCTATAGTGTCGAACGCGGCGCTAAGATCAAGTAGGACAAGTATTGAGATACAGCCTTGATCCGAAGCTAAGAGTAGATCATTTGTAATTTTAACTAGCGCAGTTTCTGTACTATGATGCGGTCTGAATCCTGACTGGAATTTTTCATAGATATCATTTTCTTGCAAAAAAGAGCACAGTTGAGCGGATACAACTTTTTCTAGTATTTTGGACATAAATGGAAGATTTGAAATGGGTCTGTAATTAGCTAGGTTATTTGGATCTAGTTGCGGTTTCTTAATGAGAGGTTTTATTACTGCCAACTTGAATATTCTTGGAACATGACCTAAGAATAAAGACGAGTTAATAATATTGAGAAGAGGCTCTTCCACTACAGGTAACACTTCTTTCAGTAGTTTAGTGGGTATTGGATCTAATGAGCATGTTGTTGGTTTAGATGCAATAATAAGTTTATTTAGCTCTTCCTGTCCTATCGTTGTAAAGCGGTGTAGTTGTTCTAGAGGGGCCATAATTGAGGTTGAAGCATAAGAGACCATAGAGGATTGTACATTTATAATTGTGTTTCGAATGCTTTCTATTTTCTCATTGAAATAATTCATAAAATCATTACTACTAAACTGTAACGGTATATTTTGCTCTGGTGATGTCTGTTTATTTGTTAGTCTAGCCACGGTGTTAAATAAGAACCTTGGATTATTTTGGTTATTTTCTATTAGTTTGCGGAGGTGCTCAGCCCTGGCTGTTTTTAGAGCCTTTTTATAACGTGACATACTGTCTTTCCACGCGATTCTAAAGACCTCTAAATTAGTTTGTTTCCATTTACGCTCTAGGTTACGAGTTTCTCTCTTGATATCATGCGTAACACTGTTGTACCAGGGTGCTTTAGTTTTCTCTTTAGCCTTTTTTAATCTAATTGGTGCAACAATATCTAATGTACTAGTGAAAATGGTGCTCAAACTGCTGGTCATTTCCTCTAGTTCATCTGTTTGTTTGGGTTCACTGAACAGCTGAGATAGATCAGGTAAGCTATTTGAGAATCTATCTATAGTGGTTGGAAGGATTGTTCTGCCTGGTCTATAACGTGGCGCAACATGACATATTTCAGCAGTACGTATTATGCACGTTACCATGTAATGATCAGTGACATCATCACTTTGCGGTATAATATCTATATCAGTTGGATTGGTTCCATATGATATAATTAAATCTAGTGTATGATTTAGACGATGAGTGGGACCACGGACGTTTTGCTTGACCCCAAAGGAGTTTAATAAATCTGTAAACGCAGCCCCTAACGCATCATTTTTATTGTCTACGTGTATGTTAAAATCTCCAACAATTATTGCTTTATCGACATTGACCAATAGATCCGAGAGAAAGTCTGCAAACTCTTTTAGAAATTCAGCATATGGCCCTGGAGGTCTATATACAGTAGCCAAGGCTAGAGATAATATGGATTTCTTTCTTACATCTAAGAGCGTAACATTTAGCATAAGTACTTCAAACGAATTAAATCTGTGACCTGTTTTCTGAGAAACATTAAGAATATCTTTATAGATTGTTGCAACACCGCCGCCACGACCAGTCAGACGGGGCTCATGCTTATAACAGTATCTTGGCGGAGTAGACTCATTTAGACCGAAATACTCATTTGGTTTAAGCCAGGTTTCAGTAAGGCAAAGTATATCAAAATTATTATCTGTGACCATTTCATTTACAATAACCGCTTTAGGTGTGAGCGATCTAATGTTTAGAAGACCTAGCTTTAGAAATTCTTTTTGTTCACTGATATTTAGATTTTCTGGTTTAATTACAATAAGATTTTTGCTAGATCCTGCACTAGATTTATTGTTTGGCTTCACTAAACGAGGAATAGACACAGTTTCTATATAATGTTCTTCACTACGTATATCAATTAAGTTTGGACAGCAAAGACTGTGATTTGGATTTTGACTTATTAGTCAGATGGTGCGCAACGTTTTGGAGATATTATCCGACAGAACAGCCGCTCCGATTTTGCTGGGGTGAAGGCCATCAGCACGGTACAGCCTGGGTCTCTCCCAAAACAGATTCCAATTATTTACAAAGAGCAGTTTCTGTTCATTACACAGTGACATTAACCATTCATGTAGTGCAAATAGTCTACTGAACCTTTCCTGTCCTTGTCGGTACGTGGGAAGCGGTCCAGACACGATGATCGTTGCCTCAGGCGCTGTGTTGCGTACTGTCTCGATGAGGCTCATGTAGTCCCTCTTCAGAACCTCCGTCTGCCGCAGCCTGATGTCGCTCCAGTTGTCAAATGTTGTCAAATGTAAGTGTTTTTGTTTCAGCAGCTCTTGTCTGTGGTTCGTCTCGCAGGAGAAGAAAAAGCAAAGTGTCACCATTATGTTCAATTATATTCAGTTCATAGACTTTTTAGTTTGTTTTCATTCCTCACATGTGTTTCCCGCCACTGATCAGTCACCATGGACACTCATCACATTCATCACTGCTGCTAATCGCCACTGTGTATTTAAGTTCCTGTCTGTGTCCCGTCTAGTGTCCGGTATTGTTTGTGCACGCTGTCTTGCCTGCTGGCTGTGTTTCGGAGTTATTTATTAAACTAACTTGTTACCTTTCAGTCATCTCCGCCTTCCCTTGGATCTAATCGTGACACGAAGACAGTAACAGTAAGATTATTATTGCCAGTTTTACTCACTTCAAAACAACATTTTAAATTCAAATTCTGAATGATGATGTTGATACATTAAAACTAAAAATCTTACTGTCATAACATGTTATTCTCATGTGTGTGTTTCAGTGAGTGATCTGAGGATTGTTCTTCTGGGGAAGAGCGTGTCAGAAAACAGTCGAGTGGGAAACTTCATATTAGGAAGAGCAGCGTTTGACAGTGAAGCTCCTCCAGATGTTGTAGAGAGAGTCGGAGGAAGACTGAAGGACAGACGTGTGATGGTCATCAACAGTCCTCAGCTGCTCCAGACACACATCTCAGATCATCAGATCACACAGAGCGTGAGAGAGTGTGTGTATCTGTCTGATCCAGGACCACATGTGATCGTTCTGCTCCTCAAAATGAGCAGTGTTCAGCAGAAGATCAAGAGTGTGTGGAGAAGGTGCTGGACTCTTTCTCTGAGCGGGTTTATCAACACACCATGGTGCTCACCACACAAGAGCCGACTGAAACCAACGACATCCTACAGAAAATCATTCAGAAATGCTGCAACAGACACTTCAGTCTTCAGAGAAGCAGCTCTCCTGATGATATATTCTGCAGACGTTTGAGGACATTGAGCAAATGAATGATGGACGGCACCTGGTTTGTGCTGAAGCTTCACAGTGTTTCACAATGAAGCAACCGGACACAGAAAGACGTAAGTGTGATGATATTTGAGGGTTTCTAGTGATAAATGAACAGTTTTTAAATGTTCTTCTATCAGTTTCAGGGGGTGTGAAGCTGAATCTGGTTGTGTGCGGGAGCGACGGCACATTAAAGTCCTCCATATCAGAGCTGATCCTGCAGCAGACAGACAGAAGATCAGGCGTGGATCTTCATGGTCGTGTGATCAGTCTGGTGGAGCTTCCAGCTCTGTTCAACACTCGGCTCTCAGAGGAGGAAGTGATGCGTCAGTCTCTCCGCTGTGTGTCTCTCTGTCATCCTAGAGTTCATGTTTTCCTCCACATTGTTCCTGATGCTCCAATCAATAATGAAGACAAAGCAGAAATGGAGGAGATCCAGAGGATCTTCGGCTCCAGAATCAACAAACACATCATGATCCTCATAATGCAGAATTCAGAGCATCAGACAGAGGAACTCAATGAAGAAACAAAGACTGTTATTGAGGGTTTTGGAGGACGACATCATTTCTTTCGTCCCAACACACAAGTGTCCACATTGATGGAGAACATTGAGAAGATGCTGGAAGAAAACAGAGGAGAGTTTTTCTCCACAGAGACATTTCTGGAGGCACAGATGAAAAAACTGATGAAATATGAAGAGATGAAGAAGAAAATTAATTCACAAGAGACACTTTTACTGTCACAATGTAATGACCAGAAAATGAGTCTTAAACTGCAGCATGAAAAATTACAAAATGATTTGAATTATTACATTTGTATGATAGATTTTGGGTTCTGGGATCTGGGATCCACAGCGGAAGGCATCAAGGCGTGAGATGTTGGCCTGGACTGATGTACCTGTACACCACACTGACCTCTGCTTTTGCATGGATGGCTGATTACTACCGTGTTCTGTATAGGTTTTATTATAGCAAAACTGAGCACCTGTGACAGTGGAATCTGTAGGTGCAAAGTAGTCAGACATCAGTACATTTAAAGTCACAGAGAGAAAGGTTTTTTTTTTATAGAAGTTTCAGACTTTTTTCTCTTTCACAAAAAACACTGCAGTTACAGCTTTTCAAATTCTTCATTGGAGGTGCACAAATACTTTTCTTTTTTTCAAATCAGCAAAGTAAGAAATGTATGCTGACATTTAAGGGGCGGCCACACAGGGGGTTTGTGCATATGTGACTGTGAATAAAAAGTGAAGTGTTACCACATGAGAATAGCCAAACAGTATAGATGATCACAAAATTATACACCAAGAAATGTGCATAATTGGCCAAAATGTTACTGTTTATCAACAAAAATATGACCCTATGAGTTTGGTAATTTGTAGAATTGTGCACCTGCAATGAAGAATTTAAAAAGGTGTAACTGATGTGTTGTGTTTGTGAGAGAGAAAGGAAAGAAAAAGAGGTTTGCAACTCATAAAACATTTTCTCGAAGACTTAAAATCTACAAATTGCACTGTTATAGGGACTCTTTTGCTTCAATAATACTAGATATAATACAGTGTCAATCTTATTAACTACTATTTATTTTGTATAAAATCATATACAGTATCGGTCAAAAGTTTAGAAACATTACTATTCTGCTTATCAAGCTTGCATTTATTTGACAAAAAAACAAACAAACAAACAAACAAAAAACAGTAATATTGTGAAATATTATCATAATGTAAAACAGCTGTTTTCTATGTTTCTGTTTTCTATGTGAAAATATAGTAGTGTAATTTATTCCTGTGTATAATATTATATCATGTAACACTGAAGACTGGATTAATGATTCTGAAAAATTCAGCTTTGCATCACAGGATTAAATTATATTTTAAAGTATATTAAAATAGAAAAACAGTATTTTAATTATATTAATATAAAACCTTCTTCATTTAAATGTTTATAAACCTGTTTGTACACTGTTTTTGCTGTTGTTTGTGCTTTGTTCTATAGTAAATGAACTGAATTAACCAAATACTGAGTCTGTATCTTTCGTATGTCGTTGAAAAGTCTCAAAAATAGTTTTGGGCAAATGAGGACAAGTTAAATTAGACCACTGCTTGTCCGCCCATATTAATTAAAACTAGGGCTGTCAAACGATTAATCGCGATTAATCGCATCCAAAATAAAAGTTTGTGTTTACATAATATATGTGTGTGTACTGTGTATAATTATTTTTAATACATAAATACCCACACATGCATGTGTATTTAAGAAATATTTGCATGTATATACTGTATATAGACTGAATGTAGCCTATATATAATGTATATTTTATATTAATATTTAACATTTTATACATAACATATTTTTCTTAAATATATACGTGTGTGCATTTATATACAAAATAATTATACACAGTACACACACATATATTATGTAAACACAAACTTTTATTTTGGATGCGATAATCATTTGACAGGCCTAATTAAAACTAAAATGACCAACTGGTTACCAACACACGACTATTGATCCACGACGTTGCCACAACGTCGCAGTTACTTACTGACAACGTTGCGAAGTTACGTTGTAACAACGTATCTAGGAATTACACTTTTCCGGTTGCCACTACGTAACTAATTACGTCGCCACGACGAAAGTTTGGTCACCAGATTACGTTGCAGTTACGTAACAGTTACGTATTTGTGTTAGCTGGGATATATATTTCATATTTGTTAGGTTAAGATTTCAATAAAGATAGGGTAGGATATATAATACTAATAGAATACATAAGTGAAAGGATTTAATATAGAATAAGGATGTTTTGGTCTATTCCAGATTTTATAGTCCAGTCTGGAGGAGCTGAACACGCAGGGCCAGGTGCTCTATGGGAGATGGAATGAGATGGAGCATCAAATAATTAGATAAGGATGGATATGTGAGAAAGAAGCAAAGAAAATAATAATAATAATAATAAGGAAAATCTGATCATAAGAAATCATGATTGCATAACAGCAAAGGTAGGTGGCGATATGCACTAAGAATGCAAAGCGCCAAAAAACGGAAGAAGAAGAAGAAGAATACACAACGGGCTCTGATTGGTCAGCTTGGCCCAGTGTGTTGTGATTCGCTAAGCTAGTTCACACTGTCCGGAAGCGTCACGCCCCGTTACCAGTTGCACGTGCGCCGGTGTATTGTAAACACAGGCGTCAATATTGCTTTATCAATTTCAGCGCGAAACAGACTAGAGAATTTTAGTGGAGAGGAATCGAGCAGAACTTGTGCACGAACGGCTGTTACAGGACGTTTCAGAGAGGTATGTTTTTTTTTTTTTTTTGTGCCTCATACTTTTTATATAGCCTACGCTGTTATTTGTAAATGCTACTGCGGTTTATGTTAAAACTTGCAAAAATGTCCATGCATTTCATACATTCGTTCTATCTCATATTAATAATTATAATATTAGAATCCTCGAAGGGATTCAGCACTCACACACACACACTCAACAAAAAGAAAGTAGCCAAATATCTGTCGTCAGAACCATGAGCACATTATGAGACTAACCATGTGGTTTCACCACAGCAAAGAAATGTTTAACTTACAGTACACAGAACCACGTTTAACGTAGCATTACAAACACCATCATTTAAAGTTCGACGGATTAAAATGAATGCGTTTGAAACAGCGTTGCTACAACACATAAAACGATATAAACTAGTGATGGAAAACACATGAACAAAGGCAAAGAATAAAACACACTTACGGGTTGTGGTCCATAAACAACAGCTGCTGCTTTTAAAGTGGGAACTGCTCCATCTTTCAGGACAAACTTTTGTGAATCCGGTGTGAACTCGTTTAGATCCACATAATGACACCAATGCAGCGACTCTTCCTTTTCCCAATGGATGTGTGTCTGTATAGCGTGAATTTATAGAATTATTGTATGCCGTGTTTCAGACTTATCCCTTAATAAAACATGAAAAAATACATACAGTGAACTAGAGTATTTGTATCATCTGGCATACATTTGACAGTAATATCTTATTTTGCCACAGCTACAAACGTAACACTAAACTGAAAAGGGTATTTTAGTTTAGCAATAACTGTATAAGAAACCGTTCAACAAATAAATCTAGGAATATAAAAAAGTAATTATGAATAATATTAAAAAATATATATCTCTTTAAAACTTAATGTCCAGAAACAATTTTGTTAAATAAAAGGCATTTCAGTTTTTTTATACAAAAGTACAAAAGAAAGTGCAACAGTATCTTATACTCAATCTAAGTAGTCCTTCACAAACACTATGTGCAGCCACAGTGTAGTGAAATAAGAGTAGAGTACACAAATAAACCTCAACTTAACAAGTTAAGATTCAACAAGAGCGATATTAAACACAGAATGAAAATGTACATATTTCAAGTATCTCTGGTAATTTCATTCCCACAACCTGTTGCAAAATATAAATTGCCTTTACCTGTAGTTAAAGATACTAGACATTGTTTCAGGGTTTAACCAGTTCAGTCCTGGATCCGTTTCACTGGGCGTTTGCTAGTATAAAAATCCTTTGACTTCATCAAAATAAAGATATTTCACTCTGATAATCACTCTTATATTAATTATTATTATTATAATTATTAGTCATTTCACTTAAATGATAATTAATAGGTAATTTTCATTGCCAAATTACTCATCTTAAATATACAAGCTTGATAAAAATTCTCATTCTAGAAGAAAATTTCAGATGGCATTTAGAGGCTTTTGCATCTGAACTCTTCATACACACACACACACACACACACACACACACACACACACACACACACCTATATATATATATAAATCTCAATCATTCTTTCAAAAAGAGAAAACAGCCTGTCCATCCTCTCCCTACTCTCCTGTGCTCTCCTCGCCTCTGCCTCCTTCTGTAATCCCATGTCTTCTCTAATCAAGTCCAAAAACTCGTCCTCTCTGTCTCGCCTTCTTCGTGGGGCTCCTGCTGGTGCTGGTGCTGATGCTGGTGCGGCTGGCTCCTCCTCTTCTTGGTCACACACTGCTGAACCTGGCCCTGGTGTGTCCTCAGGGATTGAGGCAATGATAGGTGGAGTGGCTCTGTCCCAACACCTCATCCATGAGGACAAACCACTGCCAAGTTGCAGCAGTGAGTTTCCCACTCACACTTGCAATCCTAAGGCAGAGCAAATTAACAATGGCTTGTTAACAACAACTGCACAATACATTTCAGCAAAGATGTGTGTATTAACTTTCTTACTTTGTATATGTATATATATATACAATGTTTTGGCCTGTAAGGGAGTTACCTTCCCCAGCAGACCCATTTTCTCCAGAATTGCTCTAAAAAAGCAGAAATTTATGAAAAATATTAACACAGCGGTGCATTGTTAACACTGCAAAATATTACACATCAGGACATGCATACAAAATACTTCAGAAATCATATTTCTGGATACTAAAATTTGCTTTGTAGACATAGCTTGCATGACAGCACTAGAAAAACACATAAAAGTGAAACCCCATTGCCTTATTTAATGCTTTTATTATAGTTGTGTGCTTTAGTGCAAATATTACAATAAAATTTCATTGAACTTACTTATTTTATTTATTTATTTAAAGCTGCAGTCCGCAACTTTTTTAGGTTAAAATCTTTTCTTTTTTTTTTGAGCAAGTACTAGTGCTGCCACTAACGACTAATTTTCTAACGACTAATCTTTCGACTAATTTTTCGATTAGTCGACTAATCTAAACGACTAATTAAAAAAAAATCAAGTGTTTATTTCGTTGTGTCCATTTTATTATGAACTCAACTGAAGGGCCAAAACATAAAATGTCACCTGTTCAAAAACATTATGTATTAACAATCTAAGCATTAAGTATCTGCATTTCCATTAGGCTATGCCATATTAGTCAGAGTCCTAATCTAATCCTCTAATAACAAACATGTATGTATTACTTAAATTAGCTCTTTGTTCTGTCTTAAAAAATGTACAGTAAGCTAATAATGATTAATTTATGTACATTTCTGAAAAGCATAACTGATAACATCACTCTGAATAGTAAAGTAGATCCAATGCATTTTCTGTGAAAAGCGCTATACAAATAAATTGGAATTGAATTGAAAGAGTCTAGCCCACTATGAGTCGCGCTGAAAGCAGGCAGGCACGCAGTTATGTAGCTCGCGTTTACACTTCCGTGCATGGCGGGCCCGTGCCGCGGTTCGCGTGAATGTGAAAGCAACACGGACTCGGGAGCGCTTGTTCAGGAAGTTAAGTAACCTGCCCATGCGTTTTAGCTGATTATGATGCATTTAGTTAAATAAAACACATGTAAGGGATGATAGTGTTGATGATTTACCTTGGATACGCAAGAGTTGAGTCTGCAGTGCATTCGCGCATTGCGCGTGCAATCAGGGCAACACATTTGGAAATCCACTGTCTCCACAAAAGAGTCTGTTTGAAAAACACAATATATTGACCCGCGTTCTGTTTTCTATCATGCGCCGTGCACGTTTGCGATGGCATAAGATGCACGCAAACTCAACAGGGTTCGATAGAATTGAGTGTGAAACCAGACCAACGCTGCGGGGGGCGCCGGGAACAATCGCGCTCGCGCTCGGACTCGGACCGCAGCAAACGAGCCCACTGTGAAAGCTCCGTCACCTGCCTCCGCAATTTTTCATATCAAAGCAGTGAAGGTGGGCGGGAACGTGAAGGAAAATGATAGCAGATAAACCAGCAGGGCGCGCACGGCGCACAGACTGGTGTGTGAAGGTGAATTACAGTGAGCCGTTTATGACGGGAGACCAAAAATAAATAGCGGTCAATAGTAAAACGACACGTCGACTAAAAAAATTGCCGTCGACTAATTTGCATGGTCGATTACGTCGACTAATCGCGGCAGCACTAGCAAGTACATAACCAGCCAGTGTTTAAAACTTTCTGCTTGCCTTAGCTTGATTCAAAATGGTAAGCTTGTAATAATGTTTTTCACTTCAGTGGTACTGGT
This sequence comes from Rhinichthys osculus, assembly GCA_029959095.1. NCBI lineage: Eukaryota > Metazoa > Chordata > Actinopteri > Cypriniformes > Leuciscidae > Rhinichthys > Rhinichthys osculus. Next base: position 54,550,438 of record JARWKJ010000002.1, read on the forward strand.
GGATTTCGGCGGGAAATTCAAGCATGTCTGCATCATTTCGTCACATCTCTACACATTAACAATATGAGAACAAAGTATAATTTGCACGGTGTGACGTGATAAGCGATCGTTAGATTTAATCAGCGCAACTTTCTGCAATGTTTTTTTCCCCCTTAGTTGGTCAGAACAAAAGTGGATGTTACTTACTTGTTCAGATGACATTTTCTGGTAAAAATTATTATGTTGGTCATTTCCAAAAAGTAGAATCTGTGATTCTGAATGCCAGTATCCACACCGGCGGCGACTGACAGCCACACACTATCCGCAAACATTGTGTTCATCCGCGCTGTGCCTTGTCGAAGCACAACTCACGTAAAGTTAATAATTCTGTGAATGACTGTAATTGCAGATTTCGAACAGAGATGGCGACAAAGAGGGAAAACTCCGGGCTGCAGCTTTTTTCGCAATTTAATAAATTTAGCTGTCTGCTCCTTGCTCCCTGAAACAATTATTAAACTAATATTAGCACAAGTTTTGCCTCAAACCACCTGACAAATGAAGCCACGCAATGGTGATGAAGGAGTTAAGATTTTTTTTTTATTATTATGCCATCCAATACTTACAAGTGACTAATACAACAACAAAAAAAAAACATCACGGGCACATACATAAACACCAACACGTAAACATGTACATAAATAAACGTGTGTGTGTGTGTATTACTGGGTGTGTGAGTGGAAGTAACCTAACAGAGGAACTTCTTACAGATACAACAGACGTAATAAAAATTAACTAAATAATAATAGAAGACAGAAAAAAAATGGTATTAACTGGAGGATGAGGAAGATATGATAGTCTTATAAAAATATAATAAAAGTAAAATCAGAAATGAGGGGGAGGTTGGAGGACAAAGAAGAGGACAAATAATAACATAAAAATAAGGCTATTATTATGGTATATACAAAAAAAAAAAATAATAGGAAAAAAAAGAAAGAAAAAAATCTCCCCCTGGCCACGACACAATACAATGGGCCACTAAAAAGATGTGCTCCAGACCCTGGGGCCCAAGGCCCTCCCCTATCACTCATCACCAAAAACACTCCCCACCTCCGGCTGTCATACACATGCCATGCTTACCCTGTTTGTTTGTCTTTTTTTTCCCTCCCTTCTCTCTTTTCCTTTTGCTCGTGATGGATGTATGTCAGCTAGTGTGTTGCATTAAAAAAACAAGGTGTGTAGCGTGGAACCAGCTCCGTGGAAAGTCCAGGTCACCACGTCCATGCCTTGCTTATCCTGCTTATGTGATTTATTTATTTATTTGTTTAATTTTATTATAATAAATATTATTATAATAACGGCCCCCCGCCGTTTAAACAAACAATTAGTGTGTATGTATCTCACTAATACACTCACCTAGGATTATTTTGGAACACCTGTTCAATTTCTCATTAATGCAATTATCTAATCAACCAATCACATGGCAGTTGCTTCAATGCATTTAGGGGTGTGGTCCTGGTCAAGACAATCTCCTAAACTCCAAACTGAATGTCAGAATGGGAAAGAAAGGTGATTTAAGCAATTTTGAGCGTGGCATGGTTGTTGGTGCCAGACGGGCCGGTCTGAGTATTTCACAATCTGCCCAGTTACTGGGATTTTCACGCACAACCATTTCTAGGGTTTACAAAGAATGGTGTGAAAAGGGAAAAACATCCAGTATGCGGCAGTCCTATGGGCGAAAATGCCTTGTTGATGCTAGAGGTCAGAGGAGAATGGGCCGACTGATTCAAGCTGATAGAAGAGCAACTTTGACTGAAATAACCACTCGTTACAACCGAGGTATGCAGCAAAGCATTTGTGAAGCCACAACACGCACAACCTTGAGGCGGATGGGCTACAACAGCAGAAGACCCCACCGGGTACCACTCATATCCACTACAAATAGGAAAAAGAGGCTACAATTTGCAAGAGCTCACCAAAATTGGACAGTTGAAGACTGGAAAAATGTTGCCTGGTCTGATGAGTCTCGATTTCTGTTGAGACATTCAGATGGTAGAGTCAGAATTTGGCGTAAACAGAATGAGAACATGGATCCATCATGCCTTGTTACCACTGTGCAGGCTGGTGGTGGTGGTGTAATGGTGTGGGGGATGTTTTCTTGGCACACTTTAGGCCCCTTAGTGCCAATTGGGCATCGTTTAAATGTCACGGCCTACCTGAGCATTGTTTCTGACCATGTCCATCCCTTTATGGCGACCATGTACCCATCCTCTGATGGCTACTTCCAGCAGGATAATGCACCATGTCACAAAGCTCGAATCATTTCAAATTGCATTCTTGAACATGACAATCTTTGGGATGTGGTGGAACGGGAGCTTCGTGCCCTGGATGTGCATCCCACAAATCTCCATCAACTGTAAGATGCTATCCTATCAATATGGGCCAACATTTCTAAAGAATGCTTTCAGCACCTTGTTGAATCAATGCCATGTAGAATTAAGGCAGTTCTGAAGGCGAAAGGGGGTCAAACACAGTATTAGTATGGTGTTCCTAATAATCCTTTAGGTGAGTGTATGTAATGCATAATAATAAAATAAAAACACGTAGTGCTGAACAAGCCAGAGGCAAGAAATCCAGGACGAGAGAGTATAGGCAGACGGCGTGAGGTACAATCCCAAGGCCTCAGGCCCCAGGCCCCACACTCGGGGAGAGAGACGAGAGAGAGCGAGAGAGAGATAAATTATCCTTCCCTCCCCTTACCCCCAACAATCAATCTTTTAAATGTATTTAAATAGGTTTGATAATAGCTAATGAATGTCAGAGGGATAGATAGTGTCTGGGATGTCACATTCAAGTTGTTTGAATGTAATGAAAGAATAGATTGATTGATTGATTGATTGATTAATACTTTATTTATCCCGAGGGAAATTTAGGTATCCAGTAACATACAAAAAAAAACATACATAGAAATATACATACATTAAAACCTATAAAATACAATTAAAATACAATTACCTTATAACACCGTAGTCACAGTAAGCAGTGCAAAAACAGTAAATAGTGCTAATGGAGTGGAGATGTAGGTAAACCATACAGATACAGATGGAAGTACAGCTGGAGGTAGAAAAATTGTCCAATTATCTATTATCCTCCCTGTTGTACAGTCTGATGGCCAGTGGGACAAAATAGTTTTTAAGTCTGTTGGTGGAGCTGGGCTGAGACAGCAGTCTGCCACTGAACACACTCCTCTGCCTGGCGAAGATGTTGTACATAGGGTGGTTGGCATTGTCCATTATGGACAGCAGTTTGTCCAGGGTCCTTTTTTCTGCCACTATCACCGGAGAGTCCAGCTCTGAGCCTACTACTGAGCCAGCTCTCCTTACCAGTCTGTCCAGTCGACTGACGTCTCTCTTCTTGCTGTTTCCTCCCCAACAAACTACAGCATAAAAGAGGACGCTGGCCACTGGAGAAGCATAGTTTACTGTAAAGCTACGTCTTAGTGTTGCTTATCTTGGCGAAAGCCGAGTACAAATCAGCATGAAGTTTTAACATCTACTCTCGTGTAATGGAAATCTTTCTTTCTTTCTTTCTTTCTTTCTTTCTTTCTTTCTTTCTTTCTTTCTTTCTTTCTTTTGTAACACAATAACACAATAACCATAACGCGTTGTTCAGTATAAACGTGGGATTATGAATTATATTGAGAACGTCATACATAGAAAACATGCCGTAATGTACCCTGTGTGTAAACCTTAGACGCATTCATTGTGAAGCGTGCAGCTAGCGATTTGCAAAGATTAATATATTAATATAAAGTTTAATAAAACGTTACACTCACTTCCGTTCTTCTGGAGATTCAGCAGGAACACGAATATCTGGTACCGATCCTTTTTTCATGAGCAGCTTCTTAGCAAATCCAGCTTTATACTGATCCTCGTTTATAAAGCAGTCTGGTGTGTGAAGTGATTCGCGCAAACATGAGAGCATTGACGTTGCTCGTGGGGAATATTCCCTTCGAAAACAAACTCAGCTACTGCGTCTTCAGCGGTTCGGATTTAGGAACATTAAAATGACTGCTGTGTTCGTTATTACACCCAAGAACAGAACACCACAAGTTGATTGTTTTATTACAATCAACTTGTAAAAGTGCATGTACCATTATATGACCCCTTTAATGATAATCATTCACCTTAAAACCATATAAATTCTTGTGTGAGTTTGGGTGATCTCTGCAAGAGTGGGGGATGCGGGGAAGGAGTGTGTGTGTGTGAGAGGTGTTCAAATGTTAATTTGTTGTAAGCAAGGTCCTTCGTCTCATAGACCATTGATCTCTTCAACCAATTTCCAGTTTTCCAGTCTTACAAATTAAATAATTTTTCCTCTTAGTACTGCTTTTTCTGCTTCCCACAGAAGAGATGGGGATGATTCTGGGGTTTCATTCATCTCTAGAAAGTATGCCCACTCTCTTTTAAAGTAATAGTCAAATTCAGGGTCTTCTAGAAGAGATGTGTTAAATTGCCATCTGGTAATGGGTTTATGTGGACTGGTTATATTCCATTTTAATGTTACCGGGGCATGATCACTAATGATTATTGGATGGATCTTTGATTCAGAAATATTTGATATAATAGAATTACTGGTGAGAAAGAAATCAATTCGGGAATATGAGTTGTGGGCTGGTGAGAAAAAATTAGTATTCTTTAACATTTGGATGCTGTAGACGCCAGATTACCTGAATTGTTAGATCCATCTATTGTTGGGTCTAGAACTGTGTTGAAATCTCCTGCTATAATTAGAGTTGTTCTGATTCCGATACTAGTATTGGAAATGCCGCCGATACCAATAAAAATTCTGGCATCGGTATCGGCGAGTACTTCTACCCATGTACCGATCCGATATCCTTTTCTTAAACAATAACTAGTTATGCACGCTAGCTTTGCTTAATGCTGCAAATCGGAGATCCATTCTTCTTCGCTGCTTTAAACAGTGGTTGCTTGTGGCAACACAGGAAATTGTGCCGTTGCCACCAAGCAACTACTATTTAGTGCAGCGAAGAAGAAAGCGCGCGCTAGTTTAGCAGTAGCATGTCCGCTGTTTGGCAGTATAAGACTGGACCAACCAGCCAGTAAAACGGCGACAGCGACATGTCTCATATGCCATACTGCAATTCGAGACTGCGGTGGCACAAGATTAGTAGCTTCAACACTTAATAAAGCATTTGAAGATGCGTCACCCCGCAGAACATGATGGCAGACAGAGGATGAGCCGCGCCAGAATCAACAATCTCTGGAAGCTTCATTCAAACGAAGAGAAAAGTTTTCAAAAGAAAGCCAACGAGCGATAAATATAACCGACAAAATTATCGAGTTTATTGTTCTGGATGACCAGCGGCTGTCAAAACTGAAATGCTGTATATTTAACAAAATTGTTTCTGGAAGGAAGAGGTTATTTTCTTAAATTATTCATATATAATTTTTTTAGATTCCTAGATTTATTTGTTGCACTTTTTTATACAGTTATATTGTAAATCTAAAATACCTTTTTCAGTTTAAAGTATTAGATGTATGGCAGCATTTTAAGTTCTTTTTCACTTAAGAAAAATAAATAATATATTGCTGTGAAATGTATGTCAGATAATAAAAATACTCTAGTTCACTCTATGTATTTGTTCATGTTTTATTAAGGCATAAGTCTGAAGCACACCATAAAATAATTCTATCAATTCATACAGGGCTAGTATGAATTGCAGCTGTATACACACCCGGGTATTGGATCAGTACTCGGTATCTGCCGATACCTTGAGTCCAGGTATCGGGAAGGGAAAAAGGGTATCGGAACATCTCTAGCTATAATAACTGGACAGTTAGAAAGTTTTGAAATGGCGGGAAAAAAGTTTTGGAAAAAAGATGGGTCATGGACCATATTTATTGCCAGTTGTAACTGGGCTATTATTAATAGAAATGTTTATGATAATGAATCGATTGCCTTTTTTCTTCGTTTATTTTCTGTTTTCGGATTAGGAAAAGTTGTTTTTGCAGTTCAAGAATGACCTTTGGGTATTGTTCGTTAAGTCTATAGTTTATGCCTTGAGTTGCCTGCCTTGCTTCTGAATCAGTTCTTTGTGTTTGTAGTGTTCGAATTTCGCGATGATCAGTCATGGTTGATTGCTACTGTTTTGAGTTCTGATACGGTGCACACGGTGAAAAGTGATGGTCTGTACAGTTTTGGTCGGCATTTTGAGTTAGTCCTTGACTGATTTTTCAGGGTCGTCTAGAGATTGTTCCGGGATGCCTGCGAAAACTAAATTGTCCCTCATGCTGCGTGTTTGCGAATCCAAATGTTTTCTTTTATGGTTTTGTTTTCTGCGACAACAGAAGTGAGTTGAGTGGTAAGTGTGTGACCTGACTGAGTCCTTTAAAAAGTTATTTTCTTTAGTGAGTGTCTATTTGTTCTTGACTGAATTCTTAGCTGTGCCGCAGATCCTGGAGTTCCTTGTGTATGACTTCAATTAATGCGATCCTCGTATCAAGTCCGGAAAGTTTATTTTCAATTGAGAGTAGAATGTCGCTTACCCCAGAGCAGCACGGCGGTTTAGGTGATGTGGATGGTGTTATACATGGACTGAATCTGGAAGAGGTCTCTTGGAGTTTGGGGTGGGGTTACCTTTACTCTTTTTGTTGTGGTTTTTAAATGGGGTGGTGATGGCGCAGTGGATAAGACACCCCTAGTTGCTCCAGAGGCGTGCGACCTTTGACATGTATAGCTCCCCCTCTTCAGATCCTCTTTTGTTAAAATGAAGTTTATAAGAAGGACAAACTTGTGGCTTTTAACTCTGGTTTCGCTAGTTATTTGAGTAAATGAAAACATAATACTTGCATTTAAATGTGAATTTGCCGTCCACCACCTAACTCTCGGCTGTCATTTTTTTAAACTAAAAATGCTGTGGTCACCGGCGCGAAATTACTTATTTGGTAGGATAGGCCGCTAAGGAACCTTTTATGTATCCTTCCTTTCACAGGGAAACGAAGAGTGCATTTGGCGTCGCCTTTGTCAATTGGCCTTCAAATACGGCTTTCGGAGGATGCAGCCTTCACATTGAGACACAGCTAGGGATTAAATCACAGAAACACGTGGGCAAACTGGGTGTCACAGGCAAACATAACATGAACACAAACACTATGGGCCCTATTTTAACGATCTGAAACGCAAGTGTCAAAGCGCAAAACGCAAGTAACTTTGTGGGCGGATCTCGGCGCTGTTGCTATTTAACCGGCGGTATAAATGACTCTTGCGCTCGACGCAAATCTAAAAGGGGTTGGTCTAGGGCTGGGCGATAAATCGATTTTATCGATTAACTCGAATGTGTAGTTTACGCGAGTTTACGCCGATTTTTTTTAATGAAAATCGGTTTTCTCTTTAACAACCGCCGACGCGGCAATCTGGGCTCTCGTAGTTCCGACCGGGCTCAGCGCTTGCCATGATAGAGATACACAAACAACATGGCAAATGAACAAGACCGCGGCAGCAGAAGCACACCCGCCGAAAACATTTACAAACTGAATCTGCAGGGCCGCCAACTCTCACGAGTTCACTGTGAGAGACGCAATTGTCACTTTTTACACGCTCTCACGCACACATCCATTTTCTAACGCAGAGAAACATCGCGCAGAAAAGATCAAGAGGGCACTGACACCGACAGACTAGACAGAGCAGGTTACTATTGATATGAAACAGATTCTCAGCTCTCAGATTCGGTCAATTTTAATACGAAATTCAAACAATAAACAGACAGTTTTGGCGCTTGTAAATGTGACGTGAAAGATCGCTGACAGATCTCAGTTCAAGCGGCACATGAACCGATCATCTGTTACTCTTTACTAAGTACTAACTAACTTACCCAAATGTAGCTAATAAAATCGATCGATCAGTGTTTTTCAACCGCGGAAAGATGTCCATAAAACAGCTGGAGAACAACATATGTCACGTAACGTTACATTTACCTCAGGATGCCTTTTAATGACCCATAGCACGCATGTTAGTTGGACCTAAAATATTTGCTATAGAGAGGAGTATTTTGCTAAATATGATAACTATATTACACATTTATTATATTTTACCTATATCATTAAAATATTATAACGTTGTTTGTTATTATAAAAAACGCATTGTTTAATTTGAGTTAGTTTTAACCTTTAATAATAATAGCTGACAGGGCTCTCTGTATGTTTACAGCATTAGGTGATTTATTTTTGGAGAACAATTAACATAACACATTAACGTATCTACTGTACCTAATATTTATCCAAAGGAATTGATATTGAATCAATATCAGAATCAAAATCACAAGAATTGAAATTTGTGTTAAGCAATAATAAAAACAGTAGCATACCATTCTTTTTGTACCATATAAACATTGTGTTTATAGTTAATAAACTTGATACAATTATGTTTAGTTACCAAATAATTTGACAATCACAATAAACTTATTGTGATGCAAGTTTTTTTTTTTACACATCCCCCAATCCACCCATTTTATGTTATGTTACATTTACACTATTTACAAAGACTGGGCCTGCCCTCTTGTCTTTTTGGCTTGTTGTTTCTGATTACACTTTAATCCAGATAATATCACAGAAGGGAATATCAAAACAAAATAAAGTTAAAACTTGTTTTGAACAATTTCTTTGTCATCTACAGATTGATTTTAAGTAGGGAGAGAAAAAAAATCGATTTAAATCGTAAATCGGATTTTTTATGAAAAAAATCGGGGATTTTTTTTTTAGGCCATATCGCCCAGCCCTAGGTTGGTCTGAAGTAGCTTCATTATTCATAGGTGTGGTTTGGGCGTAACGGGAAACAAACCAATAAGAGCGTCATATCGCATTCCCTTTAAGAGCATGATGAACGAGGTGCGCTTGTTCCATGGCGCAATACTATTATAACGGCGCATTTACCAGGCGCGCTTCAGAATCGGTTCACAGCCGAGGAGATCGATTTTCTCGTCAGGGCCGTAAAAGAACAGTGACATTGGGGATTAATTAGCTTAATTAGCAAATTAGCTTCGGTTAAATATGCATATAATAATTTGGGTAAATGTGTAAGCTTTATGCCTATTTTTCCCATCGTCATGGACACACACAACAATGATTTCCCTCGTGTTTTAATATTTTTCCTTATAATAATGTATCATTTGCAAAAAGTAAAATGCATCTGTGTAGATGAGAGAATAATCTACTGTGTATGCGCGTTGTTCACACTCTGTATTGTGGCCAAGCATGCGCGCTTAAAATAGCATCTGAATGTACGCGCAACGCGCCACTGACTTTAGACTAGTTTTTTTCTGGTCAGTGGCGCAATTGTTTTCTGGAACTGCAAAATAGCACCAGGGATTGTTTGCGCCGGAACACGCCTCCTCTTTGCGCCGATCCGCCCCGGGGAGCGCAAGTGTATTTCTTAGTTAACCGACGTGCATCTGTGGAAGGAAAAGTCCGCTTTGCGCGGGTGCAAAATAGGAATGATACATGCGTCGGTGTACAAAGTCAATTGCGCTGGGCGCAAGATAGGGCCCATTATGTGACACGTACTGATGCAACTAAACTTTTTTTTTTTTCATTTCAGACCTGATGGAAGAAAGCGACGAGAGTGAAAAAATGAGTGAAGAGGAGGAGGAGAGAGAAGAACTGACTGTAGTGAAGGAGGAGAGTGAAGAACTGAGTGAAGTGGAGGAGGAGAGTGAAGAACTGAGTGAAGTGGAGGAGGAGAGTGAAAAACTGAGTGAAGTGAAGGAGGAAAGTGAAGAACTGAGTGAAGAGGAGGAGAGAGAAGAACTGAGTGAAGTGAAGGAGGAGAGTGAAGAACTGAGTGAAGTGAAGGAGGAGAGTGAAGAACTGAGTGAAGAGGAGGAGGAGAGTGAAGAACTGAGTGAAGTGAAGGAGGAGAGTGAAGAACTGAGTGAAGAGGAGGAGGAGAGAGAAGAACTGAGTGAAGTGAAGGAGGAGAGTGAAGAACTGAGTGAAGTGGAGGAGGAGAGAGAAGAACTGAGTGAAGTGGAGGAGGAGAGAGAAGAACTGAGTGAAGTGAAGGAGGAGAGAGAAGAACTGAGTGAAGTGAAGGAGGAACATCATGTCAAACCTGGAGACAAACATTTCAGTCGCTCAAAGACTAAACAGACATTTTTAAAGAAAAGAAGAGCCAATAAATCTTTCACCTGTACTCAGTGTGGAACGAGTCTCACAACCAAACATGGTCTTGAGATTCACATTAGAATCCACACTGGAGAGAAGCCGTTCACCTGTACTCAGTGTGGAAAGAGATTCACAGCCAAACATGGTCTTGAGCGTCACATGCGAGTTCACACTGGAGAGAAGCCGTTCTCATGTGATCAGTGCGGAAAGAGTTTCGCAATCAAACAAAGTCTTGAGATTCACATGTTAATCCACACTGGAGAGAAGCCGTTCACATGTGATCAATGCGGCAAAGCATTTCTCAGGGCATCACACCTGAAGACACACCTGACTGTTCATACGAAGGAGAAGCCACATTCATGTTCTGTGTGTGGAAAGAGTTTTAAACATCAGCAATCTTTACATGACCATCAGAAAATACATACTGGTGTGAGAGAGTACATGTGCTTTGAGTGTGAGAAGACTTTTATGACAGCGAACAGTTTAAAACGGCACCAGAGGATCCACACTGGAGAAAAACCTTACAAGTGTTCACACTGTGACAAGAGATTCAGTCAGTCATCAACTCTGAAAACACATGAGAGGATCCACAGCGGAGAGAAGTCGTTCTCATGTGATCAGTGCGGGAAGAGTTTCAGATCCAAACATCATCGGGAGATTCACATGAGAGTTCACACGGGAGAAAAGCCATTTACATGTGATCAATGTGGTAAGAGTTTCACAATCAAACTAAGTCTTAAGAATCACATGAGAGTTCATACTGGAGAGAAGCCGTTCAAATGCAATCAATGTGGGAATAGTTACAGTCATTCTTCACACCTTAAAGAACACATGAGAGTTCACACTGGAGAGAAGCCGTTCTCATGTGATCAGTGTGGAAAAACATTTATTTGGTCATCAGCCCTGAAGAAACACCTGATAGTTCATATGAAGGAGAAGCCATATTCATGTTCTGTGTGTGGAAAGAGTTTTTCACATCAGCTATCTTTACATAGACATCAGAAAACTCATACTGGTGTGAGAGAGTACATGTGCTTTGAGTGTGAGAAGACTTTTATTACAGTGCAATGTTTAAAACAGCACCAGAGGATCCACACTGGAGAAAAACCTTACAAGTGTTCACACTGCGACAAGAGATTCTGTCAGTCAGGACATCTGAGAACACATGAGAAGATCCACAGCAGAGAGAAGCCGCACACGTGTGATCAGTGCGGGAAGAGTTTCTCTATTAAAAGTCTCCTGAAGATACACATGAAGATCCATGCAGTGCAGAAACCACATCACCACACTCTGAAATCACGGTAAGTAGTTCTTCTTTATGTGCTGAGCAACAAAATCTCTTCTGTGTAAGTTAGTCAGTCAACTAACAGAACTAACAGAACTGGGCCCTCATTAAATTATGGAATAATTGTTTAAAAAATCAATAAAATTGGCATATTTGTGGACAAAATATCTAATATTTGAGTTTTCTTCCTAATTGTCCTTGAAATAGTGGTCAAGAACCCCCCTGATCAAAATTTTATGTTGTCCTTTGATTTGAAATTCAGTAGGCTAACGTTAAACTCAAAATGTCCGGTCAGCACAAGTCCGGTGCTCAGAAAAGAAAAGAAAATAGAGGCCTTCGAGATGTCCTAAACAAATATTTTTTAAAAGGTGGTGACGGTGAAGCTGGACGTTAGTAAAGTCAATGTAGAGCAAGGTAAGAAACTGCGCAGCCAACGTTTATGAGTGTTGTCTAAGACCCGGTACTTCGGTACCAAGTCGGTACTAATTTTTTTTAAACGTCACGCAACGTACAGTACCAGGTTTTCTCAAACCCGGTACTTGATGCGCGTGCATGCCCGAAGCGTGTGAAGTTGCGTCCTCTTCTTAAAAGTGCTGAGACATTGCGGCCGGCGGTGCTGCTGATGTGGTGGCTGTAAATCCACTTTTTGATAAGAAAGGAGGAAAGAGCCACATATGGAAATATTTTGGATAGTAGCTCATAAAAGCGACGCGGCGGGCTCGTTTTTACAGGCGAGTTCATTGGTGCATAGCAACGACAGACGCCACGGGAGAGCAAGCGTTTGTGGAAAGGAGAAAGCGGTGCGCACTGCGCTCTCCATGATGATGAGGAAGTATTAGCAAATAATTAGTTGATTTCTAGCCCTTGCATTAGCTTTACTACTAGATATATTTATGGAGATGAGACATAAAAAGCCGGCTGAAATGCGTCACTGTCGGCATCGGTGAACCGATAATGGGCCAGATCCGAGTCCATTTTTGCTGCACTGCTCATGCTTAATTAAAAGTGAAAGCACACTTTTGATGGACAAAATATAAATATGATTTCACACAAAAAGTGCCCAAAATGCACAGATTTTGCATGTCTAGTGTGTTTTAACAAGAACTGCAGTAGGCTATGTCAGAAAAGAAAATGTACCCATTTAAACGTGTTTTTATTATTCAGTTTGGGTAAAAGTATATGGTGTTTTATAAAAATAAAAGGTGGAAGAGCAGAGGAGGGGAACAGGAGAGGAAGAGCAAGGGAAAATGAGAGATCTGGGCCCATGATTTGGGCCCAAGATTATCTTGTCCCGGGCACAGGCAAGACTGTCAGCTGGCCTGGTAGGTGGCAAAACAAGTTGAAATAAAACAATATACAGAACAGCTCTGTGCAACTTTCTGTTTCTGACACGTCAAACAGTATTTTCATGTTTTCTAACAGCAGTTCATGCTTTTGTATTTGCTCTGGTGCTTATCAAGAATACAGAGACGAGAGACGCTTCCAGATTCTTCCTCTGTTAATGTTAGAAAGGCGTTGGAAGTTTTGGGATGCTTACAGATTACGTCAAGTATGCGCCATCTAGAGTTTCATGACCAAACTAGTGATTTATAATGTGATTTATTCATGATATTAAAATAGATCATAAACGTGCACAGCAGTTGTTGACCAGATATGATGGGGTTAAAGTGATTATTGAGCTCATCAGTGATCTTGACTTTGAGCTTCACTTTTCATTTCACATTTGTCTCTCATTTGAAATCTCACTTGATTTAATGTTTCTTTTAGACCTGATGGACATGAAGAAGAAAGGAAAAACAAAAGCCAAAAAATCTGTCTCCTGCCCTCAGTGTAAAAAATACTTCATGTAAATTAAGTCTGAAGATCCACATAAGAGTTCACACAAGAGTTAACACAAGAGTTCACACTCAGGCTTTCTCCCTAAAATCACTTCTGCTTCTCATAATGAAGAAAGACCATTTAACTGTGATCAGTGGGGTAAACAGCAACACCTGAAGAAGGAGAATATTCATTCGTAATATTCAGCAGAAAAGACAGGACGGCCTTTACTACGGATGATAGAAAGAGCTGAACTGAAAGAGCACCAGAAAATTCACCCTGTAAAAACCTTTGGAGGCAAAGTTCAGGAGCTGAAGAAGAGGCCGTAACACTTTTAATAGAGACATTAATCTTATATTAATTTTTAACTTGTTCTTCGTTGTTTTTCATTAGAACATCTAGTTTCACTTCTACTCTTCCATGGAAACGCAAGATATACTTTCATGTATCTTTGAAACTGGACTCTTTTCTTCTCTTCTTCTCTTGAGACGCTTTGGCTCTTATAAAGCTGCGTTTCCACCGCAGGAACTTTCCCCAGGAACTAGGAACTTTGGGGTGGTACTCCGTGTGTTTACACCGCAGGAACCAGGGTCTAAATGAAGTTCCGGGTAAAAATTTCCCCCCCAGAAAGTCCCTGCTGGCGAGGTAGTACTTTTTCAGAGTTCAGGAACTTTCGGGGTGGGACTTGTGCGCTGAACATGCTGATTGGTTATTTTACCTTGTTCTCTCTGCGGGATGGCGCGCGTTCGTCCCATCCATCTCACGGTCATGTCCGCTATAGCTGATAACAAACGTTGTCTACTTTTATATCTAGCATTACGAGCTTTCTGAAATGAATACACTTTGGTATTAGTGTTCGTCTCTTTTCTGCCGTTTTGATAATTACCTCGTTAGTAAACCAATAGATCGCACACAAAAGCAGCACAGCTTGAATCTCCTCAATACTTAAAACTCAAAACAAGTACGCGCAGACTGGGAGGAGCAGTCGCACGCAGTTCAATGTCACCAGACTAATCTTCCCGGTACTTTAGTCCACGGTGTAAACGCAGTGAGCAACCGTTCTGGGGCAAAGAAAGTTCCTATGAAAAAAGTTCCTGGGACAAATAGTTCCTGGTAATTGCGGTGGAAACGCGGCTTAAGTCAGTAAAGAGAGAGATCTGTCTAATTCGCTTTCATTTTTCTTAATGTTTGTATTTGCTTCATGTAATTATTGATTAAACTCTTCAACAATTTATTGTTATTGTCCTTTTTAAATTGTTCTGCTGATTCAGCTTGAATCAAGAGCAATTTCTTCATTTTAGTTCTGAAACTCATGAAGTATCCTGATATGATTGCTTTTTGAGCTTTCCATGTTTTAAACAGAGCTTTTAAATGCTTAACTAAATTATATTTCACTTCACACATGAATGACATGTTTGTTTACATTATTAGCAGTTTCACTCTTGATGTCCAGTATCATGGGGCAGCAGTGGCTCAGTGGTTCATGTAGGTTGTCTACAAACCAGAAGGTTGGTGGTTCAATCCCTGGTTCCACCTGACCAAGTGTTGAGGTGTCCATGAGCAAGACACCAGCTGATGCACGCCTTGCGTGGCTGATACCATGATCGGTGTATGAATGAGAGAGTGAATGGGTGAATGTGAGGCAATATGTAAAGTGCTTTGGTGGCCATGGGTCTGTTGAAAGCGCTATATAAATGCAGTCCATTTACCATACATTTCAAAGAGTTTGTTTGATGTTTCATTCACACCATGAGGCTTCATGAAGTCAGAACAATTACTTTGAACTTTAAACAACACCAGGCCTCGCTCCAGCTTTGAGATGTAGGGTGGGCCAAGTGAACTTCCTAGTTTTAAAGGGGTGGTTTAGGATTTTGGACATCGGACCTCAAGTTAGCCTGGGTGTTATTTAACAGTGGAGACAGTTTTCAAAAATTTTCATCCAGTCCTTCCAGTTGCATAGTTCGCCCGTGCTAGGCTAGCGTGATTCAACGGTATATATGGCCTGCCTTTAAAAACAGTTTTAACGACTCCACAGTACACCAAAAATAAATAAATTATAATGCCAGACCATCGATGTAAATGTCTGTTGAGAGAATAATGTTAGAAATTAAAACTACTCTTGCATTTCAATGAAAACAAGAATCAAGGTTAGAAAGCATCTCCGAATTGTTTAACCGGCCCTGAACTGTAGCAACAAAAGAGCCCTCAATACCACAACCAATTTCAGAACCAGACAGCAACTCCCAGGCCTCAGGGACAGTTTCAGCTCCGGACATCAGGTACATGCAGAGCACTAGAGAGAGGCAAACACACAGTTTGAGAGTGCTCAGCATTGGACAAAGCCAGGATTGGACAAAGCCAGGATTGTGTTTACCTCCCCAGAACTGGGTTTGTCCAACTGCTCGCAATCATAATAAGGTTTGATCATATTGATATGGCAAAGTCTGCTACGACGGGCACGGTCAGGAGTAGCTACAATATAATCCCTGTCACTAACCTTATTTTCTATAATTTGATGCTTGAAGACTAGAACCAGGTGTAACCCAGTGTAATAAGTTACAAGGTTTTTACAATTTTTATGTCTGTGTGTGACTGTGATATATTTGCTCAAAATATTGTGTACACAGTGATCATTTTAATGCTAATAGCCAAATAATGCAGTTCCACAAGATTAATGGTTATAAATGCCAGACATAAAGACAAAAGTCTAAATACAATGTTAAATGCTCACTTTGTGTTGATTATGTCATCATCAATAAGGAGCTGATGACAGCCGGTTTTACTTTTCTTGGCTTTCTCTGCCACAACAATGGTGTAATACAAACTGATCACCACAATGGTGATTTAAAATGAAACAAATAACTTCTAAACCTCATCTAAACAATGTACGGAAATTGCATTGAAATAAACATGAGTTTTTATTTAATGCTTCCTGTGTGTTTATTTGGTCCAGAAAAAGTATAAATTGTCTAACTGAGACCATAAATGATGTTGAAAACATGTCCACACTGGGCACATTTGAACTAGTTTTTAAACTTGTGCGAAGGTTCGATGAACTTCTATATCAGACGTGCAGAACACTTTAAAAAAAGACGTCATAAAAACTTTCATTCTGCATTCTGGCTCCTCAGTGGAGGTCTTTTCAACGTCTGGGTAGGAGAGGGTACTCAACTCTGGGTACTCTATATAAGTGTGTCACTGATTTTTACTGTCAGTAGGCTACACCATAGTTATACAAATTAACTAAATGCATTTATTTCCATTCAAATGGATGGAAACCTATAGAAAAGGATTGGGCTTAAACGATTCTTTATCCAGCAACATTAATAGGTACAGTATGGCGGCGATCCAGCGGCCGGCCAGTGGGGCGTCTATGTATTTATGGTGAAACCGACCTGAACATCACATAAACATGTTCCTCAGGCAGCGAAAAGTGTTTCGTCCCAAACCCCGCCCACACACAGGTTCCCTATCAAGGCTACGGAACTCGACATTACGGATGTCGTATATGGGAACTCCTCTCATCCTTCACTTCCGCTGAAATCTTATAGGCTAACGTCAGCAGAGCTGGCCAATTGACGCAAATATGCAAATACTGAACTTTGTAGCAGTAATAAGCAAGTGCAGCGTCAATTCCCTTCAGAATCTCTCTCTTCACGCTCAAATCGTGTGCTAGAAAACTGATACTACACTACAACTTGGATTATTTCGCCGTCGTTGAAGTTGCGCCGAGATACTTGCACTGTCTCCTGCATCAGATGGCAACTTAGATGGCAACTTGTGCTCGGGCCACATCTTGCCCCCCGACACGCACCTGTTCTGCGTCACGTGTATGGGGCTGGCCCATGCCGAGTCAGCCCTCAGGGACGGAGGGTCCTGCGACCACTGCGCGGACATGTCTCTTCGAGCTCTTAAAGCCAGGAGGGAAGAGGCTCGCACAGCAGCGGGGATCGGGCCTACTTCCGCCACTGAGCCGCTGGTAGCCCCCCCCCAACCGCGGAGTCGAGGTTCGTCCCCCGGTGAGCTTTCCCGACCCCAACTTTTCAGCCCCCTCGCGAGGTCGCTGACTTCGTTTCCTTCGGGGCGAGTGAGGAAGACGACTCCATGTCTCTGTCTGCCTCCGAGAACGACTGGGGTGCGGAGCAGGCCGCATCGCAGACGGTCGCGGAGCAAGAGACCCCGGCGGACCTGCAGGACGAGCTCTTTCCGTATCCTCTCGAAGGCCGTCGAGGAACTGGACCTGTCGTGGAAGGCTCCCGACGAACCTTCAAAGAGCAAACTGGATACGTAGTTCCTCCAATCGAGCCGCCGTCAGGCCGCTTCGAAAAGAGGAACACCGTTTTTTCCTGACGTGCATGAGCACGTGGTGAAGTCGTGGGTGGCCCCGCAATCGGCGCGCACCCTCACTTCCACCCAAGCCATGTTTGCCCCCGTGGACGAGGCGGGGGACCACGGCTACCTCCGCATCCCCCCCGTCGAGGAGACCGTCGCCGCGCACCTCTGCCCGTCGGCTCCCGCCCTGGGCGCGGACCGCAGCCTGCCGTCCCGAGCCTGCAGATTTACGGCCCACCAAGCTAACAAGGCCTACGGTGCCGCGGGGGAGGCGGCTTCTGCGTTGCATGCCATGGCCGTTCTCCAAGTGCTGCAGGCTAAGCAACTCATGAGTTGAACCTGAGGAGTGAGGACGTGACGTTGATTGTTCATGGAGTCGGAGGGATGCAAGTCACGGTGAAAACGAAGAGATACCTCTTGAAGATCCGGGTTGGTACACCAAAAGGCACCTTAAGATCCCATCAACTTGTGTACTATGGGCTTGATAGGATTGCGGAGCAAAACCCAAGCTTATATCCCCCAAGCCATCCAGGCTTCCACTTCAGCTGTCTGTCAGGACTTCCTGGAATGGTGGAGATGGGACAGCATCGGTGCTGCATGTGAGCCTCGGTGTGGAGGCTGCCGTTGTGGAAAGTGCCAGCCTGGGGGGAAGGAGATGACTCTCTCAGAGGAGCGGGAACTGGAGCTGGAGCTGGTGAAAAGTGGGCTGACTTATGTAGCTGGAGATCACCACTGTGAAGGGCCTCACTGGCACACTAAGTACCCGTGGACAGAGGATGCAGCCTCTTTACCAAATAATAAGAAGGCTGTTGAGGCAACGTTTCTAAGGACTGAGAGGCAATTGGCTAAGGAACCGGAATGGAAGGTGGCCTACGGCCCGCAAGTCCATGAGATGGTTCAAAGGAAAGCCGCAATTAAGCTACCAAGAGAGGTGTTAGAGAGCTGGACTGGGCCAGTGTGGTATATCAGCCATTTGATCGCACCAAATCCCCACTCTGTTTCTACTCCAGTTCGCCTTGTTTGGAATAGCAGCCAAAAGTTCAAGGGCCAGAGTTTAAATGACCTTCTCATCAAGGGTCCAGACGTCCTCAATAACATCCGGGCGGTCCTCCTGCGCTTCAGAGAGGGTGTCTTCGCTGCACTCGGTGATATTAAGAAGATGTATAATTCAGTCTGGCTCGAAGACCGGGAGGTGCATCTTCATCGCTTTCTCTGGAGAGACTTTGAGGGTGGAAACATTGATGAATATGCAATCACAAGAGTTAATATCGGCGATAAACCAGCTGGTTGCATCGCTCAGGTTGCTATGCGGGAGACTGCTAATCTGCGTAAGTTCAGCCACCTCAAAGAAGAGCGTAGAATACTGGAGGAAGACACCTATGTGGACGATGTTCTCACCTCCCATAATGATCAGGGTCAACTTAAGCAAATAACGTCCAAAGTTGAGCGGATCCTTGAGGCCGGTGGGTTTCATATGAAGCCGTGGGTCTACTCCGGCCAAAGTGGGAGGAGAGAACCTAAGGGCCAAGAAAAGAGGGGGCCCACACTCTAAAAAATGCAGGGTTAAAAAATAACCCAACCTTAACCACGCCGCTGGGTCACTATAGGACAGAACACGCGCTGGGTTGGTTCGACCCAAGTGCTGGGTTTGTCCATTTAACCCATATTGTTGGGTCATTCATTTGACCCAACCAGTGGGTGAAATTGACCATCTTGCTGGGTTAAGTCTTACTCATGTGCTGGGTTATTTCCTGTATCATTGCCTTATTAAAATTAGTAACAAATATTTTTTTTATATTACCGTACTAATGTAAAATAATGATTGTCTCTGTAATACAATAAACCAGAGAGGCCACTGTATATGTGATTTCAATCATTTATTTTATTTTTTATTTTAAACAATTATTACAATTATACAATGTATACTCATTCTAAGGTAAAAAAAACATAACGGTTCATTAAGTCAGGTCTTTATACACCACTGAAAACATAGTTATGTATATGATATTGCATTTCTGTTAACAGATCCTCCTAAATACAGTATTACACAATGCACCTTTAAAAGTCAATAAGAAACTAATTTGAACTCTTATACGATTATGATTTCATTTATTAAGATGTGTTGATTTATTAAGAATAGCTACAAACATTTACAATGCGACTAAATATCACAGGGTTTTCCTCACATTTGACAGAGGACGATTCTTTTCCATTAATTTGATACACTGCTTCGTGTATTTAACATGAAAAACAAAATAAAACTTTGAAACAAAGATCACCAGCCTCCAGCAAAGACTCGGTCTCGATGACGTGGCCTGGAACAATGGCAACGGTCTGACGTGTCCCCCTCGACGCATCCCTGATGCTCCAGTCATTTTGTAAATATTCATCCATGTTGGTCCCCAACTGTTGATTACACACAATCACTAGAGTGTTGCAATATAACTGACATGCAAGTTTTTTGTGAAAGTATTTATATTTTTTGTATTGCAAACATTACCAAATATGGCCAAATGTGAAAAACAAACAAAATGTATATTTACACATCTAAATAGACAATTAGCAGTCTAAAATAGTCTGGGATTCAGGATAAGACAAAAACACGATTTGGAAAATGGATTCATGATGTACTCGCTCATTATAAACATTTTGTAAATTTTGAACACAAAAAAAGTTATGGACTGCAGCTTTAAAAATTAACAAAAATCTATTTTTAAAAAATGCAATTTTATGTTGCAAACAGAGATTGCACCTTTAAATATTCTAAACCTAAATTAATTTCATAGTTATCAAGCATATCAAACTTACAGGTTGCATGTCAAGGACCGAGATGGTCCTCACTGCAGAACATGAAATCCACGGGGAGGAGTCGGATCCAGATCCAACTCCTCCCACCTTACATATACCTAATCCTACCCATCTCCGCCCCCTGATCCCTAAACACACCCCTAATCCCTAAACCCACCCCTAATCCTACCCACCTCCACCCCTCGGATCTTGATCCGACTCCTCCCTGTGGATCTTATGTACTGCATTGAGGTGCTACTGCAAGGACCTCTGAGCCTCTGTGGTGGGTCTGAAGCCCTTTCTACGGTGGCCGAGACAGCTCAACGCGCTGCAACTGAAGCAAACACATGCAAATAGAGAAAAACGTGTGCAAATAAAAAAAAACGTGTGCAAATAGAAAAAAACACATGCAAATAGAAAAACACACGTGCAAATAGAAAAAAACACCAGCAAATTAAAAAAAAACATCTTCATCAGTTTCACAACACACGTGTGCTCCAAATAAGGAAACGCGCTGCAAAAGTTCACAACACAACCAAATACAGAAAACGCGCTGCAAATAACACAGACCACAACAGAAATGTTTCCAGGGGAAGCCAAATAAGTGACGAACCCGGCTGAGACGTGCTTATTGCTCGTGAGCTTCCCTATGCCATACTCCCTTCGAAGGGCAGATTGCAGAGCCCTTTTGGAGTGAGCAAGGCTCTAGTGGGCTGTTAGGCAGCCGTGTGGAACGCACTTGATGAAGGGAGCAACTAAAGACAACGTGGGATGTTCCCATGACAACGCAGCACGGTGTCCATCAGCTGGTCTTACGACAGAAATATGATGCTGTTAACATAACGGATGCAAATACATTTTTATTTTTATTTTACAAAAAAAGCTTTTAAAATATGCGTTATATATCTGTGTCTCAACTTTAAAATTTTGGACCCTACATTACCTAACATTTCTTACGAAACTTTTCTTTATGAAAATGTAATAACATGAAACAATTTGTACAGTGTAACTGATGTATAGATAAATATCTTTCCTTCATGATTTTCTTCTTTATCTTTTTTATTTATTTATTTTAGTTTCCAGCTCATTGTTCTTTTCTCATTTGTATTCTGATGACATTGAACATATTGTTAATACATTTTGTACATTGTATACAAGTTGTATGTCATAAAAAATGTAATCTCTGTATGTTTTGCACAAACAAATAAATAAATAAACAAATAAATAAAGTATAATTTTAAGCTGTAAGCACCAGCACGCATAGATTTATGGATATCTATGCCGGCACGTCCCAGCCGGGTTCGTCACTCTTTTGGTTCCCCTGGAAACATTTCCGTTGTGCTCTGTGTTATTTGCAGCGCGTTTATGTATTTGGTGGTGTTGTGAGTATTTGGAGCACACGTGTGTTGTGAAACTGATGAAGATGTTTTCTTAATTTGCAGGTGTTTTTTTTTTATTTGCACGCGTTTTTTTCTATTTGCATGTGTTTTTTTCTATTTGCATGCATTGTTTTCTATTTGCATGTGTTTTCTTCTATTTGCATGCGTTTTCTTCAGTTGCAGCGCGTTGAGCTCTCTCGGCCACCGTACCTTTCCTCCTCTCCTGTAACGTTAGATGGATGGGGGAAGCAGAGTTTGCAGGACCTTCAAAGCCAGCAGCTAAACAATATGAGCATAATACATAAAGTTGCATTATCATTTAAATAGTATGCTGTATATAACAATTCATATTTCTAAAGTAGCATTTCTGACTTTTCTGCCCTGGTGTTTAAAATGGCGCTGTTGTGACAATAGCAAAAACTATTTATTGGCCTCAAACATCGCGCACACTTGATCCATGACCACTGTCTTAGTAGTACTAAATTATTCTTAGTAGGCCTACCTCAGGTCCTAACAACTAATGGGTTCAGGGCGAGAACATGGTTAATATGAAATCGATTTATTTCTCATTGCCTCAGTTGCCGTTTGTAAAGATTGCACGTCAGACGTCATACAGTTATTATTTGATTTTTTTGGGTAAAAACGATCCTGGTTCCGACATAGACATTACAGAAGAAACACGCAGACTGTGCTGGAACTTACCCCCGTCGCTTCTTCTGACGAGAATTTCTTAAATGTGCCAGCAGACTTTAGTTTCCACACAGACTAGACTTTTTTCCCGCAGTTTTTACGTACGAGCCCTATAGGGACATAAACATAGGCTACTGCGCGTGCACGGGTTCATTCAAAACGCTTTCCTGACTTTTAATTACTAAACGTCCACAATAAATACGATATTTACGTGATGAAATTACAATTTAAACTACATATTTCATTAAGGCTGCTGATATAGCTGGTTTACAATGTGGCATTTTGTCAAAAAATCTAACCGGCTAGCTGTTACTAATGTTTTACAGAATAAATACGTTATAGCCTACCCCTCGCACTTCCATATCAAAGACTGTATGCTGAACAGTGAAATTATTAATGTTAAAAATATTGGTAAACATATTAACTTACCATAAAACACTGCCTGCTCCGACCTCCGAGAGAAGTCCTCCTCGAGTCAGAAGTGAAGAATCCAGAAAGTTCCGCAAAGAATAAACCGGTTGCTGAGTCAAAATAACCCAACCAGCTGTTTATTTGTGAATTACCCCCTTACAACTCATTTTACCCAGCATGAGCAACCCAATAATGTGTTTACAGTGCCCCAAACAACCCAGCATTTTGACCCAGCACAATCAACCCAACAATTTGTTTACATAAACAACCCAGCATTTTTTTGAGTGCACGACGTTGATCCTCCCGAATCAACTTACCGAGGAAGATAATAAAGCACTTGGCCTTGGCTATACCCCTGAGGATGACAAGCTCCACTTGATGGTGTCTGTGAACTTTTCTAAGAAGAAAAGGAAGATGAGGCTGGGCAAAGATCTGTCGAGGGAGGAAGTAAGAGAGCAGACACCCAACCCACTTACTCGTAGAGAGCTTTTAAGTCAAGTCTCCGGATTATACGATCCCCTCGGTCTTGTGACTCCTGTTAAACAGAGGGGAGCCATTCTTGTGAGGAGGGCGTTTCAGGAAGCGAGAGTAAAGTACAGCCCAACAAAAGATACCTGGGACGCAGCTTTGTCTGAGGGGCTTCGGCAAGATGCTATTTGCCTCTTGCAAGATTATGCTGAGCTGAGCAAGTTAAGGTTTACCAGGCCCCTAACACCTCCTGACCCACGTGGTGAACTTTGTGGCATCACGTTCTCTGACGGCAGTGAGCACTCTTATGGAGCTGTGTTATACCTGCGTTGGAGTTGCAGACAAGATGTTACCATACGGCTAGTTGAGTCCAAGGCCAAGCTGACACCACTGGACCAGAGGGGAGATGCTGTGAAAGCAGAGGTTTGTGGAGCGGTCTATGCGGCCCGGCTGAAAAAGTACTTTCAGAGGCACACCCGGATTCGTGTGGAGAAGTGGCATCACCTGGTCGACAGTCAGACAGTCCTGGGGGCAGTCCAACGGGAGAGTTATGGCTATCAGACGTTTTTTGCTAATAGAATAGGGGAAATTCAAGGCAGTACAAATGTCCAGGACTGCAGGTCCACTTAATATAGCAGACATTATCTCAAGAGGGGCTGGCCCCAAGGATTTGAATGAAGACTCTGAGTGGCAGACGGGCCCCAAGTTTTTGAGTCTCCCAGAGGGCGAGTGGCCTGTGAGGTCCGCTAAGGATGTTGCTGTTGCAGCCAGAGAAAACATAGTAAGAATTCAGAAGAAGGCATTTGCAGCTACACTTACCCGGGCCAGCGCAAAGCAGGAGCCGAAGCAGTACCAGAGTCAAACTCCAACAGAACTGCATAGACCACCCGCAGGCACTGCGGTTACTATACTTGTCAATGTCGAGCGGTTTAGCAACCTAAGACAGCTTACAAAGGTAATAGCACTTGTCTGGAGAGCGGCAAAGAAGTTTCTTTGGGTCAAAGCCGACGGAAGACCAAAGTGGGAGGCAGTCCAGTCGACTGGCATCGTCACAGTGATAGAGAGAGAGGATGCCTTCCGAGATCTCTGCCTTGCGGCTCAAGAGGGGGTATCCTTTCCAATCACCACTTTGAACCGGCTTGTTGTGTATAGAGATAGAGCTAGTGGGCTGCTGGTGTGTGGGGGTAGAGTTCCGTACTTCAAAAAAGATCACGTGGCTGTGCCATTGATGCCTTTGGATACCTGGCTTGGGACTTTGGTGGCACGCAAGAGTCATCAGGAGGGGCATGAAGGAGTTGCTAGAACCCTGTTGAGAATGCGGCGCAAGGTTTGGATCGTGCGAGGGAGAAGACTCGCTCAGAAAGTTGTCAACCAGTGCATCATCTGCAAGAAAGCAAGGGCTCGAGTATGTGGGCAAGTGATGGGTGACCTACCTGTGGAAAGATCAAGGCCTGCTGCACTATTCCAGTTCACTGCCGTTGATCTGTTTGGGCCGTACGTGGTGAGAGACGATATTAAAAGGAGGGTGTCCATGAAGGTCTGGGGAGTACTCTTCTGCTGTATGGCGAGCAGGGCTATACATGTGGAGCTGGCCAACAGTATGTCTACGGAAAGCTTCTTGATGGCCTACCAGAGATTTGCAGCTATCAGGGGGCATCCCCTTAAAGTTTGGTCAGATCCTGGGACCAACTTTGTTGGCGTAAGGCCCGTACTGGATGAGCTGTATGCCTTTCTGCGAGCCCAAGAGATGGCAAGTCTGGAAGAGTATGCTGTAAAGAGTGGTACATGCTGGGCTTGGAAGGTGCTCCCTGCCGATTCATCACACCGCAACGGAGCTGCTGAAGCTGCAGTGCGGATTGTGAAGAGGGCTCTTTAAAGTCTAGGGAGGTCGGTTGGTCTTACCTTCAGTGAGTTCCTCACAGCGCTTCAGTTGGCAGCAAATTTGGCAAATGACCGCCCAATCGACGCAAGGATTCAGAGTCGAGAGGACCGCATCCAGTATGTGACGCCAAATGCACTACTTCTTGGGCGTGCATCTCAAGATGGACGCTTCAAGACATTTAGTTTTGCCAATTACCCCTACAAGCGTCTTCAAGAAATCCAGGCCCAAGTCAACAGCTTCTGGAGAGCCTGGTGCCAGCTTGCCGGACCAAATCTCTTTATCAGAAGCAAATGGCATACTGCAGAGAGGAACGTGGCTGTAGGAGATGTCGTTTGGCTTTGTGATCAGAACGCACTGCGGGGCCAGTTCAGGCTCGGCAGAGTTGTCGCTGTTGCTCCAGACTCCAAGGGAGTCGTAAGGGATGTCGACGTCCTAGTCACTGTGGGCCACTGTGTTCCAGTCCATTGTCCAAAGTCCGTGGCTCTGAGCTTCACATCCCGTGACAAGAGAGGGAACTCCAATAACACTGTGCTGCGGAGGGACATCAGGCGCCTCGTTGTTCTCCTTCCTGTCGAGGAGCAGACTCCCTGATCAGGTTTGCAGGTTTGCAGACTGCCGGTAAGAGGAAATTCGTCTATGTGTTGCGCAATCTATGCACTAACACCTGCGTGTGGTGGCTTCATGTAAATGTGCATGTGATGGACCTGGGTTACCGAGTTGTTTATAATTGTTATCTGATTAAGTCTGAGTCTAAACATGCAGTAGTGGTAACGGTAATTTTAAAAAGGTATGTTAAGAAATTCATATAGTCAATCTGTTTAAATTAATTCTGTCTAAAATTCACTGTCTTAAAATGTGTAATTCATTCGTTAAAATATTTATTATGGTAAACGTAGTTAAATTCTCCTTTACTGAAAATGCAAATCTGGTGATAAAAGCTATTTTCTTTTTAAGCGTATTTGCTGTAGTGTAAAATAGTAAAAAGAAATGGTATGGTGCTAATGCTTACCAGATTAAAATCAGTATAAACAGTGTGTGTACAGTGTGAAATTTTGGTGATTAAATTTATGTGCATTGCTGTTTACTTGAGCTTTGTTGTACATATTTACACTGGTTTGTTGTGTGGTTTTAAAGGTTTTTCACCTACTGAAATTCTACAATAAATTGAGAAAAGGCAAATTACGTCTCATTCTTGTGAGTGGAATCCAGTGTTCAATTCAGAAGTAAGAAGCCCCTTTCAAGTGTGGGACCTGTGCAGCTCAAAAAACTTGACAATGGGGTTCCTGGTGGTCCTCCACAGACACCTGTGGCTCACCCTGTCGGACGTACAGGAGGCTGATAGGAAGACGCTGCTGAACGCACCGATCTCCCCTGCAGGCCTGTTCGGAGACGCCGTGGAGAAAGTCACTGAGCGTTACTCCGAGACGCAGAAGAAAGCGAAAGCCATGAGCCACGTGATTCCTCGGAGGGCGCCGCCGCCGCAGCCTCGCTCTCGTTCGTCTTCCGCCTCGGGCCGCCAACCTCAGGCCGCGGCTAGAAGACAGGCAGCGCCCCGCCCGGGACCGGATGCCCGTAGAGGCCGTAGTGGCCAGTGGCATGGAGCGGGCAGCAAGAGGACGCAGAGGAGCCCGCGCAGAAAGCCCACCGCGTCCCCTGCGAGGCCTAAGCAGTCGTCCTGACCGCTCGGGCAAGAGGAGAAGAGAGCGCCAGGTCGGCCCCGCGTCCAAGCGGCGCGCTCTAATGCACTTGGTCCCTCGGCGTTCTGCGAGCGACGCGTGCAGTTGTTTTGTGAATGTTGTCAATGTTGTTTCTTGTTCAAAAATAAAGCAGATCACTACTTCACAAACAGAGCTTTTTTCTCCTCTTGCACCACACACTGTGTTACCTGCCCTGCCTTCGAGCAGCGCAGAGTCACGGTCAATAAATATTCCCAGCCCTCACATAGCGGCGATGACCGCAGCGGCGATGACCGCAGGTCTAGATCAGCCCACACTCAGTCGTTTTCAGGCAGCGTGGGAAGCTATTCCGGGCATTTCGCCGTGGGTGTTGAATATAATTCGGCGCGGATACACACTTCAGTTCAAACGCAGACCACCCCGCTTCCGCGGCGTAATTCAGTCATTAAAGGACAACTCCGGCGCAAAATGAACCTCGGGTGTAATAACACATTGGTACAGACTAAATCGTTCCCTGAGATTTGTTTTTATGATAATCGAATATAAAGAGTTTTATCTCTAAAAACAGTTTAGCTTATAACGCTAGTATATTGGGCATCGAGTAAGCAAAAATAGATCGCTAGTTAATACCATTAACAAGGCTCAAATTAGCCCCACACTAACACGGCAGCATAATGAGTGTCCTTACATGCAAACCGAAGCATTGAGAACTTTGTAAGTGTATAGACAGTTTAATAAGAAGATACTTTACACAGACAGTACAGTTAGCGCATACAGACAGCAGCCATCTTGGAAAACAGCCTCGATCAATCGAACCACGAAGGTGAGCGAACAGTACGTGTAGATATTGAAGATAAGATAAATTATATTTATTTTTTTATTTTCTCTGTTGCGTTCAGTGCTTCTCTTATGCGCTCAGTGCTTTCTTCCGGAAACAACGGACCATATGAGATTCCAAATCACAGTTCAGCTCACGTATCACCGTGTTCGTGGTTTGACTGATCGAGGCTGTTTTCCAATATGGCTGCTGTCTGTATGCGCTAACTGTACTGTCTGTGTAAAGTATCTTCTTATTAAACTGTCTATACACTTACAAAGTTCTCAATGCTTCGGTTTGCATGTAAGGACACTCATTATGCTGCCGTGTTAGTGTGGGGCTAATTTGAGAATTGTTAATGGTATTAACTAGCGATCTCTTTTTGCTTACTCGATGCCCAATATACTAGCGTTATAAGCTAAACTGTTTTTAGAGATAAAACTCTTTACATTCGATTATCATGAAAACAAATCTCAGGGAACGATTTAGTCTGTACCAATGTGTTATTACACCCGAGGTTCATTTTGCACCGGAGTTGTCCTTTAACTTTGCCCCAAAACGCTCACGTGCTGAGGCAAGAAGTGTGCAGCTTGCTCGAAAAGAAGGCTATAGAACCGGTTCCCCCGAAAGAGTAGGAGGACGGATTCTACAGCCGCTACTTCGTTGTACCGAAGAAAGGAGGGGGTCTCCGCCCCATTCTGGATCTGAGACCGGTCAACAGAGCGCTTCACAAGCGCGCCTTCAGGATGACTACTCTGAAGCAAATCCTGGCGCAAATTCGCCCCGGGGATTGGTTCGCTTCAGTGGATTTAAAGGACGCTTACTTTCATATCCAGATAGTAAAGCGTCACAGGCGATTCCTGAGGTTTGCGTTCGAAAATTCGGTGTACCAATATACGGTGCTCCCGTTTGGACTAGCCCCCAAACGTTTTCGAAATGCGTGGACGCGGCACTTTCACCCCTCAGATCGAGCGGGATGCGCGTCTTGAACTATCTGGGCGACTGGCTGGTTCTCGCGCAGTCGAGAGAAACGCTGGTCAGCCATGTGGAAGCCCTCCTTCGACACCTGGAGATGCTCGGTTTGAGGGTGAACGTCCAGAAAAGTGTGCTCACACCGAGCCAGACTACAACATTCCTGGGAGTGTGCTTGGATTCAGTGAGAATGAGAGCGCGCCTTTCCCCCGAGCGAGCGGAGACTCTGAGCTCCTCTCTCGGTCTCTTCAAACCTGGCAGACTCGTCCCACTGAAAGAGTTTCAAAGGCTACTGGGACGGATGGCAGCGGCTTCTTCGGTGTGTCACCTGGGGCTGCTGCATATGAGCAACACTGGCTGAAAACGCGCGTCCGCCCGAGCGAGTGGTTTTCTGGCCACAAGCGCATTATGATCACCCGCGGATGCGTCCTGACGGACGCTTCGTCCACCGGATGGGGAGCCGTCTGCTTGGGAAAGCCCGCCTCGGGTCGGTGGTTAGGGAAGCAGATGGAGTGGCACATAAATCGTTTGGAACTAGAAGCGGTCTCTCTAGATCTAAAAGCCTTCCGGTTTCGGCTGAAGCATCAGCATGTGTTGATTCGGACCGACAACACTTCCGTGGTCTCGTACATAAATCGCCAAGGCGGGGTACATTCCAGAGCCCTTTTCAGGCAGGCGGAATCCCTTCTGCTGTGGGCGGACCGATTTTTCCGCTCGCTGAGAGCGGCTCACATCCCCGGCGTTCTGAATCGCAGGGCGGATATGCTCTCGAGAAGCGGGATTCCCCAAGCGGAGTGGAGGCTTCACCCCGGGACGGTTCAGCTGATATGGAATCGTTTCGGCAGAGCGGAGGTCGACCTCTTTGCGACGAGCGAGAATGCGCATTGTCAGATGTTTTTCTCGCTGTCTCGTTCCCCCCGGGAGGTAAACGCGCGGTCGGCCGAGAGTCCGCCTCTATGCTTTTCCTCCGGTGAAAATTTTGCCCATGGTGTTGTACAAAATCAGGGAGGAGAAGGCGGCGGTCACTCTGGTAGCCCCGAACTGGCCGAATCAGCCCTGGTTCGCGGATCTGGTAGAGTTACTGGCAGGACAGCCATGGGAGATTCCGCTCAGGAAGGACCTTCTGTCTCAGGCGAGCGGAACGATCTGGCATCCCAACCCCGGGCTGTGGAACCTCCATGTGTGGCCGCTGCAGGGTCGCTGAGCGGGCAGGACACGCTGCACGCGCGTGTTTTGAATACCATCGCGGAGGCGCGAGCTCCGTCCACCAGGCGCCTGTATGCTTTGAAGTGGGGTGTGTTCTCGAAATGGTGTCAGAATGTCGGTATAGACCCAGCGAACTTCTCTGTGTCGGTTATTCTACGCTTCCTTCAGTACAGGATGGACGAAGGGAGCCTACCATCCACTCTGAAGGTATATGTGGCCGCTATTGCCGCGTTTCACCCCCCTGTTGACGGACAGTCTATCGGTAGACATGCGTCGGTGACACGGTTCCTAAAGGGAGCTAGGAGATTATGCCCTGCACGGCCGCCTTCGGTGCCGCCGTGGGATTTAACGTTGGTCTTGGACGCTTTGTCGCGACCGCCTTTCGAGCCCTTAGCTTCGATTGCCATTGAGGAGCTATCGGTTAAGACGGCACTGCTTCTCGCTCTCGCCTCGGCGAAGCGGGTTGGGGATTTACAGGCTTTCTCGGTAAGTGAAGATTTTATTCGCTTTGGACCGGGAAACTGTAATGTATTTCTCAGGCCGAGGCCGGGTTACTCTCCTAAGTCGCTCAATACCCCGTTCAGAGCGCAGATTGTTTCTCTGCCAGCCCTGTCCACTGAGCCATCAACCTCTCAGGGTTCGGATGCTCAGAGTGCTATTTGCCCAGTCAGAGCGCTCAGGGAATACATTTCTCGCTCGGCAGCTTTTCGACAATCGGACCAGCTGTTTGTGTGCTTTGGTGGGTGCAACAAGGGACGAGGGGTCTCTAAACAGAGGCTTGCTCACTGGATTGTGGACGCTATTGTTTTGGCTTATGATTGCCTGGGGCAGGAATGCGCCCTTAACGTCAAGGCCCATTCGACTAGAGCGATTGCCTCCTCGTGGGCTTGGACTAAGAGTATGTCTATTCAGGATTTATGTCTTGCGGCTGGCTGGTCTTCTCAGAACACGTTTGCCAGGTTTTACAAGTTGGATTTGCCCTCTGTAGCGTCTCAAGTGCTTCCGGTGAGTTGATTGCACACACAGCACTGTATAGAGCTGCTCTGCGCTTTGCTTATGAGTTGTTCTGTGTGCTATTTGTGTGTTTGTACTGTTGTCACCGCTATGCGTTGACCTTCTCTTACTGTTGTTATTGCCCTGTTTTTCGACAGTGCAAACTTCCCCCGGTTATACTGCTCGGGATATGCAAATTCTGGCAGTGTTTGTGAGCTTGTGATTGGTTCCCTTGGGCCAGTCAGAGGTTAGAGGTTCGCTATTGGTCAATCTCGGCCTATCAGACGCTTGCATACTGGGGAGGGGCGGTTTTGGTATTGGGTCTGTTGTCAGTGGTTGTTTGCTGCCAAGGCGGGATTCTATAGGCAAGGCAAGGCAAGTTTATTTATATAGCACATTTCATACACAATGGCAATTCAAAGTGCTTTACATAGAAGAAATTAAAATAATCAAAACAAGTAAGAATAATTAAAACAGTTTAGAATAAAAAAATCAAATAAAGTAGTAATGGTCCACCCCTATCTGAGATAGAAGAGATTGAGCCGGTTTACGGTGCAACTGGACCTCTAGCCCAGGGACGTACTCTGCTGGGGTGGTGCTACACCAGTAATGCCCAGCGGGGCCCCCACAGAGCATGCTTCGTGTGCGCTGTCTGCTGCCGTTACCCTTAACGACGCTCTCAGCGACTTCTTATACAGCAGTATAACTTACTCCTTCAATCGCCTCATCGGAGTGAAGACTCTCCCGCTCTCCTTCAAAATCTCTTCCAGAGATTATAAAAATAAATAAATTAGAAATTAGAAAACAAACAAAGACAAAACCAGTACAGTAAAAACAGTCGGACGGACAGTTGCACAGTGCTCATTCAGTAAATGCATAGCTAAACAGATGTGTTTTGAGTCTGGATTTGAAAGTGACTACTGTAGGAGCACATCTGATCTCCTCTGGAAGCTGGTTCCAGCTGCGGCTGGCATAATAGCTAAAAGCAGACTCTCCATGCTTAGAGCGAACCCTTGGTATTTCTAGCTGATGTGATGCTAATGATCTGAGTGATCTGTTTATATATAGGTTTATATTCAGTGAGCATATCTGCAATATATTGAGGCCCTAGCCCATTGAATGACGCGCTGTGCGTAGGGCACCAAGTGCTGAGGGGGCACCAAAAATAGCCTAATGAAAAACCAATCATCAAACTTCTTGTTATAATCAGATTCAGCGCGTTCTTCCTCTTCATTCCGCAGCGGCGCCGAGCAGAGACAGAGAGCACGTCAGAAACACAGGACAGGGTGTGTGTGTGTGTGTGTGTGTGTGTGTGTGTGATGTGTTCATGTGTGTGTTCATCTGAGCCTCATTGGTCTGTCACTGCTCGTCAATGTCAGAATATTTGAGATGACCAATCAAATCAAAGTAGGCGGGCTTTATGTTCACAGACGCTGAGCGCGAATTTTAACAGTGCAACTCGACGCTTCAGTGTACGGTCAAGTGCGAGATAAGATGTAAGTAGCTAAACTTAACTTAATTTGACAGTTTTTTTAGGTCATAAATGTTAAACGAATGACAAAAAATAATTAGGCAAACTAACATAGTTTTGTCTAATTTCGCCATTTTGAACTGAAAATAGGCCTATGCAACATGTAGCTTAGTGTAATAGTTTAGGCTACTGTCATTGTGAGGGGACAAGAAACATGAACAAAGCCGTTTTCATCATGTTAGGCACAGGATTTATAATGAATGTGTACATATTGAGAATAAAATACAAATTGTAACCTTTAGTTAATTAAAAAAGCCAACTTTAGGAGGGGAAGAGACAGGGCAAGATAAAAACAAAGAGAAAAAGAGTGTGATACTGATTAGGAGAGAAAAATAATCAGCTGCCCACTGACATGGTTTTAAAGCGGTTGTTATCGATTTTTTTTTTTTTGCCTTCACAACATCTTTAAAATGCACATCTAGTTCAGAAAAATCCCAAATTTCCCCCGAACACCCCTAACTAACCTGCCTCAAATTCGGGATCCCAGTGATTATAATACCATGCCATTGCATGGTAATGAAATAAGTTAATAGTAAGCATTAGACCCTAATCTAAAGTGTTACTTTTTAGCTTTTTAATTTTTTTATAAATCATAAAGGAATTATGCTTAGGACACCAAAATGGCTAGCAGCGGCACTGGCTGTCTCTGTGCTGTGATGCGATCGGAAACCAGATTGAAAATTGTTAAAGTATCCATTTGAGCTTAAGAATTTGTTCAGCTGATTGAAGACAACTTTTTCAATGATCTTGCCTATGAAAGGAAGATTTGAGATCGGTCTATAGTTGCTCAAGATGGTCTTATCCAGATTGCTCTTTTTCAGGAGGGGCTTGACAACTGCAGTTTTCAGGGAGTTTGGAAAACTACCAGAGAGAAGTGAGGCATTTACCACTTCTAGGAGATCTGCTTCTAAGCTGTTTAACACACTTTTGAAAAAAGATGTGGGAAGTGCGTCAAGGGCGCAGGTTGATGTTTTAAGGTGCTGTACGGTTTCTTCCAAAATTGTGCCTTCAATTTCTTCGAAAACAGACAAAGTAACTACTTTCTCAGGTTGTGGTCTGATCTGTCTGACCCCAGCGCAACTCAAGGATGAGCTGATCACCTTTCGGATATTATTGATTTTCTCAGAGAAGAAAGAAGCAAACTCACTGCACTTGCTGTCTGAGAGCATTTCACTGGGAATCTGGCTTGGGGGGTTTGTCAGTCTCTCTATAGTAGCAAAAAGTGTGCGTGTGTTGTTTAAGTTTCTGTTTATAATATTCGAGAAGAAGGTCTGTCTAGCTTTGCCTAGTTCAATATTAAAAGCATGGATGCTGTCTTTGTAGATGTTATAATGGACTACAAGCTTTGTCTTCCGCCACATGCGCTCTGCTTTTCTGCATTGTCTTTTCATATTTTGCACAGCTGTTGAGTTTCTCCAAGGTGCTTTTTGTCTACCACTATTCTTCCTGACTTTCACAGAAGCAATATCATCAATTACACTTTTAACTTTTGAGTTAAAAGAATCAAGGAGAAAATCAACAGTCAGCAGATATGCTTGGTTTTAAAGATATAGCCTTCATAAATAGCACACTAGTGTTCTCATTTAAGCATCTCTTCTTGACAGACACAGATCTAGCTTCAATGGCAGGAGAGATCAATATATCAAAGAAAATACAGAAATGATCAGACAGTGCTACGTCCTTAATAACAATCGATGAGATGTTTAAACCCTTACTGATAAGTAAATCTAGAGTGTGTCCACGATTGTGTGTGGGACCATGTACATGCTGAATCAGATCAAACGTTTTTAAAACAGTTTTGATTTCTTTTGCCATATTGGTTTCTGCATTATCTATGTGAATGTTAAAATCTCCAGCAATGGCAAAACAGTCAAACTCTGAGGAAATTGTTGATAGCAGTTCTGTAAAGTCCTCAGCAAAGGCTGGTGAGTATTTTGGAGGCCTGTAAATAATGATAAGTAAAATACGTGGAGCAACTTTTAACACAATACCCAGTTCCCATATACGACATCCATAATGTCGAGTTCCGTAGCCTTGATAGGGAACGTCTCCGGTTACTTTCGTAACCTCGGTTCCCTGAAAGGCAAGGAACGAGACATTACGCTCGCCGCCGTGTTCGCTATTGATTTAGCGTTTTTTGTTCGATTCTGAAGGAAATTGACGCTGCACTTGCTTATATACTGCTACGAAGTTCAGTATTTGCATATTTGCGTCAATTGGCCAGCACTGCTGGCGTTAGCCTATAAGATTTCAGCGGAAGTGAAGGATGAGAGGAGTTCCCATATACGACATCCGTAATGTCTCGTTCCTTGCCTTTCAGGGAACCGAGGTTACGAAAGTAACCGGAGACGTTTCTTCCTGCTTTGATGAAGGGAATTACAAACATCGACATGCAGGTAACAGTTTTACTTTAAATGCAGTATTTTCGGAGCGTATGATATAACGTAATGATATACGACACAAAAGGAAGATGTTATTGTAAGTGTAGCAGGCGCGGATTTATGGGTGGGCCTGGGTGGGCACATGCCCACCCAGATTGACAGGTGGCCCACCCAATCAGATTTAAAATTTTAGATTTCAGATTCAATTTAAAAAAAAATTTTTTTAAAGGGACTGTATGCTACTTTTCCCCCAAAATAAACGTAACAATAGCCTTTTTATTTTACCATTTATGACTCAAACATCTCCTGTTGAGCATACTGACACCTTGTCCGCTCACAGTGGGTGCACCTATAAGCCTGTATCCTATTTTTCCTATTTTCTGTCGGGTCGGATTTTTCCCGCGCTGTCTGCGGATGTGACGTCAAGCGCGTTCATGTTAAACGTTTCAGATCACTCTGCCACCACCGCTTGTCAGCACTTATCTCAAACAATATATGTATTTGACTGTTCTTATCTCTGTAAACATAATGTTGACCTCCTTGCAGCAGATGACTTGTGAAGTGTGCACGTACGAGAGCGAGCAGAAAGGAAGAGCAGTTCTGTTTTTTGGCCACAGGTGTCAGTCGCGAGTTTAAATTTCAGAAAAACGCATATAGCCTCTTTAATAATAATTAATTAATTACTTATGTATTTAATTATAATAGTTTCTTGAGGACATTTACATTTTAAAATATGTACAGTTGCTATGAAAAATAGCTACAAAAGTTGATATGTCGGCATATCATGTGTCAGTCCAGTTACGCTATCACGCAACGTTACTTAGCACCGACAGTTGGCAGTTACGTGCACCTTTAGAAAGTAGCGGGAACCTACCTAAGCTATGGCTAAACAGCTATCATTGACACTCTTTTTTTTTTTTTTTTTTTTTTTTAAACACGTCTAGATGATGACATACTTTTGGACCATGTCATACCCGAAGAGGAGGATGGTCGCGAGACACTTAATGGCTCTGGGAATGCCGGTGAAACTGCCGCATTTTTATTAAGTCATGCTAGCGTGAAGGCTGACGGCGCTGCACTCCACCGACACAGACCGCCACCAGCGTCCAAAGAGACAACCGCGATGCCATCGGATCTATCGGCATTGGAGGAACCTGCCACTCAGCCAAAGCTGTCAACATTTCCAGCTAACTTACTGTTATAAGTGGAAAACCACGCTCATTCAACAGCAACTGGTATGAGAAATTCAAATTAATTCGCGAATTTGGACGTGTCATTATCGGATGTGTACTTGTTGTGTGATTATCCCGGCAGCTAGGACATCCCTCAGGATTTGTGTCAACACAGAAAACATTTAATCACTGGATAGGTTTTTTCGTTTATTTAAAGTGTGGTTTATGTCAGCTGAATGGGCGGAACGCTTTTCAGAGAAGATAAGGTATTTTAGCACAAGAATTCACACCCAGCGGTAATTCAGGAAAAAAATATATCCGAATGCTCCACATGAAACTATGGTCTTCCGACCTTTTACCGTCGTGTCGATTTATTTTGATTAATATGTGCCAGGGAGAGAGAGCAAGACAGCGCTTAGAGACGGTGAAGCCTTGTTTAGAGAAAGAGTGCGCGCGCGCGACCGGGGCTCTCTCTCTCTCTGCTCATTTTTCAGTTGCGCCCTGTCACACGCACAGCAGTTCGTCTACATTACTCACCGATCAAATAAGACTATGCCGGGACAAAAATTCGCTTTGGAGCAGGAGCGAATCGATAAAAGGACTCGTTAACGTCGAGGGCATACAATATCGATGGTTCATAAAACTCTCGAGTGGAACCGGTTTTCAATTCACATCCCGCAAACACAACAACTCCGTCATGTCCGTAGCCATCATGCCAGATATTTTATAACATTACAAAATGCAATTGTAATAATTTTTTTATTACATTACAATTTTAGTATGAACATTCACCCGCCACTGGGGCGGATTGGATAGCCTTTTAAGATTTACTCGCCAAACGGAAAATCTACCGGTGCTTGGCGGGTGTTAATTTCGGACCCTGCGTGCGCGCACTGACTTACCGTTGTGATAGTCTACATGCGCCATGCGAGTTGCGTGTAATGACAGATGATGACCTTATGGTTTAAAGCAGGCGGGAGGGCTGACTGACATGAGTAGCCTACAAGGAATAGGCCTATTTAAATTCACTACCGATCTGCTATAGCTGACATATTTATCAGGCGTGAATAAGCTTAAAAAACCGAGGCCCCTCCATATATTCACCAGGCCCACCTATTAATGACAGTCTGTATCCGCCACTGCAGTGTAGTGTAATTGAGTGTAATTAATAACCATGAGCTGCTGTTGAAGAAATCGTTGGTTTCACTTTCAGAAAACCAAAACACACCTTTGTTGTATTATGTCTTGAGAATCATTAAATAACTTTCAGTATATTTTTATTGTGCAAATGGTAACTGTTATCGGTTGTTATGAAGTGTAAAGGTAGGCATTTATCATTGTTGCATTCATTTAAAGGTTGTTTTACAAATTTCTCAAGTGTTTGTTTTGTTGTCATTAAAACGGTTGTTAAATTCTAAGATATATTTGAGAATATCAGTGTAGATCGATGCTCGGATACACAGAAAAACAATAATTTAGTTCTTTCTTTTTTAACATTAGAATGAACAATACTTCTACAGCATTTATTATTAAGTTCAACATTTACTATTATTACATTATTAAAATCAAATGTTGTATTTGTTAACAAACGTTACTGTGAACCGACATGAACAAACAATGAACAGCTGTATTTGTATTACCTAACATTGATGAATAAATACTGTAACAAATGTATTGCTAATTTTTAGTTCATGTTAGTTAATACATTAACTAATGTTAACAAATTAGACCTAATTGTAAAGTGTTACCATATTTTCAAACAACAGCATGTTAAATATTAACATATTTTTCATTTTAAGCAATGTACAATCAATATGCAATTATTGATACTATTAATACTAGCAATAATACATATTGTACATGTAGTGTAGTAATAATCTTATTACTGATTAAGTAAAATCAGTGTTATCTCTCGCAGGATGATGAAGAGACAGACGTCAGGAGTCAGAGAAAGATCCACTAAAGACTGAAGTTGAACAGAATATGAACATGTCCAGCAGAGGTCCATATCAGTCAGTCATTTCTGGTTTAGATATTAACAGCTGGAGAAAACTATCAGAAAATTACGAGAGGTTCAGTTCAAACAGCTCATCATATACACAACCATTGGTTACATTAAACAGAACAGCAGAATGTGTTGTGGAAAAATGCATACATGAAGTATGATAAAACCTTCAGAAAAACCAACATCAAATAATTAATTTATAATAAAATACATAATCCTTTCCTTATTTAGTTGTACTTAACGAGCATCACACAGATGAACACATGAGCGGATTCCCTCCATCACTGATATAAACATAGAGAGATGAAGACAGATGATGAGGAGGAAACACATGTGAATCACATTTAAATGCTCATGCTTACTGGATTATCCACTCATATATTCATATTACAGCTTTTCATTTAGTTAAATGTAGTTATTAGTTCTGATCTGCAGCTTTAACATGCTCTCATATAAAAGAAGCTGAGAGGGAGAAAAACTTGCTGGATTATGGGTTATTTTAATAAAACTGTTTGAATTACACGTTATATTACACTTTTAATGTGCTTAGTCTTCTGCTACACCTTAAAATGTTCATGCAGTAACACCTTTAGAGAATCAATACATTTGATCCTATTTTTTACCTGTTTTATGACCTGATCAATTATTTTCTTGTATTGAGTTGTCAAATGTAAGTGTTTTTGTTTCAGCAGCTGTTGTCTGTGGTTCGTCTCGCAGGAGAAGAAAAAGCAAAGTGTCACCATTATGTTCAGTTATATTCAGTTCATAGACTTTTTAGTTTGTTTTCATTCCTCACATGTGTTTCCCGCCACTGATCAGTCACCATGGACACTCATCACATTCATCACTGCTGCTAATCGCCACTGTGTATTTAAGTTCCTGTCTGTGTCCCGTCTAGTGTCCGGTATTGTTTGTGCACGCTGTCTTGCCTGCTGGCTGTGTTTCTGAGTTATTTATTAAACTAACTTGTTACCATTCAGTCATCTCCGTCTTCCCTTGGATCTAATCGTGACACGAAGACAGTAACAGTAAGATTATTATTGCCAGTTTTACTCACTTCAAAACAACATTTTAAATTCAAATTCTGAATGATGATGTTGATACATTAAAACAAAAAATCTTACTGTCATAACATGTTATTCTCATGTGTGTGTTTCAGTGAGTGATCTGAGGATTGTTCTTCTGGGGAAGTGCGTGTCAGAAAACAGTCGAGTGGGAAACTTCATATTAGGAAGAGCAGCGTTTGACAGTGAAGCTCCTCCAGATGTTGTAGAGAGAGTCGGAGGAAGACTGAAGGACAGACGTGTGATGGTCATCAACAGTCCTCAGCTGCTCCAGACACACATCTCAGATCATCAGATCACACAGAGCGTGAGAGAGTGTGTGTATCTGTCTGATCCAGGACCACATGTGATCGTTCTGCTCCTCAAAATGAGCAGTGTTCAGCAGAAGATCAAGAGTGTGTGGAGAAGGTGCTGGACTCTTTCTCTGAGCGGGTTTATCAACACACCATGGTGCTCACCACACAAGAGCCGACTGAAACCAACGACATCCTACAGAAAATCATTCAGAAATGCTTCAACAGACACTTCAGTCTTAAGGGAAACAGCTCTCCTGATGATCTTCTGCAGACGTTTGAGGACATTGAGCAAAAGAATGATTTACCGCACCTGGTTTGTGCTGAAGTTTCACAGTATTTCACAATGAAGCAACAGGACACAGAAAGACGTGAGTGTGATGATATTTGAGGGTTTCTAGTGATAAATGAACAGTTTTTTAACTGTTCTTCTATCAGTTTCAGATGAAGAGAAGCTGAATCTGGTTGTGTGTGGGAGCGACGGCACATTAAAATCCTCCATATCAGAGCTGATCCTGCAGCAGACAGACAGAAGATCAGACGTGGATCTTCATGGTCGTGTGATCAGTCTGGTGGAGCTTCCAGCTCTGTTCAACACTCGGCTCTCAGAGGAGGAAGTGATGCGTCAGACTCTCCGCTGTGTGTCTCTCTGTCATCCTAGAGTTCATGTTTTCCTCCACATTGTTCCTGATGCTCCAATCAATAATGAAGACAAAGCAGAAATGGAGGAGATCCAGAGGATCTTCGGCTCCAGAATCAACAAACACATCATGATCCTCAAAATGCAGAATTCAGAGCATCAGACAGAGGAACTCAATGAAGAAACAAAGACTGTTATTGAGGGTTTTGAAGGTCGACATCATTTCTTTGGTCCCAACACACAAGTGTCCACATTGATGGAGAACATTGAGAAGATGCTGGAAGAAAACAGAGGAGAGTTTTTCTCCACATAGACATTTCTGGAGGCACAGATGAAAAAACTGATGAAATATGAAGAGATGAAGAAGAAAATTCATTCACAAGAGACACTTTTACTGTCACAATGTAATGACCAGAAAATGAGTCTTAAACTGCAGCATGAAAAATTACAAAATGATTTGAATTATTACATTTGTATGATAGATTTTGAACTGTACTATGTTTGTATTGCAGGTTTTCTGGGATCCACAGCGGAAGGCATCAAGGCGTGAGATGTTGGCCTGGACTGATGTACCTGTACACCACACTGACCTCTGCTTTTGCATGGATGGCTGATTACTACCGTGTTCTGTATAGGTTTTATTATAGCAAAACTGAGCACCTGTGACAGTGGAATCTGTAGGTGCAAAGTAGTCAGACATCAGTACATTTAAAGTCACAGAGAGAAAGGTTTTTTTTTTTTATAGAAGTTTCAGACTTTTTTCTCTTTCACAAAAAACACTGCAGTTACAGCTTTTCAAATTCTTCATTGGAGGTGCACAAATACTTTTCTTTTTTCAAATCAGAAAAGTAAGAAATGTATGCTGACATTTAAGGGGCGGCCACACAGGGGGTTTGAGCATATGTGACTGTGAATAAAAAGTGAAGTGTGACCACATGAGAATAGCCAAACAGTATAGATGATCACAAAATTATACACCAAGAAATGTGCATAATTGGCCAAAATGTTACTGTTTATCAACAAAAATATGACCCTATGAGTTTGGTAATTTGTAGAATTGTGCACCTGCAATGAAGAATTTAAAAAGGTGTAACTGATGTGTTGTGTTTGTGAGAGAAAAAGGAAAGAAAAAGAGGTTTGCAACTCATAAAACATTTTCTCGAAGACTATAATACAGTGTCAATATTATTAACTACTATTTATTTTGTATAAAATCGTATCGGTCAAAAGTTTAGAAACATTACTATTCTGCTTATCAAGCTTGCATTTATTTGACAAAAAAACAAACAAACAAACAAAAAACAGTAATATTGTGAAATATTATCATAATGTAAAACAGCTGTTTTCTATGTTTCTGTTTTCTATGTGAAAATATAGTAGTGTAATTTATGTGTATAATATTATATCATGTAACACTGAAGACTGGATTAATGATTCTGAAAATTCAGCTTTGCATCACAGGATTAAATTATATTTTAAAGTATATTAAAATAGAAAAACAGTATTTTAATTATATTAATATAAAACCTTCTTCATTTAAATGTTTATAAACCTGTTTGTACACTGTTTTTGCTGTTGTTTGTGCTTTGTTCTATAGTAAATGAACTGAATTAACCAAATACTGAGTCTGTATCTTTCGTATGTCGTTGAAAAGTCTCAAAAATAGTTTTGGGCAAATGAGGACAAGTTAAATTAGACCACTGCTTGTCCGCCCATATTAATTAAAACTAGGGCTGTCAAACGATTAATCGCGATTAATCACATCCAAAATAAAAGTTTGTGTTTACACAGAGGTGGGAAATCCAGGGGCCAATGAGTAGAAGTCCTGCCATATGTTTATTCCACCCATAAACTCAGTCAGCTGATTTCACTATAGTTCTGTCTCCTGTCTGAATTAGCAAATCCAGGAGATTGGAACAAAATACTGAGGAGGACTTTGACTTTCTGAACCTGGACTTTACACCTCTGCATAGCAATGCCACATGACAGCCAAGAGCAAAGAAATAAACCCGAACTGGACCTTATCGTAGCCAAAAACTCTTGTGTATATTAAATATGGAGTAATTTCAGCCACAAATCTAAGAGAAAAGAAGACATTAAATCTGTGAAGATCTCAGCAGAGGAGGATTAAACAACTCCACAAACAACATTACCAGCTTCACTTATTACTAACCAGACTGACTTTATTTCTGTCAGACGTGTAAAGTATTTGGGCCATTGGGGAATATGTATTCAATATTTAGCAATTACAAATTAATAACTATTGATACGGGTTTGACCCAGATAACAATACATGTTAAAAATCACCCGGCAAAGGGGTTACGTTGCCAATCTGTTATGAACGACCGAATATAATGGATGTATAATCAATTATTCATACAGATCGGCAAGATAGATCAATTGTATTTATCAATAATCAAATCATAACGAATTATAATTCAATATTCATATACAAATCGTCTGGAATATATAGATTCTCAGGATACTCCTCAATGGAATTAATTATTATCGAATAATCTGTTTGTCCAGCAAACTGGTCATGGATCTTCATCAATTTCCACAGAGAAATTACCTTTAAGAGACTCGCAGGAAGAGACGATCTTTACGGCCGTAAAAGATAGCTCTCCTGTTTCGTCACAATACTATTTAAAGTATTATACCATTTCAAAGCTTATAGCTGATCGAAACATTTAAGTGATTTGAAGTATGAGCACAGGCAGAATCAATCAATGAATATATGTATTTAATAAAGGTGATTACGTATACGGTTAATAAACGTTACAAGGAATAAGTGTATTTACAAACACAATAAAACATCGAGGAAGGAGAATGCATATAGAAAGAGAGAGAGAGAGAGAGAGAGAGAGAGAGAGAGAGAGAGAGAGAGAGAGAGAGAGAGCTGGTGAGTTTGGCAAAATTCATCAGACACAGAACCGTTAAGAGAGACAACTAGTCAAATCGTACCCTAATTAGGGCAGGCAATCTTAGCAGTATTAAGATCTCGGTAGGAAACGAATACTTGCTGATCTCTCGTGTACGTGTGTGTGTGTGTTCCGAACCCGGTCAGAGGTCCTTTCCGGCGCGCCCGTGTGGCGGGATGTTCAAATCGTCCGTTGAAGGTGTTGCCCAAAGAAATGATTCAAACTAAGTTCATTTCACTCGCCGGTGAGAATGAACAAAGGAGAATACAAAAAGGAAAATAAAACTGAACTAGACAAACAAAGGAAAGATGGGTCATCGCATGAACACGAGGTCCCGATGGACCAAGGAGTCACATGATGAAGGAAGGGAGAGTCCAGAGTGTGAGCGAGCGAGAGAGTCAAGCGCGCGTCACATGTTGGAGGAAGAGCAGTCCAGGGTACCAGCCAGAGAGGGAAGAGAGAGACAGGAAGAGCGAGTCCAGTTCTCTTTAAAGGAACTGGAGTCCACACCTCTGAGGTGCGAACTGGCCAATGACATTCAACGAGACTCTTGGCGGCAAAATTCTCTTTGTCTTGTCAAAGCTAAATTATGGCCGCATTCACAGGTTTTACGATCAGTCAGAATTTGTTCAGAATAATTTAAAAGATGGTAAAACATAGTAAAATACATTTTATGGCTTGTTCAATTACATAAATGACCTTGTCAGCTCACTAGGATCCTGGACATAGGAAGAAAGACATTTAAGGAGAGTTATATTGCAGAGTTACATTAAAAGCATAATTAACTGCACTTGCAGTTTGTTTTAAACTAACACACACTCATAGATCCCTTCATAGGACCTGGGCAATCAACAAACATAACAACATATCAAATATACCTCAGTAAATGTCTTTAAATGAGGAGAGTAGTTAAAGTTAATATATGTGTGTGTGTTTGTATCTGCGTGCATTGAGCATCCAACAGGGGGGGGGGGGGGGGGTTCTCTGGAATTCCTTTGAAGCTTGGATTACGTGAGTGGGAGAATGCAGGGTTAGTCTCTGGCGAGTGTTCCAGGGTCGTAAAAGTGTTAGAAGCAGACTTATTGGCACCAAAGTCCAGTAATTTTCATTAATCCTAAAGACTTTGGGTTTTAGGACGAATGTGCTTTATTTGCGTTCAGGACAGAGTCATGGATTTACCCCAGATACCTTACAGACGTCTACAAAATTTTTATTGAGAATTAACAGAGGTTTAACTCTAATGCTTTCATTTGAAGTTACCATAACAGTGAG
The DNA here is from genome assembly GCA_029959095.1 of Rhinichthys osculus. Classification (NCBI taxonomy): domain Eukaryota; kingdom Metazoa; phylum Chordata; class Actinopteri; order Cypriniformes; family Leuciscidae; genus Rhinichthys; species Rhinichthys osculus. The sequence goes on from JARWKJ010000002.1 coordinate 54,594,590, forward strand.
CAGTGTTTCCATTAGTTGGGCTCTTAAATCTTATTATATATTTTGTTTTTTTTTGGCTGCTGTGACAGTGTGTATGTCAAACACATTTTCAGCAGCAAAGACAGCTAAAGTGAAATGAGATCAGGTGATCATGGTTAGCTGTTGATGGTTTTACAATCATCATGAAACAGACTGATTCACTGAGGTATTTTAATCTAACAATTATGTTGTTCCACTAATATATTCACATCACAAACCCTGTGTTACTGCAGCATGAGATCTAGCAATCGTTTTTAATCTTTTAACAAACATGAAATAAAAATTTGGTCTATGCAGACACACACAGATATCACCAATCAGCGTATGAATCTCAACAATGGTGACAATCACAAATATTTAGATAAACAGAATAATTCAGAAAATCCCTGAAAAGCTACTTATTCACAACAAAAACAACAGCAAAAAATAAAAGCAAATATTTAGAATCAAACAAAATAGGACAATTCAGCTTTTTTATTCATGTTGCAATGCATGCTGGGAGTTTTGTACTATGCTGGTACCCAGCATGCATTGCAGCAAAGTACTTTTGAATGTCACCATTGTTGAGATTCATACGCTGATTGTTGATGTCTGTGTGTGTCATATTAAACTAATTTTTTCGTGCTCATTTTTGTTAAAGTCTTCTAACTTATTGTTATAATATCGCTGGATCTCATGCTGCAATAACACAGGGTTTGGGTTGTGAAAAATTATTGATGTGACACCATAATTGTTAGATTAAAATACCTCAGTGAATCAGGTTATTTCATGAAGATTATAAAGCCATCAACAGGAAACCATCATCACCTGACCTCATTTCATTTTAGCTTTCTTTGCTGCTGCAAATGTGTTTGACAAACACACTGGCACAGCAGGCAAAAAAGACAAAAGATATAATAAGAGTTAAGAGCCCAACTAATGGAAATACTAATCACTGATATGGTGACTTCAAATGAAACGCATTAGAGTTAAACCTCTGTTAATTCTCAATAAAACTTCTTTAATAAAAATAAAGTCAGTCTGGTTAGTAATTAGTGAAGCTGGTAATGCTGTTTGTGGAGTTGTTTAATCCTCCTCTGCTGAGATCTTCACAGATTTAATGTCTTCTTTTCTCTTAGATTTCATCTGAGGCTGTGGCTGAAATTACTCCATATTTAATATACACAGAGTTTTTGGCTACGATAAGGTCCAGTTCGGGTTTATTTCTTTGCTCTTGGCTGTCATGTGGCATTGCTATGCAGAGGTGTAAAGTCCAGGTTCAGAAAGTCAAAGTCCTCCTCAGTATTTTGTTCCAATCTCCTGGATTTGCTAATTCAGACAGGAGAGATAACTAATTAGTGAAATCAGCTGACTGAGTGTATGGGTGGAATAAACATATGGCAGGACTTTTACTCATTGGCCCCTGGATTTCCCACCTCTGAAGGCTCCTAATATTCAAATGAATTATTCTCAAACCTTTATTTCCTTCTATCGTATTTCCTGAAAATATAATAGCAACAAGTCAAAACAAGAGAGTTGGATGAGAGCAGTGAAAGAGCAACAGCCACACATCAGATAAACACAAACATTATTCATAACACATAGCAACACACATAAAGCTCAATACACACACCATAAACACATACCAACAAAAACACACACAGGACAGTAAAACATGATAAATAAAGACAAAAACAAAAATAAGCTGCATAATAAAACAACATACAGCTCAGCCTGCTTAGCTCAAAAGTAGAGGCAAGAATGAACAGCACCAAGAAAAAATTTATTTACCAAGAAAAATATTTTTTTGGTGCACTGTAAAAAAAATCCTAATTTTACAGAAAATAACTGTGATTTTTTGATGATCATTTTCTTTCATTTTAAATTGTACTCAAAACACTGTAAAATAACAAATAATATCTGTCAAATAAAAATTCAGCTGTTATTTTAGGTATTGTGACATTAATGACAAATTGCAGTAATTCACATTTTTATACAGGAAATTGATTGTATTTTTCATACAGTATTTTTTCTGTTTTCTTAAATTTCATAAAAATGTTTGTAAAATTACAAATATAATCTGTAATTAAACAGTAACAAAACAGTTAAATGATAAAACGGTCAAATGACTGGCAGCCCCCAAAAAACTGTAACATTAAAGTAAAAAATCCTAAATGAAATAAACTGAAAAACACTGTGATAATTCAGGATATACCTGTAAAATAACAATCATATACCTTCAGTGGAAAAAAAAAATCGTAAAAAAAGGGTCAAATGACTGGCAGCTACGGCTGCCAAACAAAAACCATAAAATTAAAGTAAAATCTTCTAATTCAAATAAAACAAAAACACACTGTTATTTCACAGGTATTCCCTGCATTATTATGATCATTTACCTTCATTGTAAAAAAATCGTTAAAAAAAAGGGTCAAATGACTGGCAGCTACGGCTGCCAAACAAAAACCATATAATTAAAGTAAAATATCCTAATTTAAATAAAGTGTAAAAAACTTTAATAGAAATGTGATGTCACCATGATTGAGATCAGTGTTTGCTTTAGTTGGGCTCATGACTCTTGAGTTTCAACATTACTTTTCTCTGGTTGCTTTAACTGTGTTTTGATGCACATTTATTATGGCAATAATTGCAAGAGAAAATATAAGATGATCTTGGTCATTTATTGATGATTTTATAGTCATCATATGATGATCTGATTCATTGATATGACAGTGAAATCTCTATTGGCTGTGAATACATTATATATAGATGGAATTTAGTGTTACACAAAGTTATACTTTTTTTCACATGACTTGTTGAAATATTGTGTGATCAGTATTAATGCAATCTCAAATTAAAAAAAAAAATATATTCTACATACATTTTTTTGAGTTGGCTTATTTTGTTAGGAGTATGGAGACATCAAGAATCAACATATGAATCTAAACAATGGTGACTATCAACAAAACATTTTTGTGACTTTATAATAGGTCCGAATTTTTTTTCATTGTCACCATTGTTGAGATTAATACGCTAATTCTTGATGCCTGAGTGAGTCTGTATGATCCTGTCAGAACATTTTTTGCATAATGACTTCATAAAATCTTATATCAAAACATTATAGGATCTTCTATAGCAATACTGGCATCCTAAATTAACAATTAACATTTTACAACTTATTCAGTCATTAAAAAGTCATACCAATCAGGTGGTATCAATACAGCAGACAACTGCTTGATGAATATTATCACTATTAAGTGACCAACATCATCTGATCTGAGTTTCTCTCGATTTCCTACATTAAGAAATATGCATCAAAGACATGCAGTTAAGAGAAAAACTAATGTTTATATATGAAGGGTCAAGAGCCCAACTAAAGCAAACACTGACCTCTATCATGGTGACATCAAACTTTATTATTTTCAATAAAATATCAACTTCTAAACCTCTGTTATTTCTCAATAGGAATGTTAGTATGAAAGAAGTCTGGATTGTAATAAGTGAAGATGCTGAGATCTTGAGACATCTGTTAGTGTTTAATGTTCTGCTGGGATGTAAAGTGTTTCTGTATGGTGTGTTTTGTGTGTCACCATTGTGTTGAAGAGTAGAGCCTGAGCTTCAGTCCAGGATGAGCAGAGAAACACTGATGAAATGTTGTGTGTTGCTTTATTTAACAGACAGTAACTGTGTAGTTGCTGATGACATATAATCAGTAAATCATGCGTGTAGTTTATAGCAAGATATTTACTTTTTACAGTGAATATGTTTTTTAGTAAAAATTCAGTATATATATATATATATATGTGAAAGAACAGTGTTTCTGTTAAAAAGCTTAATGAAGATTTCTGCAATAGTATTTATTATTTAAATTAGGATATTTTACATTCATTTTATGTTTTTTGTATGGCAGCCATTGCTGACAGTCATTTTACCTTTTTTTCACAGTGAAGGTATTTGATCATAATAATTCAGGAAATAACTGTAAAATAACAGTGTTTTTCTGTAAAATATTTAAGCACAAAGTTTGGAAAAGTTTTTTGCACTCAATTTAAATTAGGATATTTTACTTTATTTTTACGTTTTTTGTTTGGCAGCCAGTCATTGACCGTTTTTTTACGATTTTATTTTTTACAGTGTGGGCTACATACTAATTCATTTGAATGTTTTATCAATTGACATCCATAAATCATAATAATAACAATGAACTAAAGAATATAAATTATATTTCTTTCCAATTTAAAAGTCAAAAGTCAAACCTCCAATTTAGCACTTTACGACAGCAGCGGCTCAAGTAAGCTACTCGAGTTTACAACAGTTAACGACAAACAAAACAAAAAGCTACAGAAACACCCAGTAGTAGTCCATAGATCTATCACCCCGGAGCAACTCGATACTGAAGGTGGGAAAATACCCAAATTTAGGAAAAGAAAAGTTCATATTGATCGATAACGTTATGCTACAGTTAGCTTCAGATATCAAGGAGAGTCAGTGGAGAGATCAGTAAGGAATACTTCAACCTCTTTAGGAGATTGGAAAAGGTTTACCTTGCCATCATGGATTACTTTCAGCGTGCACGGGAAGATCAGTGAATATTTAAAGTCCAAACCCCGAAGCTTTTTCTTTACCGGGTCAAACTGCCGTCGCTTCGCAGTAAGAGCAGTGCTGAAGTCAGGGTAGATATGAATCCGTGATCCATTGAACACAAGCTCGTTTTTATCCCTTGAGAGCTCCAGAATCTTTAACTTGTCCTGGAAATGAAGAAATTTAACCAGGATTGGCCTTGGTCTGGTGGAGTTGAACTTATCAAAGAGAGGAGTGCGATGACACCGTTGAATAACCAGAGGAGCAGGGAAATTCTCCATGCCTAGGAGCTGCGGTATCAGGCGATTCATAAAGCTGTAGATATCCCCACATAGCAAAATTATTTCGGCCCAGATCTGGCCCACATCTGGCACTTGTGGCATGCGGATCTGGCCCACATGCAGCATTGAATGACGGCCCTTGGATGGCCCAGTCCTGTTTGCCAGATCTGGGCCACAAGCAGGCCATAGCAATGCCACATGTCAGCCAAGAGCAAAGAAATAAACCAGAACTGGACTTTATCTGAGCCACAAAATCGGTGTATATTAAACATGGAGTCATCTCAACCTTAATAAGCCTGTTAACAAGCAGAATCACTGAAGGAAAGAAGAGAATATAAAAAGAGATGAGCAGAACAAGAACTGACACGGTTCAGGAGCAACCGAACTAAGACCACCTCTTCCAGGTAGTCTTGGGTTCGGTACCCCAGTGCACACCCGGGTCCACATGACAGCGTTCACATTAGTGATTTTTCATGCGAACTGTGCCCCATTCCGAGCTAAACTGCCAGTGAGAAAGGGTCATTGATAAGTTTGATTTTTCAGATCACAGCATGATTATGCCAAAACATAACCAACAATATCAGATCACACTTTTCTTTGTTTATTTGACTGTTATAAATCAATAACAGCAGACAAACATAATTTAAAGATGAAAGTATAAGGGTCAAGAGTCCAACTAAAGCAAACACTGATCGCTATAACGGTGGCTTACAATTTGTGATTTTCTCCTTCAGTGATTCTGCTTGTTAACATCAGGTGTCTTCAATAATGCTCAATCATCACTAAATTAATCACTTAATTATCTCATTAACTTTAACACTCTTGAGTGTTAATTTAACACTCATATCTGCATCATATCTTCCATCTGAAAGCAGGTGAAGGCGATTTACTACTAATCAAGGAACCGGCTTTACTGACGAGATGCGCATAACAATGTGATGCGATATATCACCCAGCCCTATACACAGCCATATAAATCAGCCTTTCTCAGAGGATTCACAGAGAGACAGTGAAATGGCAGGTGTTGTCCACCGCCACCACCACTTTGCCAGGAGAGGATACCGTCAAAGGGTGTATGTTGAACGTACCAAGCCACTGGAGCAATACACCACTGAGGAGCTGTATGTCCGGATTCGCTTTGGGAAGGCTGATATAGAGTACCTTGTGAACCTTCTCAGGCCAAAACTTCAACACAGAACCCAAAGGAGTCACGGTCTGTCTGTGGAAGACCAGATCCTCCTTGCTCTCCGATTTTATGCATGTGGGACTTTCTGTTGTTGGTGATTATATGGGAGTGGTGAAATCAGTTGTGTGTGATGTGGTGAGAGATGTGTCAATCGCACTGGCCAGCCTGGTCAATGAATTTGTTTCTTTTCCAAAGGACAACCGGATTGCCCAGGCCAAGCGCAGCTTTTTTCTTTTGGGGAATATGCCCAATACTATTGGAGCAATCGACTGCACACGTGCATATACAAGCACCTCGTGAGAATGAATGGGAGTTTATAAACAGAAAGGGGAGGCACAGCATCAATGTCCAACTTGTGTGTGATGATGACCTCATCATCACCAACTGCGTTGTCAAGTGGCCTGGGTCTGTCCATGATGCACGCATCCTGAGGGAGAGCGCTCTATATAGAGACCTCCAAACCAACCGACCGGATGGCATAATATTAGGAGACAGTGCCTACCCACTCCTACCATGGCTGATGACTCCTTTTCTAACAGCAAATACACCGGCGCAGGCACGCTTCAACACTGCTCATTGCAGAGCAAGATGTGCAATTGAGCGTTTAAATTGAGTTCTTAAGAGACGCTTTGCATGCCTCAACTACCTGAGAGCGGAACCACAGAAAGCATGCAACATAACCCTTGCCTGTATTGCCCTGCACAACATCGCTACTAAGCGCAATGTCCCTGTCTGTGCTGACAATGATGCACCTGAGCCCCTTGGAGACCCTAACCAACCTCCTGCATTCTGCCAGAACGAGCAAACAGGACGTGCAACAAGGGACGCAATAGTTAGACACTATTTCTGATTTGGATTTGTTTTGGATTTCAAAAATCAGTGATTGCCATTCTTCGCATTTTTTTGGTTATTCTGTAATCATTGCATGCATCACTAATAAATATTCTAAAAACAAAAATATTTTCGATTGTGATGAATATATATATCAATTAGTGACAGAATACAATTTATTGTTTTTGGTCAATTTTGACAGCTTTTGGGAGTATTTTATGAGGCCAAACTCTTTCTACTTTGCTGTAGGCCTATACTGAAAGGTTGAATACGTTAAACCCTACCTAATCAATGTAGCCTGACGGATGAACAAATAAAATTAAAACCTTATGAATAAATAGGATATCTTGTAAGATACTGCATGATCCAAATATAGTATTATTTGAGACATTTTTACAGTTTTCATTACATTTTGGGCATGAAATCCACGCTGAATCCACCCTTCTGATGGGATCAGTTTAATCCAGATTTTTTGGATCAAAAAGTGATCCAAATCCTATAAAAAAGTTCTGAAAAACCAAATCTAAAGGTTTGATCCGGATCAAAACCAAGATTGGATTACGTGATCTAATTTGATTATGTAATCCGTTTTTTTCTTTTGAAAAACCCATTTTCAAGATTTGATCCAATCCGTTATCCAAAATGCTAGTAGATTACTTTTGAAAAACTGGGCCCTGGGGAAAAAAAAGAAGCCTTGTCAGATCTGCAGTGATGAAATGTTTCAGCTCAAAAACATTAATCAGATGTTAACAAATTTTGTGTAAAAACGATATTTAAACCCGTTGATCACTGACACAGCAGCAGCTGTTATAACTGATCTCAGAGCAGCTGCTGTCTGGACAACAGGAGGAATGCTGCACATGCGCAGTTTTTGCAGGCTTTTGTGCGTTGACATTAACGTAGAGCGCTGCTTAGAGGCACAACAGTGTAATGGAATGATGAGGAAACTATATTCAGTGAATAATGAACAAACATGCTTAACATTCTTGTAAGGGATAATTGACTCCACATAGTTAAAAATCCAGTGTTAAATTAACACTCACTGGAGTTTTTGCTGTGCAGAAAAACAAAATGTAAAGTTAATAGATTAAGGGTCCAGAGCCCAACGAAAGCAAACACTGATCACCATAACGGTGTCTTAAAATATTCTCCTTTAATGATTCTGCTTGTTAACATCAGGTGTCTTCAATATTGGTCAATCATCACTCAATTAATAACTTAATTATCTCATTAACTTTAACGCTCTTGGGTGTTAATTTAACACTGAGTCTGGAGCCATATAAACTCCCAGGAGAGTTAGGGGGCTTTCACACTGGCAGTTTAGTTCGGAACGGGGCACGGTTCGCATGAAAAATCGCTAATGTGAACGCTGTCATGGGACCCGGGTGCGCACTGGGGTACCGAACCCGAGACTACCTGGAAGAGGTGGTCTGAGTTCGGTTGCTCCCGAACCGTGCCGCGGTTCGCGTGAATGTGAAAGCAACACGGACTTGGGTGCGCACTTGTTCAGGAAGTAAAGTAACCTGCACATGCGTTTTTAGCTTATTGTGATGTATTTAGTTAAATAAAACGCTTGTAAGGGATGATAGTGTTGATGATTTACCTTGGATACGAGCGAGAGTGAGCCTCCGTGCAGTGTATTCGTGCATTGCGCGTGGAATCAGGGCAACAAAGTTGGAAATCCACTGTCTCCTAAAAAGAGTCCGTTTGTAAGCAGCAGAAGTCCACCTTATGTGACACACGCACAGTAAACCTGTAGTGTTCACTCAACTGCGCATAATAGCAGCGAATTAATAAAAAAACCCACAATATTGACCCACGTTCTGTTTTCTATCATGCGCCGTGCACGTTTGCGATGACGTCATATGCACGCAAACGCACCAGGGTTCGATAGAATCAAGTTGTGTGTGAAACCAGACCAACGCTGCGGGGGACGCCGGGAACAAACGCGCTCGGGCTCAGACCGCAGCAAACGAGCCCAGTGTAAAAGCCCCCTTAATTTAACACTGGAGTTTTTGCTGTGCAGGCCGTTTAATTATTAGAAAATAATGCACATCTGAGGTGGTAATGAAGCAGAATGGTCGTTACACCTCAGGTGTACATTATTTTCTAATAATTTAACGAACCAGAGTCAATTATTATGCTTATAATCGATCCAACTGCTACCATTCTCCTATCAGACCTGGAGGATATACGTGGCATTACTGCTCGGCCAGAGTTGTATAGTCCAGGGGTCAGAAAGTAGAAGTCCTGCCATGTGTTTATTCCACTCATGAATTCAGCCAGCTGATTTCACTAATGCCGTGTTCAGACTGCACGATTTTATTCCCGATTTTGGCTCACCGACAGGTTTTGAGAAATCGCCGACAAATGCCGAAATCACAGGCAAATCGGTGCTTGTTCACGCGAGTGACAATCACGCAGTGCGAGTGACAATCACGCAGTGTGAATGAGCAAAGAGGCGATCTGAGAGAATCGCCGACGCCCGTGAGATAGGCCTATTTGGCATGCTAAATATCTGGACCTGTCGGCGATTCACAATCCTGCTGTGTGAATGTGTTCTTCTGACTGAAAACTACATCGGCGATGACCGACAGCCAATGAGAGAGCAAGATACAGGGAGGAGGAGGAGGAGGAGTTATAGAACAAAATATCAGTATTTTAATAGATAGGCCTATATTTACAATTATATCAAACAGAAACAAAGCACAAACATTTGCATGACCAGCAGCAACAGCAGGACATTTGCAAAATTATTTATTTACCCCTAGCTCTCTTTGCAAAACACAGTCCTTGCTCTCCTCTTCTTCCCAACCATTTCCTGCATAAACTGTTTTTTTTTTTTTTTCATTTTCGCTACAAATCAGTGCACAGACAATTTCTAGGCTATCATTTTTAATAAAAAATTCAGTGTCGCGCGAGAACTCCGGTCTCACGCACGCGTGATCTTCCGTTATTTCCTATCACTTCTCGGTTTGTTTGGTTGTGAAACGTAGTTTGCGGACCAGGTAGAAGTTGTCGGCGATTCTTTCTTTTGTAAGTCATGCAGTGTGAAACCTCCTGTCGCCGATCCATCGTGCAGTGTGAACACAGCAGCAACTGAATGTTACCCCAGATAGTCATGCAGTGTGAAAACAACAGTGACCCGATTATTTTGAAAATCGTGCAGTCTGAACTCGGCATAACTAGTTCTGTCTCCTGTCTGAATTAGCAAGTCCAGGTGATTGGAACAAAATACTGAGGAGGACTTTTACTTTCTGAATGTGGACTTTACACCTCTGATTACATGTCAGCCAAGAGTAAAGAAATGAACCAGAACTGGACCTTATCATAGCCAAAAAATCTGTGTGTATTAAATATGGAGTCATCTCAGCCTTAACTAATTAGTGAAATCAGCTGACTGAGTTCATGGGTGGAATAAACTATGGCAGGATTTCTACTCATTGGCCCCTGGACTATACAACTCTGATTAAATCTCAGTTGGAAACATAATGTCACATTTCTCCATACTTAAAAAAAAAAAAAAACATTTAGTAATTACAAAATAATAATTTACCACATTGCTTACACCATTTATAGAGGCAGACAAGATAATATTTTCAGGAGTAGGCTATTTATGTTCACTATTAAATGACAAATGCTGCCGGATCCACAGGCTTGTAATTCACATACTACTGTTCCTTTAAGAAATACGACCAAACATATTAGAGGGGGTGGTGGGGGGTCCCACATTTGTAATAGTTTATTTTTAGGAACGAATAGTTGGACGAATAGGGAGCTGGCAAAAAGGGAGCTGCATGCATGGAGTCTACTCGAATTCAAGGCGTTGTTGAGAAAATGGCTCACAGTTCAGGTAGCCTACGTTGTTAAACACACATTTAATACAAATCAAAGTATTATGATGTTATTTTTTTACGGGTTCGCTTTCTTTAAATTTAGACTTTAATTTATATATTGATCCACCGGATGCTTGCTGATTTGTGTATGTGTGTAAGGCCTATAGGCCTACTGCGTATTTGTGCTGGTTATTTTAGCTTATTCTTGGCTTGCGACCTTTGATTATCTGGTCGGAGTGAGTGATTTTAATGACATAAGCTGAATCAATGTAAATCACACGCGATTATTTGAAGCTTTGAAAATTAATGTTGTTTTATGCACTTTTTCCTCTTTTATAAGCAAATGTCAATTTTTTTCCACCGTTAAATTTCCCCCTTTTGAAACTTCGAGACAGAAATGGCACAAACTCTTGTAGTAGCCTGTCAAATTAGATAAAATGGATGTGTTTATTCAAAGATGTGTTAATCGTCAAAGTAAACCCAAAGCATTCTTATCTAACTTCAGAGACTGCATGGACTATGTAACGTTAACGTTAACAGTGTACGGAAAAGCTGGCCACTGTTTACTGATGTTTTTGTTTTAGGGCGACCAGACGTCCCAAAAAAAAATTCTCAGCTGTTATCCTGAATTCCGAATCTGGCCCGTCCCGAACATGATCCTAAAGCAACAACTTGAGTAGTTATTGTCTGATAAAACATTAAAAATCGTCCTGCAGCCAGCCCCCAGCGGCTGCAGCATCTTATTTTTATTTATTTTTTATTTTTTTAAGTTTTACTAAACTACATACTATGCAAATTAAATGCATTCTAAAAAATATATCTTTTTTTTTTTTTTTTTTTTTTGCAAACAGTGCCGCGACCAAACAATCACTCTTTATGACTGGCTGCACATTCACTGTCCTCGCAGACATCAATATTGATGTCAAAATATCCGAGTTGTATAGTCTAGGAGTCAGAAAGTAGAAGTCCTGCCATATGCTTATTCCACCCATGAACTCAGTCAGCTGATTTTACTAAAAGTTCTCTCTATTTTTATCTTCATAATGCGTTTTGTGTGTTTCAGTTAGGGCTGGGCGATATATCGCACGATATGTTATGCGCATCTCTTCAGTAAAGCCGGTTCCTTGATTAGTAGTAAATCACCTTCACCTGCTTTCAGATGGAAGATATGATGCAGATATGAGTGTTAAATTAACACTCAAGAGTGTTAAAGGTAATGAGATAATTAAGTGATTAATTTAGTGATGATTGAGCATTATTGAAGACACCTGATGTTAACAAGCAGAATCACTGAAGGAGAAAATCACAAATTGTAAGCCACCGTTATGGCGATCAGTGTTTGCTTTAGTTGGACTCTGACCCTTATACTTTCATCTTTAATTTTTGTTTGTCTGCTGGCATTGATTTATAACAGTCAAATGAACACAGAAAAGTGTGATCTGATAGTGTTGGTTATGTTTGGGCACAATCATGCTGTGATCTGAAAAATTAAACTTATTGAGATAGTTTGGTTTAAATCATTAGCAACAGCTTTGTGATTCTACAGCATATTATTATCAGTATTTTTCTTATAAACCAAAATATTTAATAAACATTGTTCTAATCAAAACAGTTTCAAATGAATTTAGATAGAAACACAGACATCAATAATCAGCCTGTGAATCTCAACCGTGGTGACAATAATAATGAATGTTGCAGTGGCTGCCACCAATCACAACTCATTAATGGGTCCCATCATGCATTGCGGTATGAATAAATTATGATCTGAATTGTCTATGTAATTCACTTTTCCTAATTGAATATTCTGCTCGTCACCATTGTTGAGATGCATTGACTCAATCTTGAGATCTGTGTGTGCCTAATAGAAAGATTTTTTTTTTAAACAACTTTTAAGAAATCCTTTATATCTAAAATTCTGGATATTTGTGCAGAATCACAGTTATGCTGTAACCAACAGCATAAATCACAAACATAAAGATCAGATGATGATTGTCATAATATAACCGACATAATTAGATCATGTTTTTTCTTTGTTGATCTGGCAGTTATAACTCAGAAACAACAGCCAAACAAAATCTAAAGTTATTATCCTAAGGGTCAAGAGCCCAACTAAAGCAAACAATTATCGCCATAACGGTGGCTTACAATTTTAGATTTTCTCCTTCTTTAGATGCTCAATCATCACTCAATTAATCACTTAATTATCTCATTAACTTTAACAATCTTGAGTGTGGACTCATATACACTCCCAGGAGTGTTAATTTAACAATGGAGTTTTTGCTGTGTACAAAGAGCCGTAGTTAACTGACAAGCTGAGCCATATCGCATTAAATATCACTGGCGATACGTCCGCGATATTAATGCGATATGGCTCAGCTTGTCAGTTAACTACGGCTCTTTGTAGTAAATGCCGCTCCATCTGAAAGCAGGTGAAGGCGATTTACTACTAATCAAGGAACCGGCTTTACTGACGAGATGCGCATAACAATATCGTGCGATATATCGCCCAGCCCTAGTTTCAGTGTGTGCTCTTAGGATTGTTTTTCTGGGGAAGAATGTATCAGAAAATATTCAAGTCAGAAACTTAATCCTGGGAATAGAGTGCTTACAGCTTTCAAGCAACATAATGTGATCCCAATCAGTGGGATGGTGAAGGACAGACACATAACTCTCATTAACACTCTTCATCTGCTGAATCCAAACATCTCAGATCATCAGATGATTGAGCATTATTAAAGACACATGTTGATAACAAGCAGAATCGCTGAAGGAGAAAATAACAAATTGTAAGCCACCGTTATGGCGATCAGTGTTTGCTTTAGTTGGACTCTTGACCCTTGTACTTTCATCTTTAAATTATGTTTGTCTGCTGTTATTGATTTATAACAGTCAAATGAACACAGAAAAGTGTGATCTGATAGTGTTGATTATGTTTTGGCATAAACATGCTGTGATCTGAAAAATGAAACTTTTTGAGAGAGTTTGGTTTAAATCATTAGCAACAGCTTTGTGATTCTACAGTATATGATTATCAGTATTTGTCTTATAATCCAAAATATTAAATAAACATTGTTCTAATCAAAACACTTTCTAATGAATATATTTAGAAACACAGACATCAATAATCAGCCTGTGATTCTCAACAATGGTAACAATAATAATGCATGTTGCAGTGGCTGCCACCAATCACAACTCATTAATGGCTCCCATCATGCATTGCGGTATGAATAAATTATGATCTGAATTGTCTATGTAATTTACTTTTTCATAATTGAATATTCTGCTCGTCACCATTGTTGAGATGCATTGACTGAATCTTGACGTCTGTGTGTGCCTAAAAAAAAAAAAAAAAAAAAAAAACCTTTAGAGAAATCCTTTATATTATTTCTAAAATTCTGGATATTTATGCAGAATCACAATTATGCTGTAACCAACAGCATAAATCACAAACATAGTGTTCAAATGATGAATGTCATAATATAACCAACACCATTAGATCACTTTTTTTCTTTGTTCATCTGGCAGTTAAAACTCAGATACAATAGCCAAACAAAATCTAAAGTTAATAATATAAGGGTTAAGAGCCCAACTAAAGCAAACAATGATCGCCATAACGGTGGCTTACAATTTGAGATTTTCTCCTTCAGTGATTCTGCTTTAGGTGTCTTCAATAATGCTCAATCATCACTCAATTAATCACTTAATTATCTCATTAACTTTAACACTCTTGAGTGTGGACTAATATACACTCCCAGGAGTGTTAATTTAACACTGGAGTTTTTGCTGTGTACAAAGAGCCGTAGTTAACTGACAAGCTGAGCCATATCGCATTAAATATCGCTGGCGATATGTCCGCACGGTATTTTGTATTTGTATTTTAAATACATTTCCATGTATTTATGCCCATCTCTGATCATGCGATATATCGCCCAGCCCTAAACTATGCACTACTGTAGTTTACACTCTAGAGTCTAGACAGTATTTAAACCCCTTTCATCAGTTTAAACCCGTTTCATCTTGTTATGACTTTAAATGGATACAATTTATGAGAATTTATAACTAAATTAAAGAATTCCGAATATATCAATATTAGAGCTATCTCTAAAGCATCTCTAAATTGAGCTGTAATTGGTCTGTGTCTATCAGTCAATCAATCAATAAATAAAGCACAAAGGCACCTAGTTTGTCAGTGACCAGACATCAAAGCTGCTAAATCTGTCTAGATCTGTCTGAATGTCAAGTTTGTTGACAGTGTCATCAGAAAGAAAATGATTGCAGCTCTTCCATTAAAATTGCAAGTTAAGCATTTATGCGAGTTTAAGCATTTAACACCTTCATGGATGTTTACTTTTTTTTTTTTTACAGTAGATATAAGAGATCACAGTCCAGAGGGATATCGCCCCAACTGTAAGTAGACAATTCAGATGATTTTATTGAAATGTATTTTAATATTAGAGCTACACAGTTTTTTTTTCAAACACAATCACAATTCTCCCACGATTCTGAAAAGACAAAAAAAATATTTATATATATTTTATATATTATATAAATATATATATATATATTTATAAAACGGTTAGTTTCAATCCTTGATTCTGATTGGTCAATAGCTGTGCTTTATTCACGATAAAACACGGCTATGACCGCTTCACTTAATGGTTCTATGTATCACTACAACGCAACCACTCTTAGCAAATTAAACACATGTGCGATCTCATTGATATTGTCCATTGAAGCTATAGTGGAGTATTGTGAGAGATCAAGAAAGCGAGTGTAAAGTTACCTGCATTCACAGTAGACATTACATTTTCCTTCAGGTCAGTCCTATATTCATAATAAAATATTCTGTTTGAATGTCCGCTGCGATATCTTGTCCTTTTAACGGTTAACATTGAGGGGTTTTCCCGTGTCATTTGTCAGTTGCGTCTTCCTTCCATAGACAGTATAAGAAATGGACAGAGCCATCTCATTGGAACTCAGTTGAGACAGTTGAAGCCCATTTTTAGCGATTTTTGAGCACTTCCGTCCCTGACGCGCAGACTCAAACTGACTCAAACTAAGTTTGATGACGTGAGCAACCTGTCTGACAGACGCAAATCTTCTAGTAGCTGTGCCAAGAGGAATCTAAATCATTTCCTTCCGAAACTTGCAGAGCCGGAGATCGTGAGTATTAGCTGTCCATGAGCTCGCAGCAGGAGCAACTTTACAACTCTCTATGGGCTTCTCCCTTGACTTTATGCCTCCACGTCCCCCCGATTGCGCGCAAGTTTCTACTTCTGTCTGTACGGTAATTTTCTTTAGTGTGCGCCAGAGGGTCGCGTGTTATGACGCAATCGTTAGCCTATTTTTACAAAAACGGCTTCTATGGGGTCATAACGTAAGATACAAAGTAATGGAGCCTTTTATACATTGTCGTTTCTTTAGAAATAAATGATGGACAAATGGAGTCTTTAAACGCCTCAGGTGTAAAGTTATTCACTGTCAAAGTGACGCCAAAATGAATGGGAGTCAATGGAAATGCTAACGCAAGTGAAGTTCTGCTACAAGATGGCGGCACCCGGCCGGCTTCAACTTCCGGTCGATGGATTACCCCCTTGCTTCCTTCTCCGTGAAAACAAGTTTGAGTCTTTTCAATATAAAAGTCTTCTTTACCGATTGACTCATTCATAAGACAGTCTTTGCCGCCATCTATTGGCGAAATAATGTATGTAACTTCTGTTGCTGTTTATGGTCAGGGACTATTTTTTCCAGCGGAAGGAATGCTTTTAGCGACTTCATGAAAGTTGCATAGATAAATATTTTTCGGCTTTAATATTTGTATTGTGTGGCAACCGTTTTATAAAAGCAGTAAGGTACGAGAGGCTGTGCTGTATCGTGAATAAGTAACGGCTGAAGGCCGTTGTTAGGCACAACGCGAAGTCGTGCCTAACACCAAAATGGAAAATTTTTAAAAACGCATAACAATGTAAAAAATACAATAATTAATTGAAGCATAATATTTTTCTACTCTATTTTGATTTACTCTATTTTGATCGCTACCGTATACATCATTGTTTATATACAAACTATAAACTTATACCAGTGCTTCTGTGATAATATGAATGTTTGTAACACAGAAATAATGAAAGTTTTACAGTTATGGTCAGTTATGTTCTGTTTTGGCTGTTTCATTGTTTTAACTGTCCCAGCTAACAGATTTATATAAGAACAGAGGTGGAAAGAGTACTGAAAATTTGTACTCAAGTACAAGTACAAGTAGTTGCTAAAATAATACTCAATTACAAGTATTCTGTCCCTGATGCAAGTAGGTTGCACTTCAACAGATAGTTAAACAGGATGAGGGTTGAAGAAAAAGTCGAAACCAAAGAAGTTCTTTTTCGGTGTTACTTTGAAATCTTCAGTCCCACAACGTAATTATTTGTGAAACTACAATACAAACAGAAAATGTACATTAAGTATTAAGTATGAATAAAAGTCAATTTTAAGATTGAAAACAATCTAGTGTTAATATATGAAATAGAGAAAACTATCTTCTTTGAAAATGTACAGCAAATCTTTCTTAGATCATATGAAATTCTCCTTTTTTAACATAAATGATATTAAATAAACAAACTTACAGACGATGGCCTCTTTGGCATGAAATAAGAGAAGAATATAGCTTTTATCAGAGAGACATCTGCTGCTGCATCACTGCTGTTGTGAAGTGAAAACTAAGATGGGCACCATGACCTCTAACCTAAGTCACATGATGCATCTTAACCAATTAAATAAACCCAAAATTAAATGACTACTTAAATAGTCAGAACACTCCCCGTCTGGTATTTAAAAAATACCATTACTAACAATGCAACAGTTCTGTAGAACATTATTCCTTCTGTTCTTCTGATGACAGAAGAAGAATCACTTGAGACACAGGTCTCAGATAAGTTTTACACTTCCCATCCTTGGTGACCTTGATTTCAATTTTTCTGACCTTTTCATCATCGCCTGGAAAGACCTTAGTGACAAGAGCCATCGGCCAGTCATTCCTATTCACTTGAGCATCTTTCATAAGTACAATATCTCCTTCCCTGATGTTAGGCTGGTTGGTGTGCCATTTGCGGCGACTTTGAAGATGGACTAGGTACTCACGTCGCCACCTTTCCCAGAAGTTGCTGGCAAGTTGTTGAACTTGCTTCCATTTCTGGCGGCAAAGATCATTTTCAAAGTCCCCTGGAGGAGGAGACAAGACACCAAGTTTCTGAGTCAAAAGCGTGGCTGGAGTCAACAGGGCGGGTGAATTTGGGTCACTTGAGATTGGTGCGAGAGGTCTTGCATTCATAATTGCAGAAACTTCTGCCAAGAATGTTGCCAGCATTTCATGAGTGAGATGAGAGTGACTGTTTTGAAGCAGCATGGAGTCTAGTATGCGACTTGCAACTCCGATAAGTCGCTCCCAAGCTCCTCCCATATGGGATGCATAAGGGGGATTAAAGATCCAACGACACCCTTCTTCATTCAAGTAGCTCCTAAAACTAGGCTCCTCTGCAAGCATTCCCAGCTCCTTACAAGCACCCTTGAAATTTGTGCCACAGTCTGATCTGATTTGTTTTGCTGGACCCCTTATGGCAAAGAAGCGTCGGAGGGCGTTGATAAAGGTGGATGCATCAAGAGAATCAATCAACTCAAAGTGCACTGCTCGAATACTCAAACAGGTGAAAATGAGTACCCATCTTTTGCTGTTTGCCAAGCCACCCCGAGTGCGGCGAGAGGTGACCATCCAGGGCCCAAAGACGTCAAGACCGACATAAGTGAAAGGTGGATCAATGGCAAGTCGATCCGGAGGAAGATCTGCCATCTTCTGTTCAACGACTCGTCCTCTGAGTTTCTGACAGATGATGCATTTATGAATCACTCTATGAATGCGTTTTCTCGCCCCGATGATCCAGAATCCTGCATTTCTGATTGCACCTTCAGTAAACAGGCGACCTTGGTGTCTGACCCTTTCATGAAAGTGTCTCGTGATGAGAAGGGCTATGTGGCTTTTCCCAGGAATGATAACAGGATGCTTTTCTCTTTGTTCTACAGGAGCATGCTTGAGTCTGCCACCTACTCTCAGTAACCCATCTTGGTCAATAAAGGGGTTCAGAGTTCTCAGTCCACTGGTTTTTTGGATTTCCTTTCCTTCAGAAAGACGAACAAACTCAACAAAGTAGCTCTCCCGTTGGATACATTGCAATATCACAACTTTTGCCTGTGAAAGTTCCTCTGGGAGTGCTTTGTCACAAAGATGCCATTTTTTACAGGTACTTGCTAACTCAGTTTCAGGTCTGAATGAATGTATGATGTGAATTAAGTTGGATATAGCTTGTAGGAGACATTTCCAGGTCGAAAAGCGCTCAAAGCGATGTGAGCCAAGTTTGACAGGAAAGTCATGGGGTGTAAGATCTGTACGATTAGAGCGTACTTCCACATCTGAATCAGGGTCAATCAGATTGTATGATGGATTGTCTTCAAGACGCTCTGAATCAGGATGAGAGAGAAACACAGGCCCAGAAAGCCATGCGGAATCTTTCAAGTCTGAGGCGGGCACTGAGCGGGTTGCATGATCAGCTGGGTTTTGACTTGTGGAAATGTAATGCCACTGTTCTCGCCTTGTAGATTTCCTAATCCGCTGGACTCTATTACTCACGTATACGTAAAACCGTCTGGTTTGGTTCTGAATATACCCCAACACTACTTTACTGTCGGAATAGAATTCTACAGCGTTTGGAGTAATATCTATCTCATCTTGAATGAGTTCTGCTACTTCTACTGCCAGGACTGCTGCTCCAAGCTCTAATCGAGGTACAGTGTTAGCAGACAGTGGAGCAAGCTTAGCCTTGCCTAGCAAAAACCCTACAGTACATGATCCATTGTCATTCATCACTCTCAGGTAGGCTACTGCTGCATTTGCCTTTGTCGAAGCATCTGAGAAAACATGAATTTCCTTCCTTTGTGCTGAAGATAGCGAAACCTTTAAGTACACTCTGGGTATTTAAAATTGAGCCAAATCCTGCAAAGAGTGTTTCCAAGCCTCCCATTCAGCTTCTCTGACTGTTGGGTAGAGGGGCATCCCAGTCTTTGGTGTCTGCTGTCAGGTCACGAAGAAGGAACTTTCCTTGTATTGTAACAGGTGCTGCCAATCCAAGAGGGTCAAAAACGCTGTTGACAGTTGCTAAGACACCTCTACGTGTAAAAGGCTTCTCCTCTGCATCAACACGAAAAGTGAAAGTGTCTGTTTTAAGATTCCAGCTCAGACCAAGGCTCCTCTGAATAGGTGGAGTGTCCTTTTCCAGATCGAGGTCCTTGAGGTCTTTCACATGATCTTCCACAGGAAAGGCATTCATTACAGCAGGACTGTTAGATGCTATTTTATGAAGCCTCAGGTTGGAGTTCTTTTCAACAGATCAACTGCTTCCTCGGCTGTGGGAACTGATTTCAGGCCATCATCCACATAAAAATTACGCCCCACAAAGGCTCTTGCGTCTTTCCCAAACTCAAGTTCTCCATGTTGAGCTGCACGATGAAGTCCATAGATTGCTACCGCAGGAGAGGGACTATTCCCAAAAACATGGACCTTCATCCTATACTCCATGACATCTTTAGAGAGGTCATTGTCCTCAAACCACAAGAAGCGGATAAAGTTGCGGTGATCCTCTCTCACCACAAAGCTATGGAACATCTGTTCAATGTCAGCAGTAAATGCGACTGCTTCTTTATGGAAACGCAGCAAAACACCCAGCAGGGTGTTATTCAGGTCAGGTCCTGAGAGAAGCACTTGATTCAAAGAAAAACCTTCGTACTGTGCACTAGAGTCAAAAACACCTCTGATCTGTCCTGGCTTGCGAGGGTGATAGACACCAAATATAGGCAAGTACCACACTTCCTCATTTTCCTTCACAGGTGGAGCTAATTCTGCATGACCTGCATTGAAAATCCTTTGCATGAATGTGATGAAATGTTCCTGCATTTCATCACATTTCTGCATGACCTGCATCGAAAATCCTTTGCATGAATGTGATGAAATGTTCCTGCATTTGAGGCTTTTTCCTTAGTGTCTGATGGAGTGACAAGAGACGTTTCAAACTCAGGTCCCTATTGTTGGGTAGCTGTTGGCGCGGAATTTGGAAAGGAAGAGGTGCCACCCAGCTGTTAGAGCTGTCAATGAACATTTCCTTGTCCATCAGTTTTATGAATGTTCGGTCTTCAATGGAAGGGGCTATCTTTTCGTCGTCTTGTGTCTGTTCGAAAATCGTGTTTCCCAGCAAGTACTCAGGGCAGGTGGATGGGTAAAAATGACAGCCATGTAGGGCTGGGCGATAATTCGATCTCGATACGGGATCGCGATAAAATTTTTAACGATTTCGATAATATGCTTGGGACATATTATTCGATATCACATGAAAAAGTAAGCGCAACAACAACAGTATCAGAGTCTGCCGTATGCCGGTAGGACACGCCCACTTCTCAGCGAGCAGCCGTGGCTACAGTAAACAAAAGGAGACAGAGAGAGGGAGAAATTTTTGGAAAAAGGAGAAAAAATGAGCGAAACTGAAGTTGAGGACAGCGAAAATAATGCCGAACGTGAAGGCGACATCACTACATCATTCGAGACCGAATACATTGTTGCAAAAAAGGTAACACGACGTCAATTGTGTGGACGTGGTTTGGATATGGCAAAAACGACCAGGAACAATAATAAAAGCGAGATGTGGACTATATGTTAGATAATTGACATCTCTAACAGGGCTCGACATTAACGCTTCACCGGGAGACAAGTGGATTTTTTGAACTAGGGACAAGTAAAAGAGAAGGACATCAGCCTGATTAGGACATCAATAACAAACAAAAATAACCAGGGAATCACTAAACCGAGAGAATGATTCTGATTTTATTACATTTATTGTAAGTTGCGATCGATTGTGGATAATGTATTACTGACGGTAAAGTTGCGCTGTTGACGCTCGCGCAGCCTCTCGAGGAGAAATCTAACTTACACACATGAGCGCAGCACACACACACTGTTAACAACATACTTCCAATAAAAAATCTAAATGTGGAGTTTTTATATTTTTAACATATGTTAAGCAGCCTCAATTATTTTCCCGAATACCATCATGATGGAAAATGTGACATTGACTTCCTACAACAGTTCAATAAACAGTTAAAATTAAGTCACTTACATTTTAGATGCAATATTGGCTGTTTTTGTTCTGTTTCAGCAGCGAAAATAGTTCCAAACAAAAACAGCAGAACCACGACGCATCTCACAGGAACACTCAACCTGTTTTCATTACTGAATGATTCAGCATTTTGAACGAATCGGTTGAGTCAAAGATTCAATGACCCATTCATAAACATCTGTCTCATTCTTGAATGAATCAACCGTTTGAACGAATCGTTTGATTGAATGAATTAATGACTCACTCATTAAGACGGTCGCCTGCCACCACCTACTGGCGGTTTAGTGTTATGTTTATAAGTAGTATAATTCTTTCCAACGTTTCTTATATGTATATTTAAATCAATTTCATAACGTTATTTTATGCAAATTGTAATTTGTAAGTGTAAATTATTTAATTTGATCAGCCCTATCTAGGGTAACTGCCATAGTGTCTTATTATTCTAAATAATTGAATTTATTGATCAAATTTAGGAATTTTAAAATGAAAGATGAAGCATACATTTAATAATATTGGGGAGGGGATGCCCTTTAAAGGTGCAGATATTACAATATGCCAATTTAAATATCAAAGCTGATTGAACACTGATGAGAATATTGCTTCAGAATAAATTAACACACACACACAAAAAAATCCGGACAAGCAACTTTTTACTCCGACAAGTGAATGACATTTTCAGGAATACATAGTCATGGAAATGTGCCAAAAAGTCATGAAAAAGTCATGGAAAAGTATTGGTTAAAATGTGTATAAACCCTGGTAATGTGAATCCTTGGTCTGCATGAAGACCTTAAAGGAATACTCCGACTTTTTGGGACTTTAGCCTATTCACCTTATCCCCCAGAGTTAGATAAGTCCATACATACCTTTTTCATCTCCGTGCATGCTATAAGTCTGTTTGACGCACCCACCGCTAGCCTAGCTTAGCACAAAGACTGGATGTAAATGGTTGCAGCTAGCATACTAATCCAAATAAGTGACAAAATAACGCAAACATTTTCCTATTTACATGTTGTGATTTGTATAGTCACAGAGTGTACAAAAAACGAAGTCACATGAGACACAGAAATATTTTAACCGTATAAATACTGGGAACTATATTCTCTGAAGGCGACTATATTCTCTGAAGGCGAAGCACTGCTACTTGGGCGGAGTGATAACCGCAGCACCTGAGACGCGCCGTGGTGAGGAGCAGAGAGCGCGTCTCAGGTGCTGCGGTTATCACTCCGCCCAAGTAGCAGTGCTTCGCCTTCAGAGAATATAGTTCCCAGTATTTATACGGTTAAAATATGTCTGTGTCTCATGTGACTTCGTTTTTTGTACACTCTGTGACTATACAAATCACAACATGTAAATAGGAAAATGTTTGCGCTATTTTGTCACTTATTTGGATTAGTATGCTAGCTGCAACCATTTACATCCAGTCTTTGTGCTAAGCTAGGCTAGCGGTGGGTGCGTCAGATAGAGTTATAGCACGCACGGAGATGAGAAAGGTATGTATGGACTTATCTAACTCTGGGGGATAAGGTGAATAGGCTAAAGTTTCAAAAAGTCGGAGTGTTCCTTTAACAAAAATGTTTTGTGCTCATTATTGGAAGGTATATTGTTTAATTTTTTATGTTATTAAACTTTATTCAAAAGTTTCAGTGAATCTCTTTTATTTCTTCAAGCTTCAGGATATCCCTTACACTGGCAACATCTGCAAAAACTACATATCGTGATAAGAATCGAGATCGATCAATATGGAAAAACATATCGTGATAAAACATTTTTCCATATCGCCCAGCCCTACAGCCATGTAAAGAGATGGCATGATCTTTACTGCTTAGCTTCTCTTTCACCTGTATATGATAAGGACAAGGCTCACATATTCTTGGACGTCCATTGAAAAGTATGTTTGTGTGGAACACGTCAACTGTGCTAGGTTTATGTGCTGACCCCAAGCAGACATTTACCACTATTACCCAGCCAAAGTCGAGTTTTTGGGCGTACGGTGAATTGTTCAAACCATTGAGCTGTTTCCTCACTTTGTGGACTTGGATGATGTCTCTGCCTAAGAGAAGCAGTATCTTAGCACATGGATCTATCTCTGGTATTTCGTGAGCAATAGATTTCGAATGAGGGAACTGGTGTGCAACGGTGGGAGATGGGATCTCAGAATGGTCGTCAGGCATATAAGTATACTCGATAAGTGTTGGGAGTGACACGTGTGTCTTTCCATCCATAGATACAGCTTGAAACTCAGTGGCTCTCCTTCCTGAAGATTCTGTTACCGCAGCACAAGTTCGATTTTTATTTTGAATAGATAAAAAAACTCAGGTCTAGCTAGAGATCTATTGCTTTGCTCATCGAGCACTGCGTACACCTTCACCATAATTTCTGGATGATCCTCAGGATATACTCCTATCAGGCATATCTTAGAGCATGATTTGGGCATTGGACTGTCTCCACAAATCTCTGTGCATTGTGAAGTTACATTAGGAGAAGGGCTTTTATCCTCCTCCCCGCCATGATCTGATGAGGGGTCTTTGATGGCCCACGGTGGAGGACCAGGATGTAGTGCAGACACATGTCGGTCGCTCTCACATTCATTGCATTTGATTACTGCCTTGCAGTTCTTTGCCAAGTGAACCGTCGAAGCACAGCACCTGTAGCACACACCGTGTTCTCTTAGCAGGGTTTGCCTTTCTTCTAGAGTTTTTGCTCTAAAACCACGGCAACGTCTCAAGAGGATGAGGTTTGTTTTTATGTATAGGACACTGCTTTTCTACATCAATAGGTTCATTATCGTAATTTCTTGTGGAAAGAAATCCGATTGACGATGTTACACCCGTCTTGTGGGTAGACACAGCCATCCTTCTTTGCAATTGTCTTTTAACCAACGGCTCTGCTTTGATCTGGGTTGTACTGACTGCACTAATGCTAAAGCTAGGATCGTTTCGAGCACGTGCTTCCTGACAGACAAAGTTAGTAAGAAAGGAGAATGGAGGGAAGGTAACATTGTACTTCCTTTTGTACTCAGAACCCTGATAAATCCATTTTTCTTGAAGGTGGTAAGGCAGCTTCTCCACGATGGGATTGACTCCTCTGGAGGTGTCCAGATAAGAAAGTCCTGTCAAGTACCCTTCAGCTTTAGCAGACTGAATCTCACGTAGCAGATCTCCGAGCTCTTGTAATTTCAGAGGATCTTGTTTATTGATTTTTGGAAATTTCTCAATTTTGTCAAAAAGTGCTTTCTCAACCACCTCCGGGGATCCATTCATCTCCTCTAGACGATCCCAATCCATTTTAAGCCCTGCGTCAGGATACCTTATATTCACTGACCTGATGTGTCTCACATATTCTGATGACCGACTGCCTAACCACTTAATCAATAAGTCCAACTGTTCACTGGAAGTGAGTTTGAGCCGACTGGTGGCATTTGAGAAAGAAGATTTCGAAGCCCAGTAGTTTTCTGGGTGATCGTCAAATTTTGTGAGCCCGGAACTAATGATCTCACGACGGGCAAGAAACCTTGCTAAATCACTCATTTCAACTTCTCCGTGGGAAGGAGACTGCGTAGGAGCGCCGGCATTATATGTCTGTGGAAGGGGCCAGTAATTGACTGGACTGTCCGTGGCAGACTGAGGCTTTTCAATCTTGATAGCGTTAGGCTTGGAGACTGAATCATTAACCTGTTCAACAAAATCAGGTGGCACACTCCTTTGAGAACTTTCCGTTAACTGATTGTTTTCACTTTCGTAAATTTTTATGAAATCAACAGGTGGAGTGGCTAAACTTATTTCCTCAGGAGGAACAACAATGGAGTGATTTGAGTGCTGCTCCACATAATCACTGGTGCGCTGCACAGGGTCTGCAGCAGGAGCGATCGGGCTATGTGAACGATAACTGCCTTCCTCCATGCTCTCTACAGCCTCCTCTAATATTCTTGCCTCGGCCATAGCGGCAGCAGCCTCCTTTTCATGTTCTAACGCTGAAAGACTGCCTTCCATTAGGGCTGGGCGATATATCGTACGATATTGTTATGCGCATCTAATCAGTAAAGCCGGTTCCTTGATTAGTAGTAAATCGCCTTCACCTGCTTTCAGATGGAGCGGCATTTACTACAAAGAGCCGTAGTTAACTGACAAGCTGAGCCATATCACACTAATATCGCGGACGTATCGCCAGCGATATTTGATGCGATATGGCTCAGCTTGTCAGTTAACTACGGCTCTTTACACAGCAAAAACTCCAGTGTTAAATGAACACACCTGGGAGTGTATATGAGTCCACACTCAAGAGTGTTAAAGTTAATGAGATAATTAAGTGATTAATTGAGTGATGATTGAGCATTATTGAAGACACCTGAAGCAGAATCACTGAAGAAGAAAACCGGAATTTCAGGTCACCATTATGGAGATGAGTGTTTGCTTTAGTTGGGCTCTTGACCCTTAAATTATTAACTTTAGATTTTGTTCAGCAGTTGTATCCGAGTCATACCTACAAGATGAACAAAGAAAAACAATGATCTATTGGTATTGATTATATTATGGTAATTATCATTTGAGCTAATTGTTTGTGATTTATGCTGTTGATTACAGTATAACTGAGATTCTGCATAAACATCCAGAATTTGTGATATAATATAAAGGATTTCTTAAAAGTAAAAAAAAAAAAAAAAAAATCTTTCCTTTAGGCACACACAAATATCAAAATTCAGTCAATGCATCTCAACAATGGTGATGAGCAGAATATTCAATTAGGAAAAGTAAATTACATAGACAATTCAGATCATAATTTATTCATACCGCAATGCATGATGGGAGCCATTAATGAGTTGTGATTGGTGGCAACAAGGATTATTATTGTCACCACAGTTGAGATTCACAGGCTGATTATTGATCTCTGTGTTTCTAAACAGATGCATTTGAAAGTGATTTGATCAGAACAATTTTTATTAAATGGTTTGGATTATAAGAAACATACAATAATCATATGCTGTAGGAATACTAAACTGTTGCTATCAAATTATACAAGATCATCTGAATGAGTTTCATTTTTCAGATCACAGCATGATTATGTCAAAACATAACCAACACTATCAGATCACATTTGTCTTTGTTCATTTGACTGTAATAAATCAATAACAGCAGACAAACAAAATTTAAAGTATAAGGATCAAGAGCCCAACTAAAGCAAACATTGATCGCCATAACGGTGGCTTACAATTTTAGATTTTCTCCTTCAGTGATTCTGCTTGTTATCATCAGGTGTCTTCAATAATGCTCAATCATCACTAAATTAATCACTTAATTATCTCATTAACTTTAACACTCTTGAGTGTTAATTTAACACTCATATCTGCATCATATCTTCCATCTGAAAGCAGGTGAAGGCGATTTACTACTAATCAAAGAACCGGCTTTACTGAAGAGACGCGCATAACAATATCGTGCGATATATCTCCCAGCCCTACCTTCCATGCGAACTTTTTCTACTTTCATTTCAGTTTCTTTTTTGACATAATATGCACGTGTACGCTCTGCCTCAGCTCTAGCTCGTGCTTTAGCCGCAGCCATGCTAGCTGATGTCCTACTAGACCTTTTAGATGACGTTGTCGAATGTGTAACAACAGATCTAGTTTTCAGTATCTCCTCAGTCTCTGATTTTCTCTCACCCTCCATGACATATAATGCATAGATATTACCTCGCAGTTCAAGACTGAAATGATGCAGAAGAAATGAGATATGAGGAGATCATTCACTTGAGAGCAGACTCTGTAGCTTGAATGAAGAGATTCCGTCTTTCCATTGGATTGAAGCTCAGTCTTTTCACTATTCTGTCCCTGATGCAAGTAGGTTGCACTTCAACAGATAGTTAAACAGGATGAGGGTTGAAGAAAAAGTCGAAACCAAAGAAGTTCTTTTTCGGTGTTTTACTTTGAAATCTTCAGTCCCACAACGTAATTATTTGTGAAACTACAATACAAACAGAAAATGTACATTAAGTATTAAGTATGAATAAAAGTCAATTTTAAGATTGAAAACAATCTAGTGGTAATATATGAAATAGAGAAAACTATCTTCTTTGAAAATGTACAGCAAATCTTTCTTAGATCATATGAAATTCTCCTTTTTTAACATAAATTATATTAAATAAACAAACTTACAGACGATGGCCTCTTTGGCATGAAATAAGAGAAGAATATAGCTTTTATCAGAGAGACATCTGCTGCTGCATCACTGCTGTTGTGAAGTGAAAACTAAGATGGCCACCATGACCTCAGTCACATGATGCATCTTGACCAATTAAATAAACCCAAAATTAAATGACTACTTAAATAGTCAGAACAACAAGTAAAAGTACTGGGGCCTCATTTATAAACGTTGCGTACGCACAAAAGAAGGCGTACGCCGCTCTCTACGTAATAATTGGTATTTATAAAAAGCAAACTTGACGGTTAAATGTGCGGTCCTTCAAGCAAGCTCTGACCCAAGCGTACGCACAAAAACGGGTGAAATGAGAAATGGCGACACCGTCGGCAGATGGAAGAAACACGTGAAAGTGTGTGAAACTGTAGACCGTTGTGTAAAATAAATGGCAATACTGCCTCTCATAAATAACACGAAGACGTCACAAAGCAAGTATTAGAATTAACAGCCTACACGAACACCCGTTTGATCGATCTGCAACAGAAATTCAAATTAACACATATTTGCAAAAAGAAAAGTGAAATGTTCTGCAACAATATTGGCATGTTATACAATTCATCCTCATAAATAAGATGGTAAACAGAACGAAATAATGTACAAAACTGATATTCTCGCCAATGTGTCCGTCTGGCGGAGCAGATATAGCTAGATATAGCTATAGTCAGTCAGATAGATAGATAATTAGGGAGAGATAGATAGATAAATAGATAGATGTATTATTTGTCCACTGGGGAAAGTTGTTTTCATAGTAAAAATGTCTTTATCAGCTACGGAATCATGGTATTCATGCAGGTATTTCATGCATATGCCTTTAGTTTGTTTCATTTTTGATAAAATAACCTATGTCTCAACCATTCAGAAAGCTGGAAGAAATTACATTTGCGCTGAACTATTTCCCATTTCCAAGTAGATTATAACCGACATCTGTAGCTTGTCATTCTTTTTTATTTCGGCCACAGTCCGAGGTTGTGAGGCTACAGCATACGGCGTCTGCAACCTTTTGCCACTCAAGTGCCTTTTTGGCATTAGTAGGCTAATGCCCACACTGTGCCCTCCAAACAACATTTTTTCTCCTCTTTTCCACCTCGCCAACGATAACTTCTACTTCACATTGAATGAAGTTACGTTTTTTTTTATTTCCTGTCTATGTTTGCCATGATTTCTCAATCGATGAATATTAACTTGTGGGCGTTTCACGGACTATTTATGGGCAACTATGGGCGTGACATGAAGCCGCAAAAGCTGCGCTACATTTAGAATTGATTGTGATTTATTAAGGGAAAAATACGTAGGATGTGCGTGCGCACGGTTTTATAAATCCGAATATTTCATCCGTACCCCACTTCTGACGCAAATCCTACGCAAAGTTTTATAAATGAGGCCCCTGGTGTTAAAAAATGTACTTAAGTAAAAGTACAAAGTACCTCTCTCAAAAACTACTCAAGTACTAATTACTTTTTAGCCTGTGATATTTATTGAATAAACATCAAATCCATTGAATCAAATCAGAAATATAAATGGATCAAACACAGGCAATTTGTATTTTATACGAATAAACACATAGTACAGGAATTTTGTCTGTTTAAAGAATGTCTAATGATTTTTAAACATGTATAAACAGCATAAACTTTTCACTGCAAACCAACAACTGGGCAAAGGCCTTAAACTCTAGGATATTTCACTTTCTGAACCTTTTGTTCAGTTTCAGCAGAAGCTGATTTTCAAAGTTCACAGAGTCTATCTGGCTTCGTTTGGATGTGAAAAGTAGACCAGCACAGCTAAAAAAGCCGTTTACATGCAGCAGAGGCAGGCAGAGCTGTGTTTAACTTCAGAGACAGCTTCTTGATGGCTGGGAAGGAGTGAAGCAGCTCTATGTTGTCCGAGGCACATGCAAGGTAACCATCAAGCTCAAATGGACTTTTTATCATTTTGGAGAGTGGTCTGGAGAAGAAATCGTCGTCATCAGATGACTCTCTTTGAAGTTCACCCTCATTCTCTGAAGTTTCAAGATGTTGTTTCAAGTATGTCATACTGTAATTTGAAAACTACTACTTCAATTTATGGGAGTATTTTTGTAAACCCACACTTAAATTATCTAAATCAAAACAAATGATACTTTATTAATAACAACCTTTTACATGCTTATACAGGCGCACAGTTATAGACACAAATGAGATAATATAAATTTGAAATTACCAGCTTCTATAACATCTGGTCTGTCAGTCCAGGAGGTCTTGAACTTGGGTAAAAGGACTGCAGCAGCAGCCAATTCTGGATCCTCCATCATCTGTCCAAAACGCTTATGCAGTGTTGAGTGTCTGATGAGTGTTGTGCAGCTCTTGCTTGATGTCTCTAGCCTGTTGAGTTTGGATTGAAGCTGGTAAATTACTGGCAGCAGCCATCCCATGTAAACACTGGACTCTGACTGGAGGATGTTTGACGCTTTCATCAGTGGCTTCATGGTGATGCTACACAGCAAATTCCCCAGTGTTAAATTAACACTCTGAGTGTGGACTCATATAAACACTGAAGAAGTGTTAAAGTTAACACTGAAGCAGTGTTAAGGTTAATGAGATAATTAAGTGAATAAGTGAGGGATGATTGAGCATCATTGAAGACACCTGAAGATAACAAGCAGAATCACTGAAGGAGAAAACCGTCATTTTAAATCAGCATTGTGGTGATCAGTGTTTGCTTTTGTTGGGCTCTTGACCCTTTAATCATTAACTTTAGATTTTGTTTGGCTGCTGTACGTGAGTTATAACAGCCAGATGAACATATAGAAAAGGTGATCTGATGGTGTTGGTTGTGTTTTAACATAATCATTATTTCACAATCATTTGACCTGAATTACTGAACTCATAAAGAGCCCAAATTAGGTTTAGTTTTTCAATTATAGCAGCACTATTCTTGCACAGCATAGTGTTTTAAACTTTTACAAAATTAATCCACAGAAATTTATTTTATACACGTCTCATATATATAAAAAAAAATCATTTATTTGATACAGTTTTTAGACACAAAGACATCAAGAATCAGCCTGTGAATCTCAACAATGGTGACAATTATTAAAGCATGTTGTTGTGCATTCTGGTTGCCACCAATAAAAACTCAT
Organism: Rhinichthys osculus; assembly: GCA_029959095.1. Lineage (NCBI taxonomy): Eukaryota > Metazoa > Chordata > Actinopteri > Cypriniformes > Leuciscidae > Rhinichthys > Rhinichthys osculus. Next base: position 54,625,812 of record JARWKJ010000002.1, read on the forward strand.
TCATTCAGCTCCAATCATGCATTGCTGCATGAATAAATAATGAGCTTATGTTCAGAAGTGATCTGTTTGTCACCATTGCTGAGATTCATATGCTAAATCTTGATGTCTGTGTGTGCCAACCTAAATCATTTTTGACGTTTTTTTTTTTTTTTTGATAATTTGGTTTCATTGAAATGGCTAAAAATATGATGCCATACAAGGACAGTGCTGCTATAATTAATAAAGTAAACCTAACTCAGAAATTGGCCTATATATGAGTTCAGTGATTCAGGTCAAATGATTGTGAAATAATGATTATGTTAAAACACAACCAACACCATCAGATCACCTTTTCTATATGTTCATCTGGCTGTTATAACTCACGTACAGCAGCCAAACAAAATCTGAAGTTATTGATTAAAGGGTCAAGAGCCCAACTAAAGCGAATACTGATCACCATAATGGTGACTTAAAATTACGGTTTTCTCCTTCAGTGATTCTGCTTGTTATCATCAGGTGTCTTCAATGATGCTCAATCATCACTCAATTATTCACTTAATTATCTCATTAACTTGAACACTGCTTCAGTGTTAACTTTAACACTGCTTCAGTGTTTATATGAGTCCACACTCAGAGTGTTAATTTAACACTGGGGATTTTGCTGTGTATACTCCCGGAGGAATGCAACTTCTGCAGGACTCAACCTTGAAGATAAAACATGTTTATGGCAAACAACTAAGCCACATCATGACTATAGGGAAAGACCGCATAAATGGTAACTAATATTACTCACATTTTCACCTTGAGCTTGTCACATACACCCCTAATGGAATCTTCACCTTTCTCATCAATGATGCGTATAATTCTTTCAGTGGCAAGACAGGTGAAATTCCACCGTGTTGCATTGGGGCGAATGATCTGTAGCCCACACTTGTCCTCTACCACTTCACTAGCCAAATGGGATCGCCCAGTTTTGTTCCAAATGGCCTGGCATATTGCAAATGTTGCACGGAAAAGCCTCTTGGTGTCATTCATGGCCTCTGCCAGGGAAGCATCAGTTGTTGCCACAAGATTTAGCAAGTGACATGCACATCGTTGATGAGGGGGTAGTTGATATTCCATACCAGATTATTCATCAAGGATTGTACTTGCATCATGATACTCAATATGGTCACTTACGTCAAGAGCATCCATGTCTTCTTCATCGTCATCTACCTCTGCATCTTTCTGCATTCCAAACACATGGAAAGCTTTGAGGAAGATGGATCCACTATCGGTTTTGGTCCTAACAACTTTGTCTCTAATCTTATATTGACAATGGACATCATCAAGAGCACCAGCAATCACGTCAAATGTGTGAGACCCCCTTAATCTTTTGCATGCTAGTGCTGCAGATCTTCTTTCTAAGGTCTCCTCATCAATCCAGTGGCAAGTTACACCAAGGTAACTTTTCTGATGAGCTGACCAACAATCTGTGGTGGTTGCAACAAATTTGGCTTTACCCAATTCTGCAATCAAAGTCTTCTTCATGTCATCAGCAGCATCACAGATTCTGGTACGGATGGTGGATCTGGAGATGACTTTGGCTTGAGGTTGCAGTGTGGTAATAAATTCTTTGAAAGCTGGCTGTTCTACCACTGTAAATGGCTGTACACTTTCACATATAAAATTGATGATAAGCTTGTCAACAGTTGTTTGAGGGACACGTTTGCTTGCAGCTGCTAACATCACATCTGGTAACTTGGATTGCTTACTTGATGAGAGGTTGTTTGGTGTGGCTGTGGTCTTACGTTGACTACGTGCTGCTGCTGTCACAATGCCATCGTACTGATCAATCTTTGATGGATGTTTCCTCTGAAAATATAACAGAGGAAGTATACAAAGGAAATTATATATTATTTAATATTATTTATTTATTCATATAATTTTTTATGGGAATCAAGTTATAAAAATGCTCTCTTATTAATAAATTATAATGCAACATAAATAAGCTTGTTGGGTTATTTTATTTATAAACAGTTTTTTTTTTTTTACAACAAATCTGACTTGACAAGAAAGCTTTCCAAAAGTACCCTACTAATATTTCAAAAGTGATCAGCATTTAGCACTGACACATGCGCAATCTAGACAGGCTGTCAATCAGTGCAGATACACTGTTACGCCAGTGGGTCGCGGCAAGAGACTGTTTTTATAAAAGAGTCATTATTAGATCGTTTATTATAAGCTTAAAATACAGTTTCAATATGAAAAAACAATTTGTTGACAATGACGTAAAATTTTACTTTGAGCGCCACTTTACAATGCTAAATCATTTTTTACGGTCTATGTGCTCGTCACCTGGGTAACGCTGAAGCTCATGTTTCAAGTGATGTTTTTAGTCAAATTATCCGTGAGGTCTACCCAACATTAAAAACGAAAACAACTATCACATAAATATAGTTATACGTCGTCTTACCATAATGTGTTTTTTGAGATTAGAGGCTGAAGTCTTGTAAGCCGAAATCACTGCAGATGGCAAACAAAGTTTGCATTGCATTTGCACGCTGTCTCCTTTCCTTCCTCTGTATGTGAACAACTCTTCCAGGTGCGGCAATGGGCACTCGTCATCCGGTATTTCTTCGGAATTTTCAATGAATTCAGCGTCTCGAATCTCCATGTCTATAACGCCAAAGTTCTTTGATAACTTACTGGGTTACCTAACGTAACCTCTGTTCTCTCTAGAAGAGGGAACGAGTATTGCGTAAGTAACTTACACTACGGGTGAAGTTATCTTTTTTTGAGATCTGAAGCCAAAAATTATCCTTAATTTTTCACACTTTGTCAACGCAGTGCAGCAGACCAAAGCAGGCTAAGGGAGCGTGCTTATTGGCTGCCTCGCAGCAACTGCAGCAGCCTATCCATGAGCCTGGCGTGACGTCACGCCCAATGAGGACACTTCGCGCCCTCCGAGCGCCACAGCCCGCCAAAAGGGGTGTGTATACGTGTATAAAGGGAAGGCTCAGAGGCTGATTCTTTGATTTTCTTCTATAAAGCGAGTGAGCTTGTGGCGCGAGCACGGCAGGTTACGCAATACTCGTTCCCTCTTCTAGAGAGAACAGAGGTTACGTTAGGTAACCGAGTAAGTTCTCTTACGAGAGGTTCTCTCATATTGCGTAAGTAACTTACGCTACGGGAACTCTTTGTCAACGCCGTGCGCGCCGAGCATACGCTGCATGCATCCCAGGAGCCCCGGGAGCATACAAGCGAGAACAGGTGGCCAGCAACGCGGGCCAGCACATGTAATAATCACTCTTGAACATATAACAGAATACAGACTGCCGGTCTATATTTGTTTGTAATTAAGGTGGCCAGCAGTACATAAGCACAAGAATTAGGCAAAACACACAGAGCGAATGACGGTCTATGTGTAGGCATCCAATCCTTTAAGTGCAGCTCAACCAGGAGAGCTAATAAACATATGACGGTAGCCTGCGCATGCATAATGGGCAGATCATACACATCACTTATACTGTTAACCCTCTGGGGTCCTTCGGCCCAAATGGACCCGAAGCATTTACATTTTTTTTTTTTTTATCATTGCTTTATCGGAATGGTCCGAAATTTGGTGACTTTGTTGGTACTTGGCATATGAACACCCCAAAAAATTGGGGACAGGATTTGAATAGTCTAAGTGGTTGTAAAAAAAATAGTCACACTCAGGACCTTCGGGTCCAAATGGACCCGCATAGGAAATGAATGGGAAATTGGCAAAAATGTGAAAATACAGAGTTATTTTGTGCGTACAAACTACAAATCAGCCACGATCCAGAAAAAAAGCACACAACAGTGAAGGGGTGAATCTATAAAACATCAAGAGTACAAAACAGACACATCCACACACACACACACACACACACACACACACACACACAAACACACTTTTATACACATACACACTAATAAATTCAGATTACATATGGGTTTTGAATTTTTAAAATGCTCAGTTTGTCCACCAGATGGCATCCATCTCATTTCAAAAATTGCTTTCATGAGGCCTAGGCTTGACTCTAAAATGAAATACAGCTTTAAAAAAAAAAAAAAATTAAATTTCTTTTTAAAAATATTCAATGGGGAAAAAATGGGTCATAATTATTGCATTAATATTAATTATAAATCATTTTTATTTTTGAAATTATCTCAAAACACCAAAAAAGAAAAGAAAAAATATTATAAAAAACAAGTAAAAAAAAAAAAAGATGATTTTTTTTTAATAAATATTAATCCCACCCTTCCGGCCCATTTGGACCCGAAGGTCCTGAGTGTGACTCTGAAATGAAGGACCCCAGAGGGTTAACAGTTTAGTCTGCAACGCGGGAACTTCTAGGTTATAAACCTCACGAATGTGGAGGGGGAGGCCCAGCCTGCCGCTGTACAGATATCATGAATATAAATCCCACTGGACCATGCCCACGACGAGGCCATACCTCTAGTGGAGTGAGCCCTGATGCCCACAGGGCACAGCAGGTGTTTAGACGCGTATGCTGCGGCAATGGCGTCCATCTAGACAGACTATGTTTCGAGGCGCCCACCGAACGAAACAAAGAGCTGCTCAGAGCGCCTGAAAGCGGCGGAGCGCGTGATATAGGATCTCAGCGCCCGGACGGGGCAAAGGAGATAATCACTGTCATCGCTATCGGATGCTGGCAGAGCCGATAGGGAGATGATCTGCGCTCTAAAGGGCGTGCCCATTGCCTTGGGGACATAACCATGCCTCGGCTTGAGGATGACTTTCGAGTCGTTTGGTCCGAACTCGAGACACGCAGGGCTGACAGACAGCGCGTGTAGGTCCCCTACGCGTTTTACTGATGACAGCGCTATCAGAAAAACGGTTTTGAGCGGGAGGTATTTTAGGTCCACAGACCCCAGTGGTTCAAAGGGGAAAGCTTTCAGGGCCTCTAGGACCAAAGAGAGATCCCACATAGGAACCGAGGGTGGGCGCGGGGGATTCAATCTCCTAGCTCCCCTGAGGAAGTGGATTATGAGCTCATCCTTCCCTAGCGCGACTTTTTGGTGTGAGACAGACCTCACTGTCACACCCTGCTGGTACCAGTCAGCTACCGACCGGGGGCTCAGGGCTGAGACACAGCTGTGAGTCACTCTGATCCGTATGCCACCGGACGTCCAAGCTCGGTGAGACACACGAGCGTTCAACCAGCGCTGCAGCGGGCGCATGGGCAGCAGACCTAGCTGAAGGACTGCTGCAGCCGATGCCATAAAGCCCAGCATCCTCTGAAACTTTTTCAGGGGTGCGATGCCGCCTTCCTGGAAAGACGCGACCAAGCGCTGAATACGGTGCGCACGCTCTGTTGACAGCCGCGCCGTCAGAGCCACAGAGTCCAGTTCTATACCCAGAAAAATAGGAAAGTAGACTGACTGGATCTCTTGCTGTAGAATCACAATAATAAAATGAATAACATATCACCCGTATAAAACTCACACACAATATTAGTGAGTTAAGCCACTACATGATGATTAGATTCTTATCATCAATCAGCTTATAACATCTGATTGCATTTTCTCTTGCTGTTAACATAAAAACATATGTTCAGATGCTCAACATAACAATCAGATACAGCTGCCAGAGAAAAACTAATTTTAAAAAGTCAAGAGCCCAACTAAAGCAAACGCTGGTCACCATAATGGTGACATCAAACCAAACTATTATTTTCATTAAATCGTCAACATCTTAAACTCTGTTAATTCTCAATAAGAAATTCTGTAGACGTCTACCAGAAATAAAGTCAACCTGGTTAGTAATAAGTGAAGCTGGTAATGCTGTTTGTGGAGTTGTTTAATCAGATCTTGAGAGATTTTGTGTATTTTATCTTCAGTTGATTTCATCTAAGGCTGTGACTGGAAGTAGTTATTGTGTTTCTCTTTCCTTCAATGATTCTGCTTGTTAACAATAATGCTCAATCATTATTTAATCAATTAATTATCTCATTAACTCCAACACTGATATGTGTTACATTTAACAGCCTGTAGTGTGCACACTGAGCAGTGTTCATTTCATCTGGGCAAACCCATGTGGGGCCTACATGGAAACCGTGGACAAAACTGGCTGGGTCCTAGTTAGATAGCCCAGGTCAAACCCATGTGGGCCCCACATGGCGGTGCTGGCTGGGTCTGCGCACTCTGCGCCACACGCGCGCTCTCTGTGCTTGTATACGGCAGCTTGCACACAGCGATGGCTGGCCGTTTTATACACGATGTCCCGGTGGCTTTGTACGGGGAACATATTGTGTGGTATATGGGGAATGACCGTGAAACAGAGCGGGCAGTGGGTAGGCGTGTGCACAGAGTTGTGGGCATGTGATCTACATCTGACACTCGAGCGGCATTTACCAGCTTCATGAGAGTGGGCTCTGTGAGAGACACGGGATTTAACTGTGCTTATGTGTAGGGGTGAACACTGGGATGTGGGCACATTTTCTACACTTGAAACACATGCGGCGTGAGCCGTAAAACCAGGCTTTATGCTCTTTTTGAGATTTCTCTGGGTCGCCGTGACAACAGCGTTTGTGTACAGGCGAGCGGGCTGAGTTGCCGGCTCGTTGACTGCAATAAACACATTTTGAGTCGCCGTGATAACGGCGTTTAGATGCAGGCGAGCGGGTTGTATTACATGTTCGTTGGCTGCATAATACTCGCCTGCAGTAACCATGGCAAAGGGGACTGGCAAGGCGGGAAACTTTGACGGCGGTCCGGCCGCGGCGGGACTGGTCCGTCTTCTCCTTCCTAGGCTTGCTAGGAGGACTTCGCGGGCTCGGGTTTCGGCGCTATCCTCGGCCGGGGACCCCGCGGGGGAGGCGGTCCGTGGCGGCTGTTCGAGCGCGATCTAGGGCGGCCGCCTTGTCGTCGCTGCGAAGACGGAGGTTGAGCTTGGCGCTGGCCGGAGCTATGCGCAGGCTGGTCACGTGGACGCCGTGCAGCTGAGCTCGAACGACGAGGCAGAAAGAGATTCATGGCCTGAGTCGTTTTCTGCACCTCCGAGAAGCGGTCAACGATCCCATTAACCGCTGGGCCGAAGAGGCCCGTTGGGGAGAGCGGGGCGTTGAGAAAAACCGCGCGCTCTGACTCTCTCATGTCCGCGAGCATCAACCACAGGTGCCTCTCTGTGACGGTCAGCGAAGACATACACCTTCCCAGGGCCTGAGCTGCGGATTTAGCGCGAAGGGAGAGATCCGTCGCGCTCCTTAAATCCGTAAGGGAAGCCGGATCCGGGCCACTCTCGTCCAGTTCACGGAGGAGATCAGCTTGGAGGATCTGGAGGACTGCCATTGAATGCAGAACCGAAGCGGCCTGTCCGGCGGCGGGGAAAGCGCGGAGCCGGCGGTTGCGCGTCAGGAAGGGGGGGGCGGGGACGGAGACAGAGAAGCCCGAGGGAGAGGTTCCGGCGGGCTCCTGGGCTCAACGTCCGTTTCCGGCGGTCTCTGGGAACGGCGCTTCTTTCTGCGCGGTCCCACAGAGGCGGATGGAGTGACAGCTTCCTCGTTGAAAGCTTCAAGCCGAGCCCGCAGGGTCGACATTGAGAGCTCTTCGCACTCGGGGCAGCCACCCAAAGCGAGCGGCCCAGGCAGAGAGCGCAGATGAGGTGGCGGTCTCCGGCGCTGAGCAAGGCTTTGCACGAGCGGCAAGAAAAACGAGGCATTTTGCAAAAAGGCAAAACACAGGAATTGAAAAGGATATATCGACGCCGGATAGCGTAGCAGGCACGGATGGCTGAAGGTAGCGAAGACGGCCGGCTTCCTCAGACGCTTGATTCCAACGGCGGGCGGCTCTCAAGATCCAGCAATGCATAGAGCACGCTGAAGAGAAGAAAATCAGAGAATCAGCCTCTGAGCCTTCCCTTTATACACGTATACACACCCCTTTTGGCGGGCTGTGACGCGCGGAGGGCGCGAAGTGTCCTCATTGGGCGTGACGTCACGCCAGGCTCATGGATAGGCTGCTGCAGTTGCTGCGAGGCAGCCAATAAGCACGCTCCCTTAGCACGCTCCCTTAGCCTATAATTTTTGGCTTCAGATCTCGAGAAAAGATAACTTTACCCGTAGCGTAAGTTACTTACGCAATACGAGAGAACCTCTCGTAAGAGAACACTATACACCTTCACAGTGAAGGACGTGCGAGGACGAATAGCTCTCCAGAAACCGGGCTTTTTTCCCGGTCCAAATACAAGGGTTTTTATTGGCCCGCCCACGATCACTTATTTCTATTGGATTCCCAAATGCTGGTCAAAGATTTGAATATTAATTTAATTCAAATTGTACAAGTACTTAGTAACGAATGTGATTTTTAAAGTAGCGAAGTACATTACTTCACTTAATTTGTACTTAAGTACAAGGAAAATTACAGACTTAAAAATATACTCATAAAATTACAAGTACTACTTAATTACAGTAATGTGAGTAGTTGTAATTCGTTACTTCCACCTCTGAGAACATGCAACAAAAATCTGTTAGCTGGGGTCTTCCTTCATTGCCTGTTAGCGCCATTCCATTTACCCGTTGTCTTGTTAATTATCACATATGGCATTAATTTAATGTCAATTGTCGAGAGCATAATAATGCGAGAGCACTTCCATGTAATGCGCTCTCTGCTCGCACACGGATTTCCTTTGCTCTTTATCAAAACTGGATGCACGTTCTCCAATATACAGTGTTTTCTTATGAACTGCCTCTCGCTCAGTTATTGCATGTGCGTGCACAAACACTCACAATCTCCCCGTGTTCTTGCTCTATAAATAAATTCTCTTCGCTTCTGGATTAAACGTTGTCAAAAGTTATTAACCAATCAGAATAGAATTCCGACAAACCAATGAAATGCTACATTGTATCTTTTTGGCTGAGCGTGAACTGCACCTGGAATTCTTTCAACAATTAAATTAATTTATCTATAATTTAAAATTATTAATTTAAATCAGTGGTTCTCAACCTATCCTGCAGGGACCCCCTGACAGGCCATGTTTCTGTTTTAACCCTGAAATGGCACGGGTAGAAATGGCACGCGGAAGAAAATGTCAGCCGTAACAGAATTTTTTATTTCATAATACCGCGACATGTAAATAAGTGGGCGTGGTTTAATCACGTGCAGCGTGCGTGAGACTGAGACACTGACATTTGTCAAAGAAACATGGAGAAAGCAGATCAAGAGGATCCACAAATGAATTACGTTTTGTAAAGCGATGTTGTTAGCGTGATATGTTCAGGAAAAAAAGCGCAGCAGTGACTAGAGCAGTGCAGCACCTGTAGGCTACAGTTTAGAGGAGTGCACGTTCGCAACGGGGAAACATGAAGGTTACTTGACGACAACAGCCCAGCCAGCACAGCCATGTGGGGCCCACATGGGTTTGACGTGGGCTATCTAACTGGGACCCAACCAGTTTTGCTCCCGGTTTCCATGTAGGCCCCACATGGGTTTGCCCAGATGAAATGAACACTGCTCAGTGTTCACACTACAGGCTGTTAAATGTAACACTGCTCAGTGTTGGAGTTAATGTGATAATTAAGTGATTGAATATGATTGAGCATTATTGAAGACACCTAAAGCAGAATCACTGAAGGAGAAAATTATAAGTCAGTTATGGCGATCATTGTTTGCTTTAGTTGGGCTCTTGACCCTTATATTATTAACTTTAGATTTTGTTTGGCTGTTGTTTCTGACTTATAACTGCTAGATGAACCAAAAAAACAAACAAAAAAAAGTGATGTAATGGTGTTGGTTATATTATGACAATCATCATTTGAACCTTATGTTTAGTGATTTATGCTGTTGGTTACAGCATAACTGTGATTCTGCATAAATATCCAGAATTTTAGATATAATATAAAGGATTTCTTAAAAGTTGTTTAAAAAAATCTTTCTTTTAGGTACACCCAGACGTCAAGATTCAGTCAATGCATCTCAACAATGGAGACGAGCAGAATATTCAATAAGGAAAAGTAAATTACAAAGACAATTCAGATCATAATTTATTCATACCGCAATGCATGATGGGAGCCAGTAATGAGTTGTGATTGGTGGCAGCCACTGCAACATGGATTATTATTGTCACCATTGTTGAGATTCACAGGCTGATTATTGATTTCTGTGTTTCTAAATAAATTCATTTGAAAGTGTTTTGATCAGAACAACGTTTATGAAATATTTTGGATTAAAAAAAATACTGATAATCATATGCTGTGGAATCACAAAGCTGTTGCTAACAAGTTAAACCAGATAATCTCAATAAATTTAATTTATCAGATCACTGCATGATTTTGCCAAAACATAACCAACACTATCAGATCACATTTTTCTTTGTTCATTTGACTGTTATAAATCAATAACAGCAGACAAACAAAGTTTAAAGTGAAAGTCTAAGGGTCAAGATTCCAATTAAAACAAACACTGATCGCCATAACGGTGGCTTACAATTTGTGATTTTCTCCTTCAGTGATTCTGCTTGTTAACACCAGGTGTTCATCAATAATGCTCAATCATTATTCAATCACTTAATTATCTCATTAACTCCAAAACGGATCAGTGTTACATTTAACAGCCTGTAGTGTGCACACTGAGCAGTGTTTATTTCATCTGGGCAAACCCATGTGGGGCCTACATGGAAACCGGGAGCAAACCTGGTTGGGTCCCAGTTAGATAGTCCACGTCAAACCCATGTGGGCCCCACATGGCTGTGCTGGCTGGGAGTTCATTTATCAATATTGTAACGAAAAGAAATAACTTGTATATTATGTGCATCTTCCGTTTCTAGTTACTTTTTAAACACAAAAATCGCATTAAGCATGACACGCAAGCGGTTGCCAGGGTAATGAACAAACTTGTTAAGGCGAATGTATAACGTTAATCCTGTACCTGAGGCAAAATGACTAAATATGCAGCGCAAGTTATATATTTTCCAACTCCAAACAATTGGCCACTGAACCAGCTGATAAAATCTTCCTTTTTTTTGGTACGATTACAACTTGACACTCAAATTAACCGATCGCATTTTACTGATGCAAAAGACGCACACACTGAAACGGAGCGAGGTGTGTGTTCACCGGGCTATGGTAAAATAATGACGCATTTACAAGGTGTGTATACTTTAAACTACTTAGTCAATGCTAACAGTAGCTGTTCATACCGCTGCTCTCCTTCTAGGCACTTCTGAACTTTTATGAACTTCTGTTTATTAAAGCTCCAGGTGACAGGTTGCCATATATCACAGAAAGAGCTAACTTAAACAAGCCCCTTAAAAATAGTATATAAATATGTATGTATTAGGGCTGTCAAAAGATTAATCGCGATTAATTGCATCCAAAATAAAAGTTTGTGTTTACATAATATATGTGTGTGCACTGTGTATAATTATTTTGTATATAAATACAAGAATTGTTTTTATTTATATATCAAATATTCATATATAATATCAATTATAAATAAATATATACAGTATATACATGCAAATATTTCTTAAATATATACATGCATGTGTGTGTATTTATATATACAAAATAATTATACACAGTGCACACACATATATTATGTAAACACAAACTTTTATTTTGGATGCGATTAATCGCGATTAATCTTTTGACAGCCCTAGTATGTATGTAAGCAATAAGGTACGAGAGGCTGTGCTGTATCGTGAATAAGTAACGGCTGAAGGGCGTTGTTAGGCACGACGCGAAGTTAATGTTAATGGATTAATGATCTCATTAACTTTAACACTCATATTTTAACACTGAGTCTGGAGCCATATAAACTCCCAGGATAGTTAATTTAACACTGGAGTTTTTGCTGTGTACCCTGTGTACAATACCAAAGCTTGAGTTTCTTGATATGTTTTTCAGTTTCACTCAATGTCTCTGGAAAACATAAGCTGAATCTGGTGCTGTGTGGAATAGATACAACACTTAAAGTCTCTTTGTCAAAACTTTTACGCGGGAAACCAATAAAACCTTCACAACAGAGAGCGAGCAGTGAAGTGTGTGTGAAGAAAGAGAAGAAACATGGTCGTGTGAACAGTCTGGTGGAGCTTCCAGCTCTCAGCCAGCTCTCAGAGGAGGAAGTGATGTGTCAGACTCTCCGCTGTGTGTCTCTCTGTGATCCTGGAGTTCATGTTTTCCTCCTCATTGTTCCTGTTGGTCCACTGACTGATGAAAACAAAGCAGAAATGGAGAAGATCCAGAATATATTTTACTCCAGAGAACACTTCATGGTACTTTTCACATCAGAGCTCAGTGTTGATAGACCCGTGACAGACTTTGTAAAATCCAGCCCAGAATCTCAGCGGTTAATCAGTCTCTGTGGAGGTCAGTACAGAGTGATGGGGTTAAAGGAACCTGTAAACTCAAGACAGATCCCAGATCTACTGGATTATATAGAGAACATGATCACTGAACCATATTCACTTCAGATGTATGTGAAAGCTCAAGAGAACAGAGTCAGACGTGAAACAGAAGAGAAATATAAAGAAGAACTGAAGAGACTGGAGAATGAAATTAAAGAGTTACAGCAGAAGATTCAGTTAGAAGGTTAGTGCATGTTTTCTTTGTTTTAATATTAGCTAATGCATCTTTATAAGAATGTACAAACTTTCCCTTTACAATATTACAGCAATCATATTGTGTGCCCTGTAATACTGTTGTTAATGTAGAATCAGAATTAGATTCACATGTTTCATAGATTCACATGAATTAATCATTCTTTTGAGTCAGATCCATGAATTGGTCAAATGAGTTACCCCAGATTTCCACCAACTGCGGAACGGCTGCGGATCGGCTCCGCTGCGTGTCGGGTCCATGCTCCACCGTCCTTCAATACTCACCAGGTCCGGATTTGTTGCGGAACGGCTGCGCCCATGACTGACAGCTAAAGTCACAAGGACCCACGAGAACTCGCGAATTCACGTATTATCGCGCGATATAAGTGCTGAATTGCTGCGGAGCTCTCCGGCATCCGGCAAAAATAGAAGCTCTGCGTATCTGCTCCGGAAGGCTGCGGATCGCCGGAGTCGGAACGCAGCCGTTCCGTATTCAGTGAAAATACACACATTGACTTTAATGGAAACCTATTGACTACGCCGCCTTTCCGGAGCGGATCCGCAGCCGTTCCGCAGTTGGTGGAAATTAGGGGTTAGTAAAACACCAGAGGTGGGAAATTCAGGGGCCAATGAGTAGAAGTCCTGCCATATGTTTATTCCACCCATAAACTCAGTCAGCTGATTTCACTAAATAGTTCTCTCTCCTGTCTGAACTAGCAAATCCAGGTGATTGGAACAAAATACTGAGGAGGACTTTTACTTCTACTCATTGGCCCCTAGATTTCCCACCTCTGCAAAACACATGTAATTACTCACCCTCATGTTGTTCCAACCCCGAAAGACTTTCGTTCATCTTCAGAACACAAATTAAGATATTTTTTATGAAATCTGAGAGCTGTCTCACTCCTTCACTGCTAGATGATTTCGGTAACACTTTATTTCGATAGTCCTTTGCACTTTGCAACTACAAGTTAACTAACTCTCATTGGAGTATTAGTAGACTTGTCTGCTAAAACTTTATTTGTTGGTTCCCAAACAGATATTCTACTGACCATAAGTACACTGTAAACCCTAACGCTCAAAATAATTAATTGGTTTGAGTAGGACAAACTTAAATTAAACTAATTAGTTCAGTCAAATTAACTTTTATGAGTATTTAGCACTTTCTTTTTCTTTCAAGTTCACATAACTGATATATTTTAAGTAAACTGAACTGTTTCATTGTTGTGAGGTTTATGAAATTATTTAAATTTAGACCAACTTAAGTTTAACTGAAACGGCTGGGATGTATATTTCCCAGCATGATTTGCTGATGGCACTCGAAAGGGAGAGTAAATGATAAGATTAAGTGTAATGACATTAATCTTACACACACAAAAAAAATATATAAGTGTGCGATTTAGTAGTGATTAATGTTTTGTTATGCTAATTTAGAAAAATTTCTGTTAATGTTTGCTTTAGTTACCATCATGGTGACAAGTGGTGCATGCAGCTTGATTTGAGAGCAAATAGTCACTTTATATTTCACAGCAAATGCTTCTGTATAATATACTATTGCTATTATGTTAGCAAATTAATATGTTAGTAGATTAGCTTTTGACTTTATTTAACTATTAATGTTTTTCCGTTTGGAAAAGAGAAATTTAGAACTCTTCTTAGTTCTTGCCCATGCATCGTGGTTAGTGATGGGAAGTCTGGTTCTTTTCCACAAACCGGTTCTTTCGGACAGTTCGTTTCAATGAACCGGTTCACCAGTTCTTTTACGTCATTACGTAATGACGTCAATTCTATCTTCCGGGCGGATAAATATACATTCAAATAAAGGCATTTGTAATCATAACTTCAGTTAAATAATAGTACATCGTCATAATCCTCTTAGATAAGTTTCTTACATTTACGTTTTGAAAATGAACCCTGTAGCCCTAAGGCGATGGACAAACGCGGATGTTTTACATGTCTTAAAGATCTAAAGTGAATAAACTGGTCTTCATCATTTTTATTCTATTTGTAATTAAATAAACTTGCATTTCGCCGAATTCGGCCCCTCATTCAAGTCCTCGGTTCACCCGTGCTCATGTATCAGCACAGCATCAGTTGGCCAAAAGAAATGTCAGTTCTGAGACGGTTATCATGCATGCGCAGTCTCTCCAGCTCATCGGTTCTCCGTATCGAACGTGTCCGCAAGAAACCGTTCTCGGTTCTGTACTGGTGATTCGAGAACTCCTGCAACAACCAGTTCTTGACTCGAGAACCGTAGCATAGGCCTGTATGTGCTGAGCTGAGAACTGCTGAAACCTTACTATAGCCTACAGTCGACAAAACTCAATGCATGTCTCCACTATGTTTAGTATGTTATGTTTTGATTAACACATTATAAAAACTTTGCACCCTTAAAACCTTGGCAAGATTTGGCAAATTGTATATCAACTGAAGAAATAAAATTAGCTGTTCCTGAAAATAATGTTTAGCATAATAATACATTTTTAGTTTTATAATTCATTCATTATATTTCCAATCTTTAAAATAAAACAGTGAAAAGACAGTATGTGATAAACCTGTTTCCAACATGTTTTATTGTGTTACACATATTGATAATCAACAAAATACTTAAAGGGTTAGTTTACCCAAAAATGAAAATTATGTCAGTAATGACTCACCCTCATGTTGTTCTAACCCCGTAAGACCCGTTCATCTTCGGAACACAAATTAAGATATTTTTTTATTAAATCTTACAGCTGTCTCACTCCTCCATAGGCTCAAGGAACTGAAACTTGCTGGCCCAGAAAAGTTATTAAAGAGATCGTTAATATAGTCCAAGTGACTACAGTGGCTCAATCTTAAGTTTATAAAGCGACGAGAATACTTTTTGTGTGCAAAATAAAACAAAAATAACGACTTTATTCCACTATTCGTTTCCTTCTCTCTAGGCCTCGAGTTAGTTCACGCAGTGTTTTAACGTAGCGCGTCTGTGTTGTACGCCACACGCATCACACACATGATCAGCGTCGGCCAATAGTGAGTCTACGTGGTGAGGTGCAAAACAGATGCGCTACGCTAAAACACTGCGTGAACTAACTCGAGGCCTAGAGAGAAGGAAACGAATAGTGGAATAAAGTCGTTATTTTTGTTTTATTTTGCACATAAAAAGTATTCTCGTCGCTTGATAAACTTAAGATTGAGCCACTGTAGTCACTTGGACTATATTAACGATCTCTTTAATAACTTTTCTGGGCCAGCAAGTTTCAGTTCCTTAGAAGCCTATGGAGGAGTGATCCAGCTCTCAGATTTAATCAAAAATATCTTAATTTGTGTTCCGAAGATGAACGAAGGTCTTACGGGGTTGGAACAACATGAGGGTGAGTCATTACTGACATAATTTTCATTTTTGGGTGAAAAACATGCATTTCATCCCTCTGAAAAAAATTGCACGCATGCTCAGCTCATCAGGATCTCAGTATGAGAACATGTCTCAGTTGGATTTACTGGAGTAAAATATAATCCGGGATATTGTTTTATTTTGGAAAGGACTGTCAGGTCTCAGGCATGTCCGAAAAGTGAGTAACTTTAGTAACTTGTGGATCAGTGCTGACGCAAGAAGAGGTGATCTGTTACAAAGGATTCAGTCCGATTTAGTGTACTGGTTCGACCAGTTCACTAAAAAGAACCGGTTCAAAAGAAAGATTCGTTCACGAACCGGACATCACTAATCGTGGCTCTTTGATTGTGATTTAGGTCTCGATGTAGTGTTTACAACGGTTCTAAAGTGTTTGCATTTCAGAATGTCCAAAACGTGTGAAACCAACAAGAAAACAGAAAAGTGTCTTACCAATGCCACAAAATGAATGTCTTACACAGAGGTGGGAAATCCAGGGGCCAATGAGTAGAAGTCCTGCCATATGTTTATTCCACCCATAAACTCAGTCAGCTGATTTCCCTAATTAGTTCTGTCTCCTGTCTGAATTAGCAAATCCAGGAGATTGGAACAAAATACTGAGGAGGACTTTGACTTTCTGAACCTGGACACCTCTGCATAGCAATGCCACATGACAGCCAAGAGCAAAGAAATAAACCCGAACTGGACCTTATCGTAGCCAAAAACTCTGTGTATATTAAATATGGAGTAATTTCAGCCACAGCCTCAGATGAAATCTAAGAGAAAAGAAGACATTAAATCTGTGAAGATCTCAGCAGAGGAGGATTAAACAACTCCACAAACAACATTACCAGCTTCACTTATTACTAACCAGACTGACTTTATTTCTGTCAGACGTCTACAAATTTTTTATTGAGAATTAACAGAGGTTTAACTCTAATGCTTTCATTTGAAGTTACCATAACAGTGAGCAGTGTTTCCATTAGTTGGGCTCTTAACTCTTATTATATCTTTTGGGGGTTTTTTGGCTGCTGTGACAGTGTGTATGTCAAACACATTTTCAGCAGCAAAGACAGCTAAAGTGAAATGAGATCAGGTGATCATGGTTAGCTGTTGATGGTTTTACAATCATCATGAAACAGACTGATTCACTGAGGTATTTTAATGTAACAATTATGTTGTTCCACTAATATATTCACATCACAAACCCTGTGTTACTGCAGCATGGGATCTAGCAATCGTTTTAAATCTTTTAACAAACATGAAATAAAAATTTGGTCTATGCAGACACACACAGATGTCACCAATCAGCGTATGAATCTCAACAATGGTGACAATCACAAATATTTATATAAACAGAATAATTCAGAAAATCACTGAAAAGCTACTAATTCACAACAAAAACAACAGCAAAAAATAAAAGCAAATATTTAGAATCAAACAAAATAGGACAATTCAGCTTTTTTATTCATGTTGCAATGCATGCTGGGAGTTTTGTACTATGCTGGTACCCAGCATGCATTGCAGCAAAGTACTTTTGAATGTCACCATTGTTGAGATTCATACGCTGATTGTTGATGTCTGTGTGTGTCATATTAAACTAATTTTTTCGTGCTCATTTTTGTTAAAGTCTTCTAACTTATTGTTATAATATCGCTGGATCTCATGCTGCAATAACACAGGGTTTGGGTTGTGAAAAATTATTGATGTGACACCATAATTGTTAGATTAAAATACCTCAGTGAATCAGGTTATTTCATGAAGATTATAAAGCCATCAACAGGAAACCATCATCACCTGACCTCATTTCATTTTAGCTTTCTTTGCTGCTGCAAATGTGTTTGACAAACACACTGGCACAGCAGGCAAAAAAGACAAAAGATATAATAAGAGTTAAGAGCCCAACTAATGGAAATACTAATCACTGATATGGTGACTTCAAATGAAACGCATTAGAGTTAAACCTCTGTTAATTCTCAATAAAACTTCTTTAATAAAAATAAAGTCAGTCTGGTTAGTAATTAGTGAAGCTGGTAATGCTGTTTGTGGAGTTGTTTAATCCTCCTCTGCTGAGATCTTCACAGATTTAATGTCTTCTTTTCTCTTAGATTTCATCTGAGGCTGTGGCTGAAATTACTCCATATTTAATATACACAGAGTTTTTGGCTACGATAAGGTCCAGTTCGGGTTTATTTCTTTGCTCTTGGCTGTCATGTGGCATTGCTATGCAGAGGTGTAAAGTCCAGGTTCAGAAAGTCAAAGTCCTCCTCAGTATTTTGTTCCAATCTCCTGGATTTGCTAATTCAGACAGGAGAGAGAACTAATTAGTGAAATCAGCTGACTGAGTGTATGGGTGGAATAAACATATGGCAGGACTTTTACTCATTGGCCCCTGGATTTCCCACCTCTGGTCTTACATTTCACACTTTCCCATCAAATGATCGTGACCGACTGAAGCTTTGGCAGTGGGATGTTAATTTACCGCTTCAGTTCGTCAAGCAAATTTTCACCTGACTTCAAACCAGGTCAACAAAAGACAAGATGATTTCTGAAATCTACAGCTGTGCCCAACTTGTTTTTACAAAACAACAAGATATAAGTGGAAGCGGCATGGGGAGCATGTGGTGGTTGTTAAAGTTGCGATACAGTAATTTAGTTATATGACTTTACTTTTATATGTCTTATACTTTTTTTTTTACTTTAGGCTATGTCAGCAACATCATCAACAACATCTCAGTTCTCGCACATGCGTCATGGTGCTCTCCTTGCCCACGTGGAAGAAAATTAATAGTTGAATAAAGTCATTATTTTTGGGGGGGTTTTGTGCTCAAAAAGTATTCTCGTCGCTTGAGTCACTTGGGCTATTTTAAACATTGTCTTTACTAACTTTCTGGGCCGGCAAGATGAGATTGCCTAGAGGCCTATGGAGGAGTGAGACAGCTCTCAGATTTAATCAAAAATATCTTCATTTGTGTTCCGAAGATGAACGAAAATCTTACGGGGTTGGAACAACATGAGGGTGAGTAATTACTGATAGAATTTTAATTTTTGGGTGAACTAGCCCTTTAAGTTTAATACTGCAGGTAAAGACATTTTTCAGTCGTACTAAAAATCTTAAAGTCCCCGTGAACCAGAAGTTGCAAACGACTTTTCTCCAGTGCTGTGACATATTTCCAAGTGAAACGGAATATTGAACAGAGGGCAGGGTTTTTCTCTAGCGCTCCTCCTCTCCATCTCTCGCTCATAGCAGGTTTGAGGGGAGTGGTTAAAGCGTTTTCAAACCCAAGCCGTCAAACCTACGTCATCAGAAAAAGACGCCATTCCAGACCGGAAGTAACTTTTAAGATTTTGATTAAAGATTACCATGGTAAAAAAAGATATTTTTTATATTTACTTGACCTTAATTGTTCACCACAAGACTAGTAATATCCGCTAACAAAGTAAATAGGGTCAATTTTGATTTCACAGGGACTTTAAAGGGGTGGTTGATTATGATTTCACTTTAACTTTAGTTAGTGTGTAATGTTTGAGCATAAACAACATCTGCATAGTTAAAACACTCAAAGTTCAAAGCAAAGGGAGATATTTCCTTTTAAAGAAATCGTTTTTTTTAAGGACTACAACAAACGGCTGGTAGGGACTACACGACATTCCTCACGGGTTAGTGACATCACCAACCCTAAAATTTACATAAACCCTGCCCCCCGTAACACGCAGTCCATGAAGAGGAAGAGTTCTTGTAGTCGAGTACATGTAGTCGAGTCAGCTCAAACTTTAGCATCCATCTTTTCACATGCAATAGAAATTCACTCTGTGTGCATCTCACAAAAGTTCTTATACGAAAGATTTATAGATTATCATGACAGAATATGCTAATTGAAGATAGTTAAAGGGATACTTCACCTCTGGAAAGATGAATGTGTATTTAAAATAGGTAATTTATGTAGAAGAAATGTGAAATTATTTTTAAATTTGGAGCTTTCTAGTAGGGCTGGGCAATATATCGCACGATATTGTTATGCGCATCTCGTCAGTAAAGCCGGTTCCTTGATTAGTAGTAAATCACCTTCACCTGCTTTCAGATGGAGCGGCATTTACTACAAAGAGCCGTAGTTCACTGACAAGCTGAGCCATATCGCATCAATATCGCGGACATATCGCCAACGATATTTAATGCGATATGGCTCAGCTTGTCAGTTAATTACGGCTCTTTGTACACAGCAAAAACTCCAGTGTTAAATTAACACTCCTGGGAGTGTATATGAGTCCACACTCAAGAGTGTTAAAGTTAATGAGATAATTAAGTGATTAATTGAGTGATGATTGAGCACTATTGAAGACACCTGATGTTAACAAGCAGAATCACTGAAGGAGAAAATCACAAATTGTAAGCCACAGTTATGGCGATCATTGTTTGCTTTAGTTGGGCTCTTGACCCTTATATTATTAACTTTAGATTTTGTTTGGCTGATGTATCTGAGTAGGGCTGGGCGATATATCGCACGATATTGTTATGCGCGTCTCTTCAGTAAAGCCGGTTCTTTGATTAGTAGTAAATTACATTCACCTGCTTTCAGATGGAAGATATGATGCAGATATGAGTGTTAAATTAACACTGAAGAGTGTTAAAGTTAATGAGATAATTAAGTGATTAATTTAGTGATCATTGAGCATTATTGAAGACACCTGATGATAAAAAGCAGAATCACTGAAGGAGAAAATCTTAAATTGTAAGCCACCGTTATGGCGATCATTGTTTGCTTTAGTTGGGCTCTTGATCCTTATACTTTAAGTTTAAATTTTGTTTGTCTTCTGTTATTGATTTATTACAGGCAAGTGAACAAAGACAAGTATGATCTGATAGTGTTGGTTATGTTTTGACATAATCATGCAGTGATCTGAAAAATGAAACTCATTCGGATGATGTTGTTTAACTTGATAGCAACAGTTTAGTGGTCCTACAGCATATGATAATTGTATGTTTCTTATAATCCTAATCATTTAATAAAAATTATTCTGATCAAATCACTTTCAAATGCATTTATTTAGAAACACAGACATCAATAATCAGCCTCTGAATCTCAACCGTGGTGACAATAATAATCCTTGTTGCCACCAATCACAACTCATTAATGGCTCCCATCATGCATTGCGGTATGAATAAATTATGATCTGAATTGTCTATGTAATTTACTTTTCCTAATGGAATATTCTGCTCATCACCATTGTTGAGATGCATTGACTGAATCTTGATATCGGTGTGTGCCTAAAACAAAAAAAAATTTGATTTTTTTTACAACTTTCAAGAATCCTTTATTATATCACAAATTCTGGATATTTATGCAGAATCTCAGTTATGCTGTGACCAACAGCATAAATCACAAACAATTAGCTCAAACGATAAATGTCATTAAATAATCAGTACCATTAGATCATTGTTTTTCTTTGTTCATCTAGCAGGTATAACTTAGATACAACAGTCGAACAAACTCTAAAGTTAATAATAAAAGGGTCAAGAGCCCAACTAAAGCGAACACTCATCTCCATAATGGTGACCTGAAATTCCGGGTTTCTCCTTCAGTGATTCTGCTTCAGGTGTCTTCAATAATGCTCAATCATCACTCAATTAATCACTTAAATATCTCATTACCTTTAACACTCTTGAGTGTGGACTCATACACTCCCAGGAGTGTTCATTTGACACTGGAGTTTTTGCTGTGTACAAAGAGCCGTAGTTAATTGACAAGCTGAGCCATATCGCATTAAATATCGCTGGCGATACGTCCGCGATATTAGTGCGATATGGCTCAGCTTGTCAGTTAACTACGGCTCTTTGTAGTAAATGCCGCTCCATCTGAAAGCAGGTGAAGGCGATTTACTACTAATCAAGGAACCGGCTTTACTGATGAGATGCGCATAACAATATTGTGCGATATATCGCCCAGCCCTATATCTGAGTATTAACTGCCAGATGAACAAAGAAAAAAAGTGATCTGATGGTGTTGGTTATATTATGACAATCATCATTTGAACTTTATGATTTTGCTTTATGTTGTTGGTTACAACATTACTGTGATTCTGAATAAATATTCAGAATTTTAGCTATAATAAAAAGGATTTCTTAAAAGTTGTTTCTAAAAATAAAATGAAAAATCTTTCTTACAGGCACTCACAGACTTCAAGATTCAGTCTATGCATCTCAACAATGGTGACGAGCAGAATATTCAATTAGGAAAAGTAAATTAAATAGAAAATTCAGATCATAATTTATTCATACCGCAATGCATGATGGTGGTTAGGGATGGGCGATATATCGCACGATATGTTATGCGCATCTCTTCAGTAAAGCCAGTTCCTGGATTAGTAGTAAATCACCTTCACCTGCTTTCAGATGGAAGATATGATGCAGATATGAGTGTTAAATTAACACTCAGGAGTGTTAAAGTTAATGAGATAATTAAGTGATTAATTTAGTGATGATTGAGCATTATTGAAGACACCTGATGTTAACAAGCAGAATCACTGAAGGAGAAAATAGCCACCGTTATGGCGATCAGTGTTTGCTTTAGTTGGCCTCTGACCCTTATACTTTCATCTTTAAGTTTTGTTTGTCTGCTGTCATTGATTTATAACAGTCAAATGAACAAAGAAAAGTGTGATCTGATAGTATTGGTTATGTTTGGGCACAATCATGCTGTGATCTGAAAAATTAAACTTATTGAGGTAGTTTGGTTTAAATCATTACCAACAGCTTTGTGATTCTACAGCATATTATTATCAGTATTTTTCTTATAAACCAAAATATTTAATAAACATTGTTCTGATCAAAACAGTTTCAAATTGAATTTACTTAGAAACACAGACATCAATAATCAGCCTGTGAATCTCAACCGTGGTGACAATAATAATGAATGTTGCAGTGGCTGCCACCAATCACAACTCATGAATGGCTCCCATCATGCATTGCGGTATGAATAAATTATGATCTGAATTGTCTATGTAATTCACTTTTCCTAATTGAATATTCTGCTCGTCACCATTGTTGAGATGCATTGACTCAATCTTGACATCTGTGTGTGCCTAAATGAAAGATTTTTTTTTTTAACAACATTTAAGAAATCCTTTATATCTAAAATTCTGGATATTTATGCAGAATCACAGTTATACTGTAACCAACAGCATAAATCACAAACATAAAGATGATGGTCATAATATAACTGACATAATTAGATCATTTTTTTTCTTTGTTGATCTGGCAGTTATAACTCTGAAACAACAGCCAAACAAAATCTAAAGTTATTATTCTAAGGGTCAAGAGCCCAACTAAAGCAAACAATGATCGCCATAACGGTGGCTTACAATTTTAGATTTTCTCCTTCTTTAGATGCTCAATCATCACACAATTAATCACTTAATTATCTCATTAACTTTAACAATCTTGAGTGTGGACTCATATACACTCCCAGGAGTGTTAATTTAACAATGGAGTTTTTGCTGTGTACAAAGAGCCGTAGTTAACTGACAAGCTGAGCCATATCGCATTAAATATCACTGGCGATACGTCCACGATATTAATGCAATATGGCTCAGCTTGTCAGTTAACTACTGCTCTTTGTAGTAAATGCCGCTACATCTGAAAGCAGGTGAAGGCGATTTACTACTAATCAAGGAACCGGCTTTACTGACGAGATGCGCATAACAATATCGTGCGATATATCGCCCAGCCCTAGTTGTGATTGGTGGCAGCCACTGCACCATGCATTATTATTGTCACCATTGTTGAGATTCACAGGCTGATTATTGATGTCTGTGTTTCTAAATAAATTAGAAAGTGATTTGATCAGAACAATGTTTATTAAATATTTTGGATTATAAGAAACATACCTATATTCATATATGCTGGAGAATCAAAAAGTTGTTGCCAACAACTTAAACCAAACTATCTCATAAAGATTCATTTTCTGATCACAGCATGATTATGCCAGAACACAACGAACACTATCAGATCACACTTTTTTTTGTTCATTTGACTGTTATAAATAAATAACAGCAGACAAACAAATTTGAAGCGAATGTACAAAAGGTTAAGAGCCCAACTAAAGCAAACACTGATCGCCATAACGGTGGCTTACAATTTGAGATTTTCTCCTTCAGTGATTCTGCTTATTAACATCAGGTGTCTTTAATAATGCTCAAACATCACTAAATTAATCACTTAATTATCTCATTAACTTTAACACTCTTGAGTGTTAATTTAACACTGGAGTTTGTGCTGTGTAGTAAATGCCGCTCCTTCTGAAAGCAGGTGAAGGTGATTTACTACTAATCAAGGAACCGGCTTTACTGACGAGATGCACATAACAATGTGATGCGATATATCGCCCAGCCCTACTTTCTAGACTGAGAAAAGCCAGAAAATATATTTTTGCCTTATGTGGATGAAAGACAACAAGTCCCAGAATGCACTTGCTTCGCTGCCCTAGGAGGCCACTCCCAAGCCACGCCTATCAGTAAGAGAGCGCAGTTGAAAACAAGGCTAGGCTACTAGTGAGTCTCTGTGACGAGTTTGCCCGGTATTTCGAGATCGCCCAAATTGTTTTTTACGGTTCTCTGCTTTTGCGTTTTACAGTCACCATTCATTATGTTTACTGTGGCGAGCAGGACGAGACTGGGCCGTGGGAGATCGGCGCGAGGCCGGTGGCGTGATTACTGAGACGCAGCGGTCTCGTATCTCTCACGGAGGAGCGGGAATTTTCTCAGCAATGTTTTTTTGCGTCATCGGAGGATTTTTTCCAGACAAAAAATACATAAATCTCTCGTCTCAGGGGGATATGAGGGTGGAAAGCATGGTAATTCGAAAATACTACAGGTTTTCTACTAATACAAAGCGTAATGCTAAATCCTGAAGTATCCCTTTAACTCCACATCACAACATAAATTCATTAACTAACCATTCAGAGACGTCCTGTTGCATTCTACATGTTGTCACTTCTTCTTGAGTCGCCATCTTTGTCTGACTCGCGTGATTTTTTCCCCCAAACCACTTCAGCGTAAATCCCGCCCTGCAGCCGATTCTAAAGTTTTCATTGGTCATGTCAATCACTGTACTGATTGCCTACACCAAACACTGATCCCTAAACCTACCCGTCACTGTAACCTAAACCAATGAAATCGGCTGCAGGGCGGGATTTCCGCTGAAGTGGTTTGGGAAAAAAAATCACGTTTAGAGTGTGAGGGAATCGGATCACCCAAAAAGATGGAGACTCAAGAAGACACCCACTCTCACACAGACACCCACCCATTTAGAACAGTTTCTGTCATTTCAGTGGGTGTCTGTGTTAGGGAATCGGAGCTGTTAATGCTCTTGAAACTCCGCCCTCTGTGTCGGGAGCAGCAGCTCATTTGCATTTAAAGGGACAGACACAAAATGGTGTGTTTTTGCTGACCCTCAAAAAGTGACAACTTTAACATGCTAAATAAAAATATATGTGGGGTATCTTGAGCTAAAACTTTACACACACACTCTGGGGACATCAGAGAGATATTTTGCATCTTGTGAAAAGGGCAATATACCACCCCTTTAAAATAATGCTCTCTGTTAGTTATAATTGGAAGTTATAATTGTTTTACTGAACATAAAAAAATACTAGCATACCACAATAAATTAAAATATAATTACAAAGAAGAGAAAATGTATTTATAATTACAAATAGTGGACTAGTGATGATCTTCCAGCACTGTTTCAGCTGTGGCTTCTATTCTTTTGTGTGTGGTAAATCAAGACATGTCAGTCTAAACGATCAAACCAATCCAAGCACGCTCCAGTGTGACGGATCTGTTCTTTCTCCTTCACTCTGCGATGTGATTTACACAAACATTCCCGAGATCCCATACGTTAGACCGATGGTCGGTATGACAAGCTCAATCTCTGGACGAACAAATGAATGCACGAACACAGATGCTGACTGGTGTGAATCTTTTTACTGTTGAATGAAAAACACAGTTTTTGTGGTATTTCGCTGCAGGCAAAACTGACCCACAGTGTGCAGTACACATTGCAACTGCTGTGTTGCGTCATCTCCCGTCTTACCGAACATTTTGCCTGCAGTCGCCAAACAATTTCAATTTCAATTTCAATTTCAATTTCAATTCAATTCAATTTTTCAAACCACATGAGGGCACCACTACAATATGAAATTAACAACCGCTGTTGAATTCAGGAGGAATTCACAATAAAAACAAAATAAAATACTAACTCTTACACCAGCTGTAAAACAGTGTCCGACTGGTCTACGACCACACTCGAGATCCAGTTTCCATTGGTTGCTTAAAGGGTAAAAAAAACCCCACATATCTTATTTTACGTTATTCTCTCCCAGTGATGACAAAGACCATCAGTAACATTTTTTGTGTGTGTGTTTTTTTTTATAATACATGGAATGAAAAACACCAAAAATAGACCTGAATGATATTAATACATACATACATTATTTCAGGTGCTGAATGTTCGGATTATCCGAAGTGCTTGAGGATTGTGCTGATCGGGAGGACAGGAAATGGAAAGAGTGCAACAGGAAACACTATTCTGGGAAGAAACGAGTTTATAAGTCAAGCAAGCATGGATTCAGTGACGACTGTTTGTGAGAAGGGAGTTGGTGAAGTTGATGGTCGATCAGTAGCTGTTGTTGATACGCCAGGACTCTTTGACACGACACTGTCAAATGAACTAGCGGTGGAAGAAATAATGAAATGTGTTTCACTGTCGTCACCTGGACCTCATGTGTTTGTCATTGTGTTGAGTCTGGGAAGATTCATCCAGGTGGAAGAAGACACTGTAGAAATGATAAAGAAGATCTTTGGCCCAAAATCTGCTCAGTTCACCATCGTTCTGTTCACTAGAGCAGACGATCTTGAGAGTGAATCTATAGAGGATTATGTGAAGCGAGGAAACAATGCAGAACTAAAGAAACTGATCAGAGATTGTGGAAACAGATTCATGGCTTTCAATAACCGAGAGAAACAAGACAAAACTCAAGTGATTCAACTGTTAAACATGATAGAAGAAGTGAACAATACTAATGAGGGTCGATACTTCACTAACTGCATGTTTGAGGAGGCAGAGATGTCCATTAAAAAGAGAACGGAGCAAATAATGAAAGAGAAAGAGAGAGAAATTCAGAGTCAGAGAGAAGAGTTACAAGCCAAATATGAGATGGAAATGAAAAACATGATGAAGAGACTCGAGGAAGAGAAACAAAGAGCAGATGAAGAGAGAAAGAAAACGGAGAATCAATTCAGAGAAAAAGAGGAAGAACTCAGAAAAGAGTTTGAAGAAAGAGAGAAAACAGAACAGAAGAAACGAGAGATTGAAAACCAGAAACAATCAGAAGAGGAAAAACAACGAAGTACTGAATATCATCAAAAAATAGAAGAGATGAAGAAAGAGATTGAAAATCAGAGATTACAGTATGAAAAACAGCAAAAAGAAAAAGAAGAAGATGATAGAGAGAGAGAAGAGAAATACAGAAAAGATCTAGAAAAGATGAAAAATGAACAAGAACGCATTTTAGCTGAGGTACAAAAGAAAGAAGAAGAAGAAACAAAAAAGAGAGAATGTGAGGAGAAAAAGAGGAATGAAGAAGAAGAGAAAGAAAGACAGAGATGGGAAAGAAAAATAAAAGAGGCTGAAAATGACAGTCAAGAGGAAATTAAACGACAGCAGAGAGAATGGGAGGATGAAAAGAAACGACAGATGAGAGAACGAGAGGAAGAAGAAAGAAAGAGAAAAGAGAAACACGAGGAACAACTGAGAGAAAAACAAGAAGAACTCGAGAAATTGAGAAAGAAATTTGAAAGAGAGAGAGAAGAAGAAAGACAGAAGATAGAGGAGGAGAGACATAAACAGAGAAGAGAAAGAGAAGACAAAGAGAGAGAATATGAGGAAAAGAAAAGACATTATGAACGACTGGAACGAGAGAGAAAAGAGGAGTGGGAGAGAAGAAAACAAGATGATGATGAGAGACGAGAAGAAGAGAGAAAGAGATGGGAGAAATTGATTGAAGATCTGAAACAAGAGCAAGAAAAAGAGAAAAAAATAACAGATGAAAAGGAAAAGAAGAGAAAAGAAAAAGAAGAGGAAGAGAAAGATGAAATTAAAAAGAAACATCTAGAGGAAATTACAATCATAACGAAGAAACATGAAGATGAAGCCAGAAAACAAGCAGAAGAAATGAATGATTTCAGGGAGAGAAATGAGAAACAAGTTCAGGAGCTCAAAGAGATGCTGGACGATCGTCAGAGACAATATGAACTACTGGAAAAACTTTATCAACACCTGCAGCTCCAGAAAGGAGAAGAAATAAAAGAGCTACTACAAGAAATTGCAAAACAGAAAAATAAACCAGATTGTGTCATTCAGTGATATTTGTGAAAGAACAATATTGCTTTTATTATTATAGTTAGCAATTCAATTGTTGATATCAAGAATAGAAATTTCAACTAGTGACAATTTAATTCTTGATATCAAAAATAAAGGTTTTTACTAGTAAGAATTGTATTTCTGATATGTGAAATTGGAATTTCAACTAGTAAGAAATAAATTCTTGATATCAAGAATTGATTTTGAATGGCAGCCATGGTGACATTTCACTAGTGAAAATACAATTACAGATATAAAAAATTATAGTTTGTACTAGTTGCAATTCAATTGTTGATATCAAGAATTATCATTTTAACTAGTGAAAATGTAAATGTTGATGTCAAGAATTAGCATTGTTACTAGTGAAAATGTAATTCCTGATAGGGCTGGGCGATATATCGCACGATATGTTATGCGCATCTCTTCAGTAAAGCCGGTTCCTTGATTAGTAGTAAATCACCTTCACCTGCTTTCAGATGGAAGATATGATGCAGATATGAGTGTTAAATTAACACTCCAGAGTGTTAAAGTTAATGAGATAATTAAGTGATTAATTTAGTGATGATTGAGCATTATTGAAGACACCTGATGTTAACAAGCAGAATCACTGAAGGAGAAAATCACAAATTGTAAGCCACCGTTATGGCGATCAGTGTTTGCTTTAGTTGGACTCTGACCCTTATACTTTCATCTTTAAATTATGTTTGTCTGCAGTTATTGATTTATAACAGTCAAATGAACACAGAAAAGTGTGATCTGATAGTGTTGATTATGTTTAGGCATAATCATGCTGTGATCTGAAAAATGAAACTTATTGAGATTTTTTGGTTTAAATCATTAGCAACAGTTTTGTGATTCTACAGCATATTATTATCAGTATTTTTCTTATAAACCAAAATTTTAATAAACATTGTTCTGATCAAAACAGTTTGAAATGAATTTATTTAGAAACACAGACATCAATAATCAGCCTGTGAATCTCAACAATGGTGACAATAATAATGAATGTTGCAGTGGCTGCCACCAATCACAACTCATTAATGGCTCCCATCATGCATTGTGCTGTGAATAATTAGGTGTTCAAGCACGAAGTGCTGAAAACCTATTGTAATTGCTATTTGAAAAAAAAAAAAAAACCTAAAACGCATCGTGCAGCCCAAACCGTAAGGCCTAGAGACTTGAAACCTGGCCAGGTGCTAGGGCCTCAGTTTGGGGAGAACCTATCAGAGTATGACCCTGATTGGCCCATAGGTGGCGCTACAGCAACCAAAAGTACTAAATTGCCCACAACTCATCGACCGTTTGACCTAGAATCTAGATTTGTACACCACTGTGTTCCTTGGCTCAAGACGGACAATATGTATATCTCGGATTGTCGATTTGAGCAACAAAAAATGTGTTGTGGCCAATTTTGTCCAAAACCTACTTTTGCGAACTAGTCCCTGGTTTTTTTCCCTGATCGGAACCAGACCAGTCTAGGACAATTCTATGGACTCTCTAGATCAATAATTATCAAAAAAAAAGTTGAACTTTGCCCTTTGGTTCACTGTAACAGGGTCATTTAGAAAAGGGGGCGTGTCAAAATACACTCAAAAGCCTATAAATCATAAATAAAAACTCAGAACTTCACAAAAATTGATGAGCACATGTGTCCTAACATGGTGAAGAAGCATGCAGAGTTTCATGGAGATCGGACCATAGGTGGCGCTATAACTGTCAAAAAGGTCCCCCATTATTAGGTGTTCAAGCACGAAGTGCTGAAAACCTATTGTAATTGCTATTTGAAAAAAAAAAAAAAACCTAAAACGCATCGTGCAGCCCAAACCGTAAGGCCTAGAGACTTGAAACCTGGCCAGGTGCTAGGGCCTCAGTTTGGGGAGAACCTATCAGAGTATGACCCTGATTGGCCCATAGGTGGCGCTACAGCAACCAAAAGTACTAAATTGCCCACAACTCATCGACCGTTTGACCTAGAATCTAGATTTGTACACCACTGTGTTCCTTGGCTCAAGACGGACAAGATGTATATCTCGGATTGTCGATTTGAGCAAAAAAATGTGTTGTGGCCAATTTTGTCCAAAACCTACTTTTGCGAACTAGTCCCTGGTTTTTTTCCCTGATCGGAACCAGACCAGTCTAGGACAATTCTATGGACTCTCTAGATCAATAATTATCAAAAAAAAGTTGAACTTTGCCCTTTGGTTCACTGTAACAGGGTCATTTAGAAAAGGGGGCGTGTCAAAATACACTCAAAAGCCTATAAATCATAAATAAAAACTCAGAACTTCACAAAAATTGATGAGCACATGTGTCCTAACATGGTGAAGAAGCATGCAGAGTTTCATGGAGATCGGACCATAGGTGGCGCTATAACTGTCAAAAAGGTCCCCCATTATTAGGTGTTCAAGCACGAAGTGCTGAAAACCTATTGTAATTGCTATTTGAAAAAAAAAAAAAAACCTAAAACGCATCGTGCAGCCCAAACCGTAAGGCCTAGAGACTTGAAACCTGGCCAGGTGCTAGGGCCTCAGTTTGGGGAGAACCTATCAGAGTATGACCCTGATTGGCCCATAGGTGGCGCTACAGCAACCAAAAGTACTAAATTGCCCACAACTCATCGACCGTTTGACCTAGAATCTAGATTTGTACACCACTGTGTTCCTTGGCTCAAGACGGACAAGATGTATATCTCGGATTGTCGATTTGAGCAAAAAAATATGTGTTGTGGCCAATTTTGTCCAAAACCTACTTTTGCGAACTAGTCCCTGGTTTTTTTCCCTGATCGGAACCAGACCAGTCTAGGACAATTCTATGGACTCTCTAGATCAATAATTATCAAAAAAAAGTTGAACTTTGCCCTTTGGTTCACTGTAACAGGGTCATTTAGAAAAGGGGGCGTGTCAAAATACACTCAAAAGCCTATAAATCATAAATAAAAACTCAGAACTTCACAAAAATTGATGAGCACATGTGTCCTAACATGGTGAAGAAGCATGCAGAGTTTCATGGAGATCGGACCATAGGTGGCGCTATAACTGTCAAAAAGGTCCCCATTATTAGGTGTTCAAGCACGAAGTGCTGAAAACCTATTGTAATTGCTATTTGAAAAAAAAAAAAAACCTAAAACGCATCGTGCAGCCCAAACCGTAAGGCCTAGAGACTTGAAACCTGGCCAGGTGCTAGGGCCTCAGTTTGGGGAGAACCTATCAGAGTATGACCCTGATTGGCCCATAGGTGGCGCTACAGCAACCAAAAGTACTAAATTGCCCACAACTCATCGACCGTTTGACCTAGAATCTAGATTTGTACACCACTGTGTTCCTTGGCTCAAGACGGACAAGATGTATATCTCGGATTGTCGATTTGAGCAAAAAAAATGTGTTGTGGCCAATTTTGTCCAAAACCTACTTTTGCGAACTAGTCCCTGGTTTTTTCCCTGATCGGAACCAGACCAGTCTAGGACAATTCTATGGACTCTCTAGATCAATAATTATCAAAAAAAAGTTGAACTTTGCCCTTTGGTTCACTGTAACAGGGTCATTTAGAAAAGGGGGCGTGTCAAAATACACTCAAAAGCCTATAAATCATAAATAAAAACTCAGAACTTCACAAAAATTGATGAGCACATGTGTCCTAACATGGTGAAGAAGCATGCAGAGTTTCATGGAGATCGGACCATAGGTGGCGCTATAACTGTCAAAAAGGTCCCCCATTATTAGGTGTTCAAGCACGAAGTGCTGAAAACCTATTGTAATTGCTATTTGAAAAAAAAAAAACCTAAAACGCATCGTGCAGCCCAAACCGTAAGGCCTAGAGACTTGAAACCTGGCCAGGTGCTAGGGCCTCAGTTTGGGGAGAACCTATCAGAGTATGACCCTGATTGGCCCATAGGTGGCGCTACAGCAACCAAAAGTACTAAATTGCCCACAACTCATCGACCGTTTGACCTAGAATCTAGATTTGTACACCACTGTGTTCCTTGGCTCAAGACGGACAAGATGTATATCTCGGATTGTCGATTTGAGCAACAAAAAATGTGTTGTGGCCAATTTTGTCCAAAACCTACTTTTGCGAACTAGTCCCTGGTTTTTTTCCCTGATCGGAACCAGACCAGTCTAGGACAATTCTATGGACTCTCTAGATCAATAATTATCAAAAAAAAAGTTGAACTTTGCCCTTTGGTTCACTGTAACAGGGTCATTTAGAAAAGGGGGCGTGTCAAAATACACTCAAAAGCCTATAAATCATAAATAAAAACTCAGAACTTCACAAAAATTGATGAGCACATGTGTCCTAACATGGTGAAGAAGCATGCAGAGTTTCATGGAGATCGGACCATAGGTGGCGCTATAACTGTCAAAAAGGTCCCCCATTATTAGGTGTTCAAGCACGAAGTGCTGAAAACCTATTGTAATTGCTATTTGAAAAAAAAAAAAAAACCTAAAACGCATCGTGCAGCCCAAACCGTAAGGCCTAGAGACTTGAAACCTGGCCAGGTGCTAGGGCCTCAGTTTGGGGAGAACCTATCAGAGTATGACCCTGATTGGCCCATAGGTGGCGCTACAGCAACCAAAAGTACTAAATTGCCCACAACTCATCGACCGTTTGACCTAGAATCTAGATTTGTACACCACTGTGTTCCTTGGCTCAAGACGGACAAGATGTATATCTCGGATTGTCGATTTGAGCAAAAAAAATGTGTTGTGGCCAATTTTGTCCAAAACCTACTTTTGCGAACTAGTCCCTGGTTTTTTTCCCTGATCGGAACCAGACCAGTCTAGGACAATTCTATGGACTCTCTAGATCAATAATTATCAAAAAAAAGTTGAACTTTGCCCTTTGGTTCACTGTAACAGGGTCATTTAGAAAAGGGGGCGTGTCAAAATACACTCAAAAGCCTATAAATCATAAATAAAAACTCAGAACTTCACAAAAATTGATGAGCACATGTGTCCTAACATGGTGAAGAAGCATGCAGAGTTTCATGGAGATCGGACCATAGGTGGCGCTATAACTGTCAAAAAGGTCCCCCATTATTAGGTGTTCAAGCACGAAGTGCTGAAAACCTATTGTAATTGCTATTTGAAAAAAAAAAAAAAACCTAAAACGCATCGTGCAGCCCAAACCGTAAGGCCTAGAGACTTGAAACCTGGCCAGGTGCTAGGGCCTCAGTTTGGGGAGAACCTATCAGAGTATGACCCTGATTGGCCCATAGGTGGCGCTACAGCAACCAAAAGTACTAAATTGCCCACAACTCATCGACCGTTTGACCTAGAATCTAGATTTGTACACCACTGTGTTCCTTGGCTCAAGACGGACAAGATGTATATCTCGGATTGTCGATTTGAGCAAAAAAATATGTGTTGTGGCCAATTTTGTCCAAAACCTACTTTTGCGAACTAGTCCCTGGTTTTTTTCCCTGATCGGAACCAGACCAGTCTAGGACAATTCTATGGACTCTCTAGATCAATAATTATCAAAAAAAAGTTGAACTTTGCCCTTTGGTTCACTGTAACAGGGTCATTTAGAAAAGGGGGCGTGTCAAAATACACTCAAAAGCCTATAAATCATAAATAAAAACTCAGAACTTCACAAAAATTGATGAGCACATGTGTCCTAACATGGTGAAGAAGCATGCAGAGTTTCATGGAGATCGGACCATAGGTGGCGCTATAACTGTCAAAAAGGTCCCCATTATTAGGTGTTCAAGCACGAAGTGCTGAAAACCTATTGTAATTGCTATTTGAAAAAAAAAAAAAACCTAAAACGCATCGTGCAGCCCAAACCGTAAGGCCTAGAGACTTGAAACCTGGCCAGGTGCTAGGGCCTCAGTTTGGGGAGAACCTATCAGAGTATGACCCTGATTGGCCCATAGGTGGCGCTACAGCAACCAAAAGTACTAAATTGCCCACAACTCATCGACCGTTTGACCTAGAATCTAGATTTGTACACCACTGTGTTCCTTGGCTCAAGACGGACAAGATGTATATCTCGGATTGTCGATTTGAGCAAAAAAAATGTGTTGTGGCCAATTTTGTCCAAAACCTACTTTTGCGAACTAGTCCCTGGTTTTTTCCCTGATCGGAACCAGACCAGTCTAGGACAATTCTATGGACTCTCTAGATCAATAATTATCAAAAAAAAGTTGAACTTTGCCCTTTGGTTCACTGTAACAGGGTCATTTAGAAAAGGGGGCGTGTCAAAATACACTCAAAAGCCTATAAATCATAAATAAAAACTCAGAACTTCACAAAAATTGATGAGCACATGTGTCCTAACATGGTGAAGAAGCATGCAGAGTTTCATGGAGATCGGACCATAGGTGGCGCTATAACTGTCAAAAAGGTCCCCCATTATTAGGTGTTCAAGCACGAAGTGCTGAAAACCTATTGTAATTGCTATTTGAAAAAAAAAAAAAACCTAAAACGCATCGTGCAGCCCAAACCGTAAGGCCTAGAGACTTGAAACCTGGCCAGGTGCTAGGGCCTCAGTTTGGGGAGAACCTATCAGAGTATGACCCTGATTGGCCCATAGGTGGCGCTACAGCAACCAAAAGTACTAAATTGCCCACAACTCATCGACCGTTTGACCTAGAATCTAGATTTGTACACCACTGTGTTCCTTGGCTCAAGACGGACAAGATGTATATCTCGGATTGTCGATTTGAGCAAAAAAAATGTGTTGTGGCCAATTTTGTCCAAAACCTACTTTTGCGAACTAGTCCCTGGTTTTTTCCCTGATCGGAACCAGACCAGTCTAGGACAATTCTATGGACTCTCTAGATCAATAATTATCAAAAAAAAGTTGAACTTTGCCCTTTGGTTCACTGTAACAGGGTCATTTAGAAAAGGGGGCGTGTCAAAATACACTCAAAAGCCTATAAATCATAAATAAAAACTCAGAACTTCACAAAAATTGATGAGCACATGTGTCCTAACATGGTGAAGAAGCATGCAGAGTTTCATGGAGATCGGACCATAGGTGGCGCTATAACTGTCAAAAAGGTCCCCCATTATTAGGTGTTCAAGCACGAAGTGCTGAAAACCTATTGTAATTGCTATTTGAAAAAAAAAAAAAAACCTAAAACGCATCGTGCAGCCCAAACCGTAAGGCCTAGAGACTTGAAACCTGGCCAGGTGCTAGGGCCTCAGTTTGGGGAGAACCTATCAGAGTATGACCCTGATTGGCCCATAGGTGGCGCTACAGCAACCAAAAG
This sequence comes from Rhinichthys osculus, assembly GCA_029959095.1. Lineage (NCBI taxonomy): Eukaryota > Metazoa > Chordata > Actinopteri > Cypriniformes > Leuciscidae > Rhinichthys > Rhinichthys osculus. The sequence goes on from JARWKJ010000002.1 coordinate 54,661,363, forward strand.
TACTAAATTGCCCACAACTCATCGACCGTTTGACCTAGAATCTAGATTTGTACACCACTGTGTTCCTTGGCTCAAGACGGACAAGATGTATATCTCGGATTGTCGATTTGAGCAAAAAAAATGTGTTATGGCCAATTTTGTCCAAAACCTACTTTTGCGAACTAGTCCCTGGTTTTTTCCCTGATCGGAACCAGACCAGTCTAGGACAATTCTATGGACTCTCTAGATCAATAATTATCAAAAAAAAGTTGAACTTTGCCCTTTGGTTCACTGTAACAGGGTTATTTAGAAAAGGGGGCGTGTCAAAATACACTCAAAAGCCTATAAATCATAAATAGAAACTCAGAACTTCACAAAAATTGATGAGCACATGTGTCCTAACATGGTGAAGAAGCATGCAGAGTTTCATGGAGATCGGACCATAGGTGGCGCTATAACTGTCAAAAAGGTTCCCCATTATTAGGTGTTCAAGCACCTGCTTATATACCATTAAAAGAGATTTTTACAATAACATATCCCGTGTGTGTGTGTGTGTGTGTGTGTGTGTATGTAAGTTTGATTTAGTGCAGAATACTGGTGAAACCAAGTGTGTTCAAAATGAAAGTGAGTCAGTAAGTGGTCTTCTACTGCCCTCTCTACTTATTAATAGTCTTTTCACATATGCTTTTGCATTCATATATATAGACAATAATAAATCACTTATATAACAATTACTATTATAACACAATCATATTTTGTCAGAGTTTATCAATTCAATTGTTCTGATGCTTCACATAATGTCTATCAACGTGGTAAATCATTGTAAATAACGCCAGAAACATGGTAAATCATAGTAAATAAGGTAAATCAGGCTAGAATCCTGGTAAATCATTCTAGAATGTGCTATATCATGGTAAATCATCCGATAACATGGTAAATCAAGGTAAACTAAGATAAATCATGGTAAACTATGGTAAACCATGTTAGAATCATATTAAATCATACTAGAATGTGTTCAATTCTGGTAAACCATGTTAGAACATGGTAAATCATGGTCAATCATACTAGAACTTGGTATATCCTGGTAAACTATGGTAAATCATACTGGAACATGGTAAATCATACTGGAACATGGTAAATCAAGAAAAATCAAACTGAAATGTGGTATATCATGGTAAAACATGGTCTATTCCATCTATGATGTCAGTGGTTAAATGCTTGCTACATAAAACTTAATGTCTTTTGATGCTTTTGTGCTTAACGGCCTTAAAGGCCTTAACTGCTTGAACACCGCTAAATGCTGCTTGCAGCTTTAATTATGATCTGAATTAGGGCTGGGCGATATATCGCACGATATGTTATGCGCATCTCTTCAGTAAAGCCGGTTCCTTGATTAGTAGTAAATCGCCTTCACCTGCTTTCAGACGGAAGATATGATGCAGATATGAGTGTTAAATTAACACTCAGGAGTGTTAAAGTTAATGAGATAATTAAGTGATTAATTTAGTGATGATTGAGCATTATTGAAGACACCTGATGTTAACAAGCAGAATCACTGAAGGAGAAAATCACAAATTGTAAGCCACCGTTATGGCGATCAGTGTTTGCTTTAGTTGGACTCTTGACCCTTATACTTTCTTCTTTAAATTTGTTTGTCTGCTGTTATTGATTTATAACAGTCAAATGAACAAATAAAAGTGTGATCTGATATTGTTGGTTATGTTCTGGCATAATCACACTGTGATCTGAAAAATGAAACTTATAGAGATAGTCTAGTTTAAATCATTAGCAACAGCTTTGTGATTCTACACCATATGATTATCAGTATTTTTCTTATAATCCAAAATATTTAATAATCATTGTTCTGATCAAAACAGTTTCAAATGAATTTATTTAGAAACACAGACATCAATAGTCAGCCTGTGAATCTCAAGAATGGTGACAATAATAATGCATGTTGCAGTGGCTGCCACCAATCACAACTCATTAATGGCTCCCATCATGCATTGCGGTCAGAGGTGGGAAATCCAGGGCCCAATGAGTAGAAGTCCTGCCATATGTTTATTCCACCCATAAACTCAGTCAGCTGATTTCACTAATTAGTTCTCTCTCATGTCTGAATTATCAAATCCAGATGATTGGAACAAAAAACTGAGGAGGACTTTTACTTTCTGAACCTGGACTTTACCCCTCTGCATAGCAATGCCACATGTCAGCCAAGAGCAAAGAAATAAACCAGACCTGGACCTTATAGTAGCAAAAAAAAATCTGTGTATATTAAATATGGAGTAATTTCAGTCACAACCTCAGATGAAATCAACTGAAGAGAAAAGAAGACATTTGGGGCCAATCCCAATTCTACCCCTTACCCCTTCGCCTTCCCCTACCCCTCACCCTTCGCCTTCCCCTTGACCCTTGAAACAGAGTGGCAAGGCGTAGGGGTGAAAATATTCCCCTAAGAAATGGGACACCACTACGCCTCCGTTAGACGTCATTATAAGTCGTCGCTAGCGCCTACGTCACAGGAGATGCGCCGATTCTTATCACAACTTCCAAGATGCCGTCGACCGCTGCAGTCATCTCAGTCGCGTGGATTACAGCTATTTTCTTGAATTTGACTTGTGAAGTTCGCCGAAAACAACGGAGACGACGATATCTTCGACGCCTAAGTTTGCTGGTGGATCAGTTTATGGTATGTATGATTGCTGCAGATGTTTAGTTGCAATTTTATCGAAAAGTTAGTTAACCACAACTCTGTAATGTTAGAAGCTCTAAGCCACATGTAAAATGGTGTATAAACACGTTGGAGGTACAGACTTATGTTTTTATCCATTTATTTATTTATTTATTTACTGTGTTAAATGTTTACAGGGTTTATACGACTCGATAACCACTCAATCGTACGTGATAGCCTATTGCTGTATTTGTTGTGTTTAGGACGGCCGGTGTGTTCGAGTCACTTTCGTCTGAGTTTAATTTAATTCTTAAAGAAAATCCCGAGCTTCCCACTCGTATTTACTATATTGTGTGGCATTCATGTGCCTTCAGCTCGTAAATACGATCTTTACGAGATGACTTGAACGCACCAATAGCTTGTGTGCTTTGTTCGGGGAAGAGGAGACGTACAATGTAGTGAAAGTGTTTCCAATGCAGAATGATGATGTGAATTATTTTTTCAGGCTGGTCGTCCAGTAACGTACTGCAGGTTAAACCATAATGTAAGGATTCAGGGCGGATCTAATCCGTGGGGAATTTGCATATCATAATTAATAATTGGTAATTAATAATTATTCATACATGTTTGGATTAGATCAGTCTTACATGTTAATAAATCTCCCGATAAGGGAGGATCTGTCATTCTACCTGCATGTGAATCCCGGAAATTAACCACAAGTTGATTGCAGTTAATTACACGGACCATGTTTCACAAACAGGTAAAATGAATTAGCTCAATTGTCAGGATAATATTTGTGGGATCCACAATATCATCTTACTTTATAGGATTTCAGGAAACGCAATTCTCTGGCCAGAAGAATTGGGTTTCCCGCCCTATCAACACATAACGTTAACGTTACTCTTTAAAGTATCTTTAATTCGTAAAGCTTGTAGCATTTAGACCTTTGGCACTTAAGTGACTTGAAATTGAGCAAAGAGACAGCACATCAATCTAATGAATATATAATTAATTTAATAGAGGCATGACTACTTATGTATTTACTACGGTTACATGGGATATATGTATTTACAAACACATAGACAACAATGAACAATACAATAAGACATCAATGAACGAGAAATGCATAAAGTTTGGACAATGGATAACGTACACGCGTGAGCGAGTAAGAGAGAGAGGAAAGGGGATGGGGAGAGAGAGAACAGAGAAATTGGGAGAATTTCATTGGCAGGAAGACATTCACCTCTCCGATTACAACACGAAACATCATCTTAAAACTTCTTAGAAGCTCTATAAAGAGATTATACTTGCAATCAACTTATGTTATGGTCTCTCTCTGTGTCGAAACATTCCTGTACGGCCCTGTCTGGCCGCGTGAGCTGAGTCCTTTGGGTGTGAGGAAGCGTCACGTGGGCTGCTTGGCGCGCGTGTTGAACGGAGGTTTACAGTCTTTGTGGTAACATTTCCAAAGGGAAATAGTTCGGCTAAGTTCGTTTCACTTCGTAGAAGTGAACTGAGTCGGCTACGGAAAACAAAACTTTGACTAACAAAAAGGGAATAAAGATCTCTACGGGGAAATCACGCGGAGTTAACGTTGCATCTTTCCATGGCTTGTGAAGAAGCGTGTGTGTCTCTCGGTCCGGCGCGTCACGTGGTCACGTGCGCGTGTTTCTCCTTCAAAGAGAGCGCGCGCTCGTTTAAAGGTCCCTTGTAGATGGATTTACTGAAGAGATATGTCACGGGGTTTTCTTTTCAATCGTCGATTGGAATTAAACACAGAGACTTATCTACAACTGAAAAACACAAACTAAACTAGAAACAAATAAAAGAAAGGCGAAGAACTCGCCCGGAGGCGAGACGTTACATCATGACACGAGGACACGGGAGGAAGAGAGCGTCCAGAGGGAGGTTCAGTCCTCTTTAGAGGAACTGGAGTCCACACCTCTGAGGTGCGAACTGGCCAATGACATTCAACGAAACTTTTGGCGGCCAAATTCTCTTTGTCTTGTCAAAGTTAAACTATGGCCGTGTCCGCCTCTTTTATGACCAGTCAGAATTTGTCAGAATCATTCCACAAGATGATAAAAACATAGAAAACATACATTTTACTGTAATCTTCTGTATCTGACCAAATCAGTTGGAACGAGATAATTAAAACGGTACCAAACACAACATTTACACATAATTGGAATATGAAGATATATGTAATACATAACTTTTAAACTCTCAAGAGTTTCACTGATACGCTAGGAGATCATTTCTAAACTACCATGGACTGGGAAACACACAGACATACAGGAATATATCGTATACAATTGGTAATGGCTCATTTTATGCGTGTAATGTTGTGTGTGTGTGTGTGTCAGAGTTCTGTTATCTCTCTTGTAGAGATGGGGGAAGGGCAAGGAATGTTTCAAGCATTTTATGACTCTGGCCATTCCTGAGAGAGAGTGTGTGTGTGTGTGTGTTGCATTCAGTCTTTTTGGGTCTTTAGCAGGATGTATTTAGTTATTCAGATTCACCCTTTTAGCCCAGTCCTTACAGTCCCCCTTTTTGTCTGATGAAGTCCCTGTGTGGACTTAATCGGACAACAATCATCACAATGGACGGATGGCAGGTGAATCATGACTCATGCATCAGGTGGTTATTAGGGCTGAGGATTCAGCTCTATGAGGTTCGAAGCCGCCTCTGGCCTGGTCTCTGACTTGGCACCCCCTTTTTGCGGGTTTCGTCCGAAACCTTTCGTGAGCTTGGCTAAAGATGTTTGTATCTCGTTGAGTCTCCTGTATAGGATGAAGGTCAAGCCCAGTGTCAGGGTGTGTCTGACTACCATAGAGGTACACCGTGCAGTGTCGGCTGCGGTCCAGGCTTGGACAACAGGTGAGGTAGTCAGAATGGGTAGTCGAGACAAAGCTTGGAGAGCTGTGTCGATAGGAGCAATGTCAATTAGCTGGGATCCCCCCCCCCTTTCGCAAACCACAACTCCCGTTCTGGAGTTAGGGTGAAAGTGTGGTACCTGGAGAAGGATGGGATTTCCAGTTTTAATTTGTACTCTTTGCATGGAAGATGGTACCATGCCAGGTCGTCAAGGTGAAGGATGGCACTTCCCGGTGCTTGGATTCACAGGCTCTAGTGGAGCGAGGTGACACAGGTGTCGGTGTCATTCTGGTCGTAAGTGAGTGCAGCTGTGCGCACAGGAGTGTTAGCGAGCCGCCTGTCACTTACACTCTCTGCTTGGGTCTTGATGCCTTGAGTGCGTAGCTTGGCTTCGGCAGGGCAGCGGGTGTCGCTGATCTGCAGCCCGCAGATTCCGTCAGTGTTGTCTCTGAGGAGAGGCTTGTTAGGGCAGAGATAGTGAATTTCTTTGGTCAATGTGCACACGTACGGGTTCGGAGCTTAGGACGGCTTTGTGTTGCCGTCGTTGCAGTCAACCCCGTCCGGCGTGTGGATCTTGATGTGAATGTTACTTTTCAAAATCTGACCTTGACAATGTTCTTGAGCCGGTAGATTCGGCTTGACTCTATGATGGGCAAGTTCAAGAGAAAACCCCACAACTTCTCTGCTTGTAGTCGGCGCAGAGAGGGATGGCACTACCCAGAGAGTAGGAAAGGTGTATTTGTACTCGTGGCGTGGTGATGGCGGACGCCAGCACGGTTTTCACGAGGCTTAAGGGTATCAGGTGCGGTGGAATTCTACCCCTGGCGAGGCTGTCGATGGAGGAGTTCACCCCCTGCAGCGGGTTTGTCATCAGGGCTGTTACCAGCTGAGTTTGAGCAAAGTCATTCTGGAAGACAGTAAACAGCTGTTTCATGGAGTGAGTGTTGGAGTGCATGGGGTTCAACGCTGTGAGTGTTGAAAGTTACCACAGTTCCCTTTAGTGTCTTGTCGATGGTCTGCGGGGATGCACTCTGTTGTGAGTGCTATTTTATCTGTGGAATCTCAGTCTGAATTTCGGCTACATGCCGTCCCACGTTGGCGAGGTTTGCTGCATTCATGCTGGACATACAAGTGTTAAACAGAGTTCTGACGGCAGTGCGGCGGTGGTTGTGGCCACCTGGCTCCGCTAGCGTGACAGTCATTTTCTCAAGTTGCTTGAGCATGTGTTCAACCACGGTCTCAGCGTGAGTGCGGGAGTCCTTTGTCCATCGGCACCTACCCAGCTGTATTGTGTTGTTACGCTGGGGTAGTGTGTTCTGTAGGCGTTGTGAGGATCAGGTGGCACATTCACTTTCTGAGTGCGGGTCCGGCAGAAAAGGAGTCCTGGTGCCAGACCTGGTGAGATGTCCGATTACGGTTGCCCTCTGGTTGGCTGGAGGCACAGCAGCATCCTGGTAAAAGTGAAAGGGAGAGAGAAAGAGAGAAAGGGAGGAAAAATTTCAGCGAGTCTCGTCCTTTTGGCTAGGACATTCTTTCCGCTTTGAGAACGCCGGTATGCCACTTGCTTCGGTGTCTTGCAAGTGTCTCTGGTGCTGCGGCGTGCAGCGGCATACATTGGCATTACCCCCCCCTTTTGCACTGTGGCATCACAAGCCGTGGCGCGGTGATGGCATCAGGTGCAGAACGCTGAATGTTGTTGAGTGCACGCAGCATGTGCTTGTTGACTCACGTTGTCTGGAGCACCGGTTGTCGGTTTGTGCAGACGGCGTCCGTGGGTGGTTGGAGGGGTATGAGTGGAGGTTTCTCATAGTGTCCATTGTTTTGTCAGTCTTTGGTAAGCTGAAAGGTTAAGGTCAGGTTAGGCAGGGGCTCTGTGGCATTCTGGCACACTTGTTGTGAGTGATTAATGCGTGGCCCTAAAAGTTCAGAACTACTGCTTAATAGGTTCGTTAAGCATTTAGCATAAAGCTAAGTGTCTCTTGTGTCCTTATCTTAGCTGTGACTGTTAGGCTAAGTTTTGTGTGGTTCCGATGGTGCTTTCTAATTTAAATTCTGCTTATTGTTAATCCTCAGGACTCTAGTAGTGGTGTTGAAGGGTCACAAAACGAGTGCACTGGTTGAAATTAAGCCAAAATAACAAATAAGGGGGTCTGTTTCCTTTCTGGGCCCTATAGGAGATGGAACCACACTCGGACGAGAGAGGCCAAAAAAAAAAAAAAATTTAAATCATATAGATGACCTAATAGACCAGGGAATAGCTGCTTGCTATTATTATCAAGGTCAAAGGAATGAAATAATTAATGAGGAAAATAAAAATTAAAATTAAAGCAAAATGGAATAAAATGATCAAACACAGGAATGATCTGAAGTCGAGAATAATCAGTGGCATTAGTGACTAAACTTTGGATTTGCTTTGATCAACACTTTATAGTGGGTTGTAGCGGTTGCATGTTCAAAACCACCTCGTGTGTGTCCCTCCAAAGGTTTAGTCAACATGCAGATGACAATTCCTATGGTTATACAAATTCTTCTGTAGTTAGTTACGCAGTTTACATGTAGTTAAACTTAAGTTTAATTAACAGGGGGTCTGCGAAGTTAGTCTTCAACGGTTAGCAAGGAGTATTCCTAAACCAGTGAAGGTGAACTTTAGCTAATAAGAATTGCAAACACGGAAAGTGGATAATTAGAAACCCTAACTGGTGTTGAGGAAAGTATTCTAGAATACTTTGCCCTGTGGAACACAGGCGGTGATTAAGGGTTCAAGTAAATGATGCTAGCTGCTAACTGTGGAAGTTATTTCGCTTAGCCTGTGCTGTGCGGGAGCTAGGTTAGGTTAGCTTAGCCTAAGTTAGCTTGATGCTAGGCTAGCTTAGCCTAAGTTAGCTGGATGCTAGGCTAGATTTAGCTTAGCCACCCAGGCTGGTTTGTTTACAAAAGTGACATTAAGAGTTAACACTTCCTGTGGCAAGTTGTTGTCATGGGAACCAGAGCATGTCATTTATTTTTCTTTTTTTTTCTGAGGGCCTTTACATCGTAGAAAGGGGAGCATCACCCGGGTCTACATAGATAACACTGTTCTGAGTTTTCTTTGTCAGAAACAGGTTTTAGTCATACCGCGATTTGGATTTCTTTTTAACCAAAGCGGAATGGATATCGGTACAGATTACAAGCTGCTGAGATGATACCTTTTTCACACAGACTTACGCTTTAATGCTGAAGTTACTGATACCAGTTGAGAATCTAAGGCTCTTTTACTTGAAGTAGAGATGTCAATTCCAGCTATTGTTTTATCGGCATTTAGACAAGCCAGCGATCGAAACACGTATTGCACGTTTTGTTTTAGTTGGATCGCGATGATCAAGTGCACGCCCGTGGGTTAACGGTAGTTTAGAACTCAGGTGATTTTACTACACTCTGGCGTCAAGGTAACGTATACCCTATTTGGAGCTGGTGTTCTATGTAACTCTTCACTGTCACGGAACCTAATGTTTAGCGGTGCCGATTTACTCAACATCTAGAAACCGTTTGTTTCAAAAGAGTCGTGCATAGTCTGTCGGCCGTTGAGGCTTACATGTCCGTCTAAGATTCCTTTAAATCAGTAAAATTCTAATTTTACAGACGCAGAGTCTTCCAACTCTTTGAGCACACTTTCATCTACTTTTAAAAGTTTTATGTCCGATGTTGATCAAGGACCTTTTAGCTGAGTCTTGCACGGTGTTCGTGCAGTGTGTCTTCTGGTTTTGCAGTTCAGGAATTTGGGGTTTTAGGAATTCTTACTGAGGGGACCTTCACGCATCGTTGAGTGGGCATTGCGTGGGGGCAGAAGAACTATGGTGGCTGACGGGTTTTGGAGGGAAAGTTTCTTGAAACTTGTGTCCTCAGTCACAGGTTCGTTGTAAGTTCCACAGCAAACTCGTTCGGAGCCGGTGGTGGTAGCACAGGTTCTTCTAGGTCTGTGCTGCTGGGTGTCTGTGACGTGTGTTCACCGGTTGGAGACTGCAGGTGAAAAATCAATGTCCTGTAGATTGTCAGAGATGTGTGGAAGGCGGGCTTTTTCACCCCCCTTTTCAGCTCTTGTGCGTTGGCTGAAATGTGCGGACCGGTCAGGGGAAACTTGTGGTGTGTGTTTCCCCTTTTCAGGTCATGCTGCAGTCTAACAGAGTGTGGCGACTCTGTGTGATCGGTGCCAAGTTCGTGTTCGAGATTTTGTCTCTGTTGAACGGGCTTGTGGATGGTCGCACGGGCCTCTTTTGGGTTTTTCGCAGGCCGTGCGCTTTCTAGTCTCTTTCAGTTCGGTCTCTGCTCTTTGCAAGAGGCTTCACTTTGTCGGAGTTTCTCGTCGAGTTCCTCTCTGGTTCTTTTCTCTGACTATTCACTTCGGTCTGTGTCGATGAAGGTTAGCCAGGGCGGTTTGAAGTCTTTCCACTTCCTTCTTGTAGCTAGGGGTCGTTGTCATCCTCGGCTTGCATCCTTAGCGTTGCAACTTTGTGCTCCAGGGCGATGCGGCTCCTTTCGTGGAGACGTTCTTGTGTGATGAGCTGGCAAGTGAGGTTGACGTGTCTGACCGGTCTTTGTCGTGGGAGCTTTGGCTTGGTTTGTGCGCCGTCAGCTTGTCCACGTCTGCGATGCTCTTGGCTCGAGGCTCTGAGTCACTAGCGTCCTCGGGCAGGAAGTTAGCCGTCATGGCCGTCAGCCATGTGTCGAGGTTGTCCCAGCGGGTTGTGGGACTGTAGGACCGGAACATACTGGCTTCACTGTGGGCGAGAGGAACACAACACACGCAGAGAGACCAGTGCAATTTCGTTCTACGTTTACGAGCTATAATACGGGCTATGCCGTGTATGAAAATTTTGGTTAACTGATGCAGACAGTTAAATCATTCGGTGGGACAATTTAGGTAGGTCAATATGGGCCTGAATAAAATTTAACAGGGCGGTAGCTTAGTGGTCACCTGTTGATGCTAACGACTTGGTTTGTCAAACTATTATTCAGCGTTCCTTGTTGTCTCAGATAGGCTCTGTCTTCTAGGTGAACTGAAAGGAACAGAGCACAACAGAAAAGAGCAGTGGCAAGATAGCAAAGTTTGAAGTAACATGCAACCATCAAAAATTGAAAGGTCTGTAATGAAATGGCATTAATAGTACACGAGAAGTGTTAAAAGGGGAAAAGGAGGCCTAAGCCTGCAGTTTGTGGCTTTGAGAGGGAGCCAAACACTCCCATGACCGGGGAATCTCTAGATTCTGTGGCCAATATTAAGTGGATGGGTTTAATACCTTTTCCTAGTTTGCCTGGGGTGAAATGAGGTCATTCCGCTCGAAGTCAGCATGGTGGTTGGTCCTTCCGTCGCCCCAAACACTTGACAGCAGTGTCCCGGGCCTTTCGGTGCATCTGTACCTAGGTGCGCCCTCTCAAGCAACTTGACCTGGAACACAACCGGCGGTGCCGAATTGGTAATGTCGTGTTGCGGGCCGCACGAAGGGAAAGATACAGGAAAAACCGAGACCCGTGCTCAGTCAGTGCTGGTGACGCAGATCAGACGAACCAGCCCGCCGGACCTCGAGCAGAGCTGACTGTCAAATTGCCACAGCCCGAGAGAGCTTTCTACCTACAAACACAAAACAGGATGAAGAACAATTGAACCTCAACGTGAATTAAAGCTCTTTTATCTAAATCAAATTGAGTGTCTTTTTTTTTTGAAAAATCAAAGGCAACGGCTTTACTAAAATTATGGTAAAAACAAAGGGAATTATGACAATGTTAATTATCAGAATAACCTAGTCTCCCTTCGGAGGAGAGTTTTAGAGCCGCAGGAAGAGCACAGGAGGAAGCAGGCTGTAGTGGCGCGTTTGGGCCACAAAGGGTTTTGGGCCACTTCCTCTTAGTGGTCAAGCTGGCTGACAGAGAACTTGATTTAAATTGCATTCAAACTGGTTTAAATACGATTCAAATCAAGCGTATTCATAGATGTTAAGTAACTTCTAGAACAGCAAGGAGACAGTTGTAATAAAATCAAAATTATTAAAAATAATTTGAAAAGGGAAATATAGAAAAAGCCATAAAACAATTCCCAACGGGCAATGAGACTTAATTCAAATTAACCTTGAAATCTGTTTGTTTCAAACCAAATTTGAATAAGTGTAGGAAATTAAGGGTTGGCCTTATATTTGATGATCACGACCACAGTGAGGTGTCAGTGGTAGTAACCAACATAAGATCAACTGGGAGAAAGCCATTTCAAAACAGAGCGGTCATCAGAAACTGCTAAGACATAATTTTGAATTTTTAAGTTCAAATGTGGTTTGAACCAAAATCCAAAACAAGTGCACACAGTCAAGGCAGGGAAAATCATGTTAGTAAACGAGGCTGTAAATTGCCATGCATTGAAAGTTAGAAACACGAGTTCAAAATCTCACTGGTAAACTTTGAAGTTGTGGGAAGAGAAAATTGAAGAAAAGACGCTTTACCGCTAGTGTCCACACGATGGCGCTATTGCGCTCATGGAGGGCGTGGAGGCAATCTGATACTGGAAAACACTCAAGGGCGCACCCTAGCGTTTGGCAGTAGTATTGGAACCAGCCCGCTTTCGATTGTCTCGGGGGACATGCACTGTCTCATTTAAATCTCGACGGATTTCTTTCCGGTGCTATACTTATTTTAAACACATTGGCAGGTTTTCTTCGCTGCGTTGTGCAAGGAAACAGGAATTATTCATCTGTTTTTCAACTCCAAATAACATTTATCAAATGGCATTGATTAAAAATGTTTTCAGTTTTGGATTTTTATCGGTGCTATATTTATTTAACACGTTAGCAGGTTTTCTTCGCTGCGTTGTGCAAAAGAAAACAGGAATTATTCCTCTGTTTTCAACTCCAAATAACATTTATCAATTGGCATTGATTAAAAATGTTTTCAGTTTTGGATTTTTATATGCTATATTTCACACAAGTGTGTGGCAGGATTTCTTCGCTGCACTACACGTAAATTGTGGACAACAGGAATTAGGCATCTGTTTTTCGGATCCAAATAACATTTATCAAATAGTATTTTATGATTTAAAAATGTTTTCAGTGTTGGATTTTTTTTTTCGGTGCTATGTTTTACAAGCACATAGCAGGATTCGTCGCTGCGTTGTGCGAGAGAAAACAGGAATTATTCATCTGTTTTTCGACTCCCATAACATATATCAAATAGCACCTATGATTAAATATGCTTTAGGTTTTTACAATTGAGTAGCTACGTCAATGTTTTAACCAGGAGTTTATCGTTAATCTAACGATAATAAAATAAGGCCTTTTTAAGAATAGTGAAAGAGCATCGATTCACTAAATCTTGTCTTCACCCTGACAGAAGAACATCGTTCGGACAGGGGAGTTTAACATGAAAAATGTCGTCGTTCAAAAGAGGTTTCTTCGTCTTTTGTGGGACAAATTTAATACTATGAGCTGCAGTTTACTTTTAGTTATTAACAATGGCAAACGGAATGTCAGACATTATTTTGCAGCGGTGAGTTCGCATTGCGTTCGCTCACTCGAGGCGCACGTACAATATTAAATCACAATATAGACATAGATTGAAAACTGATTTTTGCTCAGAAACAAGTTTAAAGTGTGCTTAGCATTTTCTCCACCAATTTTATGTAAGGATTCAGGGCGGATCTAATCCGTGGGGAATTTGCATATCATAATTAATAATTGGTAATTAATAATTATTCATACATGTTTGGATTAGATCAGTCTTACATGTTAATAAATCTCCCGATAAGGGAGGATCTGTCATTCTACCTGCATGTGAATCCCGGAAATTAACCACAAGTTGATTGCAGTTAATTACACGGACCATGTTTCACAAACAGGTAAAATGAATTAGCTCAATTGTCAGGATAATATTTGTGGGATCCACAATATCATCTTACTTTATAGGATTTCAGGAAACGCAATTCTCTGGCCAGAAGAATTGGGTTTCCCGCCCTATCAACACATAACGTTAACGTTACTCTTTAAAGTATCTTTAATTCGTAAAGCTTGTAGCATTTAGACCTTTGGCACTTAAGTGACTTGAAATTGAGCAAAGAGACAGCACATCAATCTAATGAATATATAATTAATTTAATAGAGGCATGACTACTTATGTATTTACTACGGTTACATGGGATATATGTATTTACAAACACATAGACAACAATGAACAATACAATAAGACATCAATGAACGAGAAATGCATAAAGTTTGGACAATGGATAACGTACACGCGTGAGCGAGTAAGAGAGAGAGGAAAGGGGATGGGGAGAGAGAGAACAGAGAAATTGGGAGAATTTCATTGGCAGGAAGACATTCACCTCTCCGATTACAACACGAAACATCATCTTAAAACTTCTTAGAAGCTCTATAAAGAGATTATACTTGCAATCAACTTATGTTATGGTCTCTCTCTGTGTCGAAACATTCCTGTACGGCCCTGTCTGGCCGCGTGAGCTGAGTCCTTTGGGTGTGAGGAAGCGTCACGTGGGCTGCTTGGCGCGCGTGTTGAACGGAGGTTTACAGTCTTTGTGGTAACATTTCCAAAGGGAAATAGTTCGGCTAAGTTCGTTTCACTTCGTAGAAGTGAACTGAGTCGGCTACGGAAAACAAAACTTTGACTAACAAAAAGGGAATAAAGATCTCTACGGGGAAATCACGCGGAGTTAACGTTGCATCTTTCCATGGCTTGTGAAGAAGCGTGTGTGTCTCTCGGTCCGGCGCGTCACGTGGTCACGTGCGCGTGTTTCTCCTTCAAAGAGAGCGCGCGCTCGTTTAAAGGTCCCTTGTAGATGGATTTACTGAAGAGATATGTCACGGGGTTTTCTTTTCAATCGTCGATTGGAATTAAACACAGAGACTTATCTACAACTGAAAAACACAAACTAAACTAGAAACAAATAAAAGAAAGGCGAAGAACTCGCCCGGAGGCGAGACGTTACATCATGACACGAGGACACGGGAGGAAGAGAGCGTCCAGAGGGAGGTTCAGTCCTCTTTAGAGGAACTGGAGTCCACACCTCTGAGGTGCGAACTGGCCAATGACATTCAACGAAACTTTTGGCGGCCAAATTCTCTTTGTCTTGTCAAAGTTAAACTATGGCCGTGTCCGCCTCTTTTATGACCAGTCAGAATTTGTCAGAATCATTCCACAAGATGATAAAAACATAGAAAACATACATTTTACTGTAATCTTCTGTATCTGACCAAATCAGTTGGAACGAGATAATTAAAACGGTACCAAACACAACATTTACACATAATTGGAATATGAAGATATATGTAATACATAACTTTTAAACTCTCAAGAGTTTCACTGATACGCTAGGAGATCATTTCTAAACTACCATGGACTGGGAAACACACAGACATACAGGAATATATCGTATACAATTGGTAATGGCTCATTTTATGCGTGTAATGTTGTGTGTGTGTGTGTGTCAGAGTTCTGTTATCTCTCTTGTAGAGATGGGGGAAGGGCAAGGAATGTTTCAAGCATTTTATGACTCTGGCCATTCCTGAGAGAGAGTGTGTGTGTGTGTGTGTTGCATTCAGTCTTTTTGGGTCTTTAGCAGGATGTATTTAGTTATTCAGATTCACCCTTTTAGCCCAGTCCTTACAATAATGTGCCCATCTTGCGGTTGTGGTTTGATGTGGAGCTGGAGCTGAAGCAGGATTTCCGCCTGAGCAGAAGAGCAATTAATGCTTTGCAGAGGATCTTGCAAAGAGAACAGGACCATGGCTGGGGTCATCAGCTGGAAACTTTAATATATGTTTACTGGCTGGCTCATGGACTATCATATCGAGTAGTGTCCAGTGTTTTCAATGTGCCGAAAGCAACAGTCCATCGTGTAATCCACAGAGTGGCACAAAACATATGGGTAAACCTGAAGAAAGCCATCTCTTTCCCACAAGCAGAGGAGCTGCAGGCAGTGGGGCAAGGATTTGTCCAACTATCCAGAACTCCTGCATTTAACAACGTTATTGGTGCAATAGATGGCACCCACATCAGGATCAAACCCCCGCGGCGGCACCAAATAGATTATTTAAACTACAAGGGCTTTTATTCCATCAACATGCAAGCAATATGTGATTCCAGTGGACGATTCCTAGATGTATTTATTGGCTATCCAGGGTCAGTTCACGACACACGCATACTGAAAAACAGTTCATTTTATAGGGCACAACGTTATCCCCCTACAGGGTACATTATTCTAGGTGATGGGGGCTATCCCTGTTTAGACACCCCACTCTGCTTGATCACACCCTACAAAGAGCCAGTGATTGGAGAAGTCCAGGGGCGCTTCAATTACTACCAGTCCAGGGCCCGCAGCATAATTGAAAGGGCTTTTGGTATCATGAAAACAAGGTGGAGGTCTACACTTTTCAGAGCCTTGGAAGTCAAACCAACATTTGCACCCCAGGTCATTGCTTCCTGTGCCTTTTTGCACAATGTGTGTTTGGACAACGGGGACATGCTCGAGCCAGATGACGACATTTCAAGGGAACATTTCGACTTTCAACCTCCCTGTGAAGCCATGGCATTCAACGAAACATCTGGGAATGCTACAAGGGACAGACTGGCTGCCCTAGTTTCAGGCATTATGCAAGCCCTATGAAGATGACCCAGATGTGTATATAAATGTTTGTATATATATATATATACATATATATGTATATGTGTATATATATAGGCTAATAACGTTTATCTGTGTATGTTATTAACCTATGTATGTAGATACATACATATGTTAATACCATACACAGATAAACGTTATTAGCCTATATATATATATATATATATATATATATATATATACACACACAAAGTTCTTTATCTTTGCATGTTATTTGCAATAGTGTGTGTGTGTGTGTATATATATATATATAGGCTAATAACTTCTATCTGTGTATTGTATTAACCATACATAGGTTAATACAATACACAGATAGAAGTTATTAGCCTATATATTCATACAAAGTTCTTTATCTGTATGTTATTTGCAATATGTGTGTGTGTGTGTATAATAACTTTTATCTGTGCATGTTATTAACCTATATATATTTTTTATATATATATATATATATATATTAATATTAGTTCTTACAAAAAAGTATGTTATTTGCAATAAAATGTTTTCAAACATATTGCATGGTGAATTATGTATCTGTTTCAGTTATTTTACTGTTTTGGTACTGTTATTGATGCCCAGAAACACCTTTTTTAAAGAAACATTATTTTATTATTAGAAATATATATATATATAGAAATAGATAATACAGATGAATACAGAACAGCATACAAAACAAAAACATTGTGCAAAATTTAACAGCATATAAAACATTTGTGCAAAATTGAACGGCATATAAAACATTTGTGCAAAATTGAACGGCATATAAAACATTTTTGCAAAATTGAACAGACTATAAAACAAAAACATTTGTGCAAAATTGAACGGCATATAAAACAAAAAACATTAGTGCAAAATTGAACAGCACATGAAAGACAACTACATTTTGTCTATCAATTTTTCAAAGAGACACAAGAACCTCTCAGTCTTGGCCTCACTCTCCTTGTGGCGTTTCTGCTCCTCACGGGACTCCTCAATTAAAAATTCTAAAATCAGATTAGTTTGCCGCTTTCTTTTCCTGGGTGAAGGAGTTAACGGGCTTGGTGTGGCCATGGAGGATGCTGCACTGGGAGAGGTTGTGGCTCCTGTATTTGGCAAAGGTGAGGAGGCTCCTATGGTGTTGGATGCAGTACTGGGCTCAACAATCTCCTAGGAGAACGAGACAATACAGAAGTAATTACAATACAGAAATGGGTAATATTTCATGTGAAGTATATCAACAATTAAAACCTTACCATGAGGATTGTTACTGGATCCTCATCATTGAATGATGCAACAACCACAGGAGGGTCCACTGAAGGCCTGGCACCCAGCACCTCGTGCATATCCTCATAGTACTGCCACGTAGCAGCTGTTGCCTCTCCTGCATCTGTCCCTGAACCAGTTTTAGGTGTTTTTAGGTCCTAGAGGGAGATAATATTCATAATTATAATACTCATAATTATATACTCCTCATAATTACTCCTTTCATTTCACTACATGTTTTACATTAGTAAAGTAAATGAAAGTGACCAATACATATTGTAAGAAATGACAGCTTCTCCTGCTAAAATGAGTCAAGTCAAGTCAAGTCACATTTATTTATATAGCGCTTTTCACAATACAGATTGCATCAAAGCAGCTTCACAGTGATAACATGAAAGTAGTACAACACAGTTCAATAATATTGTTGAATATTAAATATCCCCAACTAAGCAAGCCAAAAGCAAGGCGACAGTGGCAAGGAACCAAAACTCCATCAGATTGGATGGAGAAAAAAACCTTGGGAGAACCCAGGCTAGTCAGGGGCCAGTTCTCCTCTGGCTAACAATCATAGGGTTTCAAAGAAGCTTTACAGTAAGTGCATATCAGAAAGTACCTGGAAAAAATACATTTAGTTAATCATGTAATATTAAGGGGATAACATATCGCCGGCGTTGAGTCGTCTCTTCGCAGGCGTTGAGTCGTCTCTTCACAGGCGTTGAGTCGTCTCTTCACAGGCGTTGAGTCGTCTCTTCACAGGCGTTGGTCTTCTCATCACAGGCGTTGGGGCATCTGAAATCCCTGTGAGAGGCAGGATACCAAACTGGAGCCTACGAACGCCATTTTTCTCGGGACAAGCGTCCCGAGATAACAGCAGAAAGGCAGATGGGAAATAATTAGCATAGCTGATGTTCATAATGATTTCCATTACACGGGAGTAGGTGTTAGAAAACCATAATCTCACAACTCTCCGCAACCCAAACTCTCCGCAACCCAACCGCAACCATACGGACCGACCCGTTTGTCTATAAGGCTGTCGAGCCCCACTGGTGCGTTAAGCAGTTTCAGTGGCAAACGGTTCCGTATGGCATAGCAGAGGACTAAAAGGTAAGCATTATGTGAATGCTTGACTAGAGAGACACGTCTTTAGTCTAGTTTTAAACTGTGTCAGCGAGTCAGAGCATCGGACCGTATCGGGAAGGCTATTCCAGAGTTTTGGAGCTAAATGCGAGAATGCCCTCCCTCCTTTCGTGGACTTCGATATCCTAGGAATGACCAGAAGCCTTGAATTTAGTGATCTTAGAGAACGCGGTGGATTGTAGGGCGAAAGAAGGTCCGTTAAGTACATAGGAGCTAAACCATTAAGGGCTTTATAGGTCAGTAGTAGTACTTTGTAATTGATACGGAACTTAATAGGTAACCAGTGTAGAGATGATAAAATCGGTGTTATATGATCATATTTTCTTGATCTAGTAAGAACTCTAGCGGCTGCATTTTGCACTAACTGTAGCTTGTTTATTGAGGATGCAGGACAACCAGCTAATGTGTGTTCATTTAACAAGGATAAATATAAACATGTTGAGAAAATAAATGACTAGTATTGAGATTGTTAAAGATTTTCATAACACCACGTTGCTTACCTTATATTTTCTCTTCAGATTCTCCCACTTCTTGGCTGCTTGTTGGCCGTTCAGCTTTCCTTCCAACCCCATTTCTTTTACGAGGGTCCTGTAACATTTAACCAAAATAAACAGTAATGAATTAGAATCAGAAAGAGCTTTATTGCCACATACAATTAATTTGTTTTGGTGGCAGAAGCTTCCACAGCACAAACAGAATGAGTAACAAGGCATAAGTTAGATAATTAAACGGTATATGTACAGGTACAAACGCAAGGAAATGAAATAAGAAGTATATGTGTGTTAAATAAACAAATTTTGGCCTATAAATAGTGTGTGGTGCAAATTATATCTAACAAGTCAGACGCAAGCACAGTAACGTTTAAAAGATTACTCACTCCCAAAGTTGTTTTGCCCTGTATTTAGACTTCAGAAAACGTTGCTCATTTTCAGCTCGAAAGCGAATGATCCTCCGTGTTTCCTCAGGTGTCCCTGTTTGATAAAGATACAAGACGGGTTGATCTGATCATGTTGCAAAGAGCGCGAAACTGTAAGCACTGTTGTCGTGTTCACATATAAGTTAAACAAAAGAAAAACAATGCGTTCATAGCAGATGTACGGTAAAATATAAGCCAATTCCCTTCAGCTACATTCAACAGTTGTCAGATATGAAAATATGTTGCGGGGCTATCGTTAGCAAACTATAGTAATTTTAGCGATTTTTTTACAAACGTTTCTGTGAAGAAACTGACCGTAAATATGAACACAATATTGAATGTAACATAAAGCAAATCATTATTTGTCGTTAAAATACTGATTAAAGCCAAAAATACTTACATTTATGAGTCTCCTTTTTCGCTTGTGCAGCCATTTTGCGTCTGTAGCCGGTGTATGCAATGACGCTTCTCATACCCCTTCGTTTGAAGTGTGGTCCTGAAAAATCTTCGTTTGAAGGGCTATGTGGCCCTTCCCCCTAGCCCTCCCCCTCCCCCTCCAAGCAAAATAGAATTGGGACAGCCCTACCCCTTCACGTGCACGTGCAAAACGGAGGGGAAGGGGAAAGTGAAGGGGTAAGGGGTAGAATTGGGATTGGCCCTAAATCTGTGAAGATCTCAGCAGAGGAGGATTAAACAACTCCACAAACAGTATTACCAGCTTCACTTATTACTAACCAGACTGACTTTATTTCTGTCAGACGTCTACAGAAGTTTTATTGAGAATTAACAGAGGTTTAACTCTAATGTGTTTCATTTGAAGTCACCATAACAGTGATTAGTGTTTCCATTAGTTGGGCTCTTAACTCTTAATATATGTATTGTGTTTTTTGGATGCTTTGACAGTGTGTTTATTAAACACATTTGCAGCAGCAAAGAAACCTAAAGTGAAATGAGATCAGGTGATGATGGTTTCCTGTTGATGGTTTTATAATCGTCATGAAACAGACTGATTCACTGAGGTATTTTAATCTAACAATTATGTTGTCACATAAAAAAAAAATCTTGATACAAACCCTGTGTTACTGCAGTATGAGATCCAGAAATTTTATAACAATCAGTTAGAAGAGTTTAACATGACACACACAGACATCAACAATCAGCGTATGAATCTCAACAATGGTGACAATTCAAAGTATTTGATGCAATGCATGCTGGGTAACAGCATAGTACCAAACTCCCAGCATGCATTGCAACATGAATAAAAAAGCTGAATTGTCCTATAATTTTGTTTGATTCTAAATATTTGCTTTTATTTTTTGCTGCTGTTTTTGTTGTGAATTAGTAGCTTTTCAGTGATGTTCTGAATTATTCTGTTTATCTAAATATTTGTGATTGTCACCATTGTTGAGATTCATACGCTGATATCTGTGAGTGTCAGCATAAACCAACTTTTTATTTCATGTTTGTTTAAAGATTTAAACCGATTGTTATATTGCTGGATCTCATGCTGCAGTAACACAGGGTTTATGATGTGAATATACGTATTAGAGGAACAACATAATCGTTAGATTGAAATACCGGTTACACAGGTTATTTCATGATGATTATAAAACCATCAACAGGAAACCATCATCACCTGATCTCATTTCAGTTTAGCTTTCTTTGCTGCTGCAAATGTGTTTGACAAACACATTGTCAAAGTGGCCAAAAAACACAATACATATATTAAGAGTTAAGAGCCCAACTAATAGAAACACTAATCACTGTTATGGTGATTTCAAATGAAACACATTAGAGTTAAACCTCTGTTAATTCTCAATAAAACTTTTGTAGAAGTCTGACAAAAATAAAGTCAGTCTGGTTAGTAATAAGTGAAGCTGGTAATGCTGTTTGTGGAGTTGTTTAATCCTCCTCTGCTGAGATCTTTACAGATTTAATGTCTTCTTTTCTCTTCAGTTGATTTCATCTGAGGCTGTGGCTGAAATTACTCCGTATTTAATATACACAGATTTTTTGGCTACAATAAGGTCCAGTTCTGGTTTATTTCTTTGCTCTTGGCTGACATGTAGCATCAGGCACGTGCACACATAGACATCAAAGGGGGCTTGAGCACCTGCCCTTTTTATTCCTGGAGAGAAAGTGCCCTTTTTTCTGAGGTGCTTTTTTTATTTTTTAAAAAATAATATATATTATTGTTGGTCGTCGCTAGGCCCAACTTCTGCCTAGCCCCCCTAAAAAATTGTGATTAATGTAGGCTACAGAAATTCGTGTTCGCTTCAGTCTTGTTATTATCAGATTCAGCGCGTTCTTCATCTTCATTCCGCAGCGGCGCAGAGCAGAGAGCACGTCAGAAACAGAGGACAGGGTGTGTGTGTTCATCTGAGCCTCATTGGTCTGTCACTGCTCGTCAATGTCAGAATATTTGAGATGACCAATCAAATCAAAGTAGGCGGGCTTTATGTTCACAGACGCTGCTGCGCGCGAATTTAAACCATTTTAACAGTGCAACTCGACGCGGACGGTCAAGTGCGAGATAAGTAAGTAGCTAAACTTATCATTTCATATTTGACATTTTTTTTAGGTCGTAAATGTTAAACGAATGACTAAAAATAATCAGGCAAACTAATATAGTTTTGTCTAATTTCGCCATTTTGAACTGAAAATAGGCCTATGTAACGTGACTCATGTAATGTAATAATTAGTTTACTGTCATTGTGAGGGGACAAGACACATTAACAAAGCCGTTTTCATCATGTTCGGCACAAGATTAACAATGAATGTGTACATATTGAGAATATAATACAAATTGTAGCCTTTGGTAAATTAAAAAAAAGCTCAGCTTTAGGAGGGGAAGAGAAAGTGATGAAGAGACTGAGAAAAAAAGAAAGCGTGATGGAGATGAGAAGAGAGCAGATATTGACAAATAATCTACTGCCCACTGACATGGTTTTAAAGCTATTTCTTATCCCTTTTTTTGGTCTTCAAACGTCTTGAAATGCACATATCAGACAAATAAAAAATTTGAACCCCCTACCAACCTCAAATTTAGGACCTCTGTGATTATAAAGCCCTGTCTACGGCCCTGTATTAGGCATAAGATCAATAATGAATGTGTAGCCTACATATTGTGAATGCATTTAATTAACTTAATTACCTTTAGTAGCTTTCAGTAAATAAACGCGTCTGAGAAAATGATCAGTTGACCCTATGTTTACTTTCTTCAATTACAGACAAAAAATGAAAAGCCTATATCAGTCAAAGCTCGGCTTTAGTAGGGGAAGAGACAGGGCAAGATAAAAACAAAGAGAAAAAGAGTGTGATGATGCTGAGGAGAGAAAAATAATCAGCTGCCCACTGACATGGTTTTAAAGCTGTTATCCAATTTTTTTGGCCTTCAAAACATCTTAAAATGCACATATGTAGATCAGAGAAATCAACATTTTCTCGGGGAAACACCGAACCCTCTTCCGTACTTCACATTTGGGACCACAGTGATTATAAAACCCTGACTTTGCATGGTAATGAAACTGATTAATAGTGAGCATTAGATCCTAAACTAGTGTTACCTTTTTTTTATTTAAAAAAAAAAAAAATATATATATATATATACCCTCATTGGGGGCTTACCCCCCTAAAATGAAAGTCCTAGTGACACCCCTGCTACAGATGCAAACAGATGGAGGACAGTAGGTTTAAAACAAACTCCATCTAATTGTGAATTTTGAAGGTTTTATTTGATGATGATGATACAGTCATGCGTGAAACAATTGTGTGAGTTTGAGGAAGATAAAATTAATTAACTTTTTTAATTATTATTTTTTTTTAAGTCAGAGTTGAGTTAATATATATACTTTTTTGTTTAAAAAAAGTTTTTTTTAAAAAAATACGTAATTATGAGAAGTGCCCTTTTTTTCACTTGAGCCCCTGCCCCTCAAAATGTCTGTACACGTCCCTGTGTGGCATTGCTATGCAGAGGTGTAAAGTCCAGGTTCAGAAAGTAAAAGTCCTCCTCAGTATTTTGTTCCAATCTCCTGGATTTGCTAATTCAGACAGGAGACAGAACTAATTAGTGAAATCAGCTGACTGAGTTCATGGGTGGAATAAACATATGGCAGGACTTCTACTCATTGGGCCCTGGATTTCCCACCTCTGATTGCGGTATGAATAAATTATGATCTGAATTGTCTATGTAATTTACTTTCCTAATTGAATATTCTGCTCGTCACCATTGTTGAGATGCATTGACTGAATCTTGACGTCTGTGTGTGCCTAAAAGAAAGATTTTTTTTTAAACAACTCTTGAGAAATCCTTTACATTATATCTAAAATTCTGGATATTTATGCAGAATCACAGTTATGCTGTAATCAACAGCATAAATCACAAACATTAAGATCAAATGATGATTGTCATAATATAACCAACATAATTGGATAATTTTTTTTCTTTGTTGATCTGGCAGTTATAACTCAGATACAACAGCCAAACAAAATCTAAAATTATTAATCTAAGGGTCAAGAGCCCAACTAAACCAAACCATGATCGCCATAACGGTGGCTTACAATTTTAGATTTTCTCCTTCTTTAGATGCTCAATCATCACTCAATTAATCACTTAATTATCTCATTAACTTTAACAATCTTGAGTGTGGACTCATATACACTCCCAGGTGTGTTAATTTAACACTGGAGTTTTTGCTGTGTACAAAGAGCCTTAGTTAACTGACAAGCTGAGCCATATCGCATTAATTATCGCTGGCGATATGTCCGCGATATTAATGCGATATGGCTCAGCTTGTCAGTTAACTATACGGCTCTTTGTAGTGAATGCCGCTCCATCTGAAAGCAGGTGAAGGCGATTTACTACTAATCAAGGAACCGGCTTTGCTGATGAGATGCGCATAACAATATCGTGCGATATATCGGCCAGCCCTAATTCCTGATATCAAAAATTGACATTGTTACTAGTAGAAATATTATTCCTGATATCAATAATTATAATTTTAACTAGTGAAAATTGATTTGTTGATATCAAGTATTCATATCCTGGAAATGTATAAAAGTTAAAACGGCTTGCCATACTTCTAAATCCCCTCTGATGTGCGTGTGAAAACACCCAGGGCTGTAGCCTACTGACCATTTAGGTTCCCGAGGTCCGGACCTTAGTAATTTTTTTGTGTAGCCTAGCCTATAATGAAAGTTGTGAAATAATCAACTCTAATTTGGTGCTGCAATGATTCGCCCATCGCGACGATAACCGACCTTCTCATCTGAGCTGCCTCAGAGCTCAAACACCCGCGCTCGTCATTGTCAATATGTTTGAGACCAATCAAAGCAAGCGGGATTTATGTTCACAAATGCGCGAGCAGAGCGCGAATCCCAACGCGACGCTTCACGCTTCAGTTAACGATCATACAAGTAGCTTAACTAAACAGCTGTTTTTAGATCAAAGTTTTAAAGGTATTGTAGACAGGATTTTTATAAAAAAAACTTTTTTTCCAAATTTGTTTCAACTTTCTGTATATATCAATGCATATGTTACGATCTTTTAAAGTCTAGGAGATGTTACGCAACATTTGTTTTATTAGTACTGCTGATGGAGGAATACGGTGGAGAGAAAACCATGACAGACTCAACTTGAAGAGAAACAAACTGGATTTTATTGTCACAAAGCCGAAGCCACTAGTTCCAGTTTGGTAAAGTGAGTGTGCTATTTACAATGTTTACAAATATTACAATAATTAAATAATAAGAAAGAGAACCAAAAAGTGGCGCCAAAGAAAAGAACAGAATATAACAAAACAAACCTTATACTAAACCTAGACCTAACCAAAGGAAAAGGTTAAAAGAAAACTGAAATCTTCAGTGCATTCGGCACCTAAATAAACTAACTATTAAACAAAACATACACAGAGTGGCGCTCACTCCTAACCTAGTGTATCTAACAAATAAACACTACGGGCATTATGTATACCGCGGCATACTGACCTGTCGTTCTCTTTCCCAGAGAGAGAGTCGAATTACAGGACCCCACAGCGTCAAACTAGGATACACATTGAAACTATGATCTCTACAACTAAAACATACTGAATATTAAGGAACATATAAACAAAAGCATACAGCACCCAACTCATTCCACTAGAAAGAGTCGGACATCACTATATGAATCTCCAGTCACAGGTTTAGTAACCTCACAACGCTACACGAGCTCATGGCCGCTTCCGAGAGATCGCATGAATGAAAACGCCATCCTTTTGAACCCAGCTGGTCAACTCTGATTGGCTCCCGGGCGCCGCCCCAACGATGAGTGACGTCCCGCTAGGCCAATCACAGCAGCCTGCCAGCCAAGAGTGAGCTAGAAACAGAAACAGATAATGAGCATATACTATCAACACGTGCGAAGTATACCAGCGTGCACAGACTAGTGAAAACAAAACAAACCCCCACGTGGAACGTAACACTTCCCCCCCTAAGAATCAACTATATGGATTAACTCAACAAATAGTTGATCAAATGCATTCGCTCAAATGCCACCATAGGCAGCTCTAGACAGTGCGTCGGCTATTATATTCTCGACACCTTTTTTATGCTTAATCACCAAGTTGTAACCCTGTACAATCAGAGACCAGCGCATCAAACGCTGATTCTGATTATACATGCGTGATAAAAAAACTAAAGGGTTATGGTCAGTAAATACGGTGACCGGAATGCTACTCGATCCGACATACACATCGAAATATTGAAGTGACATTAAAAGTGCTAATGCCTCCTTCTCGATCGTTGAATAATTCAACTGGTGTTTGTTGAACTTACGTGAGAAATAACAGACCGGATGATCAATTCCATCCTCACCTGTCTGAATCAATACAGATCCAGCACCAACAGAACTCGCATCTACATCAAGTTTAAAAGCAGTGTCGTAATTTGGTGCGGCTAAAACAGGTGTATTACACAAAAGATCCTTGATCGTACTAAAAGCATGTTGACAATCATCAGACCATAGAAACGCACGGGATGGACTAAGAAGCGCAGTTAATGGATGTGCAATCGTCGAAAAGTTTTTACAGAAGCCACGATAATAGCCAGCCATCCCTAAAAATCGACGGAGCTCTCGTCGAGTAGTTGGAACAGGAAATTCAGCTATAGCCGTAACTTTCGCTTCTAACGGGCGCACCTCCCCTTGACCGACTTCCTTCCCGAGATACGTAATAGTGGCCTGCCCAAACTCACATTTGGCTAAATTTAAAGTCAACGAAGCTTTCTCCAAACGCTCGAAAACTATTCGCAATGACGAAATGTGTTCTATCCAATCGGTCGAGTAAACTACTAAATCATCTAAGTAGGCATTACACTTAGGCACTCCAGACAACACGATGTTAATAAGCCGCTGAAAGGTAGCCGGAGCGTTACGCATACCGAAAGCCATTACCGAGTACTGAAGAAAGCTATCAGGGGTAACAAATGCAGAAATGTCAGAAGCACGACTCGTAAGAGGCACTTGCCAGTAGCCTTTTAACAAGTCTAACTTACTGACATAACGGGCTGAACCGAGGTTGTCAACACAATCTTCCATGCGCGGTAAAGGAAAACAGTCGGGCACCGTCACCGCATTTATCTTTCGGTAATCAGTACAAAATCGCGCTGTGCCATCACTCTTCGGCACTAATAAGCATGGAGAACTCCAGGGACTACAGCTGAACCGAGCAAGTCCATGCTCTACTAGATACTCAACCTCATTTCGCATCACATCTCTTTTCGCTGCATTTACGCGGTATGCATCTTGTTTAATCGGGGCAGCATCACCCACATTAATGTCGTGCTCCAAAACTGTAGTGCGAGAAGGTATATCATTAAACAAAGCAGGACAATCATCAATCAACTGCATAATATCACATCCTTGTTGTTCAGATAAATGAGATACATGAGATGTAAGATCAGATAATACCTCAGAATTCTTAAGTCGAGCACATTGTTTATGTGTGTGACGAAGAACGACTCCATCATCCTCCGGATCAGTGATCTCGACAGCAGCACAAGTGAACACAGGAGATGACACAGGAGATAACACAGGAGCAATGATTTCTTCTGCAAGTGACACATTCTGAACAGCTTCCCTACTGTAAAAATTCTTTAACATATTCACGTGACACACTCGAGTCTTCCTTTTCCTATCTGGAGTTCCAATTACATAATCTGTAGTACTAAGTTTTCTTACCACCTCGTATGGTCCAGAAAACCGCGCTGATAAAGCAGACCGTACCATAGGCAGCAACACCAACACTTGATCGCCCTTATTAAAGGTACGCTGTACAGATTTACGATCATAGAGACTCTTCATTTTACCCTGAGCCACTTCAAGTGACTCTCTTGCCACGGAACAAGCTTGATGCAAGCGCTCACGGAACTTACTCACGTAATCCAGCACGTTCATTTTCGGGCTAGACTCAACAGATAATAGATTCTCTTTGAGCATTTTCAAAGGTCCTCTGACAGTGTGTCCGAATACTAGTTCAGCAGGACTGAATCCAAGGCTTTCTTGAACTGCTTCTCTGATCGCGAATAAAAGCAATGGTACACCCTCATCCCACTCTTTGCCTGTTTCCATACAGTACTTTCTAAGCATTGACTTTAACGTTTGATGGAAACGTTCGAGTGCCCCCTGACTCTCCGCGTGATATGCACTTGCTACCCTATGGGAAATATTTAAACTCGACAACACTTGAGAAAAGATTTTTGAAAGAAAATTGGTGCCTTGATCTGTCTGCACAATTTTTGGTAAACCAAACGTAGAAAAAAACTTAACAAGTGCTCTAGTTACGACAGGTGCCGTGATCTTTCTCAATGGGATTGCCTCAGGAAATCTAGTGGCAGTACACATTACGGTCAATAAAAACTGATTACCGGTCTTAGATCTAGGCAAAGGGCCGACACAATCGACGATAACGTGCTCAAACGGTTCTCCCAACACTGGAATAGGAACAAGTGGAGCACACGGAATGACTTGATTCGGTTTGCCAGTGATCTGACAAGTGCGGCAAGTGCGACAAAATTGTGTGACATCAGTTTTTAATCTAGGCCAAAAGAAATGTCTCAAAATTCGGTGATAAGTTTTTTTAATTCCTAGATGTCCCGACAGGTCGCGATCATGAGCTAAAGATAGAACTTGCTGTCGGTAACACGAGGGAATCACGATCTGATACACACTACTCCATTCAGCATCTCCAATCTCCGAACACCATTTACGCATCAATAAATCGTCCTCAACGAAATATGCAGCTTTTCTCTCTTGAGCTTTCTCTGTGGAAACAGCAGCAGCAAAGCACTTCTGGAGACTTTTATCCTGTTTTTGAGCAACAATAAGTCTCTCGCGCGTCACGCGCAGCTTTACACTCATAGTATCTGGAACATGCGCATTCTCAACAGCTTTAACGTCATCAGATACGACATCACTGATAAAAATAGGTGCGATAAAAGATGTAGCCAAATCATCAGCATCCACTTTACGAGCTTGAGCCCGCGTCACTACACAAGTTGAAAATGTTTCTGGATATGACTGGGATAACTCATCAGGCTGTTCGAGCGCCACTGGTTTGTCGAAGACTTCCAGCAAAGGCATAATTTTTCCACCGGCTAAATCATTGCCCAAAATAATTTGTACCCCACTCACCGGTAAACGTTCACGAACAGCTAATTTCACAAAACCCGTACATAGTTCTGATTCTAAGTGAATCTGATGCAACGTAACTTGAACGAGACCCATCTCTATGCCCTGTACTAGAACATGACTGCCACAAAAAGTTTGCTCCGAGAACGGCAGTACATCAGCACTAATAAAGGACTGCATGGCCCCAGTATCACGGAGCATCTGAACTCTTACCCGTTCCTCAGAATTTCCCGCAACGGAAATTAACCCTTCCAACAGAAAAGGTACGTAACTGGAATCAGGCTTGTCGTTACACTCAATTTTTTTAGAATCAATCCGTTTCACAAAACCAGCACTCTTAGGTACAGAACTTGACTGTTTTCGTTTCAGTACAAAACAATCGGCAATTAAATGGCCAGGTTTGTGACAATAAAAACATTCTCGATCTTCCTTTGATTTTGGAGTACCTGATTTTGGTCGAGATGGACTACTCGAGCTCACTTGAACAGCAGCTTTCTCAAAACGCGCAGCAGCAAACACATTTTTATGCGTCAATGAAAACTCATCTGCCAGAACGGAGGCTTGAGACAAAGACGTCACTTTTTGTTCATTCAAGTAAACGACAACACGTTCAGGAATACAATTCTTAAATTCTTCCAAAAGAATTAACTCCCGCACGTCTTTTAAATCATTCACTTTACTAGATGTACACCACTTGTCAAACAAAGTGCCTTTCTCCCTTGCAAATTCAACAAAAGTCTGACTAGAATTTTTCTTATGACCCCTAAAACGCTGTCTATAAGCTTCAGGCACCAGCTCATATGCACGCAAAATCGCAGCTTTCACTACTTCATAATTCACGCTATCCGCTAAGGACAACGTAGCACAAACATCTTGAGCTTTACCAGTCAGCTTACACTGCAGCAGCAAAGGCCAAACCTCTTTAGGCCAATGGAGTATGGAAGCAATCCTCTCAAACACACTAAAATATGAGTCAACTTCTGTTTCTCGAAACTGCGGCACAAGGGAAATATGCTTACTGACCTCAAAGGTGGTTCCCCCCAAGCCAGCATCAGCGGGCTGTAAGGGTTGCGTAACTGAAACAGGTGTCACCTTGCCTGCACTCAATTCAAGTTCACGCAGCTTCACCTGCGTCTCCGCCTCGATTTCGAGTCTACGGATTTCAAGTCGAAATTTCAGATCTGCCTCAATTCGACGGCTTTCTGCTCGTTCGCGTGTCTCCATCTGGAGTCGCGCTATACGAACCTTCAGTCGCGCATCACCTTCTATAGACTCATCAGAGTCCGGCGAAAAAGGTTCGAAGGGCGGCAAAACAGCTTTGGCTTCAGAACCCTCTACCTCAGCCGTCTCGCTCTGCTCCTCCTCCTCAGGGCGACTGTCAGCACCAGGAAAAACTTCCCAAACACCTGCAGGCAACACTAAAACACCAAGTTCAACCAACCCTTGGGATACAGCAAACTTAATCTCTTTTTTTAGCCGCTGCTTCGAAACAGTAACCTGAAAATGAGCAGCGATCCGCAGTAAATCTTCTTTCCTACATTTATTTAACTGCTCAACCGTAGGTGCACTCAAAAAGGTGTCTAAATCAAAATCAGCCATTACTCTTATCAGAATCACTAACCATACAATCAACCAGCCCATCCACTAATCACTGCCTCGCGAATTAACACTCTACAAGGAAAGTACTGAACATGGTCATTCCACCACCCACATCAGCAGTAGATAATAACTCGGGAAACAATAAAAATATAAAGTTATCCCGGACGAGCCCCCATTAAATGTTACGATCTTTTAAAGTCTAGGAGATGTTATGCAACATTTGTTTTATTAGTACTGCTGATGGAGGAATACGGTGGAGAGAAAACCATGACAGACTCAACTTGAAGAGAAACAAACTGGATTTTATTGTCACAAAGCCGAAGCCACTAGTTCCAGTTTGGTAAAGTGAGTGTGCTATTTACAATGTTTACAAATATTACAATAATTAAATAATAAGAAAGAGAACCAAAAAGTGGCGCCAAAGAAAAGAACAGAATATAACAAAACAAACCTTATACTAAACCTAGACCTAACCAAAGGAAAAGGTTAAAAGAAAACCGAAATCTTCAGTGCATTCGGCACCTAAATAAACTAACTATTAAACAAAACATACACAGAGTGGCGCTCACTCCTAACCTGGTGTATCTAACAAATAAACACTACGGGCATTATGTATACCGCGGCATACTGACCTGTCGTTCTCTTTCCCAGAGAGAGAGTCGAATTACAGGACCCCACAGCGTCAAACTAGGATACACATTGAAACTATGATCTCTACAACTAAAACATACTGAATATTAAGGAACATATAAACAAAGCATACAGCACCCAACTCATTCCACTACAAAGAGCCAGACATCACTATATGAATCTCCAGTCACAGGTTTAGTAACCTCACAACGCTACACGAGCTCATGGCCGCTTCCGAGAGATCGCATGAATGAAAACGCCATCCTTTTGAACCCAGCTGGTCAACTCTGATTGGCTCCCGGGCGCCGCCCCAACGATGAGTGACGTCCCGCTAGGCCAATCACAGCAGCCTGCCAGCCAAGAGTGAGCTAGAAACAGAAACAGATAATGAGCATATACTATCAACACGTGCGAAGTATACCAGCGTGCACAGACTAGTGAAAACAAAACAAACCCCCACGTGGAACGTAACACATAATTAAAATGTAAGTAGCCTACTCTGAAAAAGAAAGTATAAAAATCGAGTGTCTGTAGACCTGTTTTAAAGACAGCTCATTATTTCCATTCACTCCACCCCCTCTCTTCTGGGCTCCTTCCAAAGCCACGCCCCCAAAACACATGAACGCGTGACTCCGACCGCTGAGCTGAAGACGCATTATTTACCTGAGACGAGCGGAGTGGAAGGAGCGCAGTGCATGTAGTGAAATCATGTCAGAATCACATGTAATAAAACATAGGCGTAATTCTATGGGGGGACAGGGGGATATGAAGGACTAAAAATGACATAAGGAAAAATAAATAAATAAATAAAAGTAGAAATAAATAAATAAATGCAGAAATATAGTGAAAATAAATACATTTTGGTAATAGAAATGGCTATTTCTGTATTTTTACAAGTATTTATTTATTTATTTATGCATTTCTATATGTATTTATTTATGTATTTATACATTTATTTCTACATTTATGTATTTATATATTTATTTATATATTTATTTCTACATTTATTTATTTCTGTATTTCCACATTTCTACATTTATTTATTTCTGTATTTCCACATTTTTACATTTATTTTTCCCTCCGCCTGTATGCTAATTTAGTGGGGGGTGCCAACATCAGTCTGAACCAGGATTGGTTGGAGAGATGTGATCGAATCTACTACTACTGCCTTGATTTCACTGGTACAAGGAAGCCTACTCGCCTCTGTGCTAAAACATACAGGATGAGAGACTGAGGACAGAGATAATTAACACTTTCTACATGTTTACCTTACACACAGGTGTACTGATAATTATAAAGTATTGTCTTTTTACTCGCAAAGGTTTTATTGCACATAAGGAGCGTAGCTGTCGGCAAATTGAGTAGTTTGGAGCTAACTTAACTTCCCCGTCTCCACAGCGACGAAGCGGCGTCTGCGTCTCTGCAGGGCGCTGTGTGCGCGACAGAATGGAGGGGAAGCTGCAGCCTGATAATAAACAGTCCCGAGCACGTTTAATACCGCGTTTCGGTGCCATCATTAGAAACAGTAGCAGTATCCGATAAGCTCGGACCTTATTGATTTTAGAGAAAGTTTGGGTCCTTTCAGAACCGGGTCTCGATCCCCATCCTTAATAAAAACTATACTGAGTAACAAAAGAACGATGGTCTACACATCATTAGTTGACAGTGTATGGTTTAATTTTTCTAACATTATATTCAATGCACAAATTCTTCCGTGTGGGTGCATTAAAGTCTGAAATTAAGCAAAATGTTCTTGGATCCGCTGATGAATGTCACCATAGATTAAGAAGATGTCAATCAGTAGAACAGGTGTTGTGCCTAATTTCGACCCTAGCTAGGCTATCGCTTACAGTTTCACCGCCGCCCTCCACGTTTCCGAGCACAGCTAGAAACTATTGTGAACCCAGAAGCAGTGACTCTGCTCCGTTCAGAGATAGCAAAACTATTGTGCAAAAGGGCTATAGAGAGTTCCTCTATCTATGAGCGAGTCGGGGTTTTACGGCGGTTATTTTCTGGTTCCAAAGAAAGACGGAGGCCTCAGACCAATCTTAGACCTCAGATTTCTGAACAAAGTTCTCATGAAGAGACCGTTCAAAATGCTCACTATCAGAAAACTCCTCGCGCATGTTCGCCAGGGGGACTGGTTCATTTCACTAGATCTGAAAGATGCTTACTTTCAGATTCAGAAAAATCCCCTTCACAGGCCATTCTTACGTTTCGCCTTCGAAGGCCAGGTTTATCAATACACCGTCCTTCCATTCGGCCTATCACTAGCACTCCGCACGTTCACGAAGTGCATGGATGCGGCGCTTGCCCCCCTGCGGAGTCAGGGGCTGGGAATACTGAACTATTTGGACGACTGGCTGATTTTGGCACAATCACAGAGAGAGCTACTGTCTCATCGTACAGTTCTCCTCGACCATCTGAAAGGTTTGGGCCTCTCTGTCAACTGGACAAAGAGCGCACTTCAACCCAGTCAGACTATCTCCTTCTTGGGTATAGAGCTAGACTCGGTTTCGATGACGGCTCGTCTGTCAACACTGCCCGCGCGCCGTGTTCAGCGTCTCGCCGCATCTTTTCAGATGAACAGACTCACACCTCTGAAAACTTTTCAGAAGGCGTTGCACACTCTTACAGTCCAAAAGCTGTGGCGAATATTCGGCAGAGCAGAGGTGGATCTCTTCGCCTCAGAAGAGAACACCCACTGCCCAATATTTTTCTCAAAGAGCGAGGACGCGCTAGCCCAGACCTGGCCCAGCCGCCCGTTTTATGCATTCCCTCCGGTTTCTCTGCTACCGCAGGTGCTGCAGAGAATCAGGGAAACACGCCACTCGGTGCTCCTCATAGCCCCGCGTTGGGAGGGTCAGACTTGGTTTCCGGAGCTCACTCAGCTGTCACAGACAGCCCCGTGAGTAGTAATACCATACACCACCTGTCAAAATGATTGATGGGCAGGTGGGCGTGGCTATCCTTTGATCCCCCCCGCCCCTTCCGGTTCCGCCCCTTCCGGTTACCTTTGACCTAGTTCCGCCCCTTCCTGTTACCTTTTACCTAGTTCCGCCCCTTCCTGTTAAACTTTCTGTCAAAATGATGGATGGCGAGCTTTGACCTAGTTCAGCCCTTCCTGTTAAACTTTCTGTCAAAATGATGGATTGTTTGAAGTTTGTTTGATCTAGTTCCGCCCCTTGCAGTAAAAAAGCTTCTGTCAAAATGTTGGATTGTTTGAAGTTTGTTTGATCTAGTTCCGCCCCTTGCAGTTAAAAAGTTTCTGTCAAAATGATGGATTGTTTGAAGTTTGTTTGATCTAGTTCCGCCCCTTGCAGTTAAAAAGTTTCTGTCAAAAATGATGACAGTTTGTCTAATCGTTTGAAGTTTTGTTTGAGATGTATTGGACTTTGTTGTTACAGTTACAAAGCGATGGATTGTTATTTTTTAGCACATCCCCATCACTATGGCTAAGCTTATCATAGCAGGTGTGTGTGAAAGTGATAAGAAAAACTGTAAAAGTTTATCTGACACAAACGTAAAAAATAAATGTATTCAGTGAAGCATTTCCGATTAAAAAACGGAGACATTAAAATTGTATTAGAGTTGAATAATATAAAACATACAGTTTATGTAAAACCTCACCCCAAAAAGTTGAAACAGTTGTTGAACAGTTGTAAACATGTATGAATTATCTCCCTCTGCCTCAAAACATAGGAGCGCGCGTCTGTGTATTTCCCCCTCCCTACCACTCTCACTCCCACATCGCTTGGGACGCTGGGATTTTATCTAACTAAAGTTGAAAAAGCATTGTGTTAATTTTAAATTATATAAAATATATAAAATAAAATATATAATACAAAATAAATGTCTTACTAAACCAATTATTTCAAAATGAATAAATAAATACGGTAACACTTTAGAATACGGTTCCTTCGTTAATGAATAACTACACAGGAACAAATAAGTAACACAATATTAACAATCTAGTAACTACTATTAACTAACAAGAAATTCTGATTAACAAATTAGTAAGTAACAGCGCACAGATGAAAGTGGTAGTTCACTATTAAATAATCAATAACTACTTTTTTTAATGCTTCCCAGAGAACTACTGTAAGAATCATGGTAACTAACTAGTAATGACTCAAGTGTTACTACATACTTCTAAAGGAATGACTAATTATTTGGATCCGTATTCTAAAGTGAAGATCACGGTAACTAACTAGTAATTACTCAAGTGTTACTACATACTTCTAAAGGAATTACTAATTCTTTTAAGCTTTTGAGGTTTTTGGTGAAGTTTTAGATAGTAATTCCCATAGAAGTATGTAGTAACACTTGAGTAATTACTAGTTAGTTACCATGATCTTCACTTTAGAATACGGATCCAAATAATTAGTAATTCCTTTAGAAGTATGTAGTAACACTTGAGTAATTACAAGTTAGTTACCATGATCTTCACTTTAGAATACGGATCCAAATAATTAGTCATTCCTTTAGAAGTATGTAGTAACACTTGAGTCATTACTAGTTAGTTATCATGATTATTACATGAAAAGCCAATCCTAAAGTGTAGAATCTTCTAATCCCTCACAAGATATTTGCACGCATGTATGGGGTAGGAGACATTAATAAAATCTTTCTTTTTTTTTCTGCGATATATAGGTAAAATAATAAAATCACTGTATATGGTATTTGGATGGCCGATAACTCAATATGTTCCAGCCGTCACCGTGACTCTTGTCAATTTTCTGGCATTCCTCTGGACTGGCATTGAATCACTACAGGACAAGTAAGGTCCCGACAACTGCATTTAAAAAGCCATTTCTTTAAAGGGGTCATATAATGCCATTTTTGTACAAGCTAATATGATTCTTTAGGGTCTAAATTAAAAGTTTGTAATATACTTTAATTAAAAATTCTCATTAGTATTGTAAGAAACCACTTATTTTACCTGGTCAAAAACAGCTCTGTTTTCAGCACACCGTTTCAGTGCATATGACTTTAAATGATAATGAGCTTTGCTCACCCCGCCTCTCTGTTCTGCGCATACACCGTTTGTAACACAATAACACAATAACCATAACGCGTTGTTCATTATAAACGTGGGATTATGAATTATATTGAGAACGTTGTACATAGAAAACATGCTGTAATGTACCCTGAGTGTAAACCGACGCATTCATCGTGAAGCGTGCAGCTGGCGATTTGCAAAGATTAATATAAAGATTAATATAAAGATTAATAAAACGTTACACTCTTTAGTTCTTCTGAAGGTTCAGCAGGAACACGAATAGGTTCCGATCCTTTATTCAGGTGCAGCTTCTCAGCAAAACCAGCTTTACACTGATCCTCGTTTATAAAGCAGTCCACTGAGAAATGATTCGGCAAACATGAGAGCGTTGCTCGTGGGGAATATTCCCTTCGAAAACAAACTCAGCCACTGCGTCTTCAGCGGTTCGGATTTAGGAACATTAAAATGACTGCTGTGTTCGTTATTGCACCCAAGAACAGAACACCACAATCGCTTAGACGCCATTCTGCTCATAGACAGTGCTCCAGCATATCAACAATGACCGCGCCGATCCGCGCGGACTATGATTGACAGGACGAGCGAGGGCGGGTCTGTGTTGAATCACTGCTGTCAATCAACAATCGCGGGAGGGGCGTCCGTTTTATTGACGTCACAAAAACGAACGGCTCAATTTGAGGCAGGGGAAAACATATAAGGAGATTAAAACAAAAACACTGGATGGATTTTTATCATTATATGATGGTTGTGTACAGGCACTGCCAACACACATTTCAGTACAATCAACTTGTAAAAGTGCATGTACCATTATATGACCCCTTTAAAATTATTCAGTTGATAAATAGTTCTCTAGGAGAGAGCATAGGCTAATTATTTCCCAAATCATAAGTCTGCTATGCTATTACATATTGATAAACCGTGTGTATTTGTTTACAGCAGTTATTAATGTTAATGTAGTGCTAGTCATTTGTCCTGCATTAGTTATTGATTAGTTTTGCATGAACTATTAATATTCTTCAGTAGTTCTCTGGGAAGCATAAAAAAAATAGTAGTTATCAATTAGTTAATTGTGAACTACCACTTTCATCTGTGCGCTGTTACTTACTAATTCGTTAATCAGAATTTCTTGTTAGTTAATAGTAGTTACTAGATTGTTAATATTGTGTTACTCATTTGTTCCTGTGTAGTTATTCATTAACGAAGGAACCGTATTCTAAAGTGTTACCAAATACATCTTACAAGTTTTACAGAGTTGGAAGAAAAATCCCCCGCTAGAGCCGG
Organism: Rhinichthys osculus; assembly: GCA_029959095.1. Taxonomy (NCBI): domain Eukaryota; kingdom Metazoa; phylum Chordata; class Actinopteri; order Cypriniformes; family Leuciscidae; genus Rhinichthys; species Rhinichthys osculus. The sequence goes on from JARWKJ010000002.1 coordinate 54,699,027, forward strand.
ATCTCTCTGAAAACTATCTCCAATTATATATTTTTTTGGACCGTAGGGAGTTAGGGAGTCGTTTGTGTGTGTGTGTGTGTGTGTGTGTGTGTGTGTGTATGCGTGTGCACGCGTATGTTGCAGCGGCATGGATCTCCTCCCCTCCCTCCACATTGCTGGGGACCTTGAAAGTTTATCTCACACAGAAGTTGAAAAAGCATGTTGTTCATTTAAAATCTTACTAAATTACTGAAGTTGAAAAGCATTCTGTTCCTTTAAAGGTGTATAAATTAAAATATATCATATATAAAATAAATAGTTTACTAAATTACTGAAGTTGAAAAGCATTCTGTTTATTTAAAATAAATATTTTACAATTTTACTGTACCAATTATGTTAGATTTAGATAAAAATAAAATCATCTTACATTTTCACCAGGGTTGAAGTAGCTCCTATCACATAGATGTCCATATTGACCATTTAAAGTTGAAAAGAACCCCAGAGTATTTCTCTCTTTCTCACACCAGCGTTTGACAGTTAGAGGGGTGTGTTCAGTGATCAGAATGAGACTGTGAATGTTTTGCTAAATTTATTTTCATAGTGTATAAGCATTAAAAGTTTGAAATAGACCTTTTTAAAAATATGATTTTTAATTAAATTCATAAAAAACAAATATGTTATATCGATGGTCTCTGGGGAAAACTTGACTATATTTTTTATTTATCAGGGTGCATGTAAAGAACTTTGAAATTTGCGGCTCTCACAACTTATCACACACATTGTGTGAAATGTTTAATAATTCCTCAAGTAGTATCTGTGAGAAAATCCCCACATATGGCTATAGTGAGAGAGCTACAATGAAGACTTATAGAATCTGTGATGCCTCAGGCCGAGCCCCATTGATAGCCTGCTTATAAGCTCCTTCCGATCCCCAGCACATCTTCAGAGAAATACGTTACTTTACAATAATGTTAGCTTCAGGATATAGGGTGACAGAGCAGATGAGCCTCTGTGCATCATGTAATGTTAGTCTGCTAACGCCTTTCCAGAGCCAAAGTTTTGTTCGTACTAAATTTATTTCAAAGCATAATCGTAAAAGTTTAAATATGATCTTTTAAAAATGAAAAGATTGTTTAAATTAAATCTTGATAGTTTTAATACATTCGTATCTTTTACAAGATTACTGTAATGATTTTGTTTAATGGCGACCTAAAGTATAATTGTTATTAATATAGCCATAATGATTTTTGAACTGTAACAGCATATTCTACCCCATACACCTAAACACGACCATCACAGAAAACTACATTTTTACATAGTTTTTTACATACTGTTTTGCACTGGTTCCATAAAATCAAATGAAGTATATAACTCAATGTATAATGACAAATGTATTCAAACAATTTATCCTTAGTTTTAGCTAAATTAATATATATATATATATATATAAATTATATATATAAATATAAAATAACTCACACTCACAATAGCTTCACACCCTCACAGAGACGAGAGGAGTGACAGTCCAGATGAGCCGCTGGGGTCACAATGCCCCAGCATATGCAATGCTAGTCTGCTTTTCAGAGGTTTATTCATATTAAACTCGTTTAAAAGCATAATCATAAAAGTTTAAATGAGATCTTTTAAAATTGAAAAAAACTGTTTAAATCAAATCTTTAAAGTTTTATTAAAATCGTATCTTCTATTTATCTTCTTAGAAGACTTCTGTATGATATAAATGATTTTCATAAAGGTATTATTTTTACTAAACATTGTTTGTTCAAAAAATAAAAAATGTTATAAATCAAGAACTGTGCTTTGGCGTCTTAGATCTTATTTGTTTTAAAAGAAATCCCTCCCAGGACTCTACATTGCTCTTATTTAGATTAAGTTGTATCATTTAGAAAATCACCACTCATTTTCAGAGAAACGACCTATTGTACGTATAAGATATATCATATTTACTTTTCTTGCATCTCTCAAACTATCCTTATTCATTGTGGAAGCACACAGGGTGAAACCCTTCACTGAGAATACTATCGGTTATCTACTCAAAATATATGTAGAAGTTAAAAATGTTAGCATTTGTTGATGCGACAGGCCACATGAACAGACTTTGGGGAGAGCTGATGATACTATAGCAGGTACTCCTCCATTTTTGTAGGCTTTTTGTTAAATACCCTATAGCTTAGTCCTTAAAAGGTACGCTGTGTAGGAATTCCCCCATCTAGCGGTGAAATTATATTTTGCATTTAAACGCATAGTGCTCTCTAGCACTTCACTTTTTCAAATGCATGTTGCAACTACGGTAACCGCTATGTGCCAAGAAGCTACGACATGTCGTCCAATTGCACTTCATCGAGTTTAACTATACACGTTCTACCGTTATGTTGCCTATATAATGAATTACACAACCACGGAATGAAAAAGCTTGTAATTTAGACCATAACACTGACTTAACTGTCGACGAGAAAGCAGGACTTCAGTGTCCCTATCAAAGTCTTTCTCCTTCATTAGCTCTATCCACCTGGGAAAAGCTATCCCGATATTTACCGTCGTTTTGAATTTGCCGGACACGTTTCACTTTAAATTAATTTTTTAAGCTTTATCATGGCTACGAGGATTGCATTATGAAGTGCCGTGCAATCTTTCAAATTTGCCGGGGGAGTGGCAAGCTCCTCTCACTGACCTTCTTGTGTCCGTTTCAGATGGTTTCAGTCAGCCGGCTCTAAACGAAAACGTGTTGTAGAAACGCGTTGAGGTAGCCTAGTGCTTTTTGTCCCCCTCCGCTATTATAGTTTTTCAAGATGGCGGAACGCAATGAAGGCCTCCATGGACTTACCCGTCAGAACATCGGCAGAGCTAATTTTACACCAATGAGGTCATATTTATGAATAAAGCCATTGAGCTATAAAAATACTTTTTAAAATGTATTTAATTCCCCTTAAAACAAAAGATTAAGTTTAATGACACAACAACGGTCCACCCAAAATCAAATACTTTATACGATTTGTATTACACTTTTCAAAGGGTAATCTTACTTTAAAGTTTGAACAAAAATGTAAAAGTGCTTCTTCATTTTTGCCGTGTTCTGACACAATGGCTGCGTTCGGAATCGCATACTTCCCTACTATATAGTAGGCGAAAAGAGTAGGCGAGCGAAAAAGTACGTTCGAATCCTCAGTATTCATAAAAGAGTAGGCGAGAATTACCTGGTTGACGAACTAATTATCGCGAGATTTGGACGATAGTGCGTTCGAATATGCCTACTTTCCTACTATATAGTTGGCGAAAACAGTACGTGAAAGAAGCAGTACGTTCGAAACATCAGTATTCCTAAAAGAGTAGGCGAGAAGTTCCTGGATGATCTCCTGCTTTCGCCCAGACATTTGAGTGCTTTTCAGCTTGTACTCATCTATCCCAGGAGGCCACGCGAGAGGATACGATATAAAAAAGAACAAGAAGAAGTAGATATTTCATACTCAAACATGACGGAAAGGGTGGACGAGAGTGTTTTCAAATGTGAGTATTACAAATACAAACCAAATCGCATGTGTTGAACTAACTTTCTGTACAGTAAATTGTTGAACTGTTGAAGGTGCAAAGACGCTATATAATATGGTAAATTTGTGATTTTGCCGTAAATCACATTTTATTGGATAGAGGAGCTCCATAAGGACACATACGTCTTTAAACTGTATTTGCATACATTTTAAACCGTATACATCTGAAATACCATTACTAAATATTTATTCAAAATCTGGCAAGATTACTACGTGTAACTGATATGAAATAGACATCTGAGTGACGTGTGTGTACTATTGTTTAGGAGAATTCACTGTTGTTAACACTGTTTTTATTAGTTTAATGCATTTTACATAAAGTAACTAAACATAAGTAATCTATTTCATTTATCCATTAGTACTGTTGAAAAATTGTTGAACATTTATGATGGTTAAAAAGCTATTTATTAGCAACAACCTCAACATGTAAATGTAGTATTGAGCTCATAAATCACAGAGGTAACGTGAGTCTTGTCTGGATGTTACAGGGACGGATGAGCACACGCGGCTGCTTATCCGGTGGAGAGTGGCTCATGAAGCGCTCTTCACCGGAAAGCGTAATGCTGCCATCAAAGGCTTTGAGTGAGTATACAGAAATATTTAAAAATCAATTGAATACTTTATTTGCAGTACATTTCAATTATTGTATTTTCAAACAGAGATATAACTTTTTCATTCTTGATTTCTCTCTTGCTGCAGATCTTTTGTGGAGGAGCAGAGACTGCAAGGCAGGGTGACGGCGGCGTTTGTTAAAAAAAAATGGGAAAACCTGAAACAAAAATACAAAGTAAGATAATGTGTGTGTGTGGCGCTGGAGAATGTCAGGATTCCGTTGTGGCCCATTTGCAGCGGTGGGCGCTTCGGTCACTTGATCATGTGTGGTGGCCGTCAGGTGTTTATTATCAGTCAGAAACACTCAATGCTTAGAACGCAGAAGTATTGCCTTAACAACAAGAGTGTAAACAGGAGACTCACTGCAGTTTGCACAGCTCACTGATGTAGCGGCACTTTCTGAGATCGCACAGGCAGACATGAGCGAGCAGTTTGCACACTCTTGCGACTATATGTCATTCATTGAATAAGTGTTCATGCTGTGGTGAGGACTGGCTATGATAAAAAAACGCAACTTAGAAAAAAACTGAATTAGTCAATTACAGGCTGATCTCGAATCTGCCTTTTCTGTCAAAGATATTAGAAAAGGTATCAGTTTGTAGCAATAAATGAAGAGATGTCTTATCGGTCATAAGTTCGGAGTGTGGAGTACCACAGTGCCAGCGGCCAGAGCCGTTCTTCCCTTAAGTTAATGACAAACTGACTAAGGCCCTGTCCCAAATGGCACACTCCGGACTTGTGGACTTCCTCAGAGTCCACACTTCGGTGACGTCATGTAGTGCAGACCTATAGGGCCCTTAGTGTGAGTCCTCGAGGGGCATTGAGAGGTATTTTTGGGACAGACTCGATCGTCACGCTGGAAACAGGAAGACGGTCTGATTGTTGTTATGGACAGGAACTACAGGTTCGGGGAAATATGCTGCCTATTGTTGTTGTGTTTACATATGACTCAGTAAAGCCCTGACATTCTGTTCTATTTATTTAATGAATCATAATGCGATCGTATTATTCAGCTCGCTATTATTAGCCTATGTTTGAGACATCAACCACTGGTCGATGATCATAATGTTTGTATAAACTTGTCATAAAAACTGTAATGATAATTACACTTAAAAATTGTCCGTGAGCGAAACCTCCCATCCGTTGTCTGATTGGCCTTTCGCAAGGATTCCTGGGTAGTTAAAGTGCGTGGAGCCTGCATCTATGCGGGGCAAAGGGGGCGCTGCTGAGCACACTTCAGAGCGTTAAAATGCTAAATGGGACGGCCTACGGACTCGTAGACTTGGCGAGCACGCGCAATTTAGGTCCACGAGACCGAAAGTCCGCATGAAGTGCACCATTTGGAACAGGGCCTAAGTGCCCCTATATTAAATATAGACAGATTTTGTGCCTCATATAAGGTCCAGTTCTGGTTTATTTCTTTGCTCTTGGCTGACATGTGGCATTGCTATGGCCTGCTTGTGGCCCAGATCTGGCAAACAGGAGTGGGCCACCCAAGGGCCGTCATTCCACGCTGTATGTGGGCCAGATCCGCATCCCACAAGTGCCAGATTTGGGCCGGCTCTGGCCCGACACAATGTTGCTATGTGGGTAGGATCATATGTCAGGGAGTTGTCTGGAATGTATATGACAAATATCAAGTCCAACCGGTTTCTGAGTTGTCATGAGTTCACAACTTTTGATTGTTTTTTTTTTTAATTTAACACACCTTTACACTCTTACAGTAATGCAAAAGTCGCTGTAACAGCTTGTTTATGAATATCTGAAGTGCTTCACTGTAAAAAAGTGACAAATGTGTGAAAATGGCCGATTGGAGCGGATTATCCACACAACCCGGTGAGTCTGTTAATTTATGTTCTTTTGAAATAATGCAGTGCTTTAAGAGTGTGAACACAAGGCCTGTGAATTTAAAATCTAAATATTGTATTGTGAGATGAAATACCTTACAATTCCCACAATAAGACATTTCAATTCATTATTTCATCATTAATGATAATCCTTTTTTTTTGTAACAGGTGAAGATCAGGGAAGTTCAGGATTATTCAACAGAAGAGAAAGCCGAAGTCAGCCTCCAAACAGTGAGTTTTACATGTTAAATAAAATAAAATAAAAAGAGATGTGTTAAAAAACAACACACAGAAAGTGTTGATGGTATTTTGACACACGCTGAGTAGATATTTAACACACAATGTGGTTTTTACGTCCACTTAATGATTCCAGGGATTTTTTTTTAACTATCTTGGAATATAATGAATACCTGATTTTGAATAAAATCTCCCGTAAGTACAAGACATATATGTATATTGTTTATTTAGTTTCTCTTTCCATTAATATGAGGCTAACAGCAATGACCATGTTACCAGCTTCAGTCATTACAGTGACTGTGTCTCAGCACACTGGATTAATTCACATTAATTAGGTCAGATTGTGAAAAATCTCCTATCAACTCCAAATGTTCTATTAAGAGAACTAATTAACAGAACGTAAGTTATAAACCTGTTTGTGTATTTCAGTGTCTGTGATTAAAGAAGAGCTGAGAATAGTTTTGCTGGGGTCATACAAAGATCTTAAAGCCTCCTGTGGAAACACAATCTTTGGACGAAACGTGTTCTCAGAGTCGCGGTCCTCCCTAGATTTGTTTGAGAGGCATGATGGGATGGTGCTGGAGAGGCATGTGTTGGTCATCAACACTCCTGACCTGCTCAATCCTGCTCTCTCTTCTGAAGAACAAGACCTGAAGAGATACTTCCATCTATCTGATCCTGGACCTCATGCCCTTCTTCTGGTCCTCAAGCATGGCACATTTACAGCAGACAAAGATGCTCTCAAGCTCATTAACATCATGTTTGGTGCAGGTGCATCTGAGTATGTTATTGTGGTCTTCATGCATGAGGAGCAGGAGTATGTGAGTGTTAAAGACTCTGACACTGACAAAAGATCAGTAAAGTCCCTACTGCAGACCAGCAGACAACCACACCATCATCTACGGAGGAATGGAGACCAGTCACAGATGCAGACACTTCTGGAGAGCATCGAGAAGATGGTGGAGGAAAACGGAGGCCATCATCTAAAGATTTCTGATGACCCAAGACCTTTCCTGATGAAAAAAGACACAGGTTGTCAAACATCAAACAAGATACATAAGGGTAAACCTATTAATAGAGTATTAGTATTAATAAAAATATTTGTGAATTGGATAAAAATAAGATTTTCTTTTTGTGATGCATTAGAACAAACTGATCTGTAGGTGAAATAACATGTTTCCTGCTTTTTTTTTTTAATGTTGAACGTCCAGGTTTCAGTAGAAAGGCATGTAGCGTAAATCAAAGTAAGTATGAATTGAATATTTCCATCAAATTAGAGTAAGCTTTCTTCTTTTTGTTTGACATTAGTCAGTTTTCCACACAGCAAAAACTCCAGTGTTCAATTAACTCTACTAGGAGTTTATGTGAGAGACCACACTCAAGAGTGTTAAAATAACACTAACACTGCTTCAGTGTTACTTTAACACTTATTAGAGTTAATGAGACAATTAAGTGATTAATTGAGTGATGATTGAGCATTATAGAAGACACATGATGATAATAAGCAGAAGCACTTCAGCTGTGGTAAAGTATGCAAACACAGCACAAGCGTCACTACTGGAAGCACAAAGTGTCCGACTTCACGTCTCCATTTTCAACTCCTCCTGCCTGCACGCGGCAACTCACGTCGATCCGATACATCCAGCCGCAGCCGATGTCCAAGACACCTAATGTCTTCTTTTATCTTCAGTTGATTTCATCTAAAGGCCTGTTCACACCGGGGCCGACGTTTAACGCCTCGTGACTAAACAAAGGGCGCCAATGTGAGAGTGCACACCGACGCGAAAAACGCCACGCGTAAAAGCGTTTTTTTTTTTTAAAAACGCCTTGGGTTCGTTTTTTTTTTTCGTTTGACGCGCCGGGTCAAAAACTATCCGACCAATGAGATTGGCGCTTTTGCTCACGTGTCTGGAGCATCTGAAGTTACCGTAAAACACAACTTGGGGGCGCTCAAACACAAAACGGTCTTGCCGAGCACACATACGTAACGGCGAAGAAGATGCGCCAAGTAGCGTCTACACTGCCGGAAGAAATAAGACGAGGAAGATGCAAGGCAAGATGAATGTAGAGCTGCTGGTCTCGTTGGTGTCAGAACATAAAGAACTATATGACAAACGCGACAGCGACTATTTCTGTTTTACATTAAGCGCCATCTAATGTCAGGGAATTAAATGGCATGTTCACTCGGCTCAACGTCAGCGAAAATCGCTTGGGTGTGAACACAAAAAATGCGTTGAAAAACGCTGCCGTATAACGCACGCCGATATTCGTCCCGGTGTGTACGGCCCTTAAGGCTGTGTCTGAAGTCAGCTGTAGTTCTTGTTTTTCTCTTTCCTTCAGTGATTCTGCTTGTTAACAGCAGGTGTTCATCACTAATGCTCAATCATCACTTCATTTTCACATTAACTTTAACACTGATTTACTTTAACTCTCTGTAGAGTGAGACCAAATGTACTCTGAGCAGAATTAATTTAACTCTTGGAATTTTGCTGTGAATACTAATTTAGTTAACTAAGTTACAATTGCAATGTATTTATATTAAGTATATAAATATGTAAATGCACTTGTAGTATATGCGTTGCATAAAATAAATGCAATTCAAATACATTTTAGCATATTTATTTTAGTTTAGTTATTTCTGTCTTTCTTTTTTTGCATTTGCACTGTATGACCTGAAAACTGAATACAGCTATTGATTTTGTGCAGTTCCTTGCAAAATACTAAGCTATAACTTCAAAATATGCACTTGCGATGTGGAACGTTGCTTGTCATGAATGCTATCATGCTATTATCTCATGTATTCTTTCATTAACACTATTGCTTGGGTTATTTGTTATTTTCAAGCATGAGCATTATTAGCGCAACTCACCGGCCCTATACCGAGCTTATAAGTTTGTAAACTGTTGATTGATTATGATTGGTAAATACTGTTTTTAATCTTTAGAGCCAAATACTCAGAGGTTTCAGCCAAAGTCAGAAAATTCCAGACCACTAGTGCGATCAAAATGTGAGTATTACACAAAATAACATAAAAGTTATTACAGAGAATTTACCCTCATGTGGTGTTCAAAACCCTATAACACCGGTGTTCCCGGTCAAAAATGACCGGCCCATAAAAAAACCCTTATAAATCACTCATTATACCATATTTTCACCCAATCTTGGATTCAATATTTTTGTCAACATGTTCTCTTTCAATTAGGACTGGTTTTATATTTTGATTTGCATCTGAATAATCATAGGCCTCATTTATTTGAGAGTAGGCATTTCAGGAGAGACTGAAAATAACAGAACAATTTAGTTTTCAGGAGCATGTTCATTATTTTCATGTACACATATGAGCATGTTTGCTTGCAAACATCGAGCCCTTGGACCTGTGCATGCATCAATACATTTAAACTCACGCTACCCAGACACACACACGTAAAAACACACAAACTTTGAGTATTACACACATTCTTTTCCACAGAGAGAAATTTGATCCTACCTGCATCTAATATACATTTATCCATCTGACATTACCATACACACACACACACACAAACATAGGCCGTGATCAGATTTTTGACTCAGAAACTAGTGAGGAGGAGGAAATTCAGGATGGATCTTGCAGTGAAGATGTTTCTGAAGAGGAAGGCACCACTGAATCGGCTACGGAGCTTGAAACAACTGATGAGGAGCAGTCTTCCAGTGATGAGGGCCCAGCTGAGGTTACCGTTTCATTCTGGTCAAAAGATGGAACTTTGTCCTGGTCTTCATCCCCACCTATGAGGCAAGGCAGGTTTTCTTCTGAAGGCCTTCCTCTTCAGAAACATCTTCACTGCAAGATGCATCCTGCATGTCCTCCTCCTCACTAGTTTCTGAGTCAAAAATCTGATGAATAACATCATGTGCAGAGCTGTTTTGCCATTGTGCTGCCACAAATGAATGACAAGCAAGGTGCTGTGAGGCATTTATATATGCCTGTGCTATCACATGATGCATATTTGTAAATATTGTCTAGTTCTGTGTGAGAACCTCACAGTTCCAAAACAAAATGTCATAATATTTTGTCTGGAAGCTGTGATGAAACAAGAACATGAAAGAAAGATTCTTTTGAAGCCGGGTCACTGCAGTCACGGCCTGTGTGTGTGTGTGTGTGTGTGTGTGTGTGTGTGTGTGTCTGTGTGTCTGTCCAAGGGCTCAATGTTTGCAAGCACACATGCTCATATGTGTACATGAAAATAATGTTCAATTATTTTCAGTCTCTCCCATTCACTTTCAATGGTCGGGCATTGTGACCATTTTTGACCATGCCTACTCTCAGATGAATGAGGCCCACGATTAATCAGATGCAAACAGAAATATAAAACCAGTCCTAATTGAAAGAGAACAAGTTGACAAAAAGATTGAATCCAAGATTGGGTGAAAATATGGTATAATGAGTGATTTATAAGCTATTTTTTATAGGCCGGTCATTTTTGACCGGGAACACCACAAGTGTAACAAGGTAACAAAACTACCACAAAACAATAAGAAATTTTTTGCACAAAAAAAATTAGATTTAGTTATACCGTTTGGGAACAAAGTCACTAAGTTTCAGTCCAAAGCGATAACATTAACTAGTATTTTCGGGAAAAAGAAAATCTTCTCCGGGTCAAATTGACCCGAACACCACATGAGGGTTAATATGAATATTCCTGACAGGCTTTTCGCAGATGATTTATTTTTTCTCTATCAAGATTAGTTGAGATCTATATGGCGGCGCAGAAATTACACTTTATCTTTGTTAAAAAAAAGTCTTGACATTTGTGTTTGTGATTCACAGCCACAGCCAGCGCTGAGAGAAGCTTGGAGTGTGTGAGAATCGTCCTGATCGGAAAAACTGGAGTGGGAAAGAGTGCAACTGGAAACACCATCCTTGGATGCAATGTGTTTCAATCAAGAGCCAGAATGAAGTCTGTGACCAGATCATGCCAAAGAGAGAGAGGAGACGCTTGTGGTCGACCCGTGAGTGTTGTGGACACACCGGGACTCTTCGACACAAGCCTCAGCAATGAAGAGATCCAGCAGGAGATCATGAGATGCATTGAACTATCGGCTCCTGGACCACACGTGTTTCTGCTGGTCATCGCTGTCGGCCCGATCACACAAGAGGAGAGAGAAACACTTCAGCTCATCAAGATGATCTTCGGACAGAAAGCAGAGACCTACACTATGGTGTTGTTCACACGAGGAGACAATCTAGATGAAAGCATTGAAGACTACATTAAAGAAGGAGATTCACTCGTCCAACAACTGATCCACGACTGTGGGGGAAGATTTCATGTGTTCAATAATAAACAGAAGGATCCTGCTCAGGTCGTGAGTCTGTTAAAGAAGATCGATAAGATGATGTGGGATAATAAAAAAACATTCTATAACGACAGAATGTTTCAGGAGGCCGAGAGAGCATTCAGACTCATGCAGATCAGTAGAGAGAGACAGGAGGAGGTCAGACGAGAGATAGAGGCCATTAAAGTCAAACATGAGTCTGAAATCAAAGAAATGAAAGAGAAGCTAGAGCAAGAACAAGCAAAAGGAAAAGTCCGAGAATTTCTGTTCCTGGAGAGTACACTCTTGAGAAAATATCAGATAAGCCAAAAGAGAGAAGTCACAGGAGACACTGAACAAAGGCAAGATCAATTTGAATCTAAGTCACATGTCGAGAGAACGGATGATGATCAGCTTTCAGGAAAAACAGAATTAGGCAAAGAGAGTACAGAAACTGGCAGAAAATCTGATAAAGATCACAAGACAAGTGTTAAAAAATGGAGGGGCATTAATTCATTAAGAATAAGCAAGAAGAAAAGGGAAAAGAATGAAAGGAGGACAGAAGAAAGTAAAACAGCAATTGGAGAAGAAAATGAAGAAAAGATAAAAGTCACAGATCAACATATCAGTGAGGATTTACCCAAAATATCAGAAGAGGAGAGAGACACAGAGAAAGAGCGCCTGCTCCAGCACTATAAAGAAATGGAGGAATGCAGACAGAAGTTGGACGAGGCCATGAGGAGTTACAAGGAGACCGCTGATATGTATGCAGCAGAACTCAGGAGAATTGAAGCCAGAAATGCTGAAAACATTGACATCTGGGTAAAGAACCATGGGAAATCTTGTGTGCTTCAATAGCAGACATTAAATTATTTGGGGGGAGCTACTCTCTCTGACACTGTAGTTTGACAAGCTATTCGTAGGTTAAAGTACACTGTAAAACCTTGCTGTAAAAAAAAAAACCTGTCAAATTCTGACAGTCACATACCATTCCATTAAAACAGTAATATACTGTAGAAAACAATGCATTCTGGGTAATATTTGTCATTTTAAAGTAGCCTACAGGAATATACTGTGAATTAACAGCGCTGTGTTCCAAATCACACCCTGTACCCTTCATTAGTTCACTAATATAGTCCACTTGAGAGAGTGAAGGAAAGTGAATTCAGACACTGATGAACACCTGATAAGCCAAACGTCTTCAATGTCAAGCCAAATGCATTTCACTGGGAAACACTTAGCATGAAACTGCACGTTAAGTTCATATTCTGAGTCTGCTTGCCTGTAGCCTATAGTACAGCCTACATTCCCAATAAGATGTGAAGTTTGGTCTTTTATATCACTGCGTTAGTCCATTAGGCCGACGCTACGTTAAGCGTCCCAACAGGGGAACCCTGGAGTGCAGCACAGTGACTGATATGAAGTTAAGGAAACTAAACAACCGAGAGAAATATATGTCTGCTACATCAGATTTAATGTTTTATCTGTACATCAGCATCAGGGAATAACAGTAATCTCGTTCATAGTAGAGAAAGCTCCTTACATGTGCAAAACTAACTGTGAAGACTTAAATGTAAACACTGCTTTATCAGCTTTTCCATGACGCTTGCTCCATTTCTGGAAAATTGCCTGTCGAATATTATCCCAGACGGCAATAAGTGTTGGGCCAGATCCAGCCCACATCTGTTACATGTGGAATCCACACGAACCAGATGTGGGTCGGATATGGGCCGAAACTATTTTGCTGTCTGGGATAGGTTGTATTTTTAAACCGAATGAACATTTTGGAAAATCTGAAATCTGAAAGGTGAATATGGATTATTGAATGTTTAATAATTAAAATGTTTGTGAAATGTTTTGAATTGAAATATTCACAGCTTAAATATTCAACCATGTTGAAGCCCTAAAAATACAATGCAATCATGTTTAATGCAATGCATATTGTTTTTTTTTTTTCAATTAGTGCAATTCAACAAGCTTTTTTTGCAATTACTGTTTCCATTAAGTAGGCTAGCTGATAAATGTTTGAAAATGATTAATGAAATGCATCACGTTAGCGTTGCTATACAGTTTTCTTTTAGCATAAAACGGGAAACAAGTCGAATTCCCATCTAAAATGTCCATATATTTTAATAAAGCAATTAAAAATATTGTCACGTCTGCAGTTACATCAGTCCGCCGGCAGAGGACCTCATCACTCCATTACCAACCCCAGACAGTTTCATCATCACAGCTGTACAGACTCAGAGGACAGGAGACCGGGGATGAGGCCTTATACAAAATACATTTTTTAACCCCAGTTCCTGAGGGTGGGATACATTTAAAAAAAAAAAAAATTATTGGTGCATTATTGACTAAAATATTGGGAAAAAGCTAATTAAATATTTAGCCTGGCCATAAATGCCAAATAACACCTTTATTATTCTTTAAAGTATTTCAGAAGGATGTGATATTCTTGTAATTTGTTATATGAATCTGTAACACAAATGACACAGATTTGAGGTTTGTGACATAAGATCTCTGTCGCTGTTTCTGGTCACGTGATCTGTTCGACTCTGACATTCGCCATTTCTGCGGGATGTTGCTGTAATTTCCACTTCATCTGAATCATGTCTTCTCCACCTACCACAACAGACCTAAAAGGTAACTAAGCGTAGTTTATTTGTAAAGATATTAGGCCAAACCTGTTTTAGTACTTTTTTTGCTTTACTTTCGTTTTCCAATGGAATGATACATTGTTTATCTGAACATATAGGGTACAACGGGGAAGAAAGAAAATATGTGTTTGTATTGAACATTGATGGAGCAACAGATTTTGTGTGAAAATTAATCGTAAAAGTGGTTTGTTTAAAAATAAATATGAGGTAGCAGGGTGGGCCTTAAACTCACGGGTAAAACCAACCCCATGCTAAAGACACACTTGATACAAATACTTTAAACACACACAAAAAACTTTCAACAACAACTCCTCTACATCAGAGAAATGTTTCATAAATCCCTATAACATAGGCTACTGATGGATCAAAATCTGAGGACATAGCATTTGTAGTAATCAACCATCAAAAAAGAAGAATATAAGCTCAGTTTTTACAGCAGAAGCAAATGCTATCATTTTGTAATTGGACTATAAAGAAATTGTATTATAATTACAGATTCAAAGTCATGTCTCCAAACAATGTCATCCCTTAATAAATTCTTTTAAAGAAAATTTTTATAAAGTTAAACCAAATATAGTTTTTTTTAGCAAAAATAAATTGTAAAAACCTTTACCATTATTTTATTTTTTTTTCGCCATGAAAATAGCCACAGAAGCTTGCATGGCGTTAAAAACAAACAAATACCAATTCTAAAATAATGTTTTTAATCATGTCTAAGTTAATGCATGTTCAAAACAATTACTTTAGCAAAGTTTGTACTATTTTTAGTTTATTTTGATTATCAATTATGAATGCTAACCCCAAGCTTTAATTTGTTTTATTAAAAATGTAACGCTTGTCCTGCTTGTTAATTTTTCCAAACAATTTTAGATCCTGGTGATGTGAAGACAAGGAAAGGAAGAAGTAGTCCTGAGTTTCACCGTCCAAATTGTAAGTGTGTCCACAACATACACTATTTGCCTCCTTATTTTCTCGATTCTTATGTTATTTGAACTAATTTATTTTAGGTTAAGTATAAAGATTTTTTGAAAAATCGTATTTATTTTTATTATTCATTCTTAGTAGTGAATCACTGAACTGTGCACATCATCTTGTTACTTTATTGTTCAGTTTCGATGAGAAGGATGGTGTTGGTGGGAAGGATTGGAGCAGGGAAAAGCTCTTCTGGAAACACAATCCTGGGCAGAAAAGCCTTCAGAGCTGCTAAAAGTGCTTCATCTGTGACCAAAGAGTGCTGGAAGGAGACTGGAGAAGTGGCTGACCGTCAGCTGGAGCTGGTTGATTGTCCAGGGATCTTTGATACATCACTCTCAGAGAATGAACTCATAAAGGAGATGAGTAAGTGTATAAACATGACGGCACCTGGACCTCACGCCATCATCCTGGTCATTAAACTCGGTCCGTTCACTGAAGAAGAGAGACTCTCAGTGGAGAAGATCAGAGCTGTATTTGGAGAAGAAGCAGATAAACACACACTCATCCTCTTCACACACGGTGATGAACTCACAGAAAGCATTGAACAAACTCTGAGTGAAGCACGACATGATTTTAAACGTCTCGTAGAGTCATGCGGCGGACGGTATCATGTGTTCAACAACACAAAAATCCATGATCGCAAACAGGTTTTAGAGTTCCTGGATAAGGTTGATGACATGTTGCACATGAATGATGGTAAATATTACACCAGTGACATGTTTCAGCATGTTGAAGAAATGCTGAAGAAGAATGAGGAGGAGCTTAGAAAGGAATACAGTCGGATTATACAGACACTAACAGCCGGATTTATTAAAGAAAAGACCAAACTGGAAAAGACCATTAGACAACTGAAGGAATCCGGCCAGGGAAAAGACCAGAGAATTAAAGAGCTGGAAGAGGAAGTGAAACAGAAGGACAGACATTTAAAAGAGTCTAAGCGTTTTTATAAGGAGAAATGCAAGAATGTGAGACAGGAGGTGGAAGAGACACAAGTGGATGAAAACATCCCACAGATCAGCAGAAAACTACGAAAGCTCCGTGTCTGACTCATTCTAAAACTGAATAATTTTTTTAAAGTTCCCCTATTATGCTATTTTAAAATCTCCTAATGTTGTTTTGGACAAAAACAGGTCTCCTACAAGGTTTACATGCATAAAAAGTAAAAAAAAAAAACACTTTACTTTTCTCACGATATACATTGAACATCACCACATTTCTCAATGATTCTCAAACGACTCGATGGATGAATCAGTCTCTCTAAATCTTTAATGAAATTAAAGTAACAGATTGGGCTTTACAGCAGCTCTAGAATAAAGTCATTGTCCAGCTAAAGTTAGTTTTGATTGATTGATTCACTTCCGTTGCAAAGATCATTTATTAACTTAAGGGCCGCTTACACCCATAATGCGATCCGGCCGCTCATTTGCACAAAACAGTGCCTGGTGACTCGAGAACGCAAACCCTGAAATAGGCTCAAGGTCCAAGCGTTGAATAATTTGGAAAATGTTATCATATCCATGTAAACTTCAAAAACCCGAATCTGTGAAAATGCTGACAGCGTGCACATGCATACTACGTGTGTAGTCTAGACTCTATAGGTATGCGTGTTTCAATATATATGTGTGCAGTATTTTATTGCTATCAGTGGTCCTCTTTTAAACTATGTATGATCACTTAATAAAGATCTATTTTGTACATATCCACGCCTCATTGTTTTATGATTGTGGGAAGGAGATTGAACTTATGTGTGCCCTTAATTGGTGTTATGTTACACTACATATCTTCAATTTAAATATGGCCAAGTAACTATTCATATGCCAGTATGTAAGTCAAAGAATGATTTTGACTTTCAGATAGTTCTCTTTTACTGGGATTCTGCTTTTTCAGTTATCGGTTAATTACAATCAACTAAATTGTCAAAATAGAATTTTAAATACAATAACTTATTTAGTATTTCAAATTAATGACACTTTAAAAATATATAAATATTAATAAAAATTATATCAAAAGTCATTTATTTAAAGTCATTCAGGTTGGGATGGTTAACCCTCTTTATTTTTACATTTTGTTCCATAACTAAATTAGCTATTTATATCCAATAACACATTGGCTGATGCATATATATATATATATATATACATACACACACACATATATATACACATACACACACACACACACATATATATATATGGAAGGAGACTGGAGAAGTGGCTGACTGTCAGCTGGAGCTGGTTGATTGTCCAGGGATCTTTGATACGTCACTCTCAAAGAATGTATATATATATATATATATATATATATATATATATATATATATATATACTGTGTGTGTGTGTGTGTGTGTGTATTTTATATAAAATACAAAATATTTTAAATATATATTTTATATTAAAATACAAAATATCACTCACATGACATGAGTGAAATACAACGATTTTACCCCCACTATAAGGCTTTCAACAAAACATCATCCAGCAACAAGCTCGTTGTACAGTTTTATGGATTCCGGCGTCCGATGATTGGATATGCGAATATGACGTCATCTCCTCCAACAATGATTGACAGGGAGTAGAACTAATGGCGCAGCAGGGTTAAGAAAGTGAAAGTAAAACGACAAGCGAGAGGACCAACAAACAACAAAAACATACAGACACAAAACGGCATCAGCCCGATGAAGGGGTCAAGGAGTTTTTCAGGCATAAAACAAATAATAATAATAATAATAATAATAATAATAACACCTGAACAATCTAATCTTCAAGATTGCTTAATAAATACAGGTAGGAGTGTTTGATTAGAAATTAAATATAAAATCTGCGGGACATTGGAGCAGATCTACCCACCCCTGCTCTACGTCACAGACTGGCTTTGCTTTCTGCTACAAGGAAGTGAAGCAATCGCTCGTACGAAGACTGGCGCTGATAAATCAAATGTGTTTTTTGTTTGTTTTTTCATATATCATAACTGTCACACTGCATAAGGTATGTATTGTTTGCACGTTTCACTCCACTAACTTAAAATACTAATCTACAAAGATAGCCTTTCTTCTTCTGGAAAATATTGTTTCGAGAAAGCTATAACTGCGAGGGACATTAGCATATCGTTTTACTTAACCGGTCGCTTTATGTGGAAAGTCCTATTTTCGAAGGGCTATTTTGTCAAACACTACTTTGAATCAAGCTAAAGACGCGGAAACACGATGTTGTTTAAAAAAAAATAGTCGGCTACGTTTGCGTGATTGAGGCCGCTCGTGAGCTTTTGTCGATCCATCCCATAATTTAGTCTAGGCCTATAGACCCAGCCATTTTGTATTAGACATTTGTTTTTAATATTTCTTTGAGAACCTACATCCATAAATGTAAGAGTGTATTTTAATAGGCCTATATACGTTTAAATCGATCTGACATGACGTAACATAGGCCTACTTTACGAAACGGTAAAATGTGTATTATTTTGTATTTATTATTTATATTATATTTATATCATTATATTTATTTTTAGATATTTTTTCTTAATTTTAACAAACATCTCAAGAAAAATATTGAGTTTTCAAAGCAGAATGTGATTTTTCTTTTGCAACAATGACATTGGTTTCAAATTTTCCTGTTGTTACATTTTGTATGATTCTGCTGATGAATAGTAAAACAACAAATTAACCATATCCAGTGCTCGAATTGAATCAAGTCTTATGGGGGGTCCCCACCATAAAAACAATGTTTTGGGCAGAGGGTTGTTTAGTTGGTTAGTCTCGCAATATACAATTTATACAATATATTTGATCATAATATGCATAAATATTATTTAAAAACTGTTGATTAAGTTGTGTGTGTATATAGCCTATATATACACACATATTTTCAGTCCAATGTTATATAACAAAGAGAGATAAACTACTATTCTTCTTTTGAATTACTTACTTAAGTAATACTGGATTTAGAGGGTGACAAAGCAGCAGACCCAAAAGGTCAACTATGGCAAACATACCAGGGCACCGCATATAAGGCACTTGAAGACCAGTACAAGCATGTGGAGGTCCTCTTTACCTGCACACTAGACAATGCCATGTTTTGGCTTCAATATTTTTTTAAAATAAATATACATAATAAAATGAAATAAAATGAAATACCGTTCAGAAGTTGAGATCGACACAATTTTTTTAAAATGTTTTGTTCAGCTCAAAAGCTGCATTGATTTGATAAAATAAAATAAAAAACAGTAATTTTGTGAAATATTGTGACTGTTTTCTTTGTCAATGTGTAGTACAATGTAATTTATTCCTGTGATCAAAGCTGAATTTTCACCATCATTACTCCAGTCTTCAGTGTCACATGATCCTTCAGAAATCACTCTAATATGATGATTTGATGATCAACAAACATTTATGATTATTATTAATGTGGGAAACAGTTCATATTTGTGTGGAAATCGTCATACATTTATTTTTTAGGATTCTTTGATCAATAGAAAGTAAAAAAAAAAAACAGCATTAATTTGAAATAGAATCTTCTGTTACATTATACATTTCTTCACTGTATTTTTTTTATCAATTTAAAGCAACCTTTCTGAATAAAAGTATTACATTTCTTTCCCAACATTTTTTTTTTATATATAAATTCTTACTAACTGCAAGCTTTTTTGAATGATAGTATATAATGCTACGAAAGTTTCTATTTCAGATATAGTTATTTTGAACTTTCTATTCATCAAAGTCAAAAAAAAAAAAAAAATACTGAAAAAAAAACAGTTTTTAACATTGATAATAATCATAAATGTTTGTTGAGAATCAAATCATCATATTATACTGATTTCTGAAGGATCATGTGATGAAGACTGGAGTAATGATGCTGAAAATACAGCTTTGATCACATAAATAGTTTATATTTTCTTGTATTATTATTTTAAATTGTAATATTTCATAATATTACTGTTTTTACAGTATTTTGGATCAAATCAATGCAGGCTTGGTGATCAGAATATACTTTTGAACAGTAGTGTGTACATCCAACAGAATGATTCTAGCTTTATTTACCAATGTAGCTACTAGCTAGTATTTACCCTAAAAACAACTGGATGATTGATGCGACACTGATAATAATGTTTGTTCCAAAAGACTTGATTATATGCATTAAACTAGTTTATTAGATAATAAACATATAAATCGTGACAAAACAGGCTGTCAGTCTGTGTGTTGGTGGGGATTTTCTGATGATTTCAGTACATAAGATTTTTACATAGTTAAAGGCCATGGTGCAGGTTAAACACCACTGTCGATTAATGGGTACATAAAGCAGTTAGGATATGTATATAAAGTTAGAAATGTCTCCAAAATGGTGTTAAAGTCCAGTTTTTTAAGTTTTTGGTTAGTAACGGTTATTTTTTTACGCGACTCTGCGATGACGTCACATGAGGTAGACGCAGGCAGCAAAAAAAAACCTGCACCATGGCCTTTAAATCCAGTAGGTGGCGGAAAAGTCAGACAGCAGACTACTCAACCATTTCAGTGAAAAAGGCTGCTTTATTCAGGAACAAACAATGCTATGGCTATCAATGTCAATCATTGCTATTTCAAGAGTGAATCCCGGATAAATGCGGATGTAATTCCCCAAACTTTTCAGCGTGTATGTGGCCATTGGTCCTATCAGCAACAAGTTGTATACACATTCTGGATGGATATTAGAAAGCACACAACGAGCGCTCCCTTTATAATTACCAAAAAGCTGTTACTCATCTTCATCAAGATCTCTAGCACTCCCGTAGAACCAGGACTAATAATGAAAAATTATTAACTTAAGCCTAAATGTTTCCAATTTATGCAATGAATACAAAAGCCCCGACATGGAGTGGATATAGTAGAAAGATATATATAAAGAGAAAATGACCCCTCAAAAAAGTAATTAAGAAGCTTTCTTTTATACCGACTGCGAGTGGAGGTTTATTATGCTCCAGCTAAAGTTAGCTTCACCGGAGCGGCGCCTATCAAGCAGTCCTGTTAACGATGTCATGCGCACAGCACTCTTTAGGTGTGGGGAGGAGCGTTTACATTTTAAAGAGACATGGCTAGGCTATAAAAAACTTAACAAATTACTGTAAATAATTAATTCACGAAATGTACCGTATCCATTGCATGCATTTGCCATTACTAAAATAAAAATATCTGAGGGACCCCCCTAACTTCTTATGGGGGGTCCCTAATACCTTATGGGGGGTCCCGGATCCCCCCTCTCCCTCTCAATTTGAGCACATATCTACAAGCTTGTTCTATGAAATTAGATTTCCAGAGTGCTTACAAACATTAATTCTGATTAGGCCTAAATGCAGGCACTGGCAATTCAAATATTCACCACAGCGCATCCAAAACTACATATATATATATATATATATATATATATATATATACATATATACAGTGTGCGAAATACCTGCCAATATTTAGGGGGCCCCATCTCCCGATTGTTGCGCAATACAGATCTCTTAATTTTCTCAATATGCAGTAGGCCTATAATAACATTACAATATTTCATGGATGCAAGCCATTACTTTCTCCTGTTCTCTCTTTAAGGTGATCTGAACTTAACTACACAATGCAGAGTGGATCCTCGTCTCTGCATTATCATCTGGTCCTGCTTGGACAGGTTGGAGCTGGAAAAAGTTCCACAGGAAACACTATATTGGGACAGAGAACTTTTCAGTCAAAGAAAAGCTTAAAAGCAGTAACACAAGATGTTCAGAGTGGAACAGTGACCATTAATGGACTCAGTATAGATGTTTATGACACACCTGGGTTTTTAAGTCCTGGTGTTCAGAATGAAGACATTGAGAGCAAATGCCAGACACTTCTACAGTTTGATGCTTCAGTCCCCACTGCGTTCATATTGGTGATCGGCACTGATAGATTTGGAGAACAAGAGATGAAAGCAGCTGAACTAGTTTTAAATTTTATAGGGGCAAATAACTTGCAGAACACATGGATTATCTTCACTAAAGGAGATGAGCTGCAGAGCAACGAGATCACCATTGAACAATACATGGAAGATTCAGAAGAGCTTAAAGAGCTGGTGCAGAAAGTTCACAACCAGTATCTGGTTTTCAACAACAAACATGATCCAAGAAATAGAGAGCAAGCTGAAGAACTAATCAGTCGAATAATGTGTACTGATATGAGTATCTGTAAGTATGGTTTGGTATCAATCCTTGTAAAATCATTGGATTGTTGGCATAAACTATTCTTGCTCACAGTGGAAATGAAGTACTAATAGTATATCTCTTTATCTTGCAGCTCAAACCCAACTAAGCCACACATCACAGCAGAAGTACCAGAACCAGGGGGTACGTTCACATATAGACACATTAGATTAAAAGAATGAGGACTGAACAAGTAAAAATCAAAAAATGTTTTCTTAAATACCTCAGATAAACATTCTAATGCCATAATTATTTGCAGTGCAAAACCTTTAAATTTTAATCTTAAAATTCAGACATTACACATTTTTAAACCAAAACTTCTTTGTAGCTTGGAAAGATTTTGATATTATTAATTGAATTGTTAGATTTCCCAATTCAATTTTCTGGTTGCTTAATTTACTGGCCTGAGACCACTGTCAATGTCAACTGTCTTGCCTTCTCTCTGAATACACAGCCTGGTCTCTTTTTTAATATATTGGCTCTACACAGCAAAAACTCCAGTGTTAAATTAACTCTCCTGGGAGTTTATATGACTCCACACTCAAGAGTGTTAAATTAACACTGAAGCAGTGTTAAAGTTAATGAGATAATTAAGTGATTAATTGAGTGATGATTGACCAACATTGAAGACACCTGATGTTAACAAGTAGAATCACTGAAGGTGAAAAATCACAATTTTAAGTCACCATTATGGAGATCAGTGTTTGCTTCAGTTGGGCAGTTAACCCTTACATTTTTTACTTTAGATTTTGTTTGGCTGTTGTAACAGCATTATAACTGCCAGATGAACAAAGAGAAAAGATGATCTGATGGTGTTGGTTATGTTTTAACAAAATCATCAGTTGACCTGAATCTAAACTAATTTAGAGCCTAATCTCAGACTTAAATGTATATTGTTGATTACAGCATCACAGTGATTCTGCAGCGTAAGATCCAGAATTTTTGATACAATTCAAATGCTTTCTTAAAAGTTGTTCTGATAAAAAAAATCTTTCTTTTAGGCACACACAGACATCAAGATTCAGTGTATGAATCTCAACAATGGTGACCAACAGAATATTCAATTAGGAAAAGGAAATTACTAAGACAATTCAGATAATAATTTATTCATACTGCAATGCATGATGGGAGCCATGAATGAGTTTTTATTGGTGGAGCCCATAATGCACTTCAACATGCTTTATTATTGTCACCATTGTTGAGATTCACAGGCTGATTATTGATGTCAGTGTGTCTAAATAAAAAAAATGTCAAACTCTTTTGATCAGAACAAATTTTAAGAAATATTTTGGACTATATTGAAAGTGCTGAAAAACATTTGCTATAGAATTATAGTGTTGCTGTATTCAACTAGGTAAACATAACACTAAATGAGTTTTGTGATTCTGGTCAAACGATGATTATGTCAAACCATAACCAACACCACCTCATCACCTTTTCTCTTAGTTCATCTGGCAGTTGTAACTAAATTACAACAGCCAAACTAAATCTAATGTTAATAGTTTAAGGGTCAAGAGGCCAACTAAAGCAAACAATAATCTCCATAATGGTGACTTCGAAAATGAGACTTTCTCCTTCAGTGATTCTGCTTGTTAACATCAGGTGTCTTCAATGATGGTCAATGATCATTCAATTAATCACTTAATTAGCTCATTAACTTTAACACTCTTGAGTGTTAATTTAACACTCATATTCTAACACTTTAACACTCTTGAGTCTGGAGCCAAATAAACTCCCAGGAGAGTTAATTTAACACTGGAGTTTTTGCTGTGTAATATGTAACATTTACACATATAAAACATACATTTTTGTATGTTTGGATAGATACTGAAAGTTCAATATGGACGTTTTAACATCATATGTAAACATTATTACGGTTTTACAGCTAAAAAAAGTCATCTTTTATAACTTAAAGATATTCGTATAATTGCTCTTTTACCATTTTATAGACAATTGTTTTGATCCCAAACCCCAAACCTAAGCATAATATATAAAGAATATAAAATAATAATTTATCAAATTATAGTTTTAGTAACAATATAGCATAGCATTAAAATTATATTTTGAGACGCAACACACACACCAGTTACAACCCTCTATGGCTATATATAACAGTTTATGATGAAGTACAGACCAGAAATTAAGTTATTATTCGCTGAATTTGTTAATTCACTTTGTGAAGGCACATATTTCTCATTCAAACCCTAACACGGCATGTCAAAATCAGTGACAAAAATATGGTACATGCAGTCTTTAAATAAATGCACAAAAAATATAAAAAATCATAAAGCTGTCATTATGTGTATTCATACAGTCAAAGGGTAATCTAATAATGCACTCAAAAAAATGATATGTTGGCTTTACTTAACTTTTTTATGTAAACAGGTTCCATCGGTTCCACATAACTATGTTTCGTTAAACAAACATAATATGTTCATGTAACTTCAACATCATGGAATTTGGTCATTTTAAGCGACCCAATTAAACTCTGAGCTAATGAGTTAATTAAGTGAATAACTGAGTGATGATTGAGCATTATTGAAGACACCTGATGTTAACAAGCAGAATCTCTGAAGGAGAAAACCGGAATGTTTAAGTCACCATTATGGAGATAAGTATTTGTTTTAGTTGGGCTCTTGACCATTAACTTATTAACTTTAGATGTTGTTTGGTTGCTGTACATGAGTTATAACAACCGGATGAACAATAAACTAAGGAGATTTGAAGGTGTTGGTTGTGATTTAACATAATCATTATTTCACAATCATTTGACCTCAATCACTGAACTTATATTGAACCCAATTTCTGAGTTAAGTACCTTACTGTCATTGTAGAGCATACTATTTTTAGGCTTTTCAATGAAATTCAAATGATCAAATCAAGAAATAAAAAATAAACTTCTCAAAAAATATGTTGAGTAGGCACACAAAGACATCAAGAATCAGCATATGAATCTCAGCAATGGTGACAAACAGATCATAAGCTCATTATTTATTTATGCAGCAATGCATGATGGGAGCCATGAATGAGTTTTGATTGGTGGCACCCAGAATGCACTGCAACATGCTTTATAATTGTCACCATTGTTGAGATTCACAGGCTGATTCTTGATGTCTGTGTGTGCCTACTCAAAATATGTTTTAGGAAGTTTCTTTTTCATTTATTGATTTGATCATTTGAATTTCATTGAAAAGTCTAAAAATAGTATGCTCTACAAGTCTACAATGACAATGCTGCTATTATTCGAAAGGTTAACTTAGCTCAGAAATTCGGTTTAATATAAGTTCAGTGACTCAGGTCAAATGATTTTGAAATAATGATTATGTTAAAACACAACCAACACCATCAGATGACCTTTGTTTATTGTTCATCCGGCTGTTATAACTCATGTACAGCAACCAAACAACATCTAAAGTCAATAAGTTAATGGTCAAGAGCCCAACTAAAACACAAACTTATCTCCATAATGGTGACTTAAACATTCCGGTTTTCTCCTTCAGAGATTCTGCTTGTTAACATCAGGTGTCTTCAATAATGCTCAATCATCACTCAGTTATTCACTTAATTAACTATTTAGCTCAGAGTTTAATTGGGTCGCTTAAAATGACCAAATTCCATGATGTTGAAGTTACATGAACATTTTATGTTTGTTAAACGAAACATAGTTATGTGGAACCGGTAGAACCTGTTTACATAAAAAAGTTAAGTAAAGCCAACATATCATTTTTTTGAGTGTGTGTTCTAAGTTTAAATGTTAGAAAAATAAATAAATTTTAAGACATATTGCCATTACAAACTGGACGTTTCTGTAGAATGACCTAACAAGCGTTTGATTTGACGTTTACAGTCATTAAGGACTTTTGTGAATTTTGTTTCATTATTGACGTATTTTATGGTAGTGAGAAAATGCCTTATGTGTCCCATGGCGAATAAAATAAAGATTACACAAGTAATGGTCAAACGATTAAAGAAATATTATTCATTTTAGGGTTTAAAGTGTAGTCTTGTTTAACATAATCCTTCTAAATGAGTTTGCAGCAAAGGCCACAAACGGTCAAAATGTTATAATGTCATATTAAGTAGATAAATAAACTGCATTTAGTAAATGCAACTGAAAACAAAATGTAATAACAATTGAATACAATAGAATCAAAACTTTAATGTCACACATTTAATAAGAATTCGTACACATTTGTATGTCTGTAAAGCTGCAATATGTAAATAATTTATGTTTCCGTGCTGCCAGAACGTCAATATTGTATGTTTCAGTGTATATGAAAGCATAAGTAAATGTACGTGTGGTAGAAACATTTTCGTAGGTTATCGTATCCTCTCTGAAGCAAATGCATGATCTGTTTTACAGGTAGAGGTCCTACCAAACCAAGATCAGATCCGCCCCTGTCCCGCTACAGGTAAGTGATAGCAATGCTAAACTAACGAGTTAAGTTCAGAATTGAAAAAAATGTATTTAACTTAATTCGTCATTCCATGTCAACTCCGTGTCCGGAGGTCCTTGGCTAAACTTTTTGATTTTGATATTTTTTTCTCTGGTGAAAAAAAACACATAAAAGGTCATTAAATGTAAATTTAATAGTACCTTTAAACATAAGAAAAAGTTAAACAAAGTGAAAGGAGCACCAGTGGCCGATTGTGGCAAAACAGCAAGGTATGTTGCCAGGCTCTCAGCCCCGTCCGGCTTCATACAACGTTATTAATCTTTAATAAATTAGCTCATCAGTGAACAGGATTTCTGCCCGAGTCTGTCGGATTCCTTCCCATCGGCTGTGTGGAGGTGAAGACAAAAAACTCCCATGATCCCACGCTTATTCACGGCATCATCATACGCCTTTGTTTTGAATAAGCGACATCTAGCGGTGAAACTTACATACTGTCCCTTTAAATTAATTTGGCACAGAATGACCCTCATGCAGAGTAAGGTTCTTTGGATAAAAGTGACTGTCAAATGCAGACATGTAAGGACACCCATATTTGCCCTAAAGGCCCTTTGACACTGAACGCGATGTGATAAAGTGAGGTGAATCGCTGACGAACTCCACACAGAACAATAGGTGGCGCTGACAATGGATTTTTCCTGATAGACTATGGGCCATATTATACACCTGCCGTGCTTTTTGCTAATTTCAGCCCGACGCAGTTTTCATTTTCACGTCCTGCTCCACGTTGTTTAAATAGCAAAAGAATTTGCACTCATGGGCAGCTGGTCTGAAAACCAGGTGTGTGTTCAGGCGCATTGTTGGCGCATTGATATTTTGAGGAACGGAAATAGACTGAGCCATTGACCAACTGAAACCTGGTCTAAAGTCAAACCAAGCGACCACTTTGTCCCGTAGATGGTCTGTTTATGCTTCACCTCACGCACGAGCAAGGGGATGGGATAAATCTAGCTTTGTCGTGCTGCGCATGATTGCATCTGGTGTGTTTAGGCCTTGTTTTGATTCAAGAGCGTCATCGCGATGAACATTCGTGCCGAATTAACATGTTCAGTGTGAAAGGCCCTTTACACTCTTTGTAAGTATCATACATGAAAATCACTCACCTTTCGGCGAAATTCGCCGTTTTGAAACCACTATATACTATATACTACACTATATACTATACACTATATATAATATATTATATATGAAGCCATACTATAGTATAATGTGAGATGGAAATTAATATTTAAGTCATTCAATTCAAGTTCACGTAAACTTTTCCCTCCGCTGCGGCTGTCATTCTCCATTCAGCGTTCAAACAGCGCGTCGCGTTCGGCAACGATGAAACTCTCTCCAAGATGATTAAATGTTAATATTATTACACTTGATCTGTAGATAAAGCTCTATGTTTTTGCGTAAAATGACTATCTTGCTGGACTGTATTGCTGTACCTATCATGTTCTTTTCTACCGTGTGTCTGTTAGATCACAACACAGAAGAGCACTATCATTGTTCTTCACGCGCACAGTAACTGAAATTTAAAACTGTTAAAAGAAAAGGCTCAATAAACTATTGCATAGATAGATACTGTATAATACACTACGCATCAATATGTCTTTCCTTTGTGCTTTGAACTTTTCAATGCAGACTCGACGCGCTGCGCGCTGTGATTGCACTTTATTGGAGTCTTTCATAATCGTATCATAATACTTTTGCCCAATGAAAGATTATTAATAGCCTTTTTTTGTTCTGTTCTGTCCTATCTATCATATGTTGCTGCCTCATTAAACAGCTGTGCTATACATTTGAAAATGTTCTTAATTTAGTTGACTATTTAAAATAATTGATCTTTTTGATTGTTATCTTG
Source organism: Rhinichthys osculus (assembly GCA_029959095.1). Classification (NCBI taxonomy): domain Eukaryota; kingdom Metazoa; phylum Chordata; class Actinopteri; order Cypriniformes; family Leuciscidae; genus Rhinichthys; species Rhinichthys osculus. Next base: position 54,727,677 of record JARWKJ010000002.1, read on the forward strand.
TTTTTCATGAATGTATTTTACAACAATACAAAGAGCAATGTGTAACGTTTTACCAGATTTAGTGCTACACTTATTGTCTCTTATTTGTTCCCCACTAAATAATGTTTTTCTAGACTAAATTTTACTGAGTTACCCACTAATCTAGTTTATAATATAATTTTTGTCATAGGTTATGATCATATTTTTTTTATTTGTTGTTTTTCTTTATAATGAAGTTGTCTGTATTAAGTAGATTGTGTTTAACACACAAAAGAGTGATAATCAGTTCAACACACAGTTATAGAAATTCTAATTAAAAAAAAACAAAAAAACTGCGCTGGTATCGGTCGATACTTTTCTGGTAGGCTTATCTGAGTTACCCAGGAGCTCAGTTGACATAGGCTTAGCTTGGATGAATTGAGTCGTTGAACACAGCAGGAGAGAACGCAACGTTAGCCAGCAAGCTAAAGCTCCGGTGGAAAATTATTAGCTAACACTACGGAGGCCATAATATTTTTGACTCATGGCTGAAGTTAAGTTTCTCCAGCTCTCCCCAGGTTGGCTTAAATGCATCTCAAAATGCATCAGATTGATGCTTTAAAATATGGAATATTAAAAGAAATTCTTACGGGTGAGCATGCCCCCGGACCCGCTAGAGGGGTAATATCCTTCTCACCTTTTTCACCCCTGACCCGTTTTCATGCCTGTTTGTATATATTTATTATTCTTCCAACAAACTGGTGATGCATTTGAATAAAATATCCATGATTACAAAGACATGACAAAGTTTGATGGGTTTCTGATATTGTTTTCTGCTTTGAAACGGTTACAGGGACCACGTCCTCTGACCAGAACAACAATCTCGCTCCTCGTAAGATATTGCTTCTAGGGAAGACTGGTGTTGGGAAAAGTGCAACAGGAAACACCATCCTGGGAGATGAAGCATTCAGGTCTGATAAAGATGTGAATGCTGTAACTACAGAAAGTAGTCTGAAATTATCAAACAGAGATGGGAGGAAGGTGTCTGTGATTGACACGCCTGGATTTTTCGACACAAAACTTGACGATAAAAAATTGGCTAAAGAGTTTGGAAGGAGTTTGTTCCTCTCCGAAGGAGGATTTCATGCTTTGCTTTTAATCTTTGAGTATGGTCGGTTCACAGAGCAGGAGGAAGACATGTTGAGGCGTGTGGAGAAGGTTTTTGGGAAAGATGTGACGAAGCACATAATCATTGTCTTCACCCACGGGGATGAATGCGATCGCAAGAAATTAGATTCAGGAATAAAAAAGCACAAATTACTGACTGGTGTAATAAACAAATGTGGCGGCAGATATCATGTCATGGACAATATAAATAGGAATAACAGAGAGCAAGTCAGTGAATTACTTCAGATGATTGACACAATGATAGAAGCAAATGGAGGAAGATGCTACACCAATGAGATGTTGAAAACTGCAAATATGGGTACATTTGAATTTGTGTGGCACACATTCAAGGAGCTTTTCATGTGGATAATAAAAATGTTACGTTTTTCCTAAGGTTAAACATTGATTATAAGGGCGGCATGCAAGATTTTCAACTTTAAACAGATGCATTACAAAATAATTTTAATTTAAGGTGCTCAAGTTCATGTTTGTTGTGGTGGCTTGGACTTTATACTGACATAATGCACAATTTTTTGTTATTCTGTTTTATTGCAAGCATTATTTGTTTTGTAAATATTGTTTATAGTTTGTAATTAAAAACAACATTTAAACCGCTTATAAATGATTAGTCATTTTTTCCTATAATTTAACTCAATTTTATTTTTTTCCATAATATTTTGTGCCAAGTACAAATAATGAATTACATACTTGCTGAATAAAGCTCTCTAAATTTCTGTATGAGAAATTAATTCTAATGGTGAGTATCCTGTCCATTGATGCTTTTTTTTAATGATTAATGTTTTTTGTTGTAATTAGAAAATGGACTCAAACTCATTCAATGATATTTTGATGAAAAGATGTCATTTTTTTACAGTGAAACATATATGCACCACAATGTTTATGTGAATGTTCATTTACTGGAAGATGATGACATCCAGGAACTAGCTCTTGTACTTATAGTACTTATATTTTTCAATTTATAAGTTAGTCGGTGCCCAAGTTGCTCTAATAAAATGGCAAATTATGCCATTGGTTAATTAAACCAAAGAAATTATATACAAAAAATAGTAAAAAGATTAATAATAAAAGTGTTAATAAAGAATACTGGGTTTTCCATCTTCAAATTGTCTCACTGTATTAGTCAAATATTGTTAATTTTCTAAAGTTATACATTCCCTTCTGATGAAGATCCTGCAGGTTTAAGCCCATCAAGAACACCCATCCAAGCTTCCAGTTTCAACAGAAAATAAGTCAGAAAATTGCACTTATCAATAAGTTAAAGGTTGCATTTGAAAAAGGATTTGGTGATGCTCAGAGTTTAGATAAAACCACTTCTGTAAAAAAAATATGCATTTTATAAAGTATGGTAAAATAGACACAAACATATGATCAGAGTCAATAATGTACCGGCATCACAGCAAAGCTTTTACATATCTGACCACATTATGCGGTAAATCCTCTAAACCTCTTTCTTTAATAAGTTTTAAATACAGCATCAATATTACAAAATTTTACAAAATTTTCAAACTTTCTGACAAAAGTTTTCAGTTCTGTTTTCTGCCATAAAAGCTGTTGGTAGATATGTATGTATATTTTGACATTATTACTATAAAATATCATTATTCTTTTGTTTGTTACATTATTATTATTAATTTTATTTCACGATAAAAACGATGATCTTTGTAACCACAGTTGTCATACAATATTCATTTTTATGATGGTTTCAATAGCATCTCCCAGCCAGCACAGCCATGTGGGGCCCACATGGGTTAGACCTGGGCTATCTAACTGGGACCCAGACAGTTTTGCTCCCGGTTTCCATGTAGGCCCCACATGGGTTTGCCCAGATGAAATGAACACTGCTCAGTGTGCACACTATAGGCTGTTAAATGTAACACTGACCAGTGTTGGAGTTAATGAGATAATTAAGTGATTGAATAATGATTGAGCATTATTGAAGACACCTGATGTTAACAAGCAGAATCACTGAAGGAGAAAATCACAAATTGTAAGCCACCGTTATGGCGATCAGCGTTTGCTTTAGTTGGACTCTTGACCCTTAGACTGTCACTTTAAATTTTGTTTGTCTGCTCTTATTGATTTATAACAGTCAAATGAACAAAGAAAAGTGTGATCTTATAGTGTTGGTTATGTTTTGGCATAATCATGCTGTGATCTGATAAATGAAACTTATTGAAATGGTTCAACTTCTGGTTCAACTTGTTAGCAACAGCTTTGTGATTCCACAGCATATGATTATCAGTATTTTTTTAATCCAAAATATTTAATAAACATTGTTCTGATCAAAACACTTTCAAATGAATTTATTTAGAAACACAGACATCAATAATCAGTCTGTGAATCTCAACAATAGTGACAATAATAATGCATGTTGCAGTGGCTGCCACCAATCACAACTCATTACTGGCTCCCATCATGCATTGCGGTATGAATAAATTATTATCTGAATTGTCTATGTAATTTACTTTTCCTAATTGAATATTCTGCTCATCACCATTGTTGAGATGCATTGACTGAATCTTGACGTCTGGGTGTGCCTAAAAGAAAGATTTTTTTTTTGAAAACAACTTTTAAGAAATCCTTTATATTATATCTAAAATTCTGGATATTTATGCAGAATCACAGTTATGCTGTAACCAACAGCATAAATCACTAAACATAAGGTTCAAATGATGACATAAATTTCATAATATAACCAACACCATTACATTACTTTTTTTTTTTTGTTCTTCTGGCAGTTATAAGTCAGAAACAACAGCCAAACAAAATCTAAAGTTAATAACATAAGGGTCAAGAGCCCAACTAAAGCAAACAATGATCGCCATAACGGTGGCTTACAATTTTCTCCTTCAGTGATTCTGCTTTAATAATAATAATAATAATAATACATTTTATTTCACAGCGCCTTTCTTAACACTCAAGGTCGCTTTACAGATAGTAAAACAGGTACAAAGAACAGAAAAGTATAAACAATTATGAGAAAAAGACAAGAACAGTGCATTTACAAATAAGCAAGCTGGAACAGATGAGTTTTGAGTCTGGTTTTGAACAGAGGGAGAGAGTCAATACTGCGGAGGTCAGGTGGAAGTGAGTTCCAGAGCTTGGGAGCAGAGCGGCTAAAGGCTCTGCTCCCCATAGTGACAAGTCGAGCAGGTGGTACAGTGAGGAGAATAGAGGAGGAGGATCTGAGGGAGCGGGAGGAGGTGGCAATGTGAAGGAGGGCGGATAGATATGTAGGAGCAAGGTTATGAATAACTTTGAAAGTATGCAGAAGGATTTTAAATTGTATTCTGAATTGAACCGGGAGCCAATGGAGCTGCTGAAGGACAGGGGTTATATGGTGAAAAGAAGGGGTTCTGGTGATGACACGAGCTGCTGAGTTCTGGAGAAGTTTAAGTTTATGAAGAGATTTCTGAGGGAGGCCAAAAAGAAGGGAGTTGCAATAATCGAGGCGGGAGGTGATGAGGCTGTGGATAAGGATGGAGGCAGTGTGAGTGGTAAAGGAGGGTCGGAGGTGGTTAATGTTGCGTAGGTGGAAGTATGCAGACCGGGTAACATTATTTATGTGTGACTGAAAAGATAAGGTGGAATCGAGGATTACACCCAGACTCTTGACCTGAGGTGAGGGGGAGACCAAGGAATTATCAATGAGTAATGTGAAACTATTGATTTTGGAAATGTTGGATTTGGTAGCTACGAGGAGGAGTTCAGATTTATCACTGTTGAGTTTAAGGAAGTTAGAGGTGAACCAGTCTTTAATTTCAGTTAAGCAGTTGGTAAGGGACAGGGGGGGGGGAGCGAGGAAGTGGGTTTGCTGGATAAATAGAGCTGGGTGTCATCAGCGTAACAATGAAAGTTAATATTAAATTTGCGGAAAATATTACCAAGGGGCAATAGGTAGGTGATGAAAAGGAGGAGGCCAAGAACTGAACCTTGAGGGACACCAGTAGTGACGGGGGAAGGGTGGGATGTGAAGGATTTGAGTTGAATAAACTGAGTGCGGTCAGAGAGATATGAGCGAAACCAATCAAGAGGGGTGTGTGAGATACCAAGAGAGGATAGTCTATTCAGGAGAATAGAGTGAGAAATGGTATCAAAGGCCGCACTAATATCAAGAAGGATGAGGATGGAGATGAGTCCGGAATCAGCAGCTGTGAGTAGATCATTGGTGATTTTTATTAGGGCAGTTTCAGTACTATGGGAGGGACGAAAACCAGATTGGAAAGGTTCATAAAGACTGTTGAGGGCAAGAAAGGCGTGGAGTTGCGCAGACACTATTTTTTCAAGTATTTTAGAGAGAAAGGGAAGATTTGAGATGGGACGAAGATTTTTATAGTTAGTGGGATCTAAGCCAGGTTTTTTTAGAATCGGGGAAACAGATGCAGTTTTGAAAAGTGAGGGTAAAATACCAGAGGAAAGAGAGGAATGAATAATGGAAGTTATGAAGGGGAGGAGGGAAGCGAGACAGCTTTTGATCAAAGCTGTGGGGAGGGGGTCAAGAGAACAGGTTGAAGACTTAGATTTACGGATGAGATCAGAGATTTCGGAGGAGGAGGAGGGCAGTAGAAAGCAACAAAATGAGTGGCTATTGGGAAGGGGCAAAGGGGGAGGGGAAGGCAAAGGGGTCGAATGTAATTGCTGGTGAATAGAATTGATTTTTTCATTAAAAAATATAATTAATGAATTACAAGTCTCACTTGAATACATGTGAGAGGGTAAAGAATCAGGGGGGTTATAAATTTTATGCATGATGGAGAAGAGAGACCTGGAGTTTCCTTCATTGGAGCAGATGAGATCAGAGTAGTAGTTTGACTTAGTTACAGCTATTGATTTTGAGTAGTGAAGAAGATGAGTTTTGTGCATTTCTTTATGAATGGAAAGACCAGTTTTTTTATGGAGGCGTTCAAGTTGGCGACCTTTGGCTTTCATGAGGCGAAGCTCTGATGAGAACCATGGGGCAGAACGGGAAAAAGACACAGATCGGGTTTTGAGAGGGGCAAGGTAGTTGAGAATATTGCAAAGTCCAGAGTTGTAAAGAGTGACAAGGTGGTCCGGAGGAGAAAGATCAGGGATAGGCAGTTTGTCAATATAGGTGGATAGGGTGTCTGTATATATGTTATTAATATTACGAAAGGAAATCCGGCGGACTGGCTTGATTGCAGCCAGAGACAGAGAGATATTAAAGGACAAAAGAAAATGATCAGAAATATAAACATCATCAGCAGAGCAGTTGAAGGGGATTAAACCAGAGCAGCAAATCAAATCAAGTGAATGACCTTTTATGTGAGTGGGAAATTCAACATACTGATAGAATCCAAAACTGTCAAGGCAGGAGATAAAGTCTCTGGTGAGAAGGAGGTTTATATTGTCCAAATGAATATTAAAATCACCAAGGAGAATGACATTAGGTGAGAGAGTAGAAAGGTGAGTAAGTAGTATGGAGAGTTCGTTTATAAAATCACTGTGTGGTTTGGGAGGACGGTAGACTGTGGCAATAACCGTGGGAGTGGAACCAGGCAATTTAAATACAAAACATTCCATAGTGCGGAAAACTGGAGTGGAAAATGGCAACATCTTCCACTTCTCGCGATAGAGCAACGCGAGACTTCCCCCGCGACCAGAGCCACGAGGAAGAGAATGGTAAACAAACCCAGGTGGAGTGGAGGCGTTGAGCTGGGAAAAGTCACCAGATTGTTGCCAGGTCTCCGTGAGACAGAGGAAGTCCAGCTTACGGTCAACGAGGAGATCCTGGATCAGCTGACCCTTGTTAGTGAGAGAGCGGACATTCAGGAGACCAAAGTTAACAGTAGAGTTGTTGTAGCCAGGGGCGGAGCTTGCTGCCCTAGCCAGGTTAGCAAGCGAACCGCAATCAGCGACCCGACTTGAGCAATGGCGGGAACGGCGAGAAGTGGACCAGAATGATGTTATTGGATTGGAGTCATCGAGGTGAAAATTCCGGCGAGATCCGCAGTGGATGTATCTCCAGCGGGGAAGGAGCACAATCTCCGGGTGAAGCTGTAAAATTAGCGGGATAGACACAGACAGTAGCCCGCGGAGCAAGAGGAGATCAGCCGCTGTATACTGGGTCAGGCCAGCCCCGGGACGATGTAGAATTGAGAGAACAGTCCAGAGGAGGATAAACCACATGTAGAACTTGCAAGCCCACATTATGAACGGCAGCTAGTCAGCAGTAGCACCCGCGTGGAGTCGAGAAAACAAGTGGAGAATGAGGTTAGTTTACCACACTCAAACACCGAAACATCCGGATAACTAAGTAAAAACGTTCCTTAGTTCCAAGCGAAGGCTTTTGCATGGATGTAAATACACGGCCCGATAATCCGTAGAAACGTTAAAATAACTTAAAATAGCTAAAATAGACAGAGAGCAGCGGCTGCAAAACGCGCCAGCGTCCACTCACGGCCACCTGTGATGTGTGATCTTTAGGTGTCTTCAATAATCTTCAATCATATTCAATCACTTAATTATCTCATTAACTCCAACACTGATCAGTGTTACATTTAACAGCCTGTAGTGTGCACACTGAGCAGTGTTCATTTCATCTGGGCAAACCCATGTGGGGCCTACATGGAAACCGGGAGCAAAACTGGCTGGGTCCCAGTTAGATAGCCCACGTCAAACCCATGTGGGCCCCACATGGCTGTGCTGGCTGGGACACTGGCTAAAATCAATATATTATAACATTAAAATGTTTTTATTTAATATACATTTGTTACACAAACATTAATCAGTGTAACACAAATGATCACCTGAACAACAGCTTCATGCATGAACTTGCGTGCACAGCAAAATCCCCAGTGTTAAATTAACACTGAGAGTGTTAAATTAACACTGATAGTGTGGATTATATAAACTCTGAGCAGAGAGTTAAATGAACACTGAAGCAGTGTTAAAGTTAATGAGATAATTAAGTGAATAATTGAGTGATGATTGAGCATTATTGAAGACACCTGATGTTAACAAGCAGAATCTCTGAAGGAGAAAACCGTAATTTTTAAGTCACCATTATGGTGATCAGTGCTTGGTTTAGTTGGGCTCTTGACCCTTAAATCATTAACTTTAGATTTTGTTTGGCTGCTGTATGTGAGTTATAACAGCCAGATGAACAAATTAAAAAGGTGATCTGATGGTGTTGGTTGTGTTTTAACATAATCATTATTTCACAATCATTTTACCTGAACTCATATAGAACCCAATTTCTGAGTTAAGTTTACCTTATTGATTATAGCAGCACTGCCATTATAGAGCATACCATAACCTTAACAATGAAATCCAAATGATCAAATCTATACAAAAAAAAGCCCATTTGTATGCAAGCACACACAGACATCAATATTTAGCGTATCAATCTCAGCAATGGTGACAAACAGAACACCTCTAACCATAAGCTCATTATTTATTCATGCAGAAATGCATGATGGGAGCCATGAATGAGTTTTGATTGGTGGCACCCAGAGTGACTCAGACTATTTTAAAGATGTCTTTTTATAACTTTTGGGCCGGCCAGTTTCGATCCCTTAAAGGGTTAGTTCGCCCATTTAAGACATGAAGTTGTATGCAATCCTTACCAGCACTATAGGTCATACACACTGACCCACTCTGTTGTCACCTCCCTGGTCAGAGTTCTGGCCGCTGGAAGTTTTTCAATAAAGTACTCCCGGTTATTTTCCGGGGCCACAAAACTGTGCGTTTTTACGTGAAAAAATGATTTGCGTTTCAAAGCTTGATTAATTTACCACACAAAAAACACGCCGGTCAAAATTCATACCTCAGTTTTAATCGGCACTATTTTCTATCCATTTCTATCAATCCGCGCTGCTGTCAACGTCAACAGTGCGCACGTTCCGATCAGCTGTTCCATAGTGTTTACACAATCGATTGACAACGACGTAAAAATTATTAAATTAGCCATTTAAAGTGCGAACTTGTAAATTCCCAGGCTGTAACCACAAGGATGTGCCGGGATCAAAGTTCAGATTCCATCGTTTTCCTGTTTCGAATATAACTAGAGACAGCTACCGAGCATAATCTCCATCTGCTGTTAGTCGACCTCACCAGCAGGGGGTGCAAGCGCGTGTTGTTGGCTGGTTGCCATCGGCTACTCTGCGGGAGCTAAAATATCCAGAATAAAGGATTTTCGTGTGTGTAGTGCTCACTTCAGCGAAGACGATTACATCCCCAACCAAGGAGGAAAAGGACAATTAAAGAGTTTTGCTGTACCAGTAACACGGGTAAGCTCTATTTACTAACTTTATGATCCCATGTCTAAACTGTACGGTAAACAAGCTGATGTTTAGACTCCATTATAAAACGATGTCTAATATAAAAACAGTATAGCCTATAGGGATATTGGTACAATTTGCTGAGAAAACTATTTGATTGAACACACACACAATTGAGGTTTTGTGTTGCAATCAATAACATTGTCGTTGTGCTAAAATTACTTTCATCATCTGATCCGTCTGACATTGTGCTAAAATTGGTTTCATCATCAGAAGTTTCGCAGTCAGACATGTTGTCAGTGAGTCGCGCTATCAACAGCTGATCGGACGGACTGTTGACGTTGACAGCAGCGCGGATTGATAGAAATGGATAGAAAATAGTGCCGATTAAAACTGAGGTATGAATTTTGACCGGCGTGTTTTTTGTGTGGTAAATTAATCAAGCTTTGAAACGCAAATCATTTTTTCACGTAAAAACGCACAGTTTTGTGGCCCCGGAAAATAACCGGGAGTACTTTATTGAAAAACTTCCAGTGGCCAGAACTCTGACCAGGGAGGTGACCACAGAGTGGGTCAGTGTGTATGCACTATAGTGCTGGTAAGGATTGCATACAACTTCATGTCTTAAATGGGCGAACTAACCCTTTAAGAAGCCTGTGGAGGAGTGATCCAGCTCTCAGATTTAATCAAAAATATCTTAATTTGTGTTCCGAAGATGAACGAAAGTCTTACGGGGTTGGAGCAACATGAGGGTGAGTAATTACTGACAGAGTTTACATTTCTGGGTGAACTATCACTTTAAGTCGAATTGCAAAAGAAAAATAAATAATTTTGTCAAGACATGTTTAATAATGTTTTTAGAGCATAACCTTAAGAAAATGTTCTACAAAGTTACTGCAAAAATGTTTTTTTGAAAACTTTTAGAGAACCTTTAGAGAATGTTAGCCAAAGTTGAGAACATCTCTGTTACCTGGGATGGGAGGGGAAAAAAAAAACATGTGATGATTTTGCATTCTCTCACAAATGTTTATATTTAGAGAAACTAAATATATATTGGATGTTTCATGTCAGTATATACAGTGATATAATTTGTCATAAGATAAATTAAACATTATTTTATATAATACAGTTGTTGAGTGTTTTATATTGATCCATGAAGAGCTTTAACTATACAGAATAATTATTTCTATAATATCAATCTGGCTATGTCATTTTAATGTCTGTTTTTATATTCTGTCAGGAAAAGAGACGGACGCATGTCTAGAAAGACAAACACATGCCGAGAACAACAGCAATGAGCGAAGACTGATTCTGCTGGGAAAGACGGGCGTTGGGAAAAGTGCCACAGGAAACACAATACTGGGGAAAAACGCATTTAAGTCTGAGCGCAGCTTAAACTCTGTTACAAAACAGTCTGAAAGTCAGAAATCAGTCATTGCAGGGAGAGAGGTGTCAGTTATTGATACTCCTGGATATTTTGATCCAAATGTAAAATCAAAGCAAATATCACTAGAAATCGCGAGGAGTGTTAAGCTTTGTAGTCCAGGCCCTCATGCATTCTTATATGTGTTGTCACTTTCAGAGAGGTTCACTGAAGCAGATGAAGCTGTTATTAAAAACTTTGAAAAGCTGTATGGAAAAGGTGTGACAAAGTACACAATCACTGTCTTCACCCACAGTGATCAGTTAGAGGGAAAGAGTGCAGAAGATCTCATCAGACAGAATGAAACTCTTAGCAGGTTTGTGCAGCGGTGTGGAGGAAGATATCACATCATGAACAATAGAGATGTGAATAACAGAGATCAGGTGAATGATCTACTGAAGAAGATTGACAAAATGATAGTGAAGAATGGAGGAGGACACTACAGTAATCAGATGTATGAAGATGCTCAGATTCTCTCACTTGAGGAATTGTGGAAAAAGTATAAGTGGTATTTTATCACGGTATCTTTCTGTTTACTAACTATAGGACTGATATTTAAGATTGTTGTTCTTGTTGTTGTTGGTGGTGGTGGTGTTTGTGTTGGTCTAGTGTTACTAAGAAGCTAAGAAGAAAAGGTTATTTCAATTGAAAAATAACACCAAATGTGAAGTGTCAAACAGGGAATGTCATATATGTCCCATTATAGTAAAGGAACTTATTAACCAATTAACACATTTTTACTGTCGCATTTTTACAGTCTGTCCTTTTATTGCATCTCCCATTTTTTCTCAAAAGGCCCAACTGATTAACATCAGGTGCCTTTAATAGACTCTTGTAATGATGCCTCTGTTGTCGTTGGCCAAAGAAAATCTGATATAGGCTATATATATACATTTATATACTATATATTTTAATAAAATATGAAAATACACTGATGCACCAAATTAGCCAGAGATTAATTATCACAATAAAAAATTAAAAAACATCTGACGCAAATCATTTCAGATTTTAAGTGAGGTACAAATTCCCCAGGACAAAGGCCAAGCACACAACACAATAAATAGAGCTTCCCCTTCACTTATCCAGATGGTTGTTATTGTTGTTGTTGTTGTAGTGATGCAACGTTGTAACGAGTTTGCTCATTGCAGGGTTTTTTAAGGAAGTTGTATAGGCTGTAATCTTTAAAAGTGTATTTATTCTTTTAGTCTAGTTTCGATTATGTTTAATGATTGAAATGCACCTAAAACTGTTTTCCCTGTTGTTGAGGAAATCTTCAGCTGCCCCTCAGATCATGTTTTTGAGCTGATGAAAAGGTTTTACAATGCATGATTTCTGTTTGTGTTGTGTACTTGTCTGTTTTATTTGTAACCTTTCTCTTCTTTCTTTTTTTAATCTTTTTTTTCTTTTTTTTAAAAAATCTGCATTTATTTCACTCTGTGAAGAATCTTTAGAGACTTGCTTTGCTTTAAAGCAGTGGTCTCAAATCCATAGAGTTTAGCTGCATGCGTGAACAAACTTGACACAAGCCTAGAAGTTTTTTAGCAGTCACCAAGACCGTAGCCACTTCCACAATTGCATACTTTCTGAATAGCTACTAAATTCGATGAGGAACAAGCTTCGTAATTTAAAGAAAAAAGTTCTAAAGTATGAATGTTTGTAGTATAAATGCAACCTGGACACTCTACATTCGCCATGTTGTCTTTATTTCCGTCATCATTACTACAGTCTTCAGTGTCGTATGATCCATCAGAAACATTTCTGATTATTATCAATCTTGAAAACAGTTGTGCTGCCTCAGATTTTTGTGGAAATTTTAGAAAGTTAAACGAACAGCATTTACTTGCATTTATTAAACTTATTGAAACGTTTGTTCTTTTGTAACATTGCAAATGTCTTCCTTTTGATCAATTGAATACAACCTTGATGCATAAAAGTATTAATCTCTCACTTTTTTTAATCTTGCCGCAAATATTTAAATGGCATCACGGTTTAGGCAAAAAAAATTGTTGATCATAAATATATGGAAAAAAAATTGTATTTTGTTTTGCATAAGGGACTCTTTTCATGAACTCCTTTTCGCCAACTACATAGTACTCATTTTCGGATGCATGGCTTGATTAGCTGATTCAGGTCTGTTTAATCAGTAAGCTGATGAAGCTAAATTCTGCAGATCTGTAAACATCCTTGTTGCTTTAAAGGTAAATACAAATAAAGTTGATTATGAATCAAATATATATCATTTGACTCAACATATGTCCAGTCACTTTAATAAAGTAAAATATTGTTTAGTAAAAATATTAAATATGATTGTTCATTCTTCATGAATTATATGTAATTGTCATGTTTTCAATGTGTTTAGTTCAGTTTTGTGATCTTGTTTCCCCCTGTCTTTGTGATTTTGGATTAGTCCTGTTAGTGTTTCCCGGTCTGTTTAATTAGTAATTCCCTTCACCCGTGTTCTGTTAATTATCCCATTAGTCCCTGTTCATTTAAGCCCTGTGTTTTCCCTCAGTGTTTGTTGATCGTCGTCCGTGTATGGTTTGGTGTTTTGTGAAGTCCTGGAGTTTTCATTTGTTTCTGTTTAGTTTGTTATTAAAGCAACTATACTGCAGATCCCTAGTGATGGCCAAATGAAGCGTTTCGAAGCATTATTGCTTTCCGATACAATTGTGTCGAAAATTGTTCTTTACTCGAAGCTTCATTCAGATAGAAATTGCAGCACCATCTCCTGGTGAAGTAAATGTAATGCAACAAAGCTGGCAACCATAAAATGCCAGTAGGCTTATGTTAACGCCCCGTTTATGACGTGTTTACCGAGGCGATCAAAGCTGAAACAGTGTAGTGCTGTGAAACTCATTTATGTAGGTGAAGTTTACAGACACTGATGAATTTCATGTGTTCACCTTGATAATAAAACATTAAGCATGATGTGTGTGTGTGTGTGTGTAATTATTTCTTTGCCACTCTCCTCAACAATAAACTCAATCCACTCTCCTCAACAATAAACTCTCCTCAACAATAAACTCAATCCACTCTCCTCAACAATAACACCAATCCAAACACCGACTACTACAACCCACGGTGTTGCCATGGTTTGGCTTCACTTTTATAAGAAATACAGCCGCCAGGTTTCAAACCTGTCAACACTGGATTGGGCTGTCAAAGCAGTCAGGTGGTTCACTACAGGAGTGAAGCAGTGTGTTTGCTTCAGACGTCATTTTCACGTGACTATGACGTAATGATACAAGCTCCGAAGCAGTGGTTCATTGCAAGGACCGTTCGAGTTTGAAGCAAGCTTCGGAGCGTCGGTGTCAGACGTAACATCACTACAGATCCCGTGTCCTTGTCTTCGGTATCCTGCACCCAACCTGACAGTAATATTGTATTTGATAATATATACTTTTGAAACCAGCTTAAATGGATAGTTTATCCAAAAAAGGAATGTAATTCAATTGCTACCATCAAGTGTTTGGTTACCGACTTTATTCAAAAGATCTCCTTTTGTGTTCAGCAGAAGAAAGAAACTCATACAGGATTGGAACAACTTGAGGGTGAATAAATGATAATGGAATTAAATTTTTTGGGGGGCGAACTATCCCTTTAAACCCAACAAAACTTGTAACTTGTCCATCCAAATTCAGCTTCATTGAAGACACTGCTGGTTTAATACATTCTGCACAATGAACTGTATGAATCTATTTATTCTAATCATCCATAACCAAACATTTCTAAATCAATATAATATTTTTTTCATGCAAGTTCCAGAACAGTGGAACCCCAACTCCCCCTTGTATCCCTCTCAATAATGTAGCTGATAAACCCACTGGACCCACAAAACACACACCGATCCCTCCAGCTGCACAACCACACATGATTCCCAACAGTTTGACATAATTCGGATGTTCTTCAGAGAATCTCCTGATCCTGTGATTGTTGTATATCTGAGTGCAAACAGCTCCTGAAGCGGCTCCTGCCACTGCTGAAAACACCCCTCCAGCACAACCATACAGAAATGAACCTTCATTCCTCATATTCACACAACCCAGTGCAAACATAATGACAACACTGACTGCATATAGATATTTGGGTTTCATAAATCTCATCAGAAATACTCTGAGTGACTGAGCCTCAAACATTTGTAAAGTGTAGCATCTGTCCTGATTTTCAGACACCAGTCGTTGGATCTTCATCAGGAGTTGATGGACCTGATCTCTGTTGTTCAGATCTTTGTTGTTCAGCAGGTGAAATCTTCCTCCACACTCCTCTGTTAGTTTGGACAGCTCTATGTTTCTTCTTATTAGTTCATCCAGAGATTTACTTTGAAGCTCGTCTCCATGTGTGAAAAGGACTAATGTGTGTTTCATGGCGTTCTCTCCAAACATCTGCTTGAATAGGAACAGGACATCGGCATCTTGCTGAGTGAAAGTGTGTAAAGGCAGAACCAGAAGGATCGCATGAACTCCTGAAGAGCACATGTTCAGTCCTCTCTTTATCTCCACGCTCAGATCAATGTCAGCTGAATTAAAGAAGTTTGGGGTGTCCATCACTGTAACTCTTCTGCTGGACACTTCAGCCGTGTGTGTTTGGCATCTCTCAGTGATGGAGGTCAGGCTCCGGCCGGACTGAAACACATTTACACCCAGGATAGTGTTTCCAGAAGCGCTCACTCCTGAACCGGTTTTACCCGTCAGCAGAATCTGAAGATGGTCGATGGTTCGCTCCATCACTGAAACACACAAGAAATATTATATCACAGATACGTCTCTATGTCTGCTAAAGATGGCTTAGTCTGAAAAACATAGTTTTTCTTTTCTTCATTGATTCTGCTCGTTAAGTCTTCAAAATTCAAACAATCACTTAAGTACCTTTTTTAACTAAAACACTGCTTAGGTGTTACTTTTACACACTGACTGCTGGTGATAATAAAGAAAAGGTGTGATAGTCAGCTGTTTTTGTCAGTTGAACGTTTTAATTTAAAATGCTTGCTATTTTTAACTAATACAAGTTTAAATGTTTTGCCACTTGCTTGAGCAACTTAAAATGAAAAGTGTAGCCTAGGCTATATAGCCTAACTGTAGGCTACTGTGCAAAGAGAATCACAATGCTGGCACAACGTTTTTTAAATAAAAGTTGCTAATAACAACTTTTGGATTTGAAATAAAAATAGTGATGTGTTAGTGGTATACAGCGGATCAGTTGCGAACTGCAAATGGAGTGTGTGTGTGTGTGTGTGTGTGTGTGTGTGTGTGTGTGTGTGTGTGTGTGTGTGTGTGTGTGTGTGTGTGTGTGTGAAACAGGCGCACGTTCAGCAGCTCGTCTAATGTTATCGAGTATCCGAGGCGTTAAACAAATACCGATCAAGTAAATATACGAGTTCTTATGTTTAGGACCCAGAAGAGTCGCCTTACCGTTAGTTGTTCTGTCTCGTAAACAGGTTAATAATATCTGCAGATAATCTTGCTCAGGTTTCTGTGATCCCATTCACAACAAGGAGAGAAATGCTGTAAAATGGTTCTCAGAGGATTCATCAAAATGGCGGTTCTTTTCTTTCACTTTCGATTGACCCGCCCACTGAACTCTTCTTCAAGTGAATCTTTTTCTTTCAAGCCTACGATTTTTACGGCCAGGGTCTGAGGTTCAGAATTTCATGATTAAAAAAATCATGATTTATGTGTAGCCTACCTATTAATTCATGTTAATTAGCCTATCATGAATGAAACCAAAACTGTAAAATAAGAAGTGATAACATTCAGGAATGTTGTTGACTGTTGACTTTCTATACCTCACAACAGAGAGAGAGAGAGGGAGAGAGAGAGAGAGAGAGAGAGAGAGAGAGAGAGAGAGAGAGAGAGAGAGAGAGAGAGAGAGAGAGAGAGAGAGAGAGAGAGAGACATCTGCTGGACAAACGTGTGTAAAGCGACAGAGGGATGAAACAAAGACGATGTGTTGTTGTTTTGCCTGAGCTAATAGTGAAGGACCAGATCACGAGTTTAATAATCTTTCACTGTCCAGAGCTTCAACCAAGTACAACAATTATTTCACACATTTTCACACTTTCACACAAGTACATTACATTCGTACTTTAGTTTAGGATACTGTTTAGTCAAACAAAACTTTGTGTCCTCATCACTACTACATATTCATGTATTTATTCATGTTTATTCTATTTCAAGTGGATATTGTGGCATATCATGTCTTCATAAATCTACATCTACATCAGCCTAGAATGACTAAATCTTCAGGGAATACACTCTGAGCCATAACTTTTATTGCCAATAATTTACAGAAAGTTTAAGGTTTCACAATAGTCATAAAGCTGATGATGATCTTTGATGTAATTGATAAGTGGAATAATTGTCCCATAAAAATCTAATTAAATATCAGTATAGTTTCAAGCAGACTTTGTATATATAAAGGTAAATATCAAGTCATCATTTATAATCATGTAAGAATGACTGTTTTTGTTATTTCACAGGAATATAACATAACATCTGTGGTTTCATCTCAGACTCAGTAAATTTCCATTGAGCTTGTTCCTGTTCTGG
This sequence comes from Rhinichthys osculus, assembly GCA_029959095.1. NCBI lineage: Eukaryota > Metazoa > Chordata > Actinopteri > Cypriniformes > Leuciscidae > Rhinichthys > Rhinichthys osculus. Next base: position 54,745,031 of record JARWKJ010000002.1, read on the forward strand.
TGGGTGGAGCCGATCACATCTGAAGAGTTTATAAATCTGTGCTGGGTAAAAAACTGAAACTAAACTACACACAGTTCTGAAGATCAGCATTGCAGTGAGTATTTTTACATCCTTAATAGCAGATTTAACATGGCTGTTCATCAGCATTGTCTTCTTTTAGTCAGTGTGTTATAATACAGACACAGTGAGTGTTATATATGTGTTAATTTTGAAGTTTAACTCAACATAGTGGATCTGAATGAGGGATTTCGTGTCATTATGAAACTGAAACGGGTTTAGAAGAGGTTTTTCTCAGTTATGCTGGAACAAAAGATGAACCCAGAGAAGAAGCTGACTGCAGTTTAGTGCTCTAAATCTGTGAACAGGGTTTTATTAGCACTTCATTTTCACCAAAATGATCCATTTTTATCAGCTTAAGCTTGCAAACATTTCAGTACCTATTTGGCATGTAAAATAATATCCAGATAAAATCACGTGCTCTCTCTCTCTCTCTTAGAAAGAGTGAGTCATTTTCAGACTAAAGCTTCATGAACCCTGATTTCTCTCAATAGTATAAATAAATAACACACATTGATTTTGTGTTGATTTTGAGTTTTGAGTCTGTGAGTTGCAGTTGCAGCTTCTGACTTCCTGGTTTCGTGCTGCTGGATTTCCAGATCTGTGTGATTTTATAATGTGTGATTTTATCATGCAAGATCTGCTGGACAAACGTGTGTAAAGCGACAGAGGGATGAGACAAAGACAATATGTTGTTGTTTTATAAGGACTTAATTTTCACCAAACTTATCCCTTTTTAGCTTCAATCTTAAGGGGTTTATGTTCAATCTTAAGGGGTTTAAAATGTGTTTTCTATGTTATATGTTTCAGGTCTCGGAGCTCAACTACGAACAGAACAAAAGCGGACAATGGTATAACATTAATTCAGACATTTTTCACCTAAAATCATAGACACATCCGCTCATTTTATGTTTTTTTTTTTTTTTTTTTTTTTTTTTTTATGTTGATTATAATACTTTATTATGAATGTTTGATAATCTCACACAGGCTGAAAATATGCGTCACAGGAGGAATAATGCAGGTAAATCTTGTATTGACCACACACACACACACACACACACACACACGTACATATAATTTGCAGATTGATGAACATTTCCTCTCTTCCTGGAACATGTAGAAGCGCCACTGCAGAACGATGGCAACATTAATATCGTCCTCCTGGGGAAAACCGGAGTTGGGAAAAGTTCCTCAGGGAACACTATACTGGGAGAGAACAGATTCCCATGTGGAAGAAGTGCGTCTGCTGTTACGGGTATATCTAGTGTTGAGAGAGCAGAGATTAATGGCAGATCTGTGTCGGTCATCGACACTCCTGGGTTTTTCTGTACTAATCTGTCAAAAGAGCAGTTATCAGAAGAGTTTGCGAGGAGTGTGTATCTCTCCACTCCAGGAGTTCATGCGTTTTTATTTGTTGTGCCGTTCGGTAGATTCACAGAGCAGGAGGAAGAGATACTGACAAAAGTGCAGAAGGTTTATGGTAAAGATGTGCTGAAGCATGTTATCATCCTCTTCACATACGGGGATGAGTGTGTGCGGGAGAATATGCAGAAAGAGATTGATAGGAATAAAGTTCTCAAAAGAGTCGTAGAGAAATGTCAGGATTATCATGTGATCAACAACAGAGATCTGACGGACAGAGATCAGGTCAATGATCTACTGAAGAAGATTGACACCATGATAGACAATCAAGAATACTACACTAATGAGATGTACAAATGGGCACAGATGACCACATGGGAGCAATTCTGGAAAATGGTTAGGGACTTCGTTACTGCGGTAATTGCCTTTTTCCAGAACCGGAGTAAAGGTTTTGATAATAGCTATTGGAGAAGAACATTTCCGCCATACATGAAACTAACGAACTAATAAATCATTTTCTTTGCTTTTGCTTTATTTTAATGAAACCTGATTAAATAAAACCTATATGTGGGTAAAAGCCTGCTCTGTTTATGAGGGAAAATTGTGTATCGGAACAAAAGAAAGAATTAGTTGCTAACTGAAGTCTCTGTTTGTGAACTGAAAGGTTCATTATATATTATTTACGCTGTACTTCCACGTGTTTGAAAAGATGGTTATTAAATGCAAAATCAGATCATATTGTGTCCTCAAACAGTATGGCATGCAAGATGCAGTACTTTATCTTTACTATTTATTCATTAAAAGAGTCTTATATCCTCTCTGAATATATGAATATAAAATACTTTAGTCCTTTCATATTCAACAGGCACCTATTAATGTGCATTATATCTCAACAGTTTTGTCTATTAAAAATGTTTGCTTTTCTGCCTAAATGTTAGATGATCTTCTGCTCTGTTATTGTAGTGTTGTGCTGTTACTTTATGCTTAGTACTGTATGCTTACTGGACTTTTTACTCAAAGATTAATGTTTGTACTGTTTTGTACGGACATCTATTTAATAAACTCTAACAAGGCCTCATTGTCATGTTACTTATTTACATAGAATATAAATGTTACTTATTATTTATATAGTTATTTTTTGCATATTTATATTAATTGGTTAATTAAATTAATGAAAGAAAAGGACAGCAAGTGTTCGGTTTGTTGAGGATCATAAAACTGATAAACTGCCTGTAGAAATTAGCAGAACTAGTTTCATAAGGAAGCTTTATGGCTTTGACATGCTGGTATTCAAGCACAAATTATCTCCAAATATATAGGCTATATTGGAATAATAGAAGTATTCAATATAAAAAATGTATCTCTCTTCTACAAAAGCTGGTATGAAAATTATTGTGTTAGATAGAACTTTTAAATCTGAAGGGCAATTTGTTGACCGGACAAACTAAAAGGGAACACGCAAGAACTTATGAAAGATAACATGAAAGATTACAAGGTCTATTCAGCTGAACCATACTAACTAATCACAGTGACCATGGAAACTAACGAGTGGTGGGAAACGATGAAAAAGAAACACGTGATGAATGAAAACAAACTAAAAGGCCATGAAAGCAAACAAACTGAACATAATGGTGACATCAGAAAGAAAGTGCCATAACATAAAGTTAGCAGAGGGAGTTTAAGAGGATACAATGATGAAGGGATGATAACGGGAGGTGGTGACTGAAGGATGGAGAGATGTGGGTGATGACGACGATCCCCTAGCGGCGACGATGGAAGCTGGCTAATGGCGCAGACCCAAAGCCCATGGCGGAGTCATTACATTTACATTTAGTTATTTAGCCGACGCCTTTATCCAAAGCGACTTACAAATGAGGACTAAAGCACCTGAGGGGTTAATCTTGTCAACATCAGTGAAACAGTATGCGGCATATATGATGTGCCCAAATCAAGTGCTGGTGATTAGATGTCATGAGGCATCAAGGGAAAACAATATGCCGGCTTGATGGCAATCGTCATCTGATGAGATTTTCTCCTGCAACATTGCAAACAAATTGTTTTGCCATAACACATGTGTATCAGAACATCTAAAGCAGCCAGAGAAAAACTTATGTCGTAAAGTCAGGAGTCAAGAGCCCGACTTAAGCTAACACTGATCACCATAATTGTGACATCAATTTTTTTTTTCCAATAAGACATCTAAACTTCTGTTAATTCTCAATAAGAAATTTTGTATGAAAGAATTAAAGTCAAACTGGATTGTAATAAGTGAAGATGCTGAGATCTTGAGAGATCTGCTATTGTTTAATGTTTTAACAACCTAAGCTTTGCGTAGTTTCACTACATGAAATCTGGAGGCCAACAGAGAAGAAAATGAATAGTTGAATAAAGTCGTTATTTTTGTTTGTTTGTTTTTTTGCGCAAAAAAAGTATTCTCATTGCTTGATAAACTTAAGATTGAGCCACTGTAGTGACTCAGACTATTTTAAAGATGTCTTTTTATAACTTTTGGGCCGGCCAGTTTCGATCCCTTAAGAAGCCTGTGGAGGAGTGATCCAGCTCTCAGATTTAATCAAAAATATCTTAATTTGTGTTCCGAAGATGAACGAAAGTCTTACGGGGTTGGAGCAACATGAGGGTGAGTAAATACTGACAGAGTTTACATTTCTGGGTGAACTATCACTTTAAGTCGAATTGCAAAAGAAAAATAAATAATTTTGTCAAGACATGTTTAATAATGTTTTTAGAGCATAACCTTAAGAAAATGTTCTACAAAGTTACTGCAAAAATGTTTTTTTTGAAAACTTTTAGAGAACCTTTAGAGAATGTTAGCCAAATTTGAGAACATCTCTGTTACCTGGGATGGGAGGAAAAAAAAAACATGTGATGATTTTGCATTCTCTCACAAATGTTTTGATTTCCTCCAAGAAACTTTTACTTTTGAGCTCTTTGTGTTTGTGTCTTGGCGAAACGTTAAGTTTTTCGCAGGGAACATTTGCGAGAGAATTCAAAAGCATTGGCAAATATTTTTTCCTCTCATACTTTTTTGTTTTTTTGTTTTTACTCATACTTTTTTTTACAAACATGTCCCTTTGGGGCTCTGCAAAATTCAAATCATTTGTGAGAGAACGCAAAAATGTTTCCTCCCGTCTCATTGTTTTTTTGTCCCTTCATGGGCTCCGTAGTGCCACTCCCCTATACGTCAGGACCAAAAATGGTCAAAAGAAGGATACATTAGCCTATGATATTAGCTCTCGACATAAAATCATATAAGTTGGCACTACTCCGCTATATCTTACACCCAGGCTCCGCAGATTGAACTATATAGCAGAATTAATTCTTGACTTTATTTTCGCTTGTTTCCTGTTTCCGAGTAATCACAGCGCTCGCTGAGAGATTCGCCATTATCAGCGCGAGTGGAGTGGCGCATATGAATCTGAACCATGGCCTCGTCAAGTCCCACAACAGACACAGCAGGTGACTTTCTGCCTTTAAGAACAAATTTAGACTAAATCTGATCGAAATGAATGCGTTCACAGATAAGTGTGCGTTTTCTCCAGTCTTCGGGGTTGTTTTGTTTACTTTCGATTTCAACGAGGCAGTTTACCTCCATTTCAGAAAAGAGCCCGAATTCATTAGAGCTTTTCTTCATCGTTTACACTTCGTGTTGTCAGTTATTTCATTTTAATTTATGTTAATAGAGGATTCCTGTAAAGCAATTGCAAACATTGAAAAATGAAGTATGGTTGAAATAGCAACAAAACGTGCTGTGAATTCCTATGAAACAAAAACAGCCTTTAATCTGGACTGTTAAGTGGTGGATTTGAATTTGGAAATGTATTGGTGAGTGTTATATGCTGCAAAGAGATGTTGATCACATGACAACCGGTAACTAATCAGATGTCTTCTTAATGAATGAATTCTTGCTTGCTAGTCTTTGTATTCAATCAAAAAAGGTGTCTCACAGCCTCTGTTTTGAACATTTTAATTAGTAAAATAAAGGAAATTATTAAAATAGTTTTCTCTTTTTTTTGTAGGTAGAAGGGGCAGCTTTAATTTGGATCATCCGAATAGTGAGTATAAACGTTCACAAATGTTTTTGACTTAATTCACAATCAACCCATTTTAGTTTATTTCTCTCTCTCTCTCTCTCTCTCTCTCTCTCTCTCTCTCTCTCTCTGATTCTGTGTCACCCTTGTTCAGTGTCTTTAAGACTGGTGATGGTGGGAAGGACTGGAGCAGGGAAAAGCTCTTCTGGAAACACAATCCTGGGCAGAAAAGCGTTTAGAGTTGCCAAAAGCCCTTCATCTGTGACCAAAGAGTGTGGGAAAGAGTCTGAAGAAGTGGCTGGAAGAGAAATCGCAGTGGTAGATACACCCGGTATGTTTGACACAGATGTTGTAGAGGAGGAGCTTCTGAAACAGAAGATCAGTAAGTGTATAAACATGACAGCACCTGGACCTCACGCCATCATCCTGGTCATTAAACTGGAGACATTCACTGAAGAAGAGAGACGTTCAGTGGAGAAGATCAGAGCTGTATTTGGAGAAGAAGCAGATAAACACACACTCATCCTCTTCACACACGGTGATGAACTGACAGACAGCACTATTGAAGATTTCATTAAAGCCAGTGATGATCTCAGAGAAATCCTGAGTCGCTGTGGAGGAAGATATCATGTGTTCAACAATAAAGACATGGAGGATCGTAATCAGGTTGTGGAGCTGCTGGAGAAGATAGATGCCATGGTCTCTGATAATGGAGGAGGATTTTACACCAGTGACTCTTACCAGGAAGTGGATCTCATGCTGAAAACTAAAGAAGTTGAACTGAAGAAACTGTATGAGAAGAAACTAGAAGACAAGGAGAGGGAACTGGACACCAGATTTGCTGAAGAAAAGAGGAAACTACAGGAGAAAATAGAGACACTATCAGCATCTGAGCAGGAGAAAGAAAAGAAGATCAAAGAGCTGGAACGAGTGAATCAGAGTAAAAAGACTGAGTACAAGCGATATTATGAAGCAAAGCTCAGAGGGAGCAGACAGGAGGCTGAACAGACTTGTGATAATCAGAATATAGTTATAAAGATCTTTAGGAAGATTTTCAACATCAAACGTTAATCACATTTCAGTTACATATGTACCGGTATGTCTACAGTATATGTAACATTTGTAATATGTATATATTTGTAAAGTTTCAGTTTATAAGGTCTATGCAGGGAATATAGTGTACAATAATCCTAATATTACGTGTAAATAAGCTTTTGTACTGTAAATCTGAAATTGGCTTTGTCAAATTAGTGCTTGGGGGAACCATTTTTTTTAATTATGAGAGAAAATTTCAGCTGTGGGAATCATGAATCAGTCTTATTTTTGATTACTTCATATTTTAACATATTCCACAACTGAACCATATTTTACAGTTACAGCTACACTAGACATCATGTTTATTCCTATTATGTCACTGTAAATTTGAAAAAAAAAATGTTTCATCTGGAGACCTATTTGGTTGTTTGTTTTTTTAATAAAGAATTTTCCTACAGTCTCATTTCAGGATTTTTTTATTTATGAGATGGCCTAGTTCTTAATAACTTACAATCCACAGCTAACCTGGGGCCAGTACCATGATGGAAGTTCAACAAACTCAAGGTCACAAACTAAATTGAAACATATCGGGCTAGCCACCTAATCTGCTTCATGGCCCCAGGTCTCTCAGGAAAACCACGCATTATCACCATATAAGTACCGGTCAAAGATTCTAATATGGTAATGCTAATTTTGTTAAAAAAATAAATAGGTATAATACCACAATTTGTTATTAGATTTGATACGATTCTGAATCCATTTCTTATTAGATATTATTAGAAACTTCAAAGTCAATAGCGTTTAAACAACATTGATGAAATAAATTTACTTATATTTAAGTAATGTGGCCCATTCTTCCAAATAAAACTATAAATTTTCTTATTAATTTGCATAGCAAATTGCTTTATCTATTGCTGTAAAAGCTAATCTTGACAACCCTTCAGCCTTTAGCAATATTCTGCCAGTCAAAGATCAATCTATAATCAACCAAGCATTACATTTCTTTTGTACTTTATCAATGAAGGGAAGATCCTTTAAGTCAATTATTTCCTTTTGATTTCCTTTTATGTCCTTTTAATCTTTTATCCCCAAATAAGAGGCTGGTAAGCCACACAATTCCACCACTCCATCAGGAGTGTCTTTTAAAGGGAACAATCACATTTATTAACATTTATATTTAAGCCAGAGAGACTGACGAAAACATTTCTAAACAAAACACATGTATAGTGCATCTATTTCTCTGTAACTTCTGAAAAACTGCTCTCGATCTGCTCCACACTCCAGTCCAGTGGTGGCGGTAACGCACCCTTAAGCTGGTTCCCAACCCAAAGCAAAAGAAGAAGAGGCTTTCCCCTTCCACTTGTGCTTGCCATTCTTGGCCTTTCGTCGTTTCACCCATCTATGGTTTCACCGAAAAGGAAACGGAGTCCGTTCCTACAGCACGACGATTCGGCTCATTTCAAAACTAAGTATTCAATATCTCAAAGGATTTTTTCTGTAAGGTAAGTTTGAAAAGGTTTCCCCCCTAACTCTTATGTTGACTTATGTAATGGTAAAGTCATGATGCATGATGATAGATGATAGGGGACAGTTGTGACACTGAATTATTTCTTCTCATAAGGTTCGAGTTTTACTTGTGTTCCCATTAACGTAATTTCTCTGCGTGGGAAATCTGAATACTAAGATAGGCCTATTCGAGGAAGACTTTGGGAGGGTGGGGTTAATTTTGTAAATTTCTTACGCTTCTTTCATTTTGAATAGGTTGTTTTTCCTGTCTCATCGTGAAAATGAACGTTTTGGACATGCTAGCATTCTAATATGCTAGGAAAATTAGGAAAACACCTAAGATGGTCATCGGCGGAGGACATCTGTAACGGTAGGTCTGGTTACATTCACTGATTTTCATCGAGTTGGGGGAATCCAATTTGGTTGCTGATTCAGGAAGTTAGGCTCATATAACGTTACTTTACCTACGTTATTGATGTGATTCAGAAATTCGTTACGTGTGAATTTAATTCTGAATATGATTTGAAACAGAGGCTTTGTATAACAGAAAAAGGCGAACCAGTGTTCTTGTATACATGATACTGTGTATTCAAGCATCTTCTGAAGCAGCAGCAGAAACATTGGAGGCCTGTCCTGATGCTGTCATCACACTTAATTAATATAATCAGATTCCAATTGGATATACACCAACATTTGGAATGACAGTCTAAACAAGGCTAAACAGACAGATACTGATATGGATTCATGCATCCCGTTTTGAAAGTTGCATTCAAAATCCACTTAGAGGGTAAAAGTAGTCAAAATGGGCACAATGCTTCAATTGCTTCTTAAGGCCCCGATAAACTTCAAGCGAAAACGATGTGATGTTACCTCTAACCAAATCAGGTCTTGAACTTGACGCACAAAGTAATGACGACCGCGGTTGCCCAGTCCTGTTTGTTTAAACCCATAGATATAAACACTAGATGTCGCCTTGGGGTTCTAAACATGCGTCAAAACCGCCGCCATCTTGGAACAGGGGTCTTGTCATAGGAAGTAGCTAGGTAACGCTGAATTCATGGATGATGCCGGACTTTTGTGCTGCGTATGGATGTTTACACGAACGAAATCTAAAAACCAGACAGCAAGGGATTACATTTCACAAGATTGTGAAATTTTGTAATTTTTTTAAAAAATTTCTCCTCTGGACTCTATAATAAATACATGTCTGACCGTTGGAATGAACCAAAACAACTAGAAAATCGCATTCATGACGATTTATGGTGATTTAGTTTCCGTTAGACCTTTTCCTAAATTGACGCTGATGAGGGGTTCCCCTGTTTCAAGATGGCGGCTCTATTGACGCATTCGTTCCAATGAACTGCCGTAGCCAAGGCGACATCTAGTGTTTACATCTATGGTTTAAACCGAGAGAGTTGCAATTGCCGTCATTACATTGTGCGTCAAGTTCAAGTGTTGCTCTTTTGGCGTAAATCGACGCATACGGCCGTCTGCCGGAAGCTAGTTATTTTAGTCGATAAAGTTTTAAATATGGATATTTTTCTTACTCAAACGCATCGCTTCACATTAGAAGGCCGTTTTTAACCCCCGGATACGCGTGGAGAACTTTAATCATGAATACATACGCTTTGATAAGTTCCAAAAACGATTGTATTCGTCTGAAAGACCAATATCAGATATGCCTAGGATGGCTTCAGGGTGAGTAAATCATGGGGGAATTTTCATTTTTGGGTGATCTATCCCTTTAAACATCGCCAGTATCTAGGCTATCTGTCAGTCAGCACATGTATCTGTCAGAGCATCTGACGGGGCTAGGGATGCAAACGATCGATTAATTCATTAATCATTAATTGATTGACCTTATCGATCGATTAACAATTAACTGATAAGCGGCTATTTTCCTGAGAATGTAAATTTCTCACGGTATAAAAAGTGTCTTTAACATAAAAAGCAAAATATTGCTTATACTGAATAAAAATGCATGTTATATTGCTCAAATGATGTTTTATTGTAACAGTTGCGATACGGTGCAGATAATGGCATTTATGTAGTTTAACAAAATAAATTATGCACAGAAAATTAAAATACATAAAAAATAATTGTGCACTGGCTCACCTGTTGCATGTGGAACATTAAGCAACATAAAATACATTTGAAATAAAAATCTATATGGGTATGCTATTCTTAGCCTACACTATATTAAGCCTACATATAATAATCTAAACTACTTGTATGAAAAACTTGAAACATTAGCAGCAGCACTTATAATACCCCCTGGTCTGAGAAAGGTAAAAGTAAAATTACTTGAACTGGAAACTTCAAATATAGAACTGAACACAACTTAAATCATACCTGAGGAAGGTGACAGTAAAATGCAGAGTTTCCCATACGCAGAGCTGCCAACTTTTGAGTTTAGCTTGGCGCAAGGTTTGGACCACAATCTCTGTCTCGCGTGCACGCCCGCTCTAGATTCTGGGAGATTTTGACTAATTTGCGGTATAACTAGTCGATCACGAGTGGCTCAACAGGTAGATCTATAGATAAACTTATCTTTCAGGCATTTGACCGACCGGGTTGATACTTCAGCTGAGAAATCGGGGGTGTGGCGTGAGAGCGTGTGAAACCAGTCAAATGCGTGTGTCTCACAGCCAATGCGTGAGAGTTGGCAGCTCTGCATACGTTCATCCACCACAATATCAACGCTGATCGCCACACACTCTCTCGCGCTCTCTCTCTCTCTCTCGCTCACCCGTACCTCTCGCGCTCTCACTCACCGGTACCTCTCGCGCTCTCTCTCGCTCACCCGTACCTCTCGCGCTCTCTCTCGCTCATCCGTACCTCTCTCGCGCTCTCTCTCGCTCACCTGTACCTCTCGCGCTCTCTCTCGCTCGCTCACCTGTACCTCTCGCGCTCTCTCTCACTCACCCGTACCTCTCGCGCTCTCTCTCGCTCATCCGTACCTCTCTCGCGCTCTCTCTCGCTCACCTGTACCTCTCGCGCTCTCTCTCGCTCGCTCACCTGTACCTCTCGCGCTCTCTCTCACTCACCCGTACCTCTCGCGCTCTCTCTCGCTCATCCCGTACCTCTCGCGCTCTCTCTCGCTCACCCGTACCTCTCGCGCTCTCTCTCGCTCACCCGTACCTCTCGCGCTCTCTCTCGCTCACCGGTACCTCTCGCGCTCTCTCTCGCTCACCCGTACCTCTCGCGCTCTCACTCACCGGTACCTCTCGCGGTCTCTCTCGCTCATCCGTACCTCTCGCGCTCTCTCTCGCTCACCCGTACCTCTCGCGCTCTCACTCACCGGTACCTCTCGCGGTCTCTCTCGCTCATCCGTACCTCTCTCGCGCTCTCTCTCGCTCACCCGTACCTCTCGCGCTCTCTCTCTCTCGCTCAACCGTACCTCTCGCGCTCTCGCTCCGCTCGCTCAACCGTACCTCTCGCGCTCTCTCTCTCTCGCTCAACCGTACCTCTCGCGCTCTCGCTCGCTCGCTCAACCGTACCTCTCGCGCTCTCGCTCGCTCGCTCAACCGTACCTCTCGCGCTCTCGCTCGCTCGCTCACCCGTACCTCTCGCGCTCTCGCTCGCTCGCTCACCCGTACCTCTCGCGCTCTCGCTCGCTCGCTCACCCGTACCTCTCGCGCTCTCGCTCGCTCTCTCAACCGTACCTCTCGCGCTCTCTCTCGCTCGCTCACCTGTACCTCTCGCGCTCTCTCTCGCTCACCCGTACCTCTCGCGCTCTCTCTCGCTCACCCGTACCTCTCGCGCTCTCTCTCGCTCACCCGTACCTCTCGCGCTCTCTCTCGCTCACCCGTACCTCTCGCGCTCTCTCTCGCTCACCCGTACCTCTCGCGCTCTCACTCACCGGTACCTCTCGCGCTCTCACTCACCCGTACCTCTCGCGCTCTCTCTCGCTCATCCGTACCTCTCTCGCGCTCTCTCTCGCTCACCCGTACCTCTCTCGCGCTCTCTCTCGCTCATCCGTACCTCTCTCGCGCTCTCTCTCGCTCACCCGTACCTCTCGCGCTCTCTCTCGCTCAACCGTACCTCTCGCGCTCTCACTCACCCGTACCTCTCGCGCTCTCACTCACCCGTACCTCTCTCGCTCTCTCTCGCTCATCCGTACCTCTCTCGCGCTCTCTCTCGCTCACCCGTACCTCTCTCGCGCTCTCTCTCGCTCAACCGTACCTCTCGCGCTCTCACTCACCCGTACCTCTCGCGCTCTCACTCACCCGTACCTCTCTCGCTCTCTCTCGCTCATCCGTACCTCTCTCGCGCTCTCTCTCGCTCACCCGTACCTCTCGCGCTCTCTCTCTCTCGCTCAACCGTACCTCTCGCGCTCTCGCTCGCTCGCTCAACCGTACCTCTCGCGCTCTCGCTCGCTCGCTCACCCGTACCTCTCGCGCTCTCGCTCGCTCGCTCACCCGTACCTCTCGCGCTCTCGCTCGCTCGCTCACCCGTACCTCTCGCGCTCTCGCTCGCTCTCTCAACCGTACCTCTCGCGCTCTCTCTCGCTCGCTCACCTGTACCTCTCGCGCTCTCTCTCGCTCACCCGTACCTCTCGCGCTCTCTCTCGCTCACCCGTACCTCTCGCGCTCTCTCTCGCTCACCCGTACCTCTCGCGCTCTCTCTCGCTCACCCGTACCTCTCGCGCTCTCACTCACCGGTACCTCTCGCGCTCTCACTCACCCGTACCTCTCGCGCTCTCTCTCGCTCATCCGTACCTCTCTCGCGCTCTCTCTCGCTCACCCGTACCTCTCTCGCGCTCTCTCTCGCTCACCCGTACCTCTCTCGCGCTCTCTCTCGCTCATCCGTACCTCTCTCGCGCTCTCTCTCGCTCACCCGTACCTCTCGCGCTCTCTCTCGCTCAACCGTACCTCTCGCTCTCTCTCGCTCATCCGTACCTCTCTCGCGCTCTCTCTCGCTCACCCGTACCTCTCTCGCGCTCTCTCTCGCTCAACCGTACCTCTCGCGCTCTCACTCACCCGTACCTCTCGCGCTCTCACTCACCCGTACCTCTCTCGCTCTCTCTCGCTCATCCGTACCTCTCTCGCGCTCTCTCTCGCTCACCCGTACCTCTCGCGCTCTCTCTCTCTCGCTCAACCGTACCTCTCGCGCTCTCTCTCGCTCACCCGTACCTCTCGCGCTCTCTCTCGCTCACCCGTACCTCTCGCGCTCTCTCTTGCTCACCCGTACCCCTCTCTCTTTCTCTCACCCATACCCCTCTCTCTCTCTCACTCTCACCCGTACCCCTCTCTCTCTCACTCACCCGTACCCCTCTCTCTCTCTCGCTCAACCGTACCTCTCGCGCTCTCTCTCGCTCACCTGTACCTCTCGCGCCCTCTCTCGCTCACCCGTACCTCTCGCGCTCTCTTGCTCACCCGTACCCCTCTCTCTTTCTCTCACCCATACCCCTCTCTCTCTCTCTCACTCTCACCCGTACCCCTCTCTCACTCTCACCCGTACCCCTCTCTCTCACTCACCCGTACCCCTCTCTCTCTCTCGCTCACCCGTACCTCTCGCGCTCTCTCTCGCTCACCCGTAACTCTCGCGCTCTCTCTCGCTCACCCGTACCTCTCCCGCTCTCGCTCACCCGTACCTCTCGCTCACCCGTACCTCTCGCGCTCTCTCTCGCTCACCCGTACCTCTCGCTCTCTCTCTCTCGCTCTCTCACTCACCCGTACCTCTCGCTCTCTCACTCACCCGTACCTCTCGCGCTCTCACTCACCCGTACCTCTCGCGCTCTCTCTCGCTCACCCGTACCTCTCGCGCTCTCTCTCGCTCACCCGTACCTCTCGCGCTCTCTCTCGCTCACCCGTACCTCTCGCGCTCTCTCTCGCTCACCCGTACCTCTCGCGCTCTCTCTCGCTCACCCGTACCTCTCGCGCTCTCTCTCGCTCACCCGTATCTCTCGCGCTCTCTCTCGCTCACCCGTATCTCTCGCGCTCTCTCTCGCTCACCCGTACCTCTCGCGCTCTCTCTCGCTCACCCGTACCTCTCGCGCTCTCTCTCGCTCACCGGTACCTCTCGCGCTCTCTCTCGCTCACCCGTACCTCTCGCGCTCTCTCTCGCTCTCTCTCGCTCACCCGTACCTCTCGCGCTCTCTCTCTCTCTCGCGCTCTCTCGCTCACCCGTACCTCTCGCGCTCTCTCTCTCTCTCGCGCTCTCTCGCTCACCCGTACCTCTCGCGCTCTCTCTCTCTCTCGCGCTCTCTCGCTCACCCGTACCTCTCTCGCTCTCTCTCTCTCTCGCGCTCTCTCACTCACCCGTACCTCTCGCGCTCTCACTCACCCGTACCTCTCGCGCTCTCTCTCGCTCACCCGTACCTCTCGCGCTCTCTCTCTCTCTCACGCTCTCTCACTCACCCGTACCTCTCGAGCTCTCACTCACCCGTACCTCTCGCGCTCTCACTCACCCGTACCTCTCGCGCTCTCTCTCGCTCACCCGTACCTCTCGCGCTCTCGCTCACCCGTACCTCTCGCGCTCTCTCTCTCTCTCGCGCTCTCTCACTCACCCGTACCTCTCGCGCTCTCACTCACCCATACCTCTCGCGCTCTCTCTCGCTCACCCGTACCTCTCGCGCTCTCTCTCTCTCACGCTCTCTCACTCACCCGTACCTCTCGAGCTCTCACTCACCCGTACCTCTCGCGCTCTCTCGCTCACCCGTACCTCTCGCTCTCTCACTCACCCGTACCTCTCGCTCTCTCACTCACCCGTACCTCTCGCTCTCTCACTCACCCGTACCTCTCACGCTCACTCACCCGTACCTCTCGCGCTCTCTCTCTCTCGCTCACCCGTACCTCTCGCGCTCTCTTGCCCACCCGTACCTCTCGAACTCTCACTCACCCGTACCTCTCGAACTCTCACTCACCCGTACCTCTCGTGCTCTCTCTCACCCGTACCTCTCGCGCTCTCTCTCGCTCACCCGTACCTCTCGCGCTCTCACTCACCCGTACCTCTCGCGCTCTCACTCACCCGTACCTCTCGCGCTCTCACTCACCCGTACCTCTCGCGCTCTCACTCACCCGTACCTCTCGCGCTCTCTCTCGCTCAACCGTACCTCTCGCTCTGTCACTCACCCGTACCTCTCGCGCTCTCACTCACCCGTACCTCTCGCGCTCTCTCTCACCCGTACCTCTCGCGCTCTCTCTCTCTCTCTCTCGCTCTCTCACTCACCCGTACCTCTCGCACTCTCACTCACCCGTACCTCTCGCACTCTCACTCACCCGTACCTCTCGCACTCTCACTCACCCGTACCTCTCGCGCTCTCTCTCTCTCTCTCTCGCTCTCTCTCTCACCCGTACCTCTCGCGCTCTCTCTCTCTCTCTCTCTCTCGCTCTCTCACTCACCCGTACCTCTCGCACTCTCACTCACCCGTACCTCTCGCACTCTCACTCACCCGTACCTCTCGCACTCTCACTCACCCGTACCTCTCGCGCTCTCTCTCGCTCACCCGTACCTCTCGCGCTCTCACTCACCCGTACCTCTCGCGCTCTCACTCACCCGTACCTCTCGCGCTCTCACTCACCCGTACCTCTCACGCTTTCTCTCTCTCTCTCTCACTTACCCGCACCTCTCGCGCTCTCACTCACCCGTACCTCTCGCGCTCTCACTCACCCGTACCTCTCTCGCGCTCTCACTCACCCGTACCTCTCGCGCTCTCACTCACCCGTACCTCTCGCGCTCTCTTGCCCACCCGTACCTCTCGCGCTCTCACTCACCCGTACCTCTCGCGCTCTCTCTCGCTCACCCGTACCTCTCGCGCTCTCTCTCGCTCACCCGTACCTCTCGCGCTCTCACTCACCCGTACCTCTCGCGCTCTCACTCACCCGTACCTCTCGCGCTCTCACTCACCCGTACCTCTCGCGCTCTCACTCACCCGTACCTCTCGCGCTCTCTTGCCCACCCGCACCTCTCGCGCTCTCACTCACCCGTACCTCTCGCGCTCTCTTGCCCACCCGTACCTCTCGCGCTCTCTCTCTCTCTCGCTCTCTCACTCACCCGTACCTCTCGCGCTCTCTCTCGCTCACCCGTACCTCTCGCTCTGTCACTCACCCGTACCTCTCGCTCTCACTCACCCGTACCTCTCGCTCTCACTCACCCGTACCTCTCGCTCTCACTCACCCGTACCTCTCGCGCTCTCTCTCGCTCACCCGTACCTCTCGCTCTGTCACTCACCCGTACCTCTCGCGCTCTCTCTCGCTCACCCGTACCTCTCGCTCTCTCACTCACCCGTACCTCTCGCGCTCTCACTCACCCGTACCTCTCGCGCTCTCTTGCCCACCCGTATCTCTCGCGCTCTCTCTCTCTCTCGCTCTCTCGCTCACCCGTACCTCTCGCGCTCTCGCTCACCCGTACCTCTCGCGCTCTCACTCACCCGTACCTCTCGCGCTCTCTCTCTCTCGCTCACCCGTACCTCGCGCTCTCACTCACCCGTACCTCGCTCTCTCACTCACCCGTACCTCTCGCGCTCTCACTCACCCGTACCTCTCGCGCTCTCACTCACCCGTACCTCTCGCGCTCTCACTCACCCGTACCTCTCGCGCTCTCTCTCGCTCAACCGTACCTCTCGCTCTGTCACTCACCCGTACCTCTCGCGCTCTCACTCACCCGTACCTCTCGCGCTCTCTCTCACCCGTACCTCTCGCGCTCTCTCTCACCCGTACCTCTCGCGCTCTCTCTCTCTCTCTCTCGCTCTCTCACTCACCCGTACCTCTCGCACTCTCACTCACCCGTACCTCTCGCACTCTCACTCACCCGTACCTCTCGCACTCTCACTCACCCGTACCTCTCGCGCTCTCTCTCTCTCTCTCTCGCTCTCTCTCTCACCCGTACCTCTCGCGCTCTCTCTCTCTCTCTCTCTCTCGCTCTCTCACTCACCCGTACCTCTCGCACTCTCACTCACCCGTACCTCTCGCACTCTCACTCACCCGTACCTCTCGCACTCTCACTCACCCGTACCTCTCGCGCTCTCTCTCGCTCACCCGTACCTCTCGCGCTCTCACTCACCCGTACCTCTCGCGCTCTCACTCACCCGTACCTCTCGCGCTCTCACTCACCCGTACCTCTCACGCTTTCTCTCTCTCTCTCTCACTTACCCGCACCTCTCGCGCTCTCACTCACCCGTACCTCTCGCGCTCTCACTCACCCGTACCTCTCTCGCGCTCTCACTCACCCGTACCTCTCGCGCTCTCACTCACCCGTACCTCTCGCGCTCTCTTGCCCACCCGTACCTCTCGCGCTCTCACTCACCCGTACCTCTCGCGCTCTCTCTCGCTCACCCGTACCTCTCGCGCTCTCTCTCGCTCACCCGTACCTCTCGCGCTCTCACTCACCCGTACCTCTCGCGCTCTCACTCACCCGTACCTCTCGCGCTCTCACTCACCTGTACCTCTCACGCTTTCTCTCTCTCTCTCTCACTTACCCGCACCTCTCGCGCTCTCACTCACCCGTACCTCTCGCGCTCTCACTCACCCGTACCTCTCGCGCTCTCACTCACCCGTACCTCTCGCGCTCTCTTGCCCACCCGCACCTCTCGCGCTCTCACTCACCCGTACCTCTCGCGCTCTCTTGCCCACCCGTACCTCTCGCGCTCTCTCTCTCTCTCGCTCTCTCACTCACCCGTACCTCTCGCGCTCTCTCTCGCTCACCCGTACCTCTCGCTCTGTCACTCACCCGTACCTCTCGCTCTCACTCACCCGTACCTCTCGCTCTCACTCACCCGTACCTCTCGCTCTCACTCACCCGTACCTCTCGCGCTCTCTCTCGCTCACCCGTACCTCTCGCTCTGTCACTCACCCGTACCTCTCGCGCTCTCTCTCGCTCACCCGTACCTCTCGCTCTCTCACTCACCCGTACCTCTCGCGCTCTCACTCACCCGTACCTCTCGCGCTCTCTTGCCCACCCGTATCTCTCGCGCTCTCTCTCTCTCTCGCTCTCTCGCTCACCCGTACCTCTCGCGCTCTCGCTCACCCGTACCTCTCGCGCTCTCACTCACCCGTACCTCTCGCGCTCTCTCTCTCTCGCTCACCCGTACCTCGCGCTCTCACTCACCCGTACCTCGCTCTCTCACTCACCCGTACCTCTCGCTCTCTCACTCACCCGTACCTCTCGCTCTCTCACTCACCCGTACCTCTCGCGCTCTCACTCACCCGTACCTCTCGCGCTCTCACTCACCCGTACCTCTCACGCTTTCTCTCTCTCTCTCTCACTTACCCGCACCTCTCGCGCTCTCACTCACCCGTACCTCTCGCGCTCTCACTCACCCGTACCTCTCGCGCTCTCACTCACCCGTACCTCTCGCGCTCTCTTGCCCACCCGCACCTCTCGCGCTCTCACTCACCCGTACCTCTCGCGCTCTCTTGCCCACCCGTACCTCTCGCGCTCTCTCTCTCTCTCTCGCTCTCTCACTCACCCGTACCTCTCGCGCTCTCTCTCGCTCACCCGTACCTCTCGCTCTGTCACTCACCCGTACCTCTCGCTCTCACTCACCCGTACCTCTCGCTCTCACTCACCCGTACCTCTCGCTCTCACTCACCCGTACCTCTCGCGCTCTCTCTCGCTCACCCGTACCTCTCGCTCTGTCACTCACCCGTACCTCTCGCGCTCTCTCTCGCTCACCCGTACCTCTCGCTCTCTCACTCACCCGTACCTCTCGCGCTCTCACTCACCCGTACCTCTCGCGCTCTCTTGCCCACCCGTATCTCTCGCGCTCTCTCTCTCTCTCGCTCTCTCGCTCACCCGTACCTCTCGCGCTCTCGCTCACCCGTACCTCTCGCGCTCTCACTCACCCGTACCTCTCGCGCTCTCTCTCTCTCGCTCACCCGTACCTCGCGCTCTCACTCACCCGTACCTCGCTCTCTCACTCACCCGTACCTCTCGCTCTCTCACTCACCCGTACCTCTCGCTCTCTCACTCACCCGTACCTCTCGCTCTCTCACTCACCCGTACCTCTCGCTCTCTCACTCACCCGTACCTCTCGCTCTCTCGCTCACCCGTACCTCTCGCGCTCTCGCTCACCCGTACCTCTCGCGCTCTCACTCACCCGTACCTCTCGCGCTCTCTCTCTCTCGCTCACCCGTACCTCGCGCTCTCACTCACCCGTACCTCGCTCTCTCACTCACCCGTACCTCTCGCTCTCTCACTCACCCGTACCTCTCGCTCTCTCACTCACCCGTACCTCTCGCGCTCTCACTCACCCGTACCTCTCGCGCTCTCACTCACCCGTACCTCTCACGCTTTCTCTCTCTCTCTCTCACTTACCCGCACCTCTCGCGCTCTCACTCACCCGTACCTCTCGCGCTCTCACTCACCCGTACCTCTCGCGCTCTCACTCACCCGTACCTCTCGCGCTCTCTTGCCCACCCGCACCTCTCGCGCTCTCACTCACCCGTACCTCTCGCGCTCTCTTGCCCACCCGTACCTCTCGCGCTCTCTCTCTCTCTCTCGCTCTCTCACTCACCCGTACCTCTCGCGCTCTCTCTCGCTCACCCGTACCTCTCGCTCTGTCACTCACCCGTACCTCTCGCTCTCACTCACCCGTACCTCTCGCTCTCACTCACCCGTACCTCTCGCTCTCACTCACCCGTACCTCTCGCGCTCTCTCTCGCTCACCCGTACCTCTCGCTCTGTCACTCACCCGTACCTCTCGCGCTCTCTCTCGCTCACCCGTACCTCTCGCTCTCTCACTCACCCGTACCTCTCGCGCTCTCACTCACCCGTACCTCTCGCGCTCTCTTGCCCACCCGTATCTCTCGCGCTCTCTCTCTCTCTCGCTCTCTCGCTCACCCGTACCTCTCGCGCTCTCGCTCACCCGTACCTCTCGCGCTCTCACTCACCCGTACCTCTCGCGCTCTCTCTCTCTCGCTCACCCGTACCTCGCGCTCTCACTCACCCGTACCTCGCTCTCTCACTCACCCGTACCTCTCGCTCTCTCACTCACCCGTACCTCTCGCTCTCTCACTCACCCGTACCTCTCGCTCTCTCACTCACCCGTACCTCTCGCTCTCTCACTCACCCGTACCTCTCGCTCTCTCACTCACCCGTACCTCTCTCGCTCACCCGTACCTCTCGCGCTCTCTCTCTCTCTCACTCACCCGTACCTCTCGCGCTCTCACTCACCCGTACCTCTCGCGCTCTCTCTCACCCGTACCTCTCGCGCTCTCTCACTCACCCGTACCTCTCGCGCTCTCTCTCACCCGTACCTCTCACTCACCCGTACCTCTCTCGCTCTCTCACTCACCCGTACCTCTCGCGCTCTCTCTCACCCGTACCTCTCGCGCCTCTCTCCCTCATGGAACACTGCTGCACAAATCTGTCCAACACAGCGATGTTAATGTTTGAGACACAGCTTTAAAAAAGTTATTAGCCAGCATGCAAGGAGCCTAGCTAATATGGAGAGCTAAGTTATTGTTAGAATACAGCTAGATTTTCGAGGTTAGCACGCTGTCACGTTTGCAATGTTCAATTAGCCGACAATTAATTTAAAGGTGGGGTATGTGATTTTCTTTTTTGACCATTTTTTCAAAATCACTTGAAATCCTTTTCCTAACCCACTTACAGCCACTGAGTTAGAAGCATTGAAATTAAAATTAAGCAATTTAATCATCTGTGAAACGGGCAGGACTCAAATCTCCAGCCAATCATTTCCAAGACCACCTAGAATCATTGGACAGTCAGTGCGTCAATCAAACAGTCGTACCATCCCCCCCATCCCCCTCGAGCGAATCAGGGCCAGCGTTGGAGGAAAGAAGGTAGGACCTTTTACAGGGTGTCCGCGGGTCCTTAAAAAGTCTTATATTAGATTTGAAAAATTTATGGCCTTAAAAAGTCATAAAAAGTATTATTTTTTACTTATGAAAGGTCTTAAATTTTCGATGGCAATTTGAGTTAGACATATCTAAATGTTTTCCAAATTAAAACTATCTAATTAGCGTACCTTTTTATTTATTATTCGTTCTTTGTGGATTTGCTCTGACATCGCATTTGTCTCTCATGCTTGCTTTTTCAATGCGTGATGTGTCAGTGCAGTTATAGGTATGTTCCCTAATAGACGTATACATTTTTTGTATTTTATATATCATATGTTGTTATCATACAATATTACATCAGCAAGAGGGCTGTTTTCCCGTGCACAATAGCAAATATGATATTTATTTTATATAACAGTTAAATTAACATTGTTACATTTTATAAACAATATTGTCAATATTGTTTGTTTTCCCTTTATTTCGGTGACGAGAATTTCAAAATGAAACCGTAGCAGAGACTCAATGCAAAAGACAGCGATGATTTCTTGACTGAAATCCGCATTTTGAACGAATCATTTTAACGATTCAATGAACAATCACTTGCAGTTCCTGAATGAACCTACTGGCGGGTTTAGTTTCACATTTAAAGTACCCTGTAATAGGGCTGGGCGATTAATCGCACGATATTGTTATGCGCATCTAATCAGTAAAGCCGGTTCCTTGATTAGTAGTAAATCACCTTCACCTGCTTTCAGATGGACGATATGATGCAGATATGACTCTATGAGTGTTAAATTAACACTCAAGAGTGTTAAAGTTAATGAGATAATTAAGTGATTAATTTAGTGATGATTGAGCATTATTGAAGACACCTGATGATAACAAGCAGAATCACTGAAGGAGAAAATCTAAAATTGTAAGCCACCGTTATGGTGATCAGTGTTTGCTTTAGTTGGGCTCTTGATCTTGATCCTACTTTTAAGTTTAAATTTTGTTTGTCTGCTGTTATTGATTTATAACAGTTAAATGAACAAAGAAAAGTGTGATCTGATAGTGTTGGTTATGTTTTGACATGATCATGCTGTGATCTGAAAAATGAAACTCATTCAGATGATCTTGTTTAACTTGATAGCAACAGTTTAGTGGTTCTACAGCATATGATAATTGTATTTTTCTTATAATCCAAAACATTTAACAAAAATTATTCTGTTCAAATCACTTTCAAATGCATTAATTTAGAAACACAGACATCAATAATCAGCCTGTGAATCTCAACCGTGGTGACAATAATAATCCTTGTTGCCACCAATCACAACTCATTAATGGCTCCCATCATGCATTGCGGTATGAATAAATTATGATCTGATTTGTCTATGTAATTTACTTTTCCTAATTTAATATTCTGCTCGTCACCATTGTTGAGATGCATTGACTGAATCTTAATATCTGTGTGTGCCTAAAAGAAAGTTGTTGTTTTTTTACAACCTTTAAGAAATCCTTTATATTATATCTCAAATTCTGGATATATACGCAAAATCTCAGTTATGCTGTAACCAACAGCATAAATCACAAACAATTAGTTTAAATGACGAAAGTCATAATATAACCAACACCACTAGATCTTTTTTTTTTCTGTGTTCATCTGGCAGTTATAACTCAGATACAACAGCTGAACAAAATCTAAAGTTATGAATATAACACAATACCACTGTTACCAGTTAAATTAAATCATTAAATCAAAATCCATCTTTGCAGTGCAGAGGAGACACAGAAGCAGCATCAGAACTGGCATTCATATATTTATACTCCATTTACAAAAGAGCCCAGTCAAGAGCCCAACTAAAGCAAACACTCATCTCCATAATGGTGACCTGAAATTCCGGTTTTCTCCTTCAGTGATTCTGCTTTAGGTGTCTTCAATAATGCTCAATCATCACTCAATTAATCACTTAAATATCTCATTAACTTTAACACTCTTGAGTGTGGACTCATATACACTCCCAGGTGTGTTCATTTAACACTGAGTTTTTGCTGTGTACAAAGAGCCGTAGTTAACTGACAAGCTGAGCCATATCGCATTAAATATCGTTGGCGATATGTCCTCGATTTTAACGCGATTTGGCTCAGCTTGTCAGTTAACTACGGCTCTTTGTAGTAAATGCCGCTCCATCTGAAAGCAGGTGAAGGTGATTTACTACTAATCAAGGAACCGGCTTTACTGATTAGATGCGCATAACAATATTGTGCGATTAATCGCCCAGCCCTACCCTGTAATTAAAATGTTACAATTAGAAATCAGTTCATATTTAAATATTGAATTAAGAATTGAAAGAATTGAATATATCATAGCTTTATTTATGCAATTGTAAATGGAGTATAAATATATGAATGCCAGTTCTGATGCTGCTTCTGTGTCTCCTCTGCACTGCAAAGATGGATTTTGATTTAATGATTTAATTTAACTGGTAACAGTGGTATTGTGTTATTATTCTAATATAATTTAATTTGAATGTTAGAATTTGACATATACCTAAACCAGCCATGGTACCAGTACACAAACACAATCAGTAAAATATCATCTAATTATCATCAACAAAACTTTGAAAATATTGAGACATATTTTTCTCAGTATTGCGCTCCCCTAATGTAAGGTATTAATTTTGATTTCTTCAGGTCTTAAAAAGGTCTTAAAAAGACTTAAATTTGACTTTAAAAAGTGTGCAGATACCCTG
The DNA here is from genome assembly GCA_029959095.1 of Rhinichthys osculus. Classification (NCBI taxonomy): domain Eukaryota; kingdom Metazoa; phylum Chordata; class Actinopteri; order Cypriniformes; family Leuciscidae; genus Rhinichthys; species Rhinichthys osculus. The sequence continues at coordinate 54,768,518 of JARWKJ010000002.1, forward strand.
TTTTAAGTTGTGTATTTTCAAAATCTGCCAGCCGTTTTGCAAATCACATACCCCACCTTTAATCGAGTAAACTCTTGTCGCCAATTAATCAATAATCGATTAACCGTTTGCATCCCTAGACGGGGCATTTTTAATATAAAGCTTGTATCATGTTTAGGACAAATTGAATAATGCTCACTGCTTCCTCCGCTATTTTCAGTAGGGGTAAAATCACTGCTTGGCAGGGGGTGCTGCCACTCGACCTTTCACTCAACCCATCACCGCTAGGGTCAGCTGCCACTCGACCTGTCATGGATATACAGCTGTAGCTAGTGTGCAAGAACGGTACGCACAGTAGCTACAATAGGTATTCAACATTAACTAAACGCCTTTCCCCTGCCTTATAGCCTACAGCTACCAGACACTCTGACTGATGCACATGATCAAATAGACAATTAGACATGCATCCTGCGTTTACTTCTACTCTTATTTAGCCTACCTATTTGCCACCTTACTTTATATTTTTTTCTGCCGTTTTAATCCGGAGCGTGAGTCTTGACACTACTAAGTGTCGCGCCAGCTTCAAGATCTCTCAATGTTTACAAGTTCCAGACACTCCGATTGATGCAAATGTGCTAACAGACAGAGCAATCCTGCTCTTATTTATCTATTTGTGCGGTATCTTATATTTTATTCCGCTCTTTTTGTCCATAACTTAGTGTCGCGTCTGCCTCAAGATCTATCACTGTTTTACTGCCCGATACTACCAATTGACATGCTGAAGCGAAAAGCAGACAAAGATTCCTTAGTACTTCGATTTGTTGGTTTTATAGGCTATCTAGGCTATTTTTTTATATTTTTTTAATATTTTATTTTATAAAAAAAATTATTTTATTTAGGCTTACAGTATATTGCAGTATATCAACATCCAAGGATGAGTTCTTTGAATTGGCATCAGTGAGAACTGCAAAACAAACAAAAAAACTTGTTCAGACAAAGAGCAAAATGTAATTTTAATAATTAAAACGAAATAGAAATTTCAATAATCTTTATTACTCGCCCTATAGTGCTTGGGGTTTTACCAGTCATAGGTTATCTACCTGTGGCTGATAAATAACCAACAAGGGTACAGCAAGTCCAACACATAAATTGACTCATATGTTTAATGATTAATCTAAAATAATAAAATAAAAAAGGACACAGCAAAATTTTAAGAAAGGAATTGTTTTTGCACAATATTGGAGATGTTTACATTTATATGAAGAAAAAAAAGTCTGAAACCCCAGTCAATTATTCACTACAGAGAGTGAAAGTAAAAACGCGTATATCCGTGACGGGTCGACTGGCAGCTGCCCCTGCCAAGCAGAGATTTTACTGCCTTTATTGATATAAACAATATTGTCTCATTCCATATTGTTTATTAAAAACACATCGATATATCGTACAAATCGATGGCCCCAGTGTGAATATGTCCGTTTATGCTCTGGAAGACATGAAAAAGTATACTATTCGTGCACTTTGAGACGTGGCAATCTGGATGTGTGCTGTTAGTGCTACACACACACAAAACACGAATACCAAACTGAGAGACGCAGGTCCTTTCCAGTCTACGTGCGCTTCAATATTTAAATAGGCAAGGCTTAAAAACGTGAAAATTATCGTTTCTTGGGAAGTCACCAGGTAGTCCTCTTCAAAAAGTTAGCAGGCAGAGCGGGACTGGTAATCTGATGCTGCGAGAGAACAGTGTCACGTGTTCCAGAACAACGCTTAACTGCCCGCTAGCGCGAAAACCCGCAAAACACGAAAAGCTGTGAAGTGATAAATAGGGTTGTTTCTTCTTTGGGTTGAAACATAAAAAGGTAAGCAACAAGACTGACCGCTTTTAGTCTCCACATTTGTCCTCCGACTGCAACTGCTAGCGCTTTCACCGGAAAAGAGTTTACCCTACTTCCGGTCTCGTTCGCCATTTTGTGAAATAGGCCTATCAGCGCAAGAAATCATAGAAACGAACGGAGCGTCCACCAGAAAACACAAGGAAGAAGAAGAACAAACGGAGCCAGAGCAGGGAGCATAGACTGAAAGAGGAGGGAGTTGGCAAGTAAAGTAAAAAGTTAAGATTAAACTAAATGTGGTGGTGGTTGGAACAGACTTCTGGGGGCGAGAAGAGGAACAAGGCAGGGGATGAGGATATCGACAGAGAAACGAATAAAAATGCCAAATGGCTTGTTTTGTCAGGATTGCCGCATGTAAGTTACGTGGAAAAAACCCGCTAAAAAGAAAACTTAGATAGATAGTAGGGATTGGCATTTTTCTAAAATATTGTATTCGAATATTCGCGTTCCTAAACATCGAATATTTGTTTATTTAAATGTCGTTTAACGAGAAATACGTTATTTAAGTTTAAGGTTGTTTACAGTTTTTGTCATTATTTCTGAACAAGCTTACTATACATCTTAAGGTTTAGTTGAAAACATTAAACAATATGTGTAAACCAAAAAATATACACAACAAAAGCATTTACGCTCAAGCAGCGCAAACGGGGGAAAAAAACGGTAATAAACTGCAGTTTTCGTACAGAACGTACATGCATTCGAGTCGGCATTATCGTATTGTTTAACGTTCATGTTGAGAAAAACAATAATATCCACCTGCTCGACTGAGAAAACGCGCCGCGCTGACAGACGTTGCAGAGACACAGTGTGCAAAGTGAAGTTACTAACAGCACTTTGCGTTTACTGTTCCCTCAACAAAACTTAAAGGAAGCAAATGTCTCTAAATCATTTTCACTAAATCACTTCAACAGAAGACATCATCTCGGATCTGCACTTACCTGCAGTCGTGAATGCGCGATGGACAGCTTCTTCCTCAGTCAACTGGTGTTTGGATTTCATGTGATTCCTCATTGTGGTGGTGATATTATGATAAATCAGTTTAATTAATAATTGATTTAAAAGTAGCTAATTCCATTTTGTAATATAATTTTCATCTAAGTAATTCCAAACTTCGCGAGGCAGACGACGACATTGTGATCAAATACAATCCACTTGTTAAACGCGCTCCACAGCGCCACCCAGTGCATAATTATAACTGCGAAAAGTAAAATTATTATATATAAAAAATTTTTTTTTAATAATAATTACAGGTCGAAAATTTGAATATTTGTGCACATCCCTAATAGATAGATAGATAGATAGATAGATAGATAGATAGATAGATAGATAGATAGATAGATAGATAGATAGATAGATAGATAGATAGATAGATAGATAGATAGATAGATCGATCCCAAACTTGAAATTAAATGTTTGCACTTTGTGTATATTTTGTTGTATTGTACCTTGTGTTTTTCATGCCAACAATGTTAATAAAATTATCAAATGCATTCAGTGGCACTCATATTTTCTCTTATTTTCACCAGAAAAAATTTGGCTAGTGGAAATTCTAATTGGCTGGTAACTTAAGAAAGTTAGCCACATTGGCTGTATTGTACCTTGTGTTTTTCATGCCAACAATGTTAATAAAATTATCAAATGCATTCAGTGGCACTCATATTTTCTCTTATTTTCACCAGAAAAAATTTGGCTAGTGGAAATTCTGATTGGCTGGTAACTTAAGAAAGTTAGCCACATTGGCTGGAGATCAAAAAAGTTAATTTAGAACCCTGGTGATAATGTACACGCATGCGTTCTTTCTCGACTGTATACGTTCACTTAAGGCATAACAGGAGCGGTACGGTTAGATTTCTTTTTTTCTTTTTTTTTTTACAAAGAACTGTTACACCCGTTTCATTGTTTTAAATCCGTATCTGAAGTGTCCCGCTCGGTGCATCGTGCAGTTTTACGTGTCAAAACAAACTCTACGAGGCGTCAGTGATAATTTCTCCTCTAGAGGCCGCTCTCGTACTGTGTAATGACCGCAGACCCTTCTCAACCTCTCCAGCAACAGACGCAACCCAGAACAACTAACGGTATGGCTTTTTACTGGTACAATCAGTTATCTGTGCCAATTAATCTGCAAAACCGATCAATTGGTCGACCTCTACCCGTGATAAATCAAATCTGTCTGTGCTGCAACTCCTGTGCGGCTCACGCTGAATTGAGCAGACGTGTTCAGTTTTTAACTGTAGTGTACAGACGTGTTCAGTTTTTAACTGTAGTGTACTGTAGTAAATTATTTTTATTACTATAAAAAAAATCTAAATAACAGGTGGGTAAGTGATGTAATTGGTGTGCAGCTCAACACCCGTGTAACACCAGTAACGCAGACTATTGCAGCAAGCCTAAGGCCGTGTGTCCACCAAAGCGTTTTTACTCGCGCCTGGCTTACGTTTTCAATTGTTTTCAATGGGAGCGCCGCGTTTTTTAAACGCCATGAGCGCAACGAGGCGCTGAGCGTGTATTTAACGCTCAAGCGCTGAGCTTTCGGCGTTTTTTACACGCTGAAGCGCTGAGCGCCCAGCGTTTTTACTGGTCGCCGAGAGTTGAAAAATTTTCAACTTTTGGATAAAACGCAGCGCTCATCACTGTCACTTTTACATTTACATTTACATTTACATTTAGTCATTTAGCAGACGCTTTTATCCAAAGCGACTTACAACTGAGGACTAAACCAAGCGAGTCATCGTGAAGAGGCAAAAGCAACGCAAGAAGTGCTCAAAATACAAAGTTCAGACATAGATACAAAGTTCAGACACTTTTCACCAACCGTCCAATCACAGTGGAGGAGGGGCGGGACTAATATCACACCGACCAACTGTCACAACATTCTTTCTGTACAACGACATCAACCAGCAGAGCAAACCGAACAAAATGGATGAAAAATATTTTTTTAGTATGAAACAAATTACCTGCGAAATCAGTTACAAGTAAACTGTGCTGCGGATATTCTGTATCATAGCAACGAAACGTCTCAACGGAAAAAACGCTGCGCTTCCAAAACGCTCTCATGCGCTCACAGCTAGGCGTTTTCAGCAGAGCGTCTAGCGTTTTCAGCTGGCTAAAAACGCTTTGGTGGACACACGGCCTAACTCACACATGGTTAATAAACTGGTAAACCGGTAATGTGCCGCAAGTTCCCTCCTCCATTTCGCCCTTTAATGGCAGCGCGTCTGCTGACTAACACAATCATGTGTGTTCATTTTTGTCTTGCAGCACTTTTGAGCTTTAGGCCACATTTTTAAAATGGCAGAAGGGATGCCAGGTCTGAATTTGGTGTTACTGGGAATAACAGGAAATGGCAAAAGTGCAACTGGAAACACAATCCTGGGACGAGAAGCTTTCATATCAAAGAAAAGCTCCACTTCTGTCACACAAGATGTCGCTGTTGAATCTGGAACTGTTGATGGACAACAAGTCACTGTTTATGACACACCAGGATTATTCAACACACACATGAGAGAAGAGATGATTCAGCAGATTTATGTAAATGTTCTTCAGAGATGTGAATCAGATCTCTGTGCGTTTCTACTGGTCATCAAACCTGACAGATTCACTGAAAAAGAGAGAGAAACTGTGGAGAAGATTGAGAAGCTGCTGGGAGAACAGCGCTTGAAGAAAACCTGGATTCTCTTCACCAGAGGAGACGAACTGGAGGAGGAAAACATGACTATAAAAGAGTTCATTAATCTGTCTAATCCACTGAGGAAACTCGTTCAGAAATATAATCGGAGATACTGTGTGTTCAACAACAAGGCAAAAGGACCAAGTGACCAAGCGAGACTTCTTGTAAACATTATCCAGAGATCTTTGGGGTTGAAGGGTGAGTGGTGTTGTACTTTTTTTGTTGAATAGTGGATCACTTTTAAGATGAACTGCATTTTTTTTCCACTGAATGTCTCTTGAGTTTAATATTCAAGTAGACAGCTACCAGCCAAACTTAGTTATTTAAATTAAGTTAATTGAACGTCATGTGTTTGCATGTAGTGATTGAATTATGTGTAGAGATAAATAGGTTGTCATTAGCATAAAAAGTGTTATTGATCATGGAAAGATCCCTTACGAAACGCAATATATGCATAGACCATAAATGTGTATATATATATTGATACATATAAAACAAATATATTGCAATCAAGACCAAAAAAGTCACTATATTTTTTATATATAATAGTTTCTTTATATGCTTTAAAGGTGCATTGCGCACCTCTCTGAGTTTTTGCAGAACTATGCCCCCCTCTGGCGACAAGCGAAACTGCCTTACTGTCTTTGTCTTGCGTGGGGTTGGGGTTTATGAACTACAAGCCGGTCTCTTTGAATCCATCTTCTACTTTTGTCGAAAGTTGACTAAAGTTTTGTCGCTCGAGTTGTCTTCGCTAATACGGAGAATGGCGACGAATACACAAACCTGCCAGACATAGCCAGGGGAGCGTGAACGAGCATGACGTCACGCCCAGTCTCACGTTCCGGCCCGAATCCCTCTTATTTATTTTACTGTACAGGATTATAGAGGCAATCGCAGTGATCAGAGAAGGGCTCATTCAGCCCATCAGGCAATTAAGCATGTATGGGTTAGAAAAACGGGTATTTTTAACATGAAATGTCGCGCAATGCACCTTTAATATACTGCAATATATGCATTGATCATGTATGGCTATGTATTAATACATATAAAATATTTATTAATGAAAACAAAAATAGTATTACATGTAATATTCACAGTTTTATCCTTTATTGTGTACATTATTGCACATACATGTTCCCATATACATGTTAATGTATATTCACATTCATGAAATGAGTTACAACATATTTCTAGTTCCCAGCATGCTCTGCTTCTGACTGGTAAAGGAGAGCAAATGTTAAAATTAAGTGGTATTTAATGTGTTTTGCTCAATATTAATATAGTGGGAGATCTGTTAGTGTTTCATGTTCTATTTTGGAATTTAAAATGTTTTCTGGTATGTCTGAGTTTTTGGGGTCGCCATTGTGCTGAAGAGTAGAGCCTGTGGTTATGTTGACGATTGGCTAAAGACCATTAAGAGTAGACTATAATTACTATATTTGAATAATAATTACTTTGAGCACGATATTAAGTGGTTTAAAGGTTTGCGCATATATTGCAGGTTGCATATTAAGTATTCATATATTTTAGATGTTACATGTATATCTCCATATATGTACATACATTATATGTGCATATCCACATATATGTACACATATATTGTGCATAATATATTTCCATATAATTTTACATGTATTTAAAATATATTATACCATATATTAAACATACATGTGACACTATCTTTACATATATTATCAATACATTTTGCCATATAAATCGGAATACATTTCGATATTTAGAAATATAAAATTGCATATATTTTAACTTATTTATTATATATTGCATATATATATAAACACATATATTATATATTCATGTTCAGTATATATTGCGATATATGGAAAGCGGCAATCATTAATATATTATTCCATGTATTTCCAATATATAATATATTGGAAAATAATATATTACAATATATTTCAAGTAATATATTGGTAAATGTATTTTCCTTTCGTGAGGGATGTGATCCTTAGATGCATATCAAGTTTGTTCACTTTTGTTTTTTTCTGATTTTGTCTTGAACCAGACACTCCTGCCAGTCTCTCATCCAGACGGATTGTTCTTCTGGGTAAAAGTGGTGCTGGGAAGAGTGCAGCTGGAAACACAATACTGGGACAGAGAGCGTTCAGATCTGTGATGAGTTGGAGATCAGTAACCAGTAAATGTTCAGATGCTCACGCCACTGTTTCAGGCAGATCTGTGTCTGTAGTTGATACTCCTGGATTCTTTGACACAGAGATGAAGCCTGAAGAGTCAATGATAGAGATAGCGAGAAGTGTTTATATATCCAGTCCTGGACCGCACGCTTTTATCATTGTGTTTCCTGTGAATAACAGATTCACTAAACAGGAGCAGCAGATTCCTCAGATGATTGAGATGATGTTTGGAAAAGAAGTGTTAAAATACTCCATCATTCTCTTCACTCATGGAGATCTGCTAGAAGGAAAGCCCATGGAGAAACTCATTCAGGAGAACAGTAGATTAAGAGATCTAGTTGATCAGTGTGGAGGCAGATTTCACGTCTTCAACAATAAAGATGAGAATAACAGAGATCAGGTGAATGATCTACTGAAGAAGATTGACATAATGATAGAGCAGAATGGAGGAGGACACTACAGTAATCAGATGTATGAAGATGCTCAGAGATTCAGGCGAGAGGAAGAAAAGCAGAGATATCTAAACGATTTCCAGAAAAAACTTGAAGCAGCGTCTCAGAGAGAGGAAGAGAGACAGAGAGCGGAAGAAAGGAGAAAACAAAAAGACCGCTGTGTCTGTAGTTGATATTCCTTTATCATGGAAACCTGATGAGTTAATGACAGAGATAATTCACTTCTGGTCTTCATGCTCTTCTCATTGTAAAGTGAGACAGAAGAGAAAACTAGCAGTTCTGCATCATTCTTCTGTTAGTGGAGCTGACTAAGACCAGTGAGAGTGAGAAAGCACACACAGGACAGAAGAATATAAACCATGATGAACAAGAGAGGATTCAGAGACTGAAGAAAGAAGGACAGAGCAGTGAGAGAAGCGTCTACACGTTTAATTAAACGGCTGATATCAGCTCATCACTGGAGAACTCAAGAACAGGATACAACACTGTAATACAGCAGAACAGCTGGACATGAACATCTGCAGCTGATATATGGCACTGGATCAGTGGCAGGCAGGTACAGAAATGTAGATTATTTATATTAAACTGATTAATTATGATTTTTACATTTGTTGCATAAGTCAGTTGTTGAATGATCATTGACTGTCACGTGTGTTCACACAGAGCAGAACCTGCACATCTCTATCAGTGTTATTCAACACTTCAGCTCATCTAAACACTGTGTTTCAGTGTTTCAGCTGCATGAGATGAGGATGAGGATGATGATGATGAGGTGAGCTCTCACTACTTGATGTTCTGCTAAAGTTAAGGCATTAACAACTCTTCATTCTTAAAGGATTGGTTGACTTCAGAATTAAAATGTCCTGATAATTTACTCTCCCACACACCACGATCCTAGCTGAGGAATAAGAGTATTATCTAGACAAACCATCACTCGTTGAAAGGTCAAGCGTGTTCTGGTTCATAAATGTAGTGTAGGGCGAAAAACTCACTCTTATTTTCTCCTCCAACTTCAAAATCATCTGACATCTTTGTTTTATCTTTATTATATTTTTATTTTTTATAAATGGCGTTTGACTTAGTCTTTGCATGTTCACTTTGTAAACTCTAGGTCTGTTCTTCTGCGTGACCTTTCAACCTGATTACGTGATGTGTGACGCGTCACAGCTAGTGCAAGTCTTTAATTTGTGATTAAATTATATAAATGTTTCTTTTTTTATACAATGTCCGCTGGTTTGTCTAGATCAGACTCTTATTCCTCGGCTGGATCGTGTCGAGACTTTGAAGCTGCACTGAAACTGCTATTTGGACCTTCGACCCGTTGGACTCCATTGAAGTCACTATATGGAGAAACATCCCTCAAAAACCTTCATTTCTTTTCCACTGAAGAAAGAAAGACATGAACATCTCGGATGACGTGAGGAGAGTAAATTATCAGGACATTATAATTCTGAAGTGAACAAATACTTTAATATCAAGCAAACCTTTACCAGAAGACTTCTTTTAGAAGTGTATTTTACCTTCACTACTTGTTATTTAACTCTGGTGTTGTTTGCTCCTCTTACTGTTGATTTGAGGTCATTTTATGATGAAATATCTAATGCATTTGCTTTATTAAGGCGAGACACTACAGGTGAATAGGGTAAAATTTTTAAATAATAGATACCACCATGAAACTTCTTCAGTTGATTACTTACACAAGTATATAAAAAAATGTATTTTACGTTTTTGAAATTTGTATGTTTAATTATGCAAATTAGGCATTATCTCATTAAATATGCGCAATTTTGCATATATTTTCGGTAGATAGATCTGAACATATGATAAAGCCAGGTGCAAAATTCTTTTTTCATTTTGTTTACACACAAGATGAAAAAAAAGCTCAGAGATTTCAGGATATGCTTTCATTACCTAGGAAATCAAAATATACTGTCCATAGCCTTAAATAGATTTTCGCCATATTTTTTTTTGATTAAAATGTCACATAAATCAGGGCAGGAATGATTTATTAACAAATCCCTCTGAAAATATCTTCAGAATACTGCTAAGTGTATAACTGGAAAGTTTGGAGTACATAGGTGCTACATAGGCTGAGATGTTTGTACTGGAGAATGACAAAAAAACTCTTTTTGAGAAAAAGGCATTTAAAGATTTAAGTAGGGAATTGAATACATTTCTATTGGAAAAAATTGCTCAAAAACAGAATAAATGCTCAGGCCCTTAGTAATAATAATATATATAAAATTTCAAGCTCATGAAAACTGATAACTAATAACATGGCAGGCATATAAGGCCTACAACTGCAGTAACTCAATGAATTAACATTGGCAGAGTACACCACGTGATGCGTCTGAGCGAATCACGTTAGCAGAAACCAGCAGTAGCCAATGAGATTTCGTCATTAGCTTTAAATCACCCTTTGGACATTCACGATTGGTTACTGATAGAAAGGAAATGCACATATTTGGTTGTATTGGCCCTTTGCAGGTATTTTAATGGGTAAAAAGTACTGGGTGAGTAACAATCAGTCAGATTTAACCCTCATGAATATAAGCAACTAATTTCAGGGCAGAAATAACCTTTCAATAAATAAGTAGAGGCTTCAATCACTTTTTGGCAGCTGAAATACTCCAGTATAATGGTTGTATTGGCCATTTACAGGTGTTTTAATAGTTAAAAAGTAGCCTATTGGGTGAGTGATGTTTATTTGCACGTTATGTCTGTTTGATCCACATAAAAGCAACCGAATTTGTAAAGAGAATGGGCGATACATCTTTAACACGCTGCGTGCTCTCCCGCGTAGGCCATCAATTTTCGGCGGACCATCACTTTTCGGCACTTTTCGGCACGACACCGGTCATGACAGACTTCAGTAAACAGACATAGCGCGGTATGTTGCGTTGGGATGCTAACTTCTGGGTAAATTCGGGAGAAACTTACTGCCGCAAGTAAACAAAATGTAATAAAATAAACATCTTAATGTATATTTTCAACGTTTTCTTTATAGCAGCTTGAAAGAACACATATTTAAGGAGTAAACTAGCCCAAAATCTCAAAACTGATCATTGCATGAAAAATCGATGTTTTTGCCTGCCGTGTCTCTAGTGTTGTTTGCTCCTCTTACTGTTGATTGAGGTCATTTAATGATGAAATATCTAATGCATTTGCTTTATTAAAGCATAAAAAGAACTTTAATGCAAAATGCTACTCATTTGCTTCAGTAAATCCTGCTCGATTATTTCTAAAATGAGTGTATTTATATTCCAGTAGACCTCCGATACACTGAAGATAAGAGAGGAAAGCAGACTCATGCAGATCAAACTAAACCAGATGTAAGTTATTTCTTTATCATTATCATCTTTTTAAGTAAAACATTCATAACAGTTCTCCATCATTCCTTATAAAGCATCATAACCAGTCTGTTTTTAATGAATACAGTGAGACTTTAATGAATGATCTGATGGCCACAAGTATATTTTTGCATGCTTAGCATTTATATGTTCACACTATTACCATAATCACATCTTTAACAGCAGATTAACAACCCATTGTGTTTTAGGGAGTCGACACAGTGAGATCTTCAAGACACATCATGAACTTTGTCTTCATGAGATTGACAAACTAATGAACAACAGGACAGTATCGTTCAGGATTTAGTCTTTTCGTGAGAGTTGCTGTTTCCCGTTACAAACAAAGCAGTCATTTCTTTCACTTAAATGTGTTCAATAATAAGTCTTTTGTCTGAATGGTTTTGTTCGTGTTAATTGTTCCGGGATTCAGTTCTGGATTGTGTTCTCAGTAGTTTGTGCTTTTGTAGAGCTACTGTATATCAGGGCCCACATGTATAAAACCTCTCAGAAATGCTCTTAAGAATAGTCTTATGGTTTGATTTAAGCCCAGCGCACACTGTGATTTATTATAGTCCTTTACGACTGTTGCTTGTCAGACTGTAGGAACATGATCATCGCTGTAAGCCGTGTCACACTGTAAGATCTCAGTGGTCATAAGTGTCAGACTGTACGACAGTCAAGATGTGTTAAAAACAGACGCACACAAGAAAACTCGACGTTTTACATCATCAATCAATGACACGTTCGGTGTCAAGAAATCTCTAATGTTAACTTTGGTCACGGCTTTTCTTGAAAAACAAAGACAATTTGACGGTCGTCGTAGCAGAAGTCACTGCAGGACTGAGAGTCACATATTCTGACACTGAATTTCATCTGAGGTCAAATCTTATCGCAACGGTCATTAAACGGCTGTCGGGTAACACGTCAAACTAGCGGTCAAAGACTTCAGATATTAGCCTAGGATCAGAGGAATCTTTTGGGATTTGCAAAATGTGTCTCAGACGGCCAAATCGTGGCCAAAATCAGTAAAGTAAAAAGTTGTCTAGGAGTCTGAGACTTTTATCAAGAAGCTCAAAGCAGCTTTCAGTAATGTCTAGGACTGACTGTTAACAGCTGACTGAAGTGAGTGTTGTGAACTAAGAACAATGATCAAAGGTCTTACAATCATTTAAGACACTGAAACTTTAATATTTAAATTAATAATAAAAAAATTGCTGTGAAAAATGAACTGTTCTTTTTCCTTAAGTTCTTTAGTGTTTTGTTGTTCCTTCATATTTTAAAATATTTGTATATATTTTCCTCATAGTTTGATGGCTAAAGTGAACGTGCAAGGTCATTAAAAACAAAAACCATGTTTGTTCACTGCTATTGGTCAGTGTCTCAATAATGTGATTTCAGACTCTGCTAACTGTGGACTGAAGAGCTCAAGTCATCACTGATGCTTTCTTCCAGTCGACCAAACCTGTCGTCATTACTTTATAGAGTGGGAGAAGTTATTACATTTCTTAAGTCAGTTACAAAAAGAATACCTTACTATTAAGCCTGTATTGTTTTATCAATTCCTTGCCATCATATCATAATATACATAACTCCAATATATTATATATTTGATGGAAACTGCTGTTCTTGTTTCTCCTGTGAGGTTAGGAGACCTCTCCAGCGCTCTTAAATAATTAAGGAGCCGAGACCTAGGCTGCATCCCAATACCTCCCCTTACCCTAGATTTCTGCCCTAACCCTTGTTTTTGCGCGTTCTCGTGTAGGGGTAGGTTGTCCCAATACTCCAAAGACCAAGGGGGAGTGCTATTCTCCCCTCAAAATCAACCCTCAAAACATAGTGCGGTCCGATGCAGGCTTAAAACGAAGTGGAAGATGAAATTACCCAGGATACCTTGCGAACTCAGCGAGCCGGTCAAATTTTTCAACTAAGATGGCGGACACCGCTGGAAAGGAACAATCAAGGGGGTAATCCATCGACCGGAAGTTGAAGTCGGCCGGGTGCGGCCATCTTGTAGCAGAACTTCACTTGCGTTAGCATTTCCATTGACTCCCATTCATTTTGGCGTCACTTTGACAGCGAATAACTTTACATCTGAGGCATTTAAAGACTCCATTTGTCCATGATTTATTTCTAAAGAAACACGACAATGTATAAAAGGCTCCATTACCTTCTATGTTACGTTATGGCCCCGTAGAAACAGATTTAGTAAAAATAGGCTAACGATTGCGTAACCACTCGACTCTCTGTCGCGCTGTACAGAAATTACCGTATAGACAGAAGTAGAAAAACCCGCGCGCAATCGGGGGGACGTGGAGGCATAAAGTCAAGGGAGAAGCCCATAGAGAGTTGTAAAGCTGCTCCTGCTGCGAGCTCATGGACAGCTAATACTCACGATCTCCGGCGGCTCTGCAAGTTTCGGAAGGGAATGATTCAGATTCCTCTTGGCACAGCTACTAGAAGATTAACGTCTGTCAGACAGATTGCTCACGTCCTCAAGCTTAGTTTGAGTCGGTTTGAGTCTGCGCGTCAGGAACGTAAGTGCTCAAAAATCGCTAAAAATGGGCTTCAACTGTCTCGACTGAGTTCCAATGAGATGGCTCTGTCCATTTCTTTTACTGTCTATGGCCCAATCCCAAATGGCACACTTCATGTGCACTTTCGGTCTTGTGGACTTACAATGGCTGCCGTGTGCGCGTGTCCGTTAAGTCCGTGAGACCGCAGTGTGTCCCATTTGTCATTTTTAGATCTCAGAAGGGTGCTCGCGAGTGCCCACTCTGCGGTCGATTTGCGCCCTTGATGCGCACTTTTGCCAAGCCCGCGCTGATGCGGACTCCACAGCAGACTTCTTCCCGACATTCAAAGCGGCGTTACGTCGCGAAAGTGCGGACTCAGACTCAGAGGAAGACCGCGAGTGCTTAGGTGAGTGACCGCGGTTCCATTTGGGACAGGGCCTATGGGAACAATAGGCTAGTTGCACGTGGCCGCCATTTTGGATTTTTGATCAGCGAGTGTGCGGTTAGACACTTCCGGTTTCGCTTTACGCCCGGTGCAGGGAGCCGGAGAAAGCCGAAAATGATCTCTTATAGTTGTTTATAGAATCAATTATATAATTTAAAATACTACTAAGATATATTTTACTATCACATGAGCAAATAGCAATTAAATGCACGGATGCAAAGTCAGATTAATGAATGAAATACAACTGTTCATGCACGAACAGAAGATTGTCTTGGTCTCATGCTGCATACGCAATGAGAATTATGCCTTCTGTAAACATTGAGTTACAACTACGATTATATTTGATTATATCAGCAGACCTGATTTTGCGGGACACGGAGAGAACTTGCTATTATTATACTAGGTGAATAAATATAGATTTTATATTAGATGTCTTTTTGCAGTGATATGCTTTAAATTGCTAATGACGGCGCTGACAGGTGTTCTGACGATTCATGCTACCCATCGAGATTTGCTACTTACTGATTATGCGCATGTGCAGACTCAGTTTTTTTTTAACAAAAGGTAAATTTACCGTAATTTCCCTTTTAAAAATGCCAACTACTACCATATGAATATTTGTACGGTCAGTCAGCTGAACAAGTTTCAGTAACTAAGGAAAGGTATGCTTTAACAAGTCAAAGATGAATATTTGATGATAATTTTTACTTTTCATACGCTGTGAACCTCACTAATAATACAAAACTCATTTTAACAGCACGGGTCTAATCAGTCTAAATAATTAAGTGAAAATAATAATCCAATCGCTAAAAAACACATTTCCGAATAAGCACGTACATTCCATTAGGAAAGACTAGAGAGATTAAATGCGTTCTTACCGGATTCAGTGCATCTTGAATTTTTTATATTTTTTGTCTGATGGCAGCTTCGAGTAGGGGCTTCTCATTCATTATGTCTAGACACATCTCCTTTTTTAGGGTCACCTGTAACTGGTTTTTACCATGTTTTTTCTCCCATTCCTTATACGAACAAGACGGTTTTTCTTCTCGGGAGGCCAGATCCATTTTTCTGTTGCAGTTTTTTTTTTTTTTGTCTGTGTGTGTGGGTTTCTCAGTGTTTGTTTTCCCTCTCTGACTAGAACCAATAAATACGGCTGCGCTGCGCATGTTCAGTGTTTTATTATTAGCCTAACATTTTTTATTGTAGAATTGTCATTTAAAGGACGATGAAATAAAATGATGCAGACGAAATTAAAATGCGGGACACTGCTTATGACTTGCGGGACGTGGGACAAAGCTTCAAATTTCGGGACTGGTCACCACGGGGAATGCATGAAAAGCTGACTTCTTTGTTTTAACGTGTTTCATAACGAGACGCAACAGTGAAGTGCTGAGGCTGTTACCAAAGGCAAGTCGCCTCCCTTGAATTTTAAAAACACTCATGTGCATCAAAAGCATCTGTCATCAGAGGGTGACAAAAACACCCGGGTCTGTTGTCGGCATTACTTTATTTGGTAACATTATTATTGCTCTAACTGTTTGTATTTTAGTATGTCATACTAAATAATGCATATAATTTTCAGCGTATTTCACCTGTGCGTTTCTATGCGTTCTATTAGGCTACTGCATTTATTTTGTGCAAGTGAGATGAGTACCTATAAAGATCATCTTAAATCATAAATATTTCATAAATCATTATCTGTTTTTTTTATAAGCAGCACATACAGTATTTCCTGTAAAATATACACAAACTTATAGCTAGGCCTATATTAAATTGTTTGTGTTAACTAACGTTACAGTTAAAAAAGTAAATTACTCGCAATTATTACGATTTTTTTTTCGCCGTCGTTTTTATCTATAAAGATAATTGATGCAAAGAAAGCATGTAAGGAAAATATGTGTTGATAATATTGATCGAGCAACTGATGTTAGTAAGTGAAAATATATGAAAATAGAAATGAGAAAATAGTAGGCCTATTTATGGAGATAAGGCAGGGCAAACTGTTCAGGCGGTATTGTATGCAAACAAATATAACCGTAGTTGTAACTCAATGTTTACAGAAGGCATAATTCTCATTGCGTATGCAGCATGAGACCAAGACAATCTTCTGTTCGTGCATGAACAGTTGTATTTCATTCATTAATCTGACTTTGCATCCGTGCATTTAATTGCCATTTGCTCATGTGATAGTAATATATATCTTAGTAGTATTTTAAATGATATAATTGATTCTATAAACAACTATATATCATTTTCGGCTTTCTCCGGCTCCCTGCACCGGGCGTAAAGCGAAACCGGAGGTGTCCAACCGCACACTCGCTGATCAAAAATCCAAAATGGCGGCCACGTGCAACTAGCCTATTAAATTTTAAGTATATTTTCACAAATACGCATGTTAAAATGTCGAAATATGTTGGAATATGTTAGTTTGATGCACATCCAATGGACTGTTGAGTTTTCAACACTAATGTTAGAAAATATTTCACGAAGCTATCTGACGATGTTCATGATATCTGCCGAGTGCTTCAAAAGCAAATCAAATATACATTTGATCTGGGTAAGTTAGTTAATCTAATTTTATTTTCGACTTTGGCTTCCAAGGATTATAAAAAGAAGATATGTGAGGTAAAATTATTAAAAACTAGCCGCGTTCGTCTAGCGCATCATCTTCCCTTCACAGCGCGGCTGTCATTTCTCTCTAAACCCAAACCTAACGTCAGAATCAGCACTGAGCACAATCGGTGATTGTTGTAAAGTGCAGTGTCTGCGGTTTCTAAATTGCGGGACGTTGCAGTAAAAACAGCTACTAAAAGCACAATGATCCGCGCAAGAGACGTTGCCCCGGTTCCCATGGCGGCGCGGCGCGTTCGGAAATGGATGGCAACTAACGTTAGACAAGCAAACTTTGGGTTTTGTGTGCGCTTCTAAACGATCAGATACAAACAAATATATGGCAAAATGACCGGAAATGCGTCTTCTATATGTGGCATTGAGCTCTGGTTAAACGGGGTGGGGGGAGGAACTGCATATATTTAAGGGGGACAAGCACGGACTAATTTAAGTGAGGCACCAAACTCATGCGGGGAAGACGCCACACAAACACGGCGCTGAGAAAGAATTGGGTGAGTAGTATAGTAATTGTGGGGGGTTTCGTGTGATAAAGGGGATAGTGTGCATGGGATTTAAGTGTATGTGAAAAGGAGGTTTGAGAGGGATGTGCAGGTAGCTGGCTTGAGACCAGTGGAGTTGTCGATAAGAACAGTCTTGTCCAGTCACTTGATTACACAATGTCTTTCTTTATTAGGTATGTTTGTATATGTGTGTGTGTGTGTGTGTGTGGTTTCTAAAAGGGAAATGATATGAGATACAATTAGCTACATAATGCCACAATACAAGGCCACAATCCATTTGAATGACAATCAAACATTTGTACATTTAAACAGACAGAAAGGAACAGTCTCATAATTAAAGTAACATACGATCAAAAGAGAAACGTATGGAACTTACATAGTTCAATAACGCACACAGGGCAGGAGACAAGGCATTTCCAGCAGCAACATACAAGGATTCCTCCATGTGGCAGGAACAAAGAGAAAGGGCTGTGCACAGGTGCTGTCTAATAAAGTCTGTGGCTGATTGGAGCTAATTAGATGAAGGTGTGGGGAACTGCATGGGGAACTGAGTGGCAAAGAAAAAATGGGCGTGGCAACTGCAGGACAGACAGGAAACTTCCAAACAGCCGCCCCCAAATTTGTCTTGCAAATTTGCTTGAGTGGAAGGTCATGGGGGTTCAGGTAGGGCAGGGAGTGGGATGAGGCGGGCAACAGGTCTCGTGTAGTGTTTGTCCCCAACCTGGACATCTGCAACCCTACAATGGCCGTCCTTACCGGGATGAAGGGAAATCACTTTACCTACTGGCCAGAGGGACCGAGGGAGCTGAGGGTCAAGAATGAGAACAACAGTGTTTAGTTGGAGGTTAGGATTATCAGTGCGCCACTTCTGTCTAGACTGGAGAGAAGGAAGATAATTTTTGATGAAGTGGGCCCAAAAATGATCAGAAAGAATCTGACTATGACGCCACTGACGGCGGCTGCGCAGCTCAGAGTCAGGATACGTTACCAAAGGGAGGGAAGAGTCATGCCGCCCCATGAGCAACAGGTTAGGAGTCACCGGATCAGGATCTGCAATGTCAGAAGAGACATAACCTAGGGGCTTTGAATTGAGGATACGTTCAATTTCAATCATCACTGTGCGTAGCACCTCTTCAGTGACAGCTTGGGCACCTAGAGTGGTCTGCAGGGCAATCTTGATGGAACGTATTTCACGCTCCCACGTCCCGCCGAAGTGGGGTGCGTGTGGGGGGTTGAACTTGAAGGAGATCCTCTGTTTGGCCAGGATTTCCTGGAGGTCAGGGGTCAGGGATTGGTAGACTTTAAGACAACGGGGCAGTACTATTGAGGAGAGATTAGGGAGTTCTCCTTCCCAGGAAAGCCAGGCTTCTTGGATGTTGTGGGGAAGGTTTGGGTCATCCCATTCTCTTGCTTTTGCCCACAGGTGCTGGACAATGATCTTGGCTCTTGTTGTGTAGGGGAGGATGTAGCCAAGAGGATCGTACTGGCTCGGAAGAACTCTGTAGATGTGACGCATGGTTGGAGTAGTAGCTTCAATGGCTCTGTGCCTGTATTTCAAGGTGTCCGTATGGCAATTCCAGTGGAGGCCTAGAGTAGATTCCATGGGATCAAGGGAAGGATGGTGTGACAGCCAGAGCTCTGCCTGGTCTGACCTAGCATCGGAAGGGAGATCACAGATGACCTTGGGGTCATTACTGGCCCATTGTCTAATCTCAAAGCCACCAGAGGAGAGGGTTGCACGCATGCAGTGAAGGAGGTCCTTAGCTTCCTCTTGTGTGGGGAGACTTTGAAGGCAGTTATCCACATAGAAACAATGCTGTATGGAATAGGTAATGCGCTCATCTGCCTGTGCATCCTTGGCAATCCTCTGGAGGGCGTAAATGGCACAGCATGGGCTGGCGGTGGTGCCAAATGGGATGACTTGCCATTCATATACAGTTGGAGAGGATCTACTGTCTAGGTTACGCCAGAGGAAGCGCAAAAGGGGTTTATCTCGGGGTAACAGGCGCACCTGGTGGAACATGGACTTAACATCTCCGCTGATGGCAATCCTATGCTGCCTGAAACGGAGGAGAACTCCAAGGAGGGAAGGCCCAAGGGTTGGACCAGGGAGCAATTGTGAATTCAGGCATTGATTCTCATGGGAGAAAGAACAATCAAATACAATGCGGTCCTTTCCATTATTACGCACAATGTGATGAGGTATGTACCAAGACTCAGGAGTATCTTCTACTTCAGATAAGGTTAACTTCTTGACATACCCCGCATCAACCAACTTCTGGATCTCTCTGGTATAGGTCTCCGCCTGTGAGGGGTTTTGGAGCAGTCGCCTCTCACAGCTGCGAAGACGGGACATAACTGCTTCCTTAGGGGCTTTTAGAGGGGGCCAGGGATCTGCTCGGAGGAGAGGTGTGGCATACAGTAGGACGTCATCAACAGGAATTCGGATGGTTTGAGTCTCCAGCTGGTGAATTGCATCTTGGTCCTGTTTAGAGCGGACAACCAATTTTGTGTTCCTAGGAGGCACTGTGTCCAGCTGCCACAGTTTTTGCACATTGTGGTGGATGTCATCAGGTGGGCATTTAAAGGAGATATAGTGACACTTGGTGGAGGGAGAGCTAACAAGATCTCTAGCAGGGCCCTGTAACGTCCAGCCGAGACGGGTTTTGATTGCTACAGGGGCTCCGGGGGGGCCTAACTTTACAGGCAGTGTTGGAGTGATAAGGTGGGTATGATCAGCTCCTATGAGTAGAAGGGGGCTTACGTTATCATGCTGCTTCAAGGGAATCTGCCGGAGATGAATGTAGCGCCGCTGGAGGGATTTCACAGGATGAGAATGTTCGGATAAGGAAAGCTGATCAGCAGTGAAGGCATGCCTGATGGCATAGGATTTCGCTGGATGGGCCTTTGGAATAATGGTGAAGGACACGGCGGCACCATTTAGAGTCTGGACATCCTGTCTCACAGTCCTCAGCTTCAGGCTCTCAGACTCTCCTACCAACTGGAGCTTCTGGGCGGCAGGATGCAGCAGGATCGTACGTTCTGACCCATCATCCAATATGGCATACGTGTCTAAGGACTTGTTTCCATTACGTAGGGTCACTTCAACTACCTTCAGCAGCACTTTATTGCAATCGCTAGGATGGTCTAGGTAGAAGTTCTGCACTTGCCTCTGGTTGATGTTGCATAGGACCTGCAGATGTTTCCCATTGCATTGGTTGCAGCGTCCCTTCAGATCACACTGGTCTGCAAAGTGGTCTCGTGCACATCGCCAGCAGCGTTTCTGTCCTTTGATCCAACTAGTTCTCTGATCTTCAGTGAGCTGGAGGAAGTCATCACATTTACTGACATGATGTTCAGGGGAGTTACAGTAAGCACACACTGGACAGCGTGTGGATGTGATGTTGGGGGGAAACTGACTGGCTCTAGGAGGAGCTATCTGGACTTTAGGGGAGGTCATTTGGGAAGTCTTGCTACCATGAAGTATAGCTGTAGCTCTGAATGGGTGAGAGGGTGGTGGCCTTGGTCGGACAGGCTGAAGGGTTCTCTCCCTTCTAGGCTGGCAGCGGGTTTCCTGTTGCAACCAGGAGGAGAAATCTAGGAGGTTATAGGAAAGGGGACCTGGTTTGGTCAAACTCATGCTTCTCTTAAACTGACAAAAGTGCTCACTGGGTAGTTTTTCTAGTAGCCGCTCGACATGTGAGCCACAGGTAAGCTCGGAGAGACCTTCACGGCCCATGGACTGGAGGAGACCCACTAAGGCTTGTACTCTAAGGGAAAACTGATCTAGGCCTCTCCCATCCCCTATCCGGATAGCAGGCATCTCCATTATATCCCGGAGCTCTCTCAGAGCAAGCTGTCTGGGTTGGCCATAACGCTCATCTAGGGCCCGAATAGCTTGAGTGTAGGGATCTTGGGCATAAACATAAGCTAAGGCAAGCCGCTTCGCCTGATCTACCTTTAAGTGATCCAGTAAGATATGATATTTATACTGCTCCGACTCTCTTGGGTCCAACAGGTTGGATAGGGCCATCTTTAACATTATATACTGGCTTTCATCCTCTCTAGTAAGATCAGGGAATGAGGGACCTTCTACCTTGCTATATGACTGCAGTCTGCCTGAAGGGGGAGCTAAATGGCTTGGTGGGGCTGCAGAAATAAGCTGGTGAGGCTGCACATTGCTGAGCTGGTATGCTGGCTGGGCAGAGTGGGCCATAGCTCTAGGCGAAATTTGAGGTGACAACATGTAGCCTGGGAGCAAGGGGTTACGTGAGACTGGGACTTGACGGGTGGCAAGGAACTGACTATGATCAGAAGGATTCGTGTGCTGCCAGGGCTGAGCTAAGGGCTGAATGGCAGGGGCACAGCTTACAGGAGGTTGATAAAGAAGCTGCTGCCGAGGTGGGGAAGAAAAGGGCTTATAGTCACTTGTGGTAGCCTGGAGTGGCATTGCAGCATACTGGGCTTGTGATGCTACTAACTGAGGGCCAAGGTTTTCAAGGGATGGTCCTGAACGAGACTGTGAGAATTGGCCTTCACCAAGCATACAGCGCTGGATTAGTCTACCTTGGTTTCTTACTTCTTCTAGTAACTGCTGTAAGAGCTCAGTTTGAGGGTCAGGAAATGGGGCTACATGAGGGTCACGTGGGTACTCAGGGGCTAGGGCTCTCCCAGAAGAGACAGGTGAGGGAGGCTCTGTTGCTGGCTCTTCCTCTTCCTCGCTGGGTAGTTGATGTGCCTCTTCCTCCTCACTGGGTAGTTGAGGTGGCTCTTCCTCCTCCTCAGACTCATGCTGTGGTTGATACTGAGGTCCAACACCAAAAATGTCTGCAGAGTGAAGCGGTGGTGGCTCTGGTGCTTCAGCAGGATGTCGTGGCTGCTGACCATATTCCATGACGTAATCATCATAGCGTACAGGACGCTGGGCTTGGCGGTGAGGACGCTGAAGTAACGAAGGCAAGGAGTGACTGGACATATCCACCGATCATCAATGGGCTCCGGCTCGAAGGACCATGAAAAGGAGGTTTGAGAGGGATGTGCAGGTAGCTGGCTTGAGACCAGTGGAGTTGTCGATAAGAACAGTCTTGTCCAGTCACTTGATTACACAATGTCTTTCTTTATTAGGTATGTTTGTATATGTGTGTGTGTGTGTGTGTGTGGTTTCTAAAAGGGAAATGATATGAGATACAATTAGCTACATAATGCCACAATACAAGGCCACAATCCATTTGAATGACAATCAAACATTTGTACATTTAAACAGACAGAAAGGAACAGTCTCATAATTAAAGTAACATACGATCAAAAGAGAAACGTATGGAACTTACATAGTTCAATAACGCACACAGGGCAGGAGACAAGGCATTTCCAGCAGCAACATACAAGGATTCCTCCATGTGGCAGGAACAAAGAGAAAGGGCTGTGCACAGGTGCTGTCTAATAAAGTCTGTGGCTGATTGGAGCTAATTAGATGAAGGTGTGGGGAACTGCATGGGGAACTGAGTGGCAAAGAAAAAATGGGCGTGGCAACTGCAGGACAGACAGGAAACTTCCAAACAGTATGTGTTTGTAGACCGCAAGCGCTCCCGAGAACCCCGGTAACCAGAGCGGCCTGAGTGTCAAATTGATGGTTTAAAGGTATGAAATGTTTGTTTACTTAAATGTGTATATTATTTCTGTATTATGATTATTTGATTTAAGTGATGTATGTGAATTGATTTATTTTTGGTGTTTGTAACAGATTGCCTCGGTTTTGATTTAATTTGTCCTGTTTTGTTGATTGATTTGGTTATTTATAGTTGATTTATTTTGTTTTGTTTTCTTTCTCTAATTGTTTGGTTTTCTTTCTTTGAATCATTGGTTATGTCCCATGCTGTCCCGGAGTGAGGGTGAATGTTTAAAAACCGATTTTAAAGAATGTGTCAATAAAATGAGTATTTATTAAGATATTTTAGTACCTTGTAATCAGTGTAAGCACCCACACAACATATATTCCACATGTCTTCTCTGTTGATTCATCAGACATAGATAAACGAAAACAGGCAACACAACAACTGGAACTGGCAAATTTATGAATGAAAATAGTAGTAGAAGTAGTAGACACTTTGACGCTGCGCGTGACGTATTGAGGATTGCCGCGCTAATTTGCATATAGTGGTGTCCCATTTCATAGGGAAAGATCTTCAACTCCACTTCCCTCGTTGAGGAGACTTTACTTTCGAGGGCACTCAAAACCAAGTGGAAGTTTTAAGGGGGGAGAAATGGGACAGGGCCCTAGTCTTGACACTTGGGAACCTTTATGAATCACACTTAGTCTTTAAGTTTAGGAATAAGAGTAAAATGATATCATTCTAGTCATTTAGCACTTTGGGTTTTAGAAAAGGTATTATACTTTGGGTATTATAAATAAAATGTATTATTATTACTAGAATTTTACTCTGAGCGGCTTAACACATACGGCCCTGATTTTTAGACCGATATAATCTGCTTTACTTTGAGTGTAGTATTAATACAAGTACTGTCCTTTGGGGAAAACCTCATTTAACATCATAAAATTTGCATTACATGTTTACAGAAAAACATATTACATTTGACCGTTTTTTAATTTAATTTATTTATTTTTTGTGAGCAATGGTGCCAACTGTCACTCTGCGCCATCTGGTGGAGATTTCACACATTATCACCATTATTTTTGATTATGTATTATGTATTTTAAGAAAAAAGAAAACAGAAGAAAAATATAAATAATGCTGTAATTTTTCTATATATATAAAAAAAATGTTTTGAGTTCAATTCAAAAGCAGAAGTTATTTTCTGTAAAATTAGGATTTGTACCTTGTTTCTGAAAATGCTTGTGTTCCCGAGCGAACCTTTCTCTGATTATTTACAGTTTAACAGAAGTTGCTCCCATTAATCACACAAAGCATCATGGGAAGAAGGTGGGTAGTTTATGAACAGCACACCGGCAGTGTTAAAGACGAAACACCGGTCAGACAAACAACGCTGTGAGCTTCTTGGAAGAGAATATGGTTCTTTATTTGTGAATTCATCATTCATTATTATATTTACATTGTGAAACTGCAACATTTCCTACAGATTAAACATTTACAAATGCAGAATAAAAGGTTGAGTGTAACACTTATTTCTTTACACTTAAGTCTCTCTCAAAAAGAGGTTAAAAGGTGCAAAGTTGGTGTGTTGGGCTCCATACCTGGAATTGCTGAGTGTTAGTTATACATTTTATACATTGTATTATTGATATTGTACCCGGCAGTCAGCGCTAGCAGCTGGGTGCATTATGGGTAATTGTTTCTTGGGAGTTGATTTATGTGTTATTACAGCAAGATCGTTGAGTTTTTGTGATAGTAAAGTTATGTGTGTTTATGTTCAAGTTAGGTCAGGTGTTCTTGGTTCATTTACTGCCTTATGTAAAAATGTGTCTCTCACCGTCATGGAGAGAGATGTGTAAAAATGAGGCACTTGGTGATAAGGCATAGCATAGTTAATTGTTTCTTTGATTAGAATTAAAAATGTAAGAAGACAACAGTAGTACTAATGATACAATCCTTTATGCAACAGGTTCCTTCCCTGATGCTGTTCAAGATACCTTGAAGGACAGCTTTTTCCAACTACAGCACTACAAAAACAAAAACCTTGTGGTTTTCAGGATACTATGTCTCCTCCAGCCCTTAAAATCACCACTTGTAAGGGGGCTATTCTAGAACAAGTCACTGCATATATAAACTTGTGCGTCTGGTTGGAAACTTCACTTTCTTTGTCCATCCACATATCAAAGCTGCAATCTAAGGTTAAGGCCAAGCTTGGTTTCCTTTAACCGCTGTTTCTTCACCACTTCTGCCAAACTTGCTCTTATTCAAATGACCATTCTACCCATGTTAGACTATGGAGACAGACACTACAGGGTTGCTTGCAAGTCCTCTCTATCAACTCTTGACACTCTTTACCATTCCGCTGTCAGGTTTGCCATAAATGCTCCTTTCAATACACACCACTGCGCTTTATATTCATCTGTCAACTCACCCTCCCTTCACAATCACCGCAAAATTCACCGGTTCACTTTCATTTATAAGACGTTCTCGGCCACTCACCTCTTAACTTACCCACTAAACACAATGATGTCCAAAAGACGTCTTTTCAACGTCTTTGTCACAAAAGTCGGACGTTGAAAAGACGTCCACTGAGGAGCCAGAATGAAAGTTTTTATGACGTCTTTTTTTGACGTGTTCTGCACGTCCGATATAGACTTTCATGGACCCTCTTCGTACAAGGTTAAAAACTTGTTCAAATGTGGACATATTTTTTTACATAATTTATGGTCTCATTTAGACATAATTACTTTGACTATTGCTGTCAGATGATATTAGTGAGAATTAGCAGAGGTTTAGATGTTGATATTTGTTTCATTTGAAGTGTCACCATTGTGGTGATCAGCGTTTGCTATAGTTGGGCTCTTGGTCCCCTTTATTTTCACTTTAGCTTTTCTTTGGCTGCTGTAACTGTATGTTTGTAAAACACACTGTTATTTGCAACTGATGTTGCAAAGAAAGCCAAGAATAAGTAAGACCAGTGTTATCAGCTTCATGTTGATGATGATGAAACCATCACAAAACAAGCATCTAATGTTGTCAGATGCTTTGGCATTTCTAGCCGCCTACCTTGTAGAACTGCAATATTGGCACCAATAGCATTTATAATAACACTTATTTAGAGGTGGATAAAAATTATGTGCATACGATGTTTAGAGCAAACATATCATGTTGTAACACACAGACATCAAGATTTTGCATATGATTCACAACAATGGTGACAATAAAAAAAATCATCATGCTGCAATGCATGATGGGTAGCTTTCATAGTTCAAAACTCATCATTGATTCCCAAGCTTTTTTGTTTTGATTGTCACCGTTGTTGTGATTCATAGCCAAAATCTTGACGTCTGTGTGTGACTACATGATGCATTTGCTCAAAACATGTGCACATGCTTTTTATACTTTAAAAATATTTTTTATTCTATTGGCACCAATATTGCAGTTCCACAAGGTTGGTGGTTGAGAATGCCAAATATAAACACAATTTCAAACTCAAAATTTGATGCTTGTTTTGTGATGATTATGTCATTATCAACATTGAGCTGATAACACCTGATCTTACTTTTTCTTGGGTTTCTCTGCCACAAAATTTGTGTCATACAAACACACAGTTACAGCAGTCAAAGAAAAGCTAAAGTAAAAATAAAGGGGACCAAGAGCCCAACTAAAGCAAACACTGATCACCACAATGGTGACACTTTAAATGAAACAAATATCAACATCTAAACCTCTGCAAATTCTCACTAATATTATCTGACAGCAATAGTCAAAGTAATTATGTCTAAATGAGACCATAAATGATGTAAAAAATATGTCCACAATGGCCACATTTGAACTAGTTTTTAACCTTGTACGAAGAGGGCCCATGAAAGTCTATATCGGACGTGCAGAACACGTCAAAAAGAGACGTCATAAAAACTTTCATTCTGGCTCTTCAGTGGACGTCTTTTCAACGTCCAACTTTTGTGACAAAGACGTTGAAAAGACGTCTTTTGGACATCATTGTGTTTAGTGGGTAGGTCACATAACACCCGGTCCTCACTTCGTCTTCAATGATGTATTCCCAAAACTAACTCTGCATTTGGTCTTGCTTCTTTTCAATCTGCTGCCGCTCGCGACTGGAACGCTCTGCAAAATATTCTCAAACTAGATACACTAATTTCAATTTCTTCTTTTAAAACTATTATATCATCCTTGTTCACGGACACATGCAGTTGCTTCTCCACAAAATCATTTTGTGTTTTAAATTGTATTTAATGTAATTGTTAACCTGTATGTATTTCTAATGTACTGTATTTATTTTAGCCCCATTTCCTTTCCTTAAGTGGTTATTCCACTTGTCAGGCCGCCATTGTAAATAAGAACTTGTTCTTTATGACTTGCCTGTAAAAAAAAAAGAACAAAAAAAAAAAGCCCAGTGATGAGAGGGTGGACAGTTATCTGATGGTTCACAGTGTCAAAGTCAGCAGAGAGATCCAGGAGAATGAGAACTGATGATTCGATCCACAGGGTTTCTGTGACCGACAGTATAATGCAGTA
Source organism: Rhinichthys osculus (assembly GCA_029959095.1). Lineage (NCBI taxonomy): Eukaryota > Metazoa > Chordata > Actinopteri > Cypriniformes > Leuciscidae > Rhinichthys > Rhinichthys osculus. The sequence goes on from JARWKJ010000002.1 coordinate 54,796,251, forward strand.
TCGGCTGAATGCCCTTTCTTGAAGCCAGATTGGTTGACATCTAGATCTCAGTGAGTTCAGTGATTTAGGTCAAATAACGATTATATTAAAACACAACCAACACCATCAGATCACCTTGTCTATTTGTTCATCCGGCTGTTATGACCAAACTAAAAGTTAATGATTCTTAAAGGTCAAGAGCCCAACTAAAACAAACACTGATCACCAAAAAATTCCAGTTTTTCTCCTTCAGTGATTCTGCTAGTTAACATAATGCTCAATCATCACTCAATTATTCACTTAATCATCTCATTAACTTTAGCACTGCTTCAGTGTTCATTTAACACTCTGCTCAGAGTTGCTATAATTCACACTTTTCAGTGTTAATTTAACACTGGGGATTTTGCTGTTGTTGTGTTTTGACGGGTAAAAGTTGGAAACTTGGAAAAACATTTTTTTTTTGTCTACTAATAAGTCAGTTATCTACTCACAGCATCATTTACAAGGACAACATCTAACAACATTTAACAACATCATCATATGAAATGAAATAGCTTTATATAGATGGAATTATTTTGACATGTATGAAATAATAAATCATGCATTGTGTGATTAATTTATGAGAGATTATTTGATGGTTCGCTGGAGATCTCAGCCGAGTGACGCTGAGAAACAGTAATATTAAAAGTGCATCAGAAACATTGAGACAAGCTCCAAACAATGATCATATCAAACATGACTGAATGGTGGAGTGTCTACATCATTATTTCTGGCTCACTTCCTCGTCCTGATCCCTGACCTTAGTAATGTGTTCATGTTTTCATAAAGCTTTAACAGTCATGCATGATTACATGTGTTTTGATCTTCTCAGTGACAGTCAGTCTTTTGAGTGTATTTTCACACACAGTGTGGAAACATTCCTGTGTTTGTTTACATGCTCTTTAAGATAGATTCGGCTGATCTGACATTTCAAGTTTATCCCTTTGCTCAAAGACACTTTTCATGAGAAGTGAGCATTAACAATTAACAATTAGCCTACAATGCCATTTTTCTTTCTTTAACAGCCGTCCATTGAATCATGTTTGAATCTGTTTGTATATCTGTATGATCTCTGTTACTGCATTCAAGTCTTTAAATTACAGTTTCATTGGCTGAGAATCAAACCCATAACGACTTCAGCATTGCTATATGATCTATGTTATGTTAAGTCAATATAATATAATATTTCTGTAAATTCTGTATCTGATCTAATCCAGCAGGTGGCGTGTGATTTATGTGAAAACTCCCTGCATCGTGTGTGTGTGTGTGTGTGTGTGTGTGTGTGTGTGTGTGTGTGTGTGTGTGTGTGTGTGTGTGTGTGTGTCACGCATGCGCACTGCTGCCCTCTCGGGTTGTGCGTTCCTCTACCACAACCTGAAAGGAAATGTATATTTTCAGAGTCAGACAGGCTCGTGCAGACGGAGTGTGTTTGTGTTTGTAGATTGTTTTGTTTTCAGACGTGTTGTGGTGAAGTGTTTCATTAGAAGTATTTTATGAATTCATCTGTCGGATTTACAGCTCAAGTTTTCGGATCTGTATGTTTATTTACTTCGGTTTGATCTAATCACCGTTAACCCGGAGCAATCGACACTTCTATAAAAAAAGTTTTTGCAGATGTGTGAAGGGACCGGATCTGGAATGTAAATCCGAGACCGGTGAACAGAGACATGATTCCTATTTTGATCGGTGTCTATTCCTGTGTGAAGAGCGCGTCCCCGCGTCAATGATGCTTTACCCGGAGAGACTGAAGTAAAGAAGTGTGTTTCCCGGTCATGTGTTCAGTAAAAGCTCTCCAGGACTGGTGTCGAGATGTTTGTGAAGGTTATTCGGATGTTCAGATCACAGATATGAGCTCCTCATTCACAGATGGACTGGCTTTCTGTGCGATCATCCATAAGCACAGACCCGAGATACTGTAAGAAGCATGAGTTTAATATGATCTACTGTAAGAAGCATGAGTTTAATATGATCTACTGTAAGAATAAACACTGATTCATTGAGTCATGACTTTTTAATATGATCATCTGTAGACTAGGCAATAAATTAGCCAGTCAATGAAGATATTGGACAAAACTAGTTCAATATAGTTCAATAAACACATGTAACGTTAGCTATTAAATTACAAGTATCATGGTGTTCTACTGTAGTAGTTCAGTGCCATGGCATAATCTGATTATAATAATATAAGGGCTTTTATGAATATGTGAAAAGTATGTTTATGGTATTCTATGGTAACTTGAAAAAAATAATAATAAAATTGCTCTAAACAAAAAACTCCCAGTTTGAAAACTCTTGCTCTAGATTATTTAAATGCATATATTAACAGTGTTTTTTAGAAACATCTTGTGTGTGTTTCTTCTCATATCCACGTGTGTATCTATCTGATTTATCTTCATCTCTCGGTTTGTTTCTCTCTGCAGAGATTTCCACTCTCTGTCCAAACACAACGTCTACGAGAACATGCGTCTGGTGAGTTTCTGTTGAGATCAGCTGGACTTTAGTTTCTGTAGCTGAAGATGTTGAAGCTTCACATGTGAGATGATGGAGGAATAAGCTCAAAGAAAGACTCTGAAGAACTTTATCCGAATTGACAATAAACTCAGATATCAGGTTTTTGCTCCCTGAGGAAGAAACTCCCTGTGATCATCTTACCTGATCATTGTACCTGTGATTATTGCACCTGTGGTGAATGTTGAGTAGTTTGTCCATCTCATGTCCTTTATTTCTCTTCATCATCAGGCGTTTGTGGTTGCGGAGCGAGAGCTGGGAATTCCTGCTCTGCTGGATCCGGATGAGCTGATGTGTGTGGAAGAGCCGGATCTTCTGTCCATCATCACTTACGTCTCACAGCTCTACTGTGTCTTCAATGGAAAACCCCTTGGTACGGATCATGAGAAACTGTAAACTAATGAAGATCTCACATGTTCATCATGATTCAGTAGAGCTGAAATTTGTGATTTTAATTGATTGATAATCTCTGGATTTGATCAGACAGTCAGAAGATTCCTGTGAATGCTGAACTTAGCAGCACCAGAAGACAAGAACAGACTCACACTCAGGTATCTGTCTATCTGTCCGCCTGTCTGTCTGTCTCTCTCTCTGTCTGTCTGTCTGTCTCTCTCTCTGTCTGTCTTATCTGCCTGTCTCTCTCTCTGTCTGTCTATCAATCTATATGTATGTCTGTCTGTCTGTCTCTCTGTCTATATGTCTTTCTGCTGTCTGACTGTCCATCTGTCTATCTGTATGTATGTCTGTCTATCTGTTTGTTTGTCTGTCTCTGTCTGTCTCTGTCTGTCTGTCTGTCTGTCTGTCTCTCTGTCTATCTATCTGTCTGTCTGTATGTCTGTCTTTCTGTTTGTCTGTCTTTCTGTTTGTCTGTCTGTCTGTCTGTCCGTCTGTCTGTCTATCTATCTGTCTGTCTGTCCGTCTATATATCTATCTGTCTGTCTGTCTCTATGTTTGTCTGTCTGTCTGTCTGTCTGTCTCTCTGTCTGTTTGTCTGTCTGTCCTTTTGTCCGTCTGTCTGTCCGACTGTCTCTCTGTGTGTCCGTCTGTCTGTCTGTCTGTCTGTCCCTTGTTCTGTCTGTCTGTCATTCATCTCTCTGCTCTCTTCTCTCAGTTCTCATCAGATGTGATCAGATATTCAGATAAAAGTGTCTGTAGTGTCTGTCACACACGTGTTCATCTCATTCAGAGGGTTTTGGTGAAGGGACACTTGAATCACCGCTCCTGCTTCAGGTAAAACACACACACACACACACACACACACACACACACACGCAGACAGACACTCTCACACTCACACACACACACTGATAGTCCTGATCATCTCATGGTGTGTTTCAGATGCAGTCGCTGCCGTCGCTCTCTGCTGCCGATGTCTTTCACAGAAGACAGTGAGACAGGTTTACTGCAGTGCAGTTATCACTGCAAACCTGTTCCTGAACACGACCGGCCCGCAGAGAGAGATAGAAGTGAGATGAACAGAGACAGAAGTGAGACAGACGGAGATAGAAGTGAGACGGACAGAGACAGAAGTGAGACAGACGGAGACAGAAGTGAGACAGACGGAGACAGAAGTGAAACAGATGGAGACAGAAGTGAGACAGACGGAGACAGAAGTGAGATAGACGGAGACAGAAGTGAGACGGACAGAAAAAGAAGTGAAACAGACGGAGACAGAAGTGAAACAGACGGAGACAGAAGTGAGACAGACGGAGACAGAAGTGAAACAGATGGAGACAGAAGTGAGACAGACGGAGACAGAAGTGAGACGGACAGAAAAAGAAGTGAAACAGACGGAGACAGAAGTGAGACAGACGGAGACAGAAGTGAGACGGACAGAAAAAGAAGTGAAACAGATGGAGACAGAAGTGAAATAGACGGAGACAGAAGTGAGACGGACAGAGACGTGATGAGTGAAAGACCTCTCTCCAACTCATCAGAGATTGACATACAAGAACCTCCCAAACCTGCTCCTAGAAAGAGGGCGGAGCCTCAGCAACCTGCTTGCCCCGCCCTCAGATCACTGGACCATCACCCTGACAATGGTTAGAATCTTCACTCCCGTGTTCCTATATAAAGTTACTATTGTTAACATAATAAACAACAGTTCCAGCTCTACATTCTGTTTGGATGAGCCATAGCAACTTACCGTAAAACTTCAAATAATAGCCGAGTCCCAAATAGACGCCTGTCTCTTTTACACGCCTGATGTGTCTACAGGTTTGGATAAATAAAGGCCGGTCTCAAATAGAGGCCTGGTCTGTTTTTTTTAGTTTCGAGTTGTATGTAATCTTCTAAAACCCGTCAGATCGTCTGTTTAAGCCAGTTCTATGGTGCAGATTGCGCACGCAAGAGAGCCCTGTGTATCTGGGCGGGAGCTGTTAGCGCAAGCAAGGCAGGCAGAGTTAGCGGAGGCCGGAGAGAGAGAAGTGGAGGAGAGCGACGAGGAGGAGGAATTCGCCAATGAACTTGTAGTTGAGGATCGCGGTGATAATGATAGTGATGAATATGGTCATTTTCTATCACATGATTGCAGTTGTTTTACAAGGTAGCCTTAATTCTTTCTTGTTGATGTGTTTCGGGCAACAAGTTCATAGGCTCGGTGGATATTACCGGCAGCTTGTATTGTTCAGCCCATGGCTGTCACATCGTTTCATTTTTTTATGCTGCCAATAATCTAAAGGGGGTCTCACACTGGACGAGAAGCGCAGCGCCACCCCGTGCCGCGTCTATGACAACTCGAGGTATCGCACACTGGACGCGCACTTTATCAGTTTATGGCCAGCAATATTGTTATGTTTAAGGACATTATGGAATTAAGATCATGTCTGTACATGCTATGATTGTACTGAGAGCATTACAATAGTCCAGTCTGGAGAGAACAAGAGCTTGGACAAGGAGTCGTGTAGCTCTGATAGGAAGGCTCTAATCTTCCTAATGTTGTATAAAGCAAATCTGCAGGACTGGGCCATTGTAGTAATATGGTCTGTGAAGCTTAACTGATCATCAATCACAACTCCAAGATTCCTGACTGTCCTGGATGGAGTTATGGATGACGAACCCAGCTGAATGGAGAAGTGGTGGTGTAGTGTTGTGTTGGCTGACTTTGCAAGGTTGAGTTGAAGGTGATGGTCCTTCATCCAGCAATAAATGTCTGTCAGGCAGGCTGCAATGCGAACAGGTACCGTTGGATCATCTGGTTGGAATGAGAAGTAAAGTTGTGTGTCATCAGCATAGCAGTGAGAGAAAAAGCCATGTTTCTGAATGACAGATCCTAGTGATGACATGTAGATGGAGAAGAGGAGTGGTCCAAGCACTGAGCCCTGAGGCACTCCAGTAGCAAGAAGTTGTAACACTTCAACTCTTCAACTCTTGTTGACCCCTCCAAGACATCCTGAAGGACCGAATGAGAGACTTGAAGCACTGGAGTGCAGTTCCTGAGACGCCCATCTTCATGAGGGTTGACAGGAGGATCTGCTGGTTGACTGTGTCAAAGGCAGCAGATCCAGCAGGATTAGTACTGAGGATTTGGAAGCTGCTCTTGCCAGTCTCAGAGATTCAGTGACCGAGAGCAGGGCAGTCTCAGTTGAGTGGCCAGAGAAGGTTTTAAAGGGAGTCAATAGTTATTTTTGTTGTGGTACAATGTTGCTTTAGCAGTGGAGATATTTGCAGTGAAGGAAGAGAGGAGAGACTGATACAAACTAAGGTCAGTAGTTTTTTGATTTGCGCCACTTCCTCTCTGCGGCCCTGAGTCTAGAGCGATGTTTATGGAGCTGGCCTGAATGAAACAAGATGTTAGAGTGGATCAAACAGTGTCAGTAGCACTGTTAGTGTCCAGTGCTGAAAACTGAGCGGGTGGAGGAAGTGAAGATGAAACCATAGAGGATAGGCGAGAGGGAGAGAGGGAGAGAGTGAGCGTAGGTTACGCCGAAAGGTGAACTGTGGAGTAGAGGATGACACGGGAGTGGATTTTCACTCCTGTCCCGTCCCACTCCCATAGAAAGAAATCTTGTCCCGTCCCACTCCCAGACCAAAGTTTAAAAAATAATCCCATCCCATCCCGCTCCTGGTAAATTGACTCCCACTCCCATCCCGCTCCTGTTTAAACTGACTCCCGCTCCTGTACCGCTCCCATATATTTTTTTCTTCAATTAGTGCTTAGTTAATACATAGAGTTTGATTTAATCTGCTCTCCATCCTGTTTTAGACCAGCTGCTGAGCCCCTGTTTGTAGATTTTCTCCAGAAAATGAAAGACAGCAAATAAAAGAAAAACAGTACATGGTTCACACCATGTCTACAATAGTTTAATAAACCCAAACAGCACATAACGCTGCATTTTACTCATTTATTGTTGAGTAAACAATACATTTATAGTTTACATTTATAGTTTTTTTTAATTACATGTTAAAAACTTACTTACTTGACACCTGACGGCAATTTTCGCTTGATGAATGAAGCGATGCTTGGCTGATTCTTTCCCGAATTTGCCTTGCAAGTGTGCCTCTTCAGACCGCTTGTCCCTGAATCACTTGCGTACTTGACTAAGACTAAGCATGTCTTACAAGCAGCGTACATCGTGCTATCACCGTCACATTCTACTCTCATAAACTTAATTAATATTTCAGACTTTCCGACCAGTTCTGTGAACTTAATAGACATGTCATTACTTATGACTTTGCGCTGTAAATCATTTTTTGCCACATTGACTTCTCCGCGGCTGTTAGCTCCCTCCATCACTGCTCTTTGAATTCCGGCGGTAAGCCTTGACAAAAAGCACTGATAGCTTCTGGAACGGCTGGGTCGTGTAGTTATTTTTTTAATTGCGTTACATTGTAGGCGTATTAAAAGGAAACTACAAAATGGTGTGTAAGGGTGGATTTCCTGCAGGGGTTCAAGCTGCAAGACTGCCGAATGACTAAAGAAACGTTATCAGCAAGATGGTAGAAAACTGTACATTTCTTGTCTATTCCACCCACTGCCACTTATACCAACGACGGAAATAAGCGCAGTTACAATAGCTTCATATGTGGGAGAGCGTTGCTATATGAGTGACAATATTGTATTGCAATAGGTAGCACTTCAAAGTCAATACCAAATCAAAACCATTTAGCACATTATTTGTAATTGAAAAGGTTTAATGACAAAATATGGTTATGGTTACACTTAAAATACCTACAAAATAGATGTATGAGATGATGTTAACTTACAGTATATAATTAATTGTACCCAGCATGTATGTAAAATGTTACCTGAGAGATAGATAGAAAGAGAGAGAGAGAGAGATAGAGAGAGAAATAGCAGAGGAGGTAAAGAGAGAGAGAGTCCCAAGAGGGACCCAGAGAGCGCCAGAGCATAAAAAGGGCAGAGCAACAGTTACAGTCTTGTTTTATCCTTTCCCTGACCATGTGACTAAAACCCAAATGTGAGACATTCAAACTGACCAATCAGATAATTACAACTTCCCCAATGGTTCTAAAGGTGTGACAATTCATCGACCCCCAAAGTACAAACATCTTTGCCTACAGCCCTTGATCACTATCAGACCCAGCATGTAACTCCTCTATGCCTTTGGGAACTCCAAATGGTCCTTGTGGTTGAAAGAAGGGGTGGAACACAGTAAAGCATATGTCTTTGTTCATTTCAAATCTTGGATTATTTTCAATCCTACAGGTGCATTTTACTTTTTTCTTTTTTTGTCGTCTTTGCTATTGGTTGATCCCGCTACCGTCTGCTCCCGTTAACCATTTATCCTGTACTGTCCAAATCCCGTGATTAATAGCAAAGATGACTCCCATCCTGCAGGAATCCCACGGGAATCCCGTGACCCGTGGGATTCCCGAAAAAATGTCAGCCTCTACTGTGGAGGAGTGTGTGTTGTGTCAGGAGTCAGTTTGAGGTTAATTTAATGTCTCATTCAGATTAACGCTTACAAAAGAAAAAAACTCATTGAATAAAATGTTATTAAAATTTTCTCATAGTAAAGTTATTTATATAACTTATATATTACGGTTTTATATTTTTAATCTTAAATAGGTAATTATTACAGTGATGGTTCAGCTTGATGTTTTAAACTATCAGGTGAAATGCATGTTTCATCGTGTCTCATGTGTTTGTTTCGTCCTCGACTCAGTCTCGTCTCAGCGTGTCGTCCGTAAGGATCATCCCTGGAGGAAGCTTGTTGATCCGGGTCCCTGGTACCGTCTTCCTCCGACTCCATCCGCTCACTCCCGCCACTGCCCCGCGACCTTTAACCCCTTCCTGGAGGACGATGAGGACGAGTCCAAGGATGAAGAGGTACTGAATGAAGATCAGATTCAGCCGCTCATCATGTGACCTGCTGGTCCTCATAAAACTGCATTAAAAAGTCTGTTTATGCTCAATTCTAAAAGATTCAATATTCACAATTCTCAGTTATATAGATAATAAACCTTGCAATGGAATGTAAACCTGCTCAGCTACTTACGCCCGTTTCACACATACTCCGTTTGCAGTGTGTATGCGGTGCGTATTTTTTTCCGTACCCATGTTAACAGGTTAGAGCTTTCACACTGCACGCGGATGCGGTCCGTCGATCCGCTCCAGTTGCGGTGCGTATACAGCAGTGCAGCGATCGTTTCCGCACCGAGTCTATTTCTGCTGTGCTGCAAACGCTGAATTAAAGTGACAGCGCACGGTTCGTGGTCAAAATGAACACAGACTGACCTGAATATGTAGTAATCTCACCATAAATGCATTTATTTCAATAAAATGTAGTAATCTCACCGTAAATGTATTTAATTCAATAAAATGTAACCATAAATGCATTAAATTAAATACTACTATTTTTCATAGTCATCTTTTTACTTTAAGACCGGGGTAAAGCAAGGAAAGCTGCAATTTACTTCAACAAGGCCACATAATTAACGACACTCGTCTCATTCGTTGAGGTGGAAAAACAAGTTATTTGTGACATGCAAGATTTATTGTATAAAGATTTAAATTATGCAAAAGAAAAGGTATGAGTCTGCTGTTTTTGTCAATTTTAAGTTTTAATTTAAAATGTTTGCGATTTTAATATAAGTACATGGTTAAATATGTTACCACTTGCTTGAGCAACTTAATATATAATCTATATAAAAGTAATGCATATAATAATATGTCGTTTAAATTGTGTTTAAACGTGAATACGTCTATTAAAGAGTGTATGTGTAGCTTACAAAGAGAATCGCACTGGAGGCAAAAACTTTTTTTAAATAAAAGTTGCTGATGACTTGATTTGATTGATGATTTTTTGAAATACAAATAGTGAGTAAATGTGTTTGTGGTACAGCCGCGGATCAGTTGCGCACTGCAAACGCACACAGCATATGTGAAAGCACTATAGCACGTGCTGCTCCTGTACCGCATACGCACCGCAACACGCACTGCACACGGAGTATTATGTGAAACGGGCGTTAGACTCTGCGTTAAATAAGTAAGATAGTATGTATGCAAGTAATGGTAAGATAAACGTAATTAAAATAAAATTAATAGTTTAACAAAATAGAAATACAATTACTAATGATAAAAACAGAAGGAAGAACTAGACTGTAAACCTGAGGTAGTTTCTGAAGAACTGACACAAACCAGCAGGTTTATTTGACCAGCACTGGTTCTTCTCTGGCTGAAGCTGGTTTATATTTAGACTCTAGTTTGGACGAGTCTTGTGTTCTGGGAATAGAGCTGCTGGTGTTAGCAGAGACGCTCAGTATCAGGTTTATCTGAGAAACACACTGGTTCTGATTCACTACAAACGCTCAGAGATCCAGAAGAGACTCGACTAAACAAACCATTTGCTCTTAGGTAGTGAAGAAAGTGTCTCAAACACTGTTAGCTTTATCAAGGAAGTTGTGTCTCAAACTTCACCTAACTTTTTGTCCAGTCATGTTGAGATCAGAGCTGAGTCCCAGATTCAGACCAAGAACCAGGATCTCCATTTTAATGAACTGAAACCGAGAACATGATGCAGCATTAACTTCCCTTTCAGAGTCATGTTATTTCTGTAATTAATTGTGTGTGAGCTGAATCATGTGACCAGACGTCTGACGCTCAGACGGAAGAGTCACAGATTGTGGTTGTGGGTTGTTGTTTTTCTCTTTGCAATCTCATGAGGTGTGTTTGTGTGTTAACATTAGATTGTCTCTATGTTTTTCTCTTTATCAAGCAAAACCCTTTAAGTTTCAAAACTTCAGTTGCAAACAAACCACAAGCCTCATCTTCAGATCCCAGCATGCATCAGGCTGCAGCTTCTGCCCACGGTTTCCCGCTCATCAAGAGGAAGGTGAGACAGAAACTGTTTGTTTTGCTTTTGGAGTTAATAATGCTTCATACTGACTGACGATTAGAGACCTTCACTTCAAACTACAAACTCACAGTACAAGAATTATAGTATAAGAAAAATACTTTAGTTCAGCATTTCTTTTGTGGTTTCAGTAAGCAAACTGATCAGTTTCTCTATATAATCATATTTAAAATAATTAGTTGAGATGTTATATTTTATTTAATAACCAGATTATTTTGATTACATGTATATAGTTATTTTATTTTTAAGATTGCAAATACATATACAAATCTAATGTTCCTTTGTTTAAAACCCTCTTCCTAGACCTTTAGCAAGGATTGCCATAAAATTGTCATCATTTTCTCACCCATTACTCAACACAAAGGAAGATATTTTGAAGAACGATTGGAACCAAACAGTTGTGGGACACCATTGACTTCCATAGTATGTTTTTTCTACTATGGAAGTCAATGGTGCCAAACAACTGTTTGGTTCCAATCGTTCTTCAAAATATCTTCCTTTGTGTTGAGTAATGGGTCAGTAAATGATGACAGTATTTTAATTTTTGGGTGGAGTATCCCTTTAAGGTCTGGACATATTTCACATAGAAATCCAACACAAGATCACAAACACAACATTTCCATCTGTTCAATTGTCAAGTCACCTTTATTTCTATAGCATTGATCATTGATCAGCTGAAGTCAGTTCAGTGTTGATTCAGTTCCGCTGTAAAAATCATCGATTATTTTCGATATTTTAGGATTGAGTCTTCTCTGTCTCACCATCAGATGTTTGCGTCTCTGTTCTTCTCTGACTGAAGGATGATTGATTGTGTGTTCAGGTGAGCACAGACACACTCGTGTCTGAGAAGGAGGTGTGTGAGGAGCAGAAGGAGCTGGAGGAGCGTCTGCTGAAGCTGGAGAAGAGAGGAGTGCAGATGGAGAGAGAGATGAGGAGACGAACGGATGGTGAGAAACACCTAAACCTCCTCACACAACAACACACGCTAATGCTAATGCTAACAGACACGCTAAACGACAAACATACAGTAACAGCTTCTATAGGGGAGAGAAATGTTCTTTCACAAGAGATTCCCTCTGAAACATTTTCATGGATCAGTGTCTTGCAGTAATTGTGTTTGCGTCCCCATACAAATCATGTATTTCAAATTTTCAATTTGCCAATGGAGTTTAAAGTCATGGACTCTTGATGTGGAAGCGACTAATGAACATGAATCACTAAAGTTCATTAGTGATTTAAATAAACACTGAGTTCATTAGTGGATCTGAAAAGTGATTTATTAGTGTTTTTATTTCTGATGTGTCACTGCTAGTCTTTAATAATCATCAGATCAGCAGGACTGAAGCTTGTGTGTTTGGAGTCAGAAACGCTTTTGTTTATGAATGATGTGTTTGTTTCAGAGAATCTTCTAGTCGACTGGTTTATTTTGATTCATAAGAAGAACATGTTAGTGCGCAGAGATGCAGAGCTGGTGTATATGTGAGTACACACACACACAGATACATTTTACATGCTTTTATTATGAGGTCACGGTTTTATATAGTATTTTCTCTAACCCCCCAAAACAATCTACATTAACCCTTATAGAAAATGGTTTGCTGGTTTATTTTTTTCCCAATAAAATATTGTTCAGTATGTTTATTTAGTCTTTTAAATTATATGGATGTTATTTGCATGTTTAGCATTTTAATTAGCATGTTCTAAAATTTGCAGGAAGGCAAAGTAAGTTTTTTTGTGAGGCCAAATTGTCAAAACAGTAACACAAATACACATCATGTTGACAATAATTGTGTGTGTGTGTGTGAGTTTTCAGGTTGAGACAGCATCGTCTGGAACAGCAACAGATTGATGTAGAGTTTGAGCTCAGGTGTCTTTTCAACAAACCAGGTGACAAACTGAATCAATCATGTTTCTTTATGTGAATATGCTTGTTTTGATGTTGTTTAATATTGATTGGCATTAATTATTTAATCTCTGATATCAAATCTACAAATGGATAGATTATACTAGCATATAAATTTCTCTAAAAAGACAATCAACACTGATATATTATTTTGGTTTTCCAGTGCAAATATCTGAATATTCTTAATTCGAGACACTGTAATGTAATGTCTGTCTGTTCTCTGTGCATTGTGTAGTCTTTTAGTTTGTAGTCTTCTTCAGTTCCTGTTTCCCCTTCTTAGTCTCTTAATTGTTTCCATGTGTGTCTTGTTAGTCTATTAGTCCTTGTGCATTTAAGCCTTGTGTTTCTAGTGTTCATTGTCAGGGTTTGTCCTTCTATTTCATGTTGGTCTGCTCAGTTTAGTTTCTCTTGTTTCTCTATTGTCTTGTTCTTTTATTATTAAACAAATCTACACTTTCATCCAGCTCTCCCTCATCAAATTGTTATAGAAGACCAAATCCACCAATATGTATCCAGCAGTTCAGCTTTTGTCTTTAAGATAAGGTGATTTGACTGATGACGAATACAGTTTTCAGTTTTGTAAAACTATAGCTGTTTCTCTGGACTAGCATGACTTAATGTTGGGTGGACACCAACAAGGATGTTGCCCATTACTGTAGTGGTCATCTCTCACAGTCTGCTGTCAACAGGCCCTCCTTATTGACCATCCATCTATTCCCCTGCCAGAAGAGGAACCCAGTACTCCATCATGTTTGCTCCTCATTGAGGTTCTGAGGAGGAAAAGGAGAGGGGAACAGGAAGTCCAGTGGTCGTAGCGCTTCCTAGCCTGGTTTTACCAAGTCCAATGGTCCAACGGCCTGTTTTCACAAGCCCAAAGGTGGTCCCACATCCGATTTTTCAATGGTCCCAAGCCCAGTGGTCTAGTTGTCCAGTGGTTCCAAGTCGAATGGCCCCATGTCTGGCCCAATGTCTCCACGTTCAGTGGTTCCAAGTCCAATGGCCCGAAGTCCTGTGGTCTGGTTGTCCCACGTCCAGTGGTTCCAAGTCTAATGGCCCAATGTCTGGTTGTCCCAAGTCCAGTGGCCTGGTTTTCCCAAGACCTGTGGTCCCATACTAGGTTGTCCCAGTGTTTCCAAGTCCACTGATCCCAAGTCCAGTGGTCCCAACTCTACGGGTCCCAAGACCAGTAGTCCCAAGTCTACGGGTCCCAAATCCAATGGTTCCAAGTCCAATTGTTCCAAGTCTGGTCGTCCTAAGTCCTGTGGTCCCATGCTAGGTTGTCCCAGTGTTTCCAAGTCCACTGGTCCCAAATCCGGTTGTCCCAAGTCCAACGTTCCCAAGTCCAATAATTTGGATGTTCCGAGTCTAATGGTCCCAAGTCTGTTTGTCCCTGTGCTCTCTAGCCTGGCAGTATCACCTTATTTTGATCAATTTTTGATTTAACAAGATTAGGGCTGCAACTAACGATTATTTTGATAATCGATTAATCGGACGATTATTTTTTCGATTAATCGATTAATCGGATAAATTTTCAAGTCGATTTTTTTTGTTTATTATGACTAAATAAAACCCGGTTACACTTTATTTTAAGGTGTCCTTGTTACAGTGTAATTATATATTTAAGTACAGAGTAATATTAAGTAACTACATGTACTTACTATAGGAATAGGGTAGGATTAGGTTGAGGGTTAGTTGCATGTAATTATGCAGAATTTACTGTTATTACTACAGTAAGTACATGTAACAAATGTAACAAGGACACCGTAAAATAAAGTGTTACCTAAAACCCTAAATTAGGATATTTATGTGTAAAAGTGTACTTTAAAAAGTGCAAAAGCCACACATTGAGTTTTACAAATATCAATATTTGCATTGTTTTTAATAATAATTGCTGATGGCAAGTTGACAACCATGATTAATGTAAAAAAACAAACATTTATATCCAACATATTGTTTTAACACAATTTTTGTTAAAACAAATTTACAGACATGTTGTTCAGATGTGAAGATATAAACTAAAAACATCTAAAATATATAATTCATTTAATTTTTATTTAAAATTAATTGAATTATAAGGATAATTTGTAAAAATAAATATAGAAAGACTGAAAACAAGCGTGTGAACAGAGCCGCAGTAGATCGCGTTTGAAAAACAATTAAAACTTAATAGTAGACAAATGCTATATAAAGAGAGCAGAGTGGAGGTACGCAGCAAGCTAACAGGCTTGATTAAAAAGACAGGAAAAATGATTAGTGCACAAAGATTCGCTGAAAACCACTGAGTACAGTGACTAAAAAACAATAATTTACTGTTGCTGTTATTAACTGCCTTTATATTTAGTGCTTCGCTTTGTAAAGACCGTTTTAATTTAATATTTCTGCGGTAGCACTATTTTAATCCATCACTTATGTTGCGAGCGAACTGATTGCACAACCTGATGCTCGAGACGCAAAATACAGACACCCCAAGTCTCCCGGAAGTTCTGGAAGTCACCCGCATATTGATAGCCGCTCGCAAATTAGTTCAAACTCCCGGGATTTGAGACGAGACAGAAGAGACTGTGCTCCAAACCGTGTAGCGCGAGCGCTCGGCAGATCAACGGAGGGAGAGAGACCTTGCGTGTGTGCCTCATGAAGCGCGTGTAAGACAGAGAGCATCCTGATTGGCCCGTTTCAACCAATCACCAGTAAACGCTCCCCGTGACGTAAGCAGACCAACTAATCGATAATGACATTCGTTGACAACGATTTTCATAATCGATTATTATCGATTTTATCGATTAGTTGTTGCAGCCCTAAACAAGATTGTAATACAGTTCAGGGAAGAAGGCGGCACAGGAACATGCAGACTATGAATGTAACTTTAATGACAGAATATACAAACAACAAAACAGAAGCAGCAGCCCCTCAAGGACGACTGCCTTATATAAATATAATAAAACACAACATAAATATCCCAGGCCTGGTTCTCTCTCATCTTGAACTGTCATCCCTCCTCCTTTAATCCTTCCGGTGTGTCACACAGGTGTCGTTCATTAACATCACTTCACCGGCCTCGCTCCACTCCCACGGCTCTCTGCCCTGCTTCACACCACAAACACTTCATAACTAAAATAAATATACCTTGATTTATGAAAGTTTAGATATTTGTACTGGAACAAAAAGGCAGAAAAATCACTTTTTTCAGTGTATTAAGCAAATATAAAGTGTGTGTCGTTTATAGTTTCTGATGAATGTGTGTGTGGTTGTCCAGAACAAGACTGGAGCTCTGATGACAGACAGCGGGAACATCAGCTCATGTCACACTTGCTGTCAATCATCCAGCAGAGGAATGACATCATCAGCAGCCTGGATCTGGACAGACTGAGGTCAGAGGTCACCTGACCCCAGCAGTGTGAGGTCACATGATGATTATGTGTTATTGATGGATGTTTTGTGTTCTTCATCAGGGAAGAGGAGGAGGACATGATGCTGTCTGCTGTGATCCAGAGGACAGGTGAGAAACGGCCCTCATCACTTCATCACATTCAGTGTTTTCATTTGAGTGTTTTTAGACTTACTTTAAGACTTTCTCTCTCTCTAGACCTCCTGGCACAGACGGACAAACAGCTAGAAAAATTCAACAGGAAGTTTAAAGGCCTTCAGATGTTCAAGACGTCCAGCTGTAAAACTAAAACCAGCAGCAGAAAGAAAAGCAGCTGAAGGAGAGAAAGAGACTGAAGATCAGGGGTCTCAAACTCAGATCCTGGAGAGCCACTGTCCTCCAACCCGAATCAAGCACTCCTGAAACAGGTATTCAGGATTACAACAAAAAGTTCCTGGTAGTTAAAGCTAAACTCTCCTCCAGGAGCCGAGTTTCACACGTGTGCTGTGGATGCTTATTAAATAATGCAGAGCAACAAAAAATATGGTTTAAAACTGTCAAGTCAAGTCATCCTCATTTATATAGCACTTTTAACAATGTAGATTGTTTCAAAGCAGCTTTACAGAGATAAACATATAATTTAAGTTAACAGAGATTGGTTTGGTTTTATAGCGGTTCTTGAATAATGTTATTCTCCAGTCTGGAAGATCTGTGTGTTGACACCAGATGCGTCCGTCAAAGCGAACAATCTGGATCCACTTGTCCTGTCGTTGAAAGTAGTGCCTTCAATATGTCAGAAACAGACTGACCGTTTACTGTCGGTGACTTTACAAATCCAGTGTAGACAGTGTGTAAAACCTGCCAGTCGGTGTATCGTCTCCAGAGCAGTGACTCTCTTTAGTGAAACAATAACATCCTTGAACATTTGGTGATCCGTTGTTCCAGGGGAAAAGCCAGATCCGCTCCAGGACAACATCACAAGCCTCTTTATATAGACTGGTCAGAGGTGGAGATGTAAGCTTTTACAAAATCCTTAAGATTTATATTAGCGAGGACATGTCATGGACATTTAATACCACCCAAATAGTCAAGGTCATTGTACATTTTTTAAATATTTATTTTTTATTTAGACATTTATAGTTCTGTTTTTTTTTTTTTTTAATTTTTTTTAATTGGTGTTTAATGTGAGGACTCCAAAGGAAGCTTTTCATTGGATTGTGTAAACCTTACTCAACACATACGACAGTAAATGTGCTTTGTTTCACTTAATTTGACTGTACCAAACCTGTTGGACTTCCTGTGAAAGCATTCAGACTCTATATCAAAACTGATATCGCTTTTTTTCCATGTTCTTATTTTCCACTGGACTAATAAGAACGCTTCTTTATTTCTTATTGCCTGCTCTTTGTGCTACCTAATTAAAGATTGAATGTCAGATTTATAACTGGTGCATTTGTTTAACTCTCATTGTAATGGCTTTTCTTTTTTCTTTTTTTTTCTTTTTATTGCAGAACTTATACATAACTACCAGCTCAGGGGATTAAGCAAGGTGTACAAACAAACAAACAATGGTACCTAACAGAAAATAAATATCCTGGGTTTGCATAGATCAAATTATGTAATACATACACAAAAAAGAGAGAAAAGCATAATAATAAGGTCATGTCTTTGAATAAATCATCATAATGCATCAAAAATGTTGCCCTTTTTTTGTTATTTATAAGTCTAAGGGACGAAATAAAAGAGTTAAAATCAGCAAGAAAAAGAGGAAAGCTTAAAGGAGATTTAAGCCATTTTTGCTTGTGGGTGAAGAAGTTAACAATATATTCAAGGGATAGCAACTTTGGATTTTCATAATAAAAGATAACCTCTTTGAGAATGAAGATGTGGGTCACATCTGTAGGGATAAAAACAAAATAACTTAATTCATCCCAAAATCTATTGGTTACATTACAGTCTGTAATGGCTTTTCTAATAAGCCGTTGCCGTTGATAATAAGAGACAGAGTGAGCAAGTTTTGCTCATGTGCTGTAATTACACTGAGTCACAGCGCCACCCAGTGGACAACAACAACTGTGCAATACAACAAATAGCTTCCACAGTTCATATACAGGGATTCAACGGGTCATGGGACTTCTGGAATACATTGAAAGTCAGGGATTTTTTTTTTTTAGAGACTCTTATGGTTCTACATAGCACCATTTGACAGATATGCTGTATATCACATTTAAAGAGATATACAGTATATATATATATATAAATAGGTGCTATACAGCACTTAAAGTGGATCCTCTATGATTGCAAGCCAATGAATCACTTTTAGTGCTATTTAGCAGCGTTTGTGTTTGATTTTACAGTTGTGCTGAAGAGTAGAGCCTGTGCTTCAGGCCAGGAGAAGATCTAGAAACACTGATGATACGCTGTGTGTTGCTTTATTTAAGACAGTGACTGTGTAGTTTCTGATGCAGTGATAGTTACATTAGAGTTTTACAGAGAGTGTTTCACAAAATTAACCCAGGATTTCTTGTAAAGTAGCAGTTTATTGTAAAACATTGTTAAAAACATTATGATATTTTACCTTAATTTTAGTTTTTGCTCTGCCAGTCATCGACCGTTTCTTTTTAAACTACCTTTAAGCGTTATTTCATTAATGATAATTGTTGGACACAATGAGCTGCCATGCATTTCACAGGGTTATTTTTCCTGTTGTATTTTAATGTCATTTTTTAATAATTTCCCCAATAGAGAGTTAGAGAACCTTTAAGATCCTCGTTTCCTGTTTACACTCATAATCTATGGAGTCAAAATGACCCCAAACATATATGGAGTAATTGTACAAAAAATATACATTTTAATTATACAAATTAAATATATATATATATGTATATATTGTCTTATCTATTCGGTTATGCTGTGTTTTGGGGGATATGAAGTACTTTTTTTTTTTTACCTATTTACTGCATGCAAAATGCAGCAAATAGATAACAGCTAAACCACACCATTAGCATCCATATGAGATATACAATTTTTATAAGAAAAAAAAAACACTTTAATGATGATCAAAATTAAATTTTAGTTTTTTTTTTCTGGATATTGAGGCAGAATTCTGCAATCTGCTGGTTGGAGAAAAATCTGTAGGGAATGTAGTTTTAATAAAAGGGGTAATTAGCATATCTGTCCAGCAGAGGCCCATAGAGATCCATTCATTTTTCTGGATGTGGCGAACTGTTCTTATTACAGCTTTCGTAACATGTCATAAGGATGAGTGTGGTCATATAGACCCCAAAGATCAAATGATTTTAGTAAAACTTGCTTGAGAAATTTCCAGCAATCAGTTTCCACACACAGTATTTGTGTAATAAAATGAACAAGTAGAAATGTGGCTCTTTTGTATTATCATTTCAGGTTTAAGTAACACACACTCGACAGTGTAAAAGAGAAGTTGGCACAGACAGACCCGCCTGAATGTCCTCAAACATCATAAACACCAGTGTTTTCTGCACACTATTTACAGGATTAAGAAAGCAAACATAAATCCACATGTTCCTTATGTTGTTGTTGTTGTTGTTTCACAAGCTTTGCAAGCAGAATCATGAATAGACATTGTGAATCAGTAACAGGTTTAAGCTATTTAACCAGAATATATCATATACTTCATTTTTTATTTTATAAGAAATCCATAATGCTATATAAAATACAAATTTTAGTCGTGTCCCCGGGTTTCACTCAGTCCGGTTACCCCAACACATGATCCCCCCTTTTTTACTCTCCTTCCTCTCTCTTCTCCTCCTTTCTCTTTCTTTCTCTGTCCACCTCCTTTGCTGTGAAGTACTTCATTGTAACACACGTGGTTTAAAGCTTTACACACATGCCAACATGATGAAACTCAGTGTATTTACTAGTTGGCATATCAAGAGGAAAAATTACACAAAAATGCTGAAATCTTTGGAAGAACTCGCTGAACATTTATTTAACCATAGCAAAAGTACGTTTCTTATACTCCAGTTAATTTTTCATCTCTGTTTTTTTTTTTTTTGTGTGTGTGTGTGTTTATTTAAAATGAGAGAAATCTGCTGTTTTAATCTTATATCTGTTATTAACAGTTGATATAGTTATTTATTGTTTCACTAACTAGCAGAAGACACTCGCCGGGTTTAAACCCCAGTTCAGGCAGGTTGTCACACTGCATTACATTGGCCCTCATTTACCAAAAGTGCGGACACCAAATTTCCAGCGTACACCCAAAACCACAGTGACTTTGAGATTTATCAATATGGACGTTGGCGTACGGCACGCTCAAATCCTACGCCAGCTCAGAGGTGCTGTACATGTACGCACGTTTTGAGTTAGTGCAGAAATGCGCAGAAAAACAATTCCTAACACCACAAACCGCACTGACAATCTAAAAGATATGACATATTATGACCCACAGTAAAAAAACAACAACATAGTAATTATAAACTTCAGTGTTTGTTTTTGTGCAACATGGACTTAAATGTGGACTTCAGTGTGACTTTACCAAAGCATTTGATTTGTAGGCATATGTATTCCTTCAGTTGCGTGCCTGTGCGCTTTACCTGACGTTTCAGGGTTATCCCCGGCAGCTGCGCACGGACTGGGTTCGGTAATGAAAAGCTTTCAATGACCAACAAATAATTCAGACTGACAAAATAATAAAAATGACATTCTACTTCTTTTAAATAATAATAATACAAATAATAATAATAACGACATTCTTCTTCTAAATAACAATAAGCATAATTAAAGGTGCTCTAAGCGATGTCACGCGCTTTTTAGGCCAAAACATTTTTTGTCACATACAGCAAACATCTCCTCACTATCCGCTGGCTGCCTGTCCCCTGAACACACTGTAAAGAAACGCGATCTCTGTAGACAGCCCAGGCTCCACAAACAGCAACAAAAACAAACTGTGGCGACCCGCTCCCCGAAACATAACAAACAGTTCCAGCCAATCACCGACAAGAAGGACTTGGGGGCGGGGTTTGGGGGGTTAGTGCGCGGATGAGGAGGAGGGAGGGTCTAGCTAGCCTCCGTTTTGTTTGACAGTACTTTAAACGTCAACAAGAATTGACGTCACCCGACATCACTTAGAGAACCTTTAATAATAAAAATCATAATAAGAATAATAAGAATATTACAAATTGTCATGCAATTATTAATGTGAATGAATGGTACTCCACATCACATCATCATCACTATTGTACACCCCAATACATGTGACGTGATACGAAATTAAATGCTAATTGTTTCAAAACACGTGCTGTAAAATAAGTAAGGAATAATTGACGACAAACCGTTGAATTATTAGAAAAATAATGCACACCCGAGGTGGTAATGCGGTCACGACGCGAAGCGGAGTACATTACACCTGGGGTGTGCATTATTTTTCGAATAATTTAACAGCCTGAAGTCAATTATTCCGCTTATACTACAGTTACCACACCTCGAAACATTGTTCAAATTATGTGTTTCAAGACGTTTGTAAAGTTTTTGTCATTAAAACGCTCTTGTATGTAGGACTAATTTCTTTCGCATCTAATCCCATGCCTCCGTTGCTAATTCCAAAACGTCATTTTAGAGTTAGTAATGGAGGAGTGAGCCACTGATAGCAGACTGCTGGTGCCTGTGCTCTCGCTGTGCGCTACGGACACAGATATAAAGTCCGTCTGCTGCAGAGAATTTCAACGATGGCAATTTCTCCTGGACATATCTCTGAATCAGACGAGCACACGGACGCTTGTGTTGTGATGTGAACCATCCTAGTTTCGCACCGCATATGTTCTGACTGAACATCCAGAGGTATCATGCAATAATTCACCATATAGAAAGAAATACAAACGAGGAGTAATTCGCTAATGAGTTTGCCAATGTAACGGGGTTCGTTGTTGTGGGAAGAATGAGGCGGGAACCGGCAAACATTTAAACATTTTAATAGTAAAATAAACAAAAACAAAACAAAAGTATAAGCCAGCAGCCCCTCACTGTTGGCCACACACAACAGAAACAAAACACAACATAAAATCAGGCCTGTTCCTCTCTCGATCTGGACTGTCGTCGCTCCTCCTTTTATGCTTCCGCTCCTCGGTGAGAGATGCGAGAGAGAACGGTACGTCTCATTATCACTCACGCCACCGGCCTCGCGCCATCCTCTCACGTCCCTCGCCCCTGTCCTGATCGCCACAGCCAACTAACTAGACATTTTGTGTGAAATGAATTTCTAACTCTGGTGGCAGCTAACGTTAGCCTTCTTCTTCTTCTTCTTCTTTGTTGTTTTACGGCGGTTGGCATTAATGTTAGCCTTGTAGACGGAAGAGTGATTTATCTGATGTTTGCGCAGTTCTGGATTAGTGGGAGTGGCTTGCGGAGCTGTGCAATGTGGTGCATTGTGGGAGTTGTTGTCTTACATACAAATGCGCCCTAAAGTTATTTTCTGTCTTTTCTCGGTCAAGAGGGCACCAAATTCAAAATTTATTTTACATTTCGACTACATTTATGACCCACTTTTTAATAAAGATTAATGTTGAAATGGGTGAAGTGCTCCTTTAAGAAATACTTTGGAATATATTGAAAATTATGTCTCTTATGCTGTAGAATCACTGTGATTCTGCAATCGTCAATATAAATATAAGTCAGAGATTAGGCTCTAAATTAGTTTTGTGATTCAGGTAAAATTATGATTATGTCAAAATATAACCAACAACTTCAGATCACCTTTTCTCTTTGTTCATCTGGCAGTTATAACTCAGTTACAACAGTCAAACAAAATCTTAGGTTAAAAATGTAAGGGCCAAGAGCCCAACTAAAGCACATCCTGATCACCATAATGGTGACTTAAAATAGTGATTTTCTCCTTCAGTGATTCTGCTTGTTAACATCAGGTGTCTTCAATAATGCTCAATCATCACTCAATTAATCACTTAATTATCTCATTAACCTTTATCACTGGAGTTTTTGCTGTGTTCCTTTTAGGGGAACATTCTGGGAACCAAAATAAAACTACCCGCTGAAAACATTATTAGAACTTCATGGTAATGTTCCCAGAATGTTTTTAGAACAAAACATTTCTAGCTGGGAGAGGGTTTCATAACATTCAAAGAATCGTAGATAAAGGCAGAATAAATAGAAACAAAGAAACAATAATATCAAGACTTAGATTTGGGCATACTAGACAATAGGGAGACATGAGACAGGAAAGTGTGAACATTATAATCAAAAGGATTCTGTAGAGCATGTTATATTAATATGTCCTACATATAGTAATGAAATAAATGTTAATTTACAACCTCAAGAAAATTAAGATGAAATTGGAGCTTACAACAATCGCACAAAATAAATTATATGAAGATAGTGTCACATTTCTTATACAATATCTGATATTATTCACGCCATTTTTGCACACACTCCTTACCAGCAGGTAATGCACTAAAGGTTGAATGCCGACCGCCATGAACAAGCAAGAAGAAGAAGAATCTTCAGTAAACAAGTGAGAGTTCACGGAGTTAAAGCCTATAAGCGTATGTCCGTGTGTTCATTAATTCAATTCAATTCAATTCAAATTTATTTGTATAGCGCTTTTCACAATACATATTGTTTCAAAGCAGCTTTACAGAAAGTGCATTTCAGAAATGTACATAGAAAAATACAGTTAGTTAATCATGTCATGTAATAATTTAGGGCATAACATATCGCCGGCGTTGAGTCGTCTTAAAGCAAAATTAAAGCAGAGATGTAGCACTGCCTCGTTGTGAATGTATACTAGACAGTTAAACTTAATTTTGCTGCTGGCAGGAGGACTTGGCCAGTTTGGGCATTTAGACGTTGACAAGGAAGGAACAATGTAAAAGTAAAAATCAAACATGAACCACGGGTTTCGCGAAGATCTCTGCTCTGCTTTCTGTTTTTCTTCTTCTGTGGGACTTCGGCTTCACTTCAAGCAGGTAAATGATGAACTTTTGCTGAGTTTTCCAGAGAATGAAAGTGAAAGTAAAACGTTTCCCGCTCAGGCTTTGTAACGACAGAACTGAAATTTGATTACAAACGTATGCTAACGTTGTATATGACATATAAGTGTATGTACATATTTATAATGATCTCTCAGATAATTACAGGCCTGCTTTATATTTTATTTTAATAGATTTTTATTTGTATCATTCTGTAACTGGGTCAAAGACGAGATGTCGCCATTTTGGTGTCCGCATCAAATAAAGTGTACAAAAGTGATTTTACATAAAAAAATAAAAAAAATACATTAAATGCAAGTAAAGTGTCTGCTTTCATGTTTCAAATAACTTTTGTGAAAATACAATGACAAAATATGAGTTAAATAGGCCTAATGCTCCAAAACGTAAAATTGTCATTCAGCGTAATGGTCCGGATATGATTTTACATGTTTAAAAAATATATTTGCTTCCTTGGCATGTTCACATAAGTGTTGGCTGTATTCTAGTAAAAGGACTGTGTGTTCTTTTTTTCGTTAAGTATTGAAATAACTAGGGGACTTTTGTCCCAAATACAGTTTGTCAGAGGTCATAGTAAACCAAGGGGGTAATCCACCAGCCGGAAACTGAAGTCTCCCCGGGGGCCGCCATTGGCTAACAAGCCTTCTCCTGCTGTTAGCATCCCATTGAATCCCATTCATTTTGGCGTCACTTTGACAGCGAATAACTTTACATCTGAGGCGTTTAAAGACTCCATTTGTCTGTTGTTTATTTCTAAAGAAACACGACAATGTATAAAATGCTCCATTACCTTGTATCTTACGTTATGACCCCGTAGAAGCCGTTTTTGTAAAAATAGGCTAACGATTGCGTCATAACACGAGACTCTCTGTCACACAGTAGAGAAATTACCGTATAGACAGAAGTAGAAACTCGCGCGCAATCGGGGGGACGTGGAAGCATAAAGTCAAGGGAGAAGCCCATAGAGAGTCATAAAGTTGCTCCTGCTGCTAGCTCATGGACAGCTAATCCTCACACTCTCCGGCTCTGCGAGATTCGGAAGGGAATTATTCAGATTCCTCTTGGCATAGCTACTAGAAGACTTACAGGTTGCTCACGTCACATCTACGTCGTCAAGCTCAGTTTGAGCCTGCGCAGTGCGGAAGTGAGTGCTTCTAATTGACTTCAAATTACCACACTATGAAAAGGTAAAATTATCAAATATTTAAGAGCAATAAACTACCCTTGCTGCAGCAGCACACGGTCTTCATGGGGGTCTTTGATGATGTCACAGACTGCTTGATGACTATTGGCTGTTTATTTAATTTCAAAATGGCTTCCTGATCCTGTTTAGCCGTGTCCATCCCAAAGAAATGGACACGGCTAAACGCCTAACCTCTTTCATGGTGCCTAAAACCCATGGTTGACGCAAACTAAACTGAAACACACCTAAACCGGCTACATGGTACAGGCCCCTGGTATGTAGTTAAGCTGATTTAACCGTTCGGGGTTGTGGACAGTAACTAATCTTGTAATGGGAGCTAGAGATTTATACTAGTCTGACTGAAGCATAATGGATGAACCGCAAATGATTGAAAAATTTAAATATTTGAGTTTTAGATGTATTACTAACCTGGGAATTTCAGTTGTTCTAATATTTAATACTCCCAATCATGTATTGATGTCTAATGAATTAATGTCTAATTAATGACTACTTATGTCTGTGTTTCAGTGTGAGAACGCCAGCGGTAAAAGACTGACAGATGAGGCTGAAGCTCAATCACAAACACTACAACACAACCCCTGATAAGTCAGAGGAAGACTTATAATGAAGATTTGTGATATTTGTCAGTGTCAACACTAATAATCCTGACAATATTTCAGAGGGTTTTCCTTTAAACAGCTGAATTATATTTTCTCTCTTTCCATTTCATATAATCTGGATGTTTTGAAGCACTTTGCTTGAGCAATTGATGTTTTCCAGACTTCTTATTATTTCTCCCTCTTAAGGTTCAAACCGGCAGCTATAAAATAATTATCCTGTTTGCTCTATGAAATATGAGATATTGTCTTATATACTCTTCTCATGCAACATGGTTTTGTATTTGACAGTAATGAATGTCTGCTAATCTATAATTGAACTTGAAAGAGAACATTTTAAACGATAAATAAAACCAATAGACAGACTACCGACCTCTATTACTTGACCGGGGATTTTTTTTTTCATTCATTTCATTCATTTAATAATTTTGTTGTTTTTAAATTCAATAAATAATAACTCTATGTGTTACCACTCTTGCTAATTTTCTTATTGGTTTAAACATCATATTCCATTTTATGCAACCAGTTTTCTGTTATTAAGCCTGTTCACACAATATCTATAACTAGTGTGAGGCAATACAATGCGTTCTCATCCCAGGGCGTCATATACCGACACTTTTGACAAAGCGTCTATATCCAACGCACATGGCACCCTTAAGCGTCAATATGACACGCACAGGTTATGGGTAGGTTTAGGTCTGGGGTAGGATTGGGGTTAGACCGCTACACTGTAAAAAAACTTGTTGACGTAACTCATTATTTTGTGTTATCTTTTTGCGTGTTTTTTTTTTTTGTTTAACTAGGCTAACTTATGTCGAAAAGTGTACCTAACAAATTTGGAAAGGTTTACCTGACAAATTATAAAGTACAATGAACTGATTTAATTTAGTTAAGTAAACTTTGAATCTAAGTTCGGCCAACTAAAGTTACGTTTTCTTAACTACATCCAATAAGTTCGGCCAACTAAAGTTAAGTTTTCTAAACTACATCCAATAAGTTCAGCCAACTAAAGTGGTGTTTTGAAAATCGAATTTTAAGCCACCATTATGGTGATGAGTGTTTGCTTTAGTTGGGCTCGTGACCCTTAAACTGTTAACATTAGATTTTATTTGGGAGTTGTTTCTGAGTTATAAATGGCAGATGATCAAAGAGAAAAGGTGATACCGATGGTGTTGGATATACTTTGACATAATCATCACTTGAGAATTTTTTCTGTGATTCTATAGCCAACGATTTTCAGCATTTTCAATATATTCCAAAATATTTCTTAAAAGTTTTTCTGATCAAAACACTCTGAAAAGTCATTTTATTTAGAAACACTGACATCAATAATCAGCCTGTGAATCTCAACAATGGTGACAATAATAAAGCATGATGCAGTGTATTTTGTGTGCCACCAATCAAAACTCACTCATGGCTCCCATCATGCATTGCGGTATGAATCAATTATGATCTGAAATGTCTTAGTAATATCCTTTTCCTAATTAAATATTCTGTTTGTCACCATCGTTGAGATTAATACACTGAGGCCCTGTCCACACGGACACGGGTATTTTTATAACCGTGACTTTTTTTACGCGGTTCGGCCGTTCGTCCACACGAAAACGCACTGAAACCGAACATTTTTGAAAACCCCTGCCAGGGTGAGGATTTTCAGAAACGCCGGTTACAGTGTTGTCGTGTAGACAGTGAAACCGGGGTTTTTGCCTTGCGACGTCAGAGTGTGTGCCGTTATCAGCTGTGTTTGACATCAGATTTGCGCTTCTGATTGGCCAACGTGGCTTTAGGGTTAAGGTTTATATCGCCGCCTGCTGGCGTGGCATGCTCTTGACCGCGCTTGATTGTGTTTTTACGTTTTCATGTAGACGGAGACCGAGCATGTGTGGACGGGATTTTTTTTTAAAACGCTGTAGGAAAAACTCCGGTTATAAAAATACCCGTGTCCGTGTGGACATGGCCTGATTCTTTATGTCTGTGCCTAAAAAAAATGAAGTTTTTTTAGGCACACATTTTTTTTCTTTTTTTTATTAAAACAAATTTTAAGAAATCCTTTGGATTGTGTAGAAATTTCTAGATCTTGTACTGTAGAATCACTGTGATGTTGTAATCAACATTATACATTTAAAGTCAGAGATTAGGCTCTAAATGAGTTTTTTGATGCAAGTCAAGTGATGATTATGTCAAAACATAACCAACACCGTCAGATAATCTTTTCTTTTCGATCATCTAGCAGTTGTAACTCAAGTACAACAGTCAAAACAAAATATTATGATAACAGTTTAAGGCTCACGAGACCAACTAAAGCAAACACTAATCAACATAATGGTGGCTTAAAAAATTGATTTTCTCCTTTGGTGATTCTGCTTGTTAACATCAGGTGTCTTCAATAATGGTCAATCATCACTCAATGAATCACTTAATTAGCTCTTTAACTCTTTAACACTCCCAACTTTAACAAGCCATATAAACTCCCAGGAGAGTTCATTTAACACTGGGGTTTTTGCTGTGAATGATTCTGAAAAAAATAATTTTACTAATCTTCATTTGCACTTATGAATTTAATGTATGATTTATTTTTATATTATTTGTTAACACAAGACTATAAACGCTTATTACGAACTAAAAACTCGCAACAATCACTTTCACAATATAAAATGTCACACTTACTCTGTATCAGTCTATTTCTTCTGAAGACACGTGTAAGGTCCAACATGGAAAATCATCCGGTTTCCACTGGCTTCTCTCGAAAATTCTCAGAGAAAAAAATTATTCAGCGAATCATCTTGACCGGTTCATTTTAATGAATCGCTCAAATCCGCCCATTACGGATTAAATCTGACCATGAATAAAAACTAAAGTGGCTAGAATTTTTTTTTGTGTAATTTAATGAATCTGTGCTCATATTGTAAAAACATTGTTGAAGTTGAGGATTTATTTTTGAAGCGGTTTTAAAAGCTTGAAGTTTAGGTTTTAAGACCATACAGTCTACCAGACAGCAAGATAGATAGATAAATTAAGTTTAGTTTAATATCAAAGCATTAGAGTATAATTGAAGTAAAACCTGCAGAAAATGTAGTGCAGTTGTTTCAACTCACATTTATAAGTTAAAATAACAAGTATATTTGTTAATTCAACAGAAAATCTAGTGCAGTTGTTTAAACATACATTTTTGAGTTAAAATAACAATTTGACTTGTTCATTCAACTTTCAGTCTAGTTGAGAACAAGAAAACTTATAATTTCTTGTTGTCTGGACAATCTAGTTATCTCTACTCAAAAAAATAAGTTGAAATAACTAAATTGCTAAAATATTTTTTACAGTGTAGGAAGCGCCTTCTGGCCCATATCTATCTGCGTCTCATATTGACGCTAAAGGGTGTCATGTGCGTTGGATATAGACGCTTTTTCAAAAGCGTCAGTATATGACGCCTTGGTATGAGAACGGGCTGGAAAAAAATATGGTCTCTCATGGTCCAGGACTACATGCCCTTACGTGAACACCACCACTGGAAGAGGATCACAGAGGACTTCCATAGGCTTTGAAACTTCCCCAACTGTCTGGAAGTAATCGATGGGAAGTTTGTAACCATACAGGCCCCATCTTCAACAGAGTCCATGTATTTTAGCTACAAAGGGAGCTTCTCCATCGTCGTCCTGGCAGTGGTTGATGCCCGGTACCTTTTCCGGATGGTGGATGTGGGGCATACGGGAAAAACAGTGACGGTGGGACCTTCTGTTCCTCCGCCTTTGGCAAGGCCCTCCACCAGGGAAACCTCGACCTGCCAGAGGATGCACCTTTGCCAGGAGCAGAAGACCTCCAGCCTGTGCCACGTGTTTGTGGGTGACGAGGCTTTTCCTCTGAAGAGGCACCTTCTCCGACCCTACCCAGGAAAACACCTCGACAGAGAGAAGCGTGTGTTTAATTACCGTCCTTCCCGTCAGGCCCGCCCACAGAAATGACTGGGCCCCTGAAAAGGTCCAGTGAATGGGCCCTCCCCAAATCTGCAATAGGCTACTCATAGCATGCGTGTGCTCTCTCTCTCTCCTACATTAACACATACATTTAACTGAGAGAGACTCACTCAGTGATGGGGTGTGTGTGTGTATAGTTACACACACATACACACACACACACACACACACACACACACACCCAGGGCTCTCAAGTGTCACGCATTGAGCATGACAGTCACTCATTTCGGTCTTTTGTCACGCACTCCCGCCACACATTGTATTTCTCACGCAGAAAAACGATTTATAATATATTTAATATGCCGCAGCGCCCAAAATGTCTCTGGCCCCGCCGCTGTCACTTTGGACCCGGCAGGAATTAAGCGCGTCTCCCCTGTGTTGTTAGTCGAGCTACACAAAACCCAATCAGATAATAGCACTATTATATCTGGGTATGATTTAACGCAACAACCAATAAAAAAAAAAAAAAAATTGTCATGAAACAACCCCATTCCCGCGACCTTTCCAATATCCAGTCCTTCCAGTTTTTTTGTGATTGTTGCGGGCGAAAATCCTTGATTACGCGGCCCATTTTCTTTAAAAATGCAATGGAATATGCGGGATATTTATGCAATTTTTTGCGATGAAATTGCGGGAACTTGCAAAAACTGCGGTTTGGTGAAAAAGAGAAAAAAAAAGTTATTCCCCCAACACCCTATTCTCACTAGGCTACTACCTTAATGTAAATTCAATTCAATTCAATTCAAATTTATTTGTATAGCGCTTTTCACAATACATATTGTTTCAAAGCAGCTTTACAGAAAGTGCATTTCAGAAATGTACATAGAAGAATATAGTTAGTTAATCATCATGTATTAATTTAGGGCATAACATATCGCCGGCGTTGAGTCGTCTCTTCACAGGCGTCGAGTCGTCTCATCGCAGGTGTTGGGGCATCTGAAGTCTCCGTGAGAGGCTGGATACAGACTGGAGCTGACGAACGCTATTTACCTCGGGACTAGCGTCCCGAGATAACAGCAGAAAAGCAGATGGGAAATAATTAGCGTAGCTGCTGTTCATAATATTAATGCATTCGATCTGATTCAACAGTGGTAAGGTAAGCATTATGTGAATGCTTGGCTGAAGAGATGCGTCTTTAATCTAGTTTTGAACTGGGAGAGCGAGTCTGAGCAACGAACAGTATCAGGAAGGCTATTCCAGAGTTTAGGAGCTAAATGTGAGAACGCCCTCCCTCCTTTAGTGGACTTAGATATCCTAGGAATGACCAGATGACCATGGTTTCTAAGGTGGAAAAAGGCAGTTCTTGTAACATATGTAATATGATTTTCGAAAGACAAGTTGCGGTCTAGTATATCACCCTGGTCATTTACTGTAGTGGATAAGGTAACAGGACATCCTTCTAAATTAAAGTTGTATTTTAAGAGATTTTGTGGGTAGTTTTTTGGACCAATAAGTAATACCTCCGTTTTATCTGGATTTAATAGCAGGAAATTACACGTCATCCAGCATTTTATATCTTTAAGACATTCTGTCAATTTAGATAAGTTAGTGTTTTCATCTGGTCGTGATGAAATATATAATTGAGTGTCATCAGCATAGCAGTGGAAATTATTTCCATGTTTTCTTATAATATTACAAAGTGGCAGCATATATATTGAGAATAGCAGAGGGCCTAACACCGATCCTTGCGGCACTCCATAGTCTACTGAAGTTATCTTCGATTTTTCCCCATTTAAACAGACAAAATGGTAACGGTCTGATAAGAACGATCTGAACCAGCTTAATGCCTGTCCCTGAACACCAGTGTAGTTTTGTAGTCGATCCAAGAGTATTTTATGATCTATAGTGTCGAACGCAGCGCTAAGATCGAGTAGAACTAGTATTGAGATATACAGCCTTGGTCAGAAGCTAAAAGTAAATCATTTGTAATTTTAACTAGCGCAGTTTCTGTGCTATGATGTGGTCTAAATCCTGACTGAAATTTTTCATATATCTCATTTTCTTGCAAGAAAGAGCACAATTGAGCGGACACAATTTTTTCTAGTATTTTAGACATAAATGAAAGATTTGAAATGGGTCTGTAATTTGCTAAGTTATTTGGATCTAATTGTGGTTTCTTAATAAGAGGTTTTATTACTGCCAGCTTGAATATTTTTGGAACATGACCTAAAAATAAAGACGAGTTAATAATATTGAGAAGAGGCTCTTCCACTACAGGTAACACTTCTTTCAGTAGTTTAGTGGGTATTGGATCTAATAAACATGTTGTTGGTTTAGATGCAATGATAAGTTTATTTAGCTCTTCCTGTCCTATAGTTGTAAAGCGGTATAGTTGTTCTTGAGGGGCCATAATTGAGGCTGAATCATAAGACACCATAGAGGATTGTACATTTACAATTGTATTTCGGATGCTTTCTATTTTCTCATTGAAGTAGTTCATAAAATCATTAAATAAAAGTGTTAAATAAAAACCTTGGATTATTTTTGTTATTTTCTATTAGTTTGCGGAGATGCTCAGCCCTGGCTGCTTTTAGAGCCTTTTTATAACGTGACATACTGTCTTTCCACGCGATTCTAAAGACCTCTAAATTAGTTTGTTTCCATTTACGCTCTAAGTTACGAGTTTCTCTCTTGATAACATGTGTAGTACTATTGTACCATGGTGCTTTAGTTTTCTCTCTAACCTTTTTTTAATCTAATTGGTGCAACAATCTCTAATGTACTAGAGAAAATGGTGCTCAAACTGCTGGTCATTTCCTCTAGTTCATCTGTTTGTTTGGGTTCACTGAGCAGCTGAGATAGATCAGGTAAGCTATTTGAGAATCTATCTATAGTGATTGGAAGGATTGTTCTGCCTGGTCTATAACGTGGCGCAACATGACAAATTTCAGCAGTACGTATTATGCACGTTACCAGGCAATGATCAGTGAGATCATCACTTTGCGGTATAATATCTATATCGGTTGGATTGGTTCCGTATGATATAATCAAATCTAGTGTATGATTTCGACCAGGGGTGCCCAATCCTGCTCCTGGCGATCGACTGTCCTGCACAGTTCATCTCCAACCCTAATCAAACACACCTGCCTTTAATTTTCAAGTGATCCTGACGTGCTCTGAAGACCTTAATTGGTTGCTTCAGGTGTGTTTGATTAGGGTTGGAGATGAACTGTGCAGGACAGTCGATCGCCAGGAGCAGGATTGGGCACCCCTGATTTAGACGATGAGTGGGACCACTGATGTTTTGCTTGACCCCAAAGGAGTTTAATAAATCTGTAAACGCAGTCCCTAACGCATCATTTGTGTTATCTACGTGTATGTTAAAATCTCCAAAAATTATTGCTTTATCGGCATTGACCAATAGATCTGAGAGAAAATCTGCAAACTCTGTTTGGAGATTCACACACTGATTCTTGATGTCTGTGTGTGCCTAAAATAAAGATTTGTTTTATTAGAAAAACTTAAAGGGGTCATATAATGGTACATGCACTTTTACAAGTTGATTGTACTGAAATGTGTGTTGGCAGTGTCTGTACACAACCATCATATAATGATAAAAATCCATCCAGTGGTTTTGTTTTAATCTCCTTATATGTTTTCCCCTGTCTTAAATTGAGCCGTTCGTTTTTGTGACGTAAATAAAACGGACGCCCCTCCCATGATTGTTGATTGACAGCCGCGACAGCCGCGTTTCAACACAGACCCGCCCTCGCTAGCTGTCAATCATAGTCAGCGCGGACCGGCGCGGACATTGTTGATATGCTGGAGCACTGTCTATGAGCAGAATGGCGTCTAAGCGATTGTGGTGTTCTGTTCTTGGGTGTAACAACGAACACAGTCATTTTAATGTTCCTAAATCCGAACCGCTGAAGACGCAGTGGCTGAGTTTGTTTTCGAAGGGAATATTCCCCACGAGCAACGTCAATGCTCATGTTTGCGCGAATCATTTCACACACCAGACTGCTTTATAAACGAGGATCAGTATAAAGCTGGTTTTGCTAAGAAGCAGCTCCTGAAGAAAGGATCGGTAGCAGATATTCGTGTTCCTGCTGAACCTCCAAAAGAACTGAAGTGAGTGTAACGTTTTATTAAACTTTATATTACTATTTATATTAATCCTTGTAAATCGCTAGCTGCATGCTTCACAATGAATGCGTCTAAGGTTTACACTCAGGGTACATTACGGCATGTTTTCTATGTATGACGTTCTCAATATAATGCATAATCCCACGTTTATACTGAACAACGCGTTATGGTTATGTGTTATTGTGTTACAAACTGTGTACGCCAGAGCCGGCTCTGGTGACGCACAGAACAGAGGGGCGGGGTGAGCAAAGCTCATGATCATTTAAAGTCATATACACTGAAACGGCGTGCTGAAAACAGAGCTGTTTTTGACCAGGTAAAATAAGTGTTTTCTTGCAATACTAATGAGAATTTTTAATTAAAGTATATTACAAACTTTTAATTTAGACCCTAAAGAATCATATTAGCTTGTACAAAAATGGCATTATATGACCCCTTTAAGAAATCCTTACGATTAGAAAATTCTGGATCTTATTCTGTAGAATCACAGGCTGCTGTAATCAACAATGTACATTTAAGTCAGAGATTAGACTTTAAATGAGTTCAGTGATTCAGGTCAAATTATGATTGTCAAAACATAACCAACACCACCTGACCAACGTTTCTCTTTGTTCATCTGGCAGTTATAGCTCAGATACAACAGAGAAAAATAATATAATGTTAACAATTTAAGGGTCAAGAGCACAACTAAAGCAAACACTGATCACCATAACGGTGATTTTTTTTTTTTTTTTCATCCTTCAGTGATTCTGCTTGTTAACATCAGGTGTCTTCAATAATGGTCAATCATCACTCAGTGAATCACTTAATGAGCTCATTAACTTTAACAATCTTGATTGTTAATTTAACATTCATATTTTAACACTTTAACACTCTTGAGACTGGAGCCAAATAAACTCCCAGGAGAGTTAATTTAACACTGGAGTTTTTGCTGTGTTATAATGATTTAATATCAGTAAATTGACTTACAAAACTTTTATATCCTTTATTTCAAGGCTACTTAAATATAGTGATAAGTTAAAATCTACCTTAAATGATTAAGGTATCCTTAAAACCTTTAAAAAAAAAGAAGATCTTATCAGAGGCTGTCTTTTGATATTGTACCTTAACCTTTAAAAGAAACGATATATATATATATATATATATATATATATATATATATATATATGTACCTTTTAATGCTTGGGGACATATATGTACCTTTTTGACCCTCAAAAAGGTACATATATGTACCTTGGGGGACAGAAATGGACTCCTACTGTACCCCTATTTCTGACAGTGTGTGTGTGTGTGTGTGTGTGTGTGTGTGTGTGTGCGTGTGTGCGTGTGTGAGAGTGTGTGTGAGAGAGAGAGAGAGAGAGAGAGACATAATTCACAAAGCTTGTATTTACAAAAATTCGTCTTGTTACAATTATATAGCTTCCAAAAAATAAAAAAACAACAATAACAAAACTTAATATAAATCAATAAAGTGTGAAAATTAATTCATCTTCAAAAATAGCACATAGAGCATCATTACAGTTCCAAATATTTTCAAAGGAAAGCAAATCATTAGTACATTTATAATAATAAAAATCAATCAAGATTCTAATGTACCAAGTTCAAAAACAAAACAACAATGTTTTGTACAACATCCTGTTCAATTTGTTTTCTCCTGCTCAGATAGATGGCCATGTTTGCTTGTCCCACCACAAAATTAAGCAGCTGACACACAAACTTTCTCTTCAAGACATATTTACATCCCAAAATGAAGCCCCGCCAAGGCCAGGCTTGCGGCGCTCCCGTTATGTGCAGCTCAGATGTGGGTTGCAGTTCTTCAGGGAGTGGTTGCAGGGCCACTCCTTCCCCCGGTGGAGGGCTGGGGGAGAATCTTTCTAAACCAAAGAGCTGCATCCCATCTCTGAGCCCTCAGAGGGCCGGACGACAGTGCGCGACGCTCCCGGGCCTTGCCGCTCTCGTCCCCCTCTGTCTCTGTGGGCGCGGATGACAGTGTGTGCCGTCTCCGGACCACACCACTCTCATCCCCCTCTGTCGCCAGACCCCTGGCAGAGCAGACCCCCGTGGAACGCTGGTCCTTTCCTGGTCTCCTCTGTCAGGACGCGGAGCATGACCGTGCCCCCGCACCGGGCCGCTATGCCACCCACGCCTGGGCCGGTCACTCCGCTTCGCTGCCCCTCCGGGGGGACGTCTGTCGTTCGGATGTTTCCGCTGGTTCAGTTCTTGGGAGCTTGGTTAGAGCTTCCCTACCTGTCCCACTGGGTCGCCCGAACTATCAGGCTCGGCTATGCGATCCAATTCGCACGGTCTCCTCCCCGCTTCAGGGGAGTCCGTTACTTTGGTCGGTGGCAATGCCCCGATCATGAGAGCGGAGGCTGCCACCCTGCTGGCGAAGGGTGCAATCGAGACTGTCCCTCCAGCCGAAATGAGGTCAGGGTTTTACAGCCCGTACTTCATTGTCCCCAAGAAGACCGGTGGGTTACGGCCAATCCTGGATCTGCGCGTCTTGAGCCGCTCCCTTCTCAGGCTGCCGTTCAGGATGCTCACGACCAAACGCATTTTCGAATGCGTGCGGCCACAGGATTGGTTTGCAGCGATAGACCTGAAGGACGCCTACTTTCATGTCTCCATTTTACCTCGACACAGACCGTTTTTTCGGTTTGCTTTCGAGGGGCAGGCATACCAGTATGCAGTTCTCCCATTCGGGTTGGCTCTGTCTCCTCGCGTCTTTACGAAGGTCGTCGAGGCAGCCCTTGTTCCCCTGCGCGAACACGGGGTTCGCATCCTGAATTACCTCAACGACTGGCTAATATTAGCTCACTCTCGAGTCCAGGTTTGCGAACACAGAGACCTAGTGCTCCGGCACCTAGCCCGTCTGGGCTTTCGGGTCAACTGGGAGAAGAGCAAACTTTGCCCCGTGCACAGGATCTCTTTTCTCGGTATGGAGATAGACTCGGTCGCCATGTCCGCGCAGCTTACGAGCGAGCGCGCACACTCACTGCTGACTTGTCTTCGACAGTTCGAGGGCAGGAGTGCGGTCCCACTGAAACTTTTTCAGAGGCTCCTGGGGCATATGGCATCCGCAGCCGCGGCAACGCCACTCGGATTCCTTTATATGAAACCGCTTCAGCTGTGGCTTCGCGATCGGGTCCCGAGGTGGGCATGGCATCGCGGTACGCTCAGAGTTCCAATAACTCCGACCTGCCATCAGTCCTTCACCCCGTGGCGGAACCTCAGCTTTCTACGGGCCGGAGTTCCCCTAGAACGAGTTTCCAGGCATGTTGTTGTCTCCACAGATGCCTCTGCCACGGGCTGGGGCGCCATGTGCAATGGACATGCAGCCGCGGGCTCCTGGACAGGACCCCAGCGCCTCATGCATGTCAATTGCCTCGAGTTGCTGGCAGTACTCCTTGCCCTGCACCGCTTCCATGCGCTGCTCCAGGGTCAACACGTACTTGTCCGTTTGGACAATACCGCGACAGTAGCGTACATCAACCATCAGGGTGGTCTACGCTCTCGCCGTATGTCGCAACTCGCACGCCACCTCCTCTTATGGAGTCAGAAGCACCTGAGGTCCCTTCGTGCTATTTACATTCCAGGAGAGCGGAACCTTGCAGCCGACGAGCTGTCACGGCTCCGGCCAACCTCTGGCGAATGGCGACTCCATCCCCAGTCGGCCAGCTGATATGGGACCAGTTCGGGGACGCACAGAGATATCTGTTTGCCTCCCATGACTCATCCCATTGCGCCATGTATTACTCCCTGTCCGAGGGCACGCTCGGCACGGATGCACTGGCGCACAGCTGGCCGCAGGGCCTACGCAAATATGCGTTTCCCCCAGTGAGCCTTCTCGCACGGACTCTGTGCAAGATCAAGGAGGACGAGGAGCAGGTCATATTGGTCGCCCCATACTGGCCCACCAAGACCTGGTTCTCCGAACTGATACTCCTCGCGACAGCACCTCCTTGGCCAATTCCTCTGAGGAAGGACCTCCTTTCTCAGAGACGGGGCACCCTATGGCACCCTCGTCCCGATCTTGGAGACTCCACGTGTGGCTCCTGGACGGGATGAGGCAGGTTTGAGTACCCTGCCACCTGCGGTGGCGGCTACCATCACTTCCGCTAGAGCGTTGTCCACGAGACACGTCTACGTGTTGAAGTGGAACCTCTTCGTCAACTGGTGCTCTTCTCGGCGAGAAGACCCCAGGAGATGCTCGATCGGTGTCGTGCTTTCCTTTCTGCAAGACGGGCTGGAGCGAAGGCTGTCTCCCTCCACCCTGAAGGTGTATGTGGCCGCTATCGCCGCTTATCACAATGCAGTTGAAGGTAAGTCTCTGGGAAAGCACGACCTGATCATCAGGTTCCTGAGAGGAGCGAGGAGACTGAATCCTCCTCGCCCTCCTCTCGTACCCTCTTGGGACCTCTCAGTGGTCTTATATGCCCTGCAGAGGGCTCTCTTTGAGCCTCTGCAATCAGTGGAGATTAAGTTCCTGTCAATGAAGACAGCGCTCCTGGTTGCACTGGCCTCCATCAAGAGGGTGGGGGATCTGCACGCACTCTCCGTTGACGAAGCGTGCCTGGAATTCAGGCCGGCCTGCTCTCACGTGATCCTGAGACCCCAGCCTGGATATGTGCCCAAGGTTCCCACCACTCCCTTCCGGGACCAGGTGGTGAACCTGCAAGCGCTGCCCCTGGAGGAGGCAGACCCAGCCTTGGCACTGCTCTGTCCAGTAAGCGCCCTCCGTGCTTATGTGACAAGTGGTATGTGAAAGAATAGTTCCTAACTCGTTATTTTATTTACAATAGTCTGTTATATTAATGTTTATATATAATTAGTATTATTAAGTTTTGTCACCGTTTAACACTAGACCACGAGTAATTATTAAGAAGTGGAATGCAGATAATGCTGATCCCTGTCTGTGTGGGTTGATTATTCGTCGATGTGTTGGTAATGCCTCGGGGTTTCAGTAGGGGGATCCCGCGCTTCTCTTCCTCATTCAATACAGACGAGTGAAGGCGAGAGCTGCGTGTGTGTGTGTGTTCTTCAACCTTCTCCCGTTCTTTTTCCCTTTTTAAGGTATTTGCCACTCACAAAGCAATGTAAACTCTAACACATGTTGATAGTACATTTCGTTATGTTACTGTGGTTTTATATGTGTAAAAGAGACGTTTTTGAACTGTTTAAAGAGTTTCGTGCTAACGGAGAAAATGTGTAACATTATGCTAGTAGCCGGAGACCTCGTGGCTCCGTCGTGTCGGAGTCCCGCTATATACGAGTGTTAACTTCGTCGTTGGTGTTTAAGCTAGCTATTGCTACATCCACATATTTTTGTTGCAAGATTTATTGTGAATTTATCACTATAAGGGTGAGTTGCGTCATGCTGAGTCAATGAATACTGTTAACAGTATAATTCATTTTAGTGTTTTGTGAGAACTAATGTAAAAAGGAGTATTAATGTAATTTGATAACTTTGTTTAAAACAATTTACATTTCATATGGTAATTTAGTTAAAAAGATCATTTAGAATGCATTAAGAAGATACTTGTGACTGTGGTCCTGAATCTGATGAGTGCACTAATATTGAAATGTATGTTTTCTTGTACCCATTGTTAAACTCATTCAATACAGACGAGTGAAGGCGAGAGCTGTGTGTGTGTGTGTGTTCTTCAACCTTATCCCGTTCTTTTTCCCTTTTTAAGGGTACAACACTTACGTAGACAGGACGCAGTGTTTCAGGACCTCAGACCAGCTCTTTGTCTGTTATGGTGGGAAGCTGAAGGGAAAGGCTCTCTCCAAGCAAAGGTTATCCCACTGGATAGTGGACGCCATTGCTTTGGCATACCAGCAGCAAGGTCGACCGTGCCCCCTTGGTGTGACCGCCCACTCCACCCGGAGTGTGGCGTCCTCTTGGGCTTTAGCGCGTGGCGCCTCGCTAACAGACATCTGCAGAGCTGCAGGCTGGGCGACACCCAACACATTCGCCAGATTTTACAATCTCCGAGTGGAGCCAGTCTCCGCCCATGTACTGTCTTTTTCAAGCTAACATGGGAGCCGTTAGGTGTCTCGCTTGCTCGCCATTCCAATCCACGGACTGGATACGTGCGATATTTCCTTAGGTAGCCTTCCTCTCTGAAGCCCTGAGTTCCTCCAGCACTGTTGACGCTGACGCCAGTGTCTATTGCCTGTGCGTCGGCTAGGTGCCTCCGTGTGCATGGTTCCTCCTCTGAGTAACCCCAACATGTGTATTTCCACTGTAAGCCTCTTTGAGCATGTGTCTTTCCCTCGGCAAGCCACTTTGCCACTCCTGGAGTTGAAAGTTGCCACCCCACGGGCTGGTCACTCCAGTGTTCCTCCATATGAAGCCCCCTCGGCCATATGTGTATTCTTAAGTCCTCCCTATGGGTAGGCATGCTGCGGCATATCTCCCCTGAGAGATGCTTCCCAGTGTACCTTGGTATTCCTGTGTTAAGTAGGACTCCTTCGTCCGTGCCTATATCACGACAGGGAGGTCAGACTTCGCAGGGCACTGGAAGACAGCTGTGAAGGTGGCGTGATTACACGGGGACCCCCATTATCCGTCATCCGACGTAACTCGGAGTGACTACGAAAGGGAACGTCTCGGTTACGGATGTAACCCTCGTTCCCTGAGTAGGGAACGGAGACGTTTTCGTTCGCAGTTCTGACACATATCTCTCGTGGGGGCGGGGCTAGTAGCAGTGTGTTCTCATTGGCTATTGAGTTTTTGATTGACAGCACCTTCTTGACCTATAAGTGAAGACGTCAGTGTTGTGTTTACATGTGTGGATGTGAGCGTCTTTAAGCGCAGGTTTCTATTTAATTTTACTGATAAGTTATGTTTGTTTTTGAATTTTATCTGTATTTACCTGCTGCTACTACTTTGTCGACAGAAGCTTTTAGGAGCGCAAGAGATCTATTCAGTCTATTCAGGTGTAATTGTACATTAAAATAGGCCTGCCCTACTGTATATAATACTGAAAATATTGTAACGTTAGTGTCCAATGTTTTCGGAGAATATTTGTTTATTCTTGATGATTCTTTTGCATGTTAGGCTCTGATTAGGTTGAGCTGTTACAATTTAAAAACAATACTAGCATAGTGTGTGATATATTCAGCCGTCAAGAAAAAAGTTTCACTTCAACCAGGTAATCAAGGTTGGCAACCATGGCCATCACATTACTCATTGTTAGCATATGCATTTATACCATCAACATTAATGATCCCTTACATAAGAGGAATTTAAACATGAAAATTACAATCGTGGCCTGCTGTCAAATGATTCAGACCTCAAAGGGCATTTCATTACATATGTCACACAAAAAATGTTTTTTATCATGCTGATCATTTTATTTAGTTATTTAATTAAGTTAATATTATCTTCTAACATTTAAAATTGTACATTTAAAATTAAAATTTTACCAATCATCAACAGTTTCAATTGTGACTTATACGACCAGTTAAATGAATGTAATAAAAAATATGAATTCAAATAAATGTACATTCTTTATTGTCAATACGGCATATACACAAATATCAAAGTGAAAGTCTTGGATGCAATAATGTTGTGACAGGAAAGACCAGAATCCACAAAACATTACCTGCATACTATACATCATGCACAGTATTATCATGATATACATTACTATACAAAATGCACAATTACAAATACAGAATACATATTTAAAATTCATATACATTTTAAATGATGCTATGATCCTTTGAACAGTTCCTGTTATAGTAAAAGTAACAAAGCAGTGACTGGGTGGGTACAAGGATAGTCCACCCAAAAAATTAGAATTCTCTCATCATTTACTCACTTCATGCCATCTCAGATGTATATGACTTTCTTTCTTCACATAAACATAAACAAAGATTTTTAAGGAAATAATCCGTCTCTGTGAGTCCATATAATACAAGTGGATTGTAATTTATGTAAGTATGACAGTTGGTCGGAAGTGATTTTTAATAGTTTTAAACGGTTTACATTATTAGTATTTTTCTTGTCTAGCCTATTGTTTCACTCCAGAAGGCATTGATTCGTCCACTGAGGTCGCATGGACATCACGCTCACTGTGTGTGGTTTTTAAAGCATCTTTAGGACTCGCAGAGATGGATTACTTTCCTTAAAATCTTAATTCGTGTTTATCTGTAGAAAGAAAGTAAAATGCATCTGGGACAGCACGAGGGTGAGTAAAATAAGTGAGAATTGTATTTTTGGGTGAACTATCCCCTTAACATTCATATGCTGTTGGTATGCTAATCCATGATCTGCATAAACTAATATGAATAAAGTGCAACCTCTTGTGTACTTGTCAACTGTGTTTGTTTTGATCTAGAGGAAATTAAAATATTTGCTATTTTATACAAATAAAATAAATCAGGTGTCTGAAGATCAAGATCCCAGTCATTCAAATGTGATGTGTCTGAATAAAGTAGGATTATTGTCTGGTGTGGACAGTGGATCTCTGGTACTATCACTCCATCCTCTGTGTCAGCATCAGAAATTTGTTTATGGAAAAGTTGCTCAACTCCCTGGAAAATGAGAAAGGAAACATATTATAATCTAACAATACAAACTGATTTGAACTCCCACATGCAGTAACAAGTTCAAATCTTAAAAAAATTATTTCAAACAAATTATATAAATGTTTTAAGGGATTTTACAGTACTAAATATTTACATCTGAGTCATGCACCATGTATCATCTGTAATACTGTTGTGTAACCAGTAGATGGCTGTTGTAGCCCTATATATAAACATATGGCTGTGCATTCCCTAGTTGCTGGATGTTTTCAGTCATAATTACTTGCATGTATTAGGTTTTGAATTTGGACATGTATTTATTATTAAAGAGTATTAAAGATTAAACATTTTTCTCAGAAATGTTAATTTGAAGTGAAAATTTTTGCATTATTATTAGTCAAATATGGACACAGAAAAAGCATTTTGTTACTCAAACTAGCTACATATAATAGCTTTATCAGTCATCTTTATCACACAAAAGTAATCAGAATAAATATTGTGACCAGGGTGATACTTCAAAATAATTGTGTGTTTACATATCATGAACAGAGACGTGGTCTGTGGTCTGAGTTCAAAAACTCTGCATCGCAAATTAATCAGCAATTGAGAAATTCAGGTTTAAATGGCTTTATTGGCATGGTAAAAAAAGCTTTACATTGCCAAAGTTGAATCAGGCAGTGATTGACAGCGCTCTGGTCGAATGGCATCGGTCATTGTCTGATACAGTACTTTTTGTACTGTAGGCTACACAGTACAGATACTGTACAGTACTCTAGCCCAATGTTGTTTGGGGTGGCTGGGGGGAAATATCTAATCGATGCAACTATGATCTAATCAAAGACATAATCGTATGTAGATAAACAAGTCATGTAATGATTGGGCTAACAGTTGAATCAAGACAAAACTGTATAATGTTATAATGTCACTGAGCTCTAAAATGCCTCACCACCTGAAAAAGCAAGTACTGTATTATAAATAGTATTAGTATTGTATAATTATTATTTTTTTTTTTTAAGACTTACCACTATCCAGTATCCTGATAGTGACGATGACTAATGATAATGATATCATTCGTCTGTAGGCTACTATTCCTTCTATAAGAAATCATCTCAACAATATAGTGTACCAGCAAATAAATACAGATACAAACTTAATATCAGTAAAATGAAATAGAAAGCTGCACTTACAGACGCTCACATTCAAACATGTAAACACAACACTGACGTCTTCACTTATAGGCCAAGAAGGTGCTGTCAATCAAAAACTCAGTAGCCAATGAGAACACACTGCTACTAGCCCCGCCCCCACGAGAGATATGTGTCAGAACTGCGAACGAAAACTCAGGGAGTGTAAACGAAAACTTCAGAAGCGTAACTGAAAACTCTGGAAGCGCATTTGTAAGTTCAGATCAGCGAAAGAAATATGAGAAATAGTTAGCAAAACATGCAGTGTACTAAAAACGAAGTCAATAAATTTGCCAGCGAGTTATTCTTTTTCAGTTTCAAAGATATTTTATTCAGTTTCAATTTATATTTTCATTGATTTCTTGAAAAGTTACGTTCATTTTTATCGGCACAAAAATAATTCCATACCCCATCTCACGCAAGCTAAAGACTGCAGGCAACAAACGAAAATTAAAAAGAAAATGAATTTTAAAGTGAGTAGAGAAGACTAGGGTTTCTAAAAGGTTTCTAAAACAAATAATATAATTCAGTCTTTTTAAAGAACCTCTCATTTTTTATATTGGCAAAATGTAAAATTGTATTGATTTGTGTAGTCTAATTCAATCTCTTTTGATGTCCCCCTTGTGTTTTTTTTTCTCTTCTCACTGTTAATGTCTGTATCCTTTCATTTACAATACAAAATAAATAAATAAATAATAATTAAAAAAAAAAGATTATTTAGCATAATCTTTATGCTAAAAAAATAATCTTTATGCTAAATAATCTTTTTTTAAATTATTA
Organism: Rhinichthys osculus; assembly: GCA_029959095.1. Lineage (NCBI taxonomy): Eukaryota > Metazoa > Chordata > Actinopteri > Cypriniformes > Leuciscidae > Rhinichthys > Rhinichthys osculus. Next base: position 54,840,700 of record JARWKJ010000002.1, read on the forward strand.
TTAATTTATTTATTTTGTATTTATTTAACTCAATTTATATAACTCAATTCGTGTCGCTGTACAGCCTCCCCCTACTGGACGCATCAGGAACAACAGGGGCGTAAAACTGTCAGGGGCGTAAAACTGCCGGCTCCAGGTCTGCAGCCTCCCCCTACTCGTTAATTTATAGGAGCTGTATGTAAGATTGTGACCAAAACTGGTACTGCAATAACTTTCAAATTACTGACTCGAGGTTGCCAGATAGGCTGCAGGATCCAGCAGGAATTTATCCGACACGTGTGTAGCTGCAGCTGTGGTACCTACAGCAGAGCTGGCAACCTGGATGCCGCAACACTACTGACTTTGTGATTGGTAGATAGGTGGAGGGCGGCACATCAGACCAAAACACAACATGACAACATCAACATCAGTTGAGGGCTGCAACTTCACTTTTTAAATGACAATATCCTGGCCGGACTACTGTTGTCAGTGATATAAGTATTTGAAATGAACATGATTTCTTAATGTCTAGTGACATATCAGGGCCATTTTATAATTAATTGAAATAAATTTCTTACATACAGCTCCTTTAATTTATTATAACCATTTGAAAATGTCATTTTTGGGGCCTGTTTTAAAAAGAGCTGTTTTGGTGTGTACCTCAAATGTAAATGAGCTGCATATCCCCGCCCTGCCTTTGGATGAGGGCAATAAACAGAAACAGTCGGTAGAAGCAGAATGGATGAGAGTAAGAGAACCGCTGTTTAGTATGGCATTCAGCCGTACATGTTTGAATCAGAATCAGACCCAGATGATGAAGAGACTCCGGCAGAAGAAACACAAATGAGAATGGACCAGGACGCCTCGGAATGATTATTTGATACATTTATGTACTTATAGAGTTTTAATCGCGTCCCCTTTGCAATTATGGATGTGCAACACACACACAAACTGTGATTTTGAAGCGTCCTCATTGACAGTTGTGTACCAACACTGCGTAGCTGTGATGTTTCTGTCTGCACGCAAATATCCCTCATTCTACACAGCTTCGTGTCGATGTGCTGACCTTGTATAAACATAGAAATTTTGATGTCTTGTCTTTACAGAAAACAACACCGTTTTTAATACAGTAAGTTATCTTTAAAAAAAATATTTTAAATATTATTATAAACGTGTGGTTACACACTACACAAACAAGGTTTAAATTATATACATCCTACGACGACGACAACTTTAGACGCATTTGTTGTTGAATTGGCTGACATCGACTGAAATTACTATTTGCTCAAAAATCATAATACACTCACTTCTTCTGGAGGTGACGTTGGATTGCGAACAGTAACGTTAGGCAACGATCCACACTTGAGGATTAACTTTGAAGCAAGACTTGCTTTGAATTGACCCTCGTTCACAAAACAGTCAGTCAGAAAATGATTCGCGCAAACATAAACGTATTTTGGAAGTTTAAGTAGCGCCTTTCAGTCGTAAATAAAATCCATCCACTGCGTTTTCAGTGGCTTTGATGTCGGAAGTAAGTGAAAACTACTATACATTATTACATCCCACAACAGAACACTTATGTTTCTTAGGAGACATTACCGGCTGTCGTTGAAACAATGGAGGATGGTGTACAGATCACCGAGGGCGGGGTCTATGCCACAACCACACTGTCAATCAAACCACGTCGGTGGGGCGCAATTCTACGTCACATTGCGCCGGATCTTAGAACAGCTCGTTCTGAGACCATGCTTATGATTTATTGAGATTGTAAAAAAACCACTGGGTGGATTTTTATCATTCTAGGGTGATTTTGCTCACACACTGCCAACACACATTTGTGACCCGATCTGGCGAAATGAGTCGGAAGTCGCAACGTTCTATTTTAAGATATGGGGCGATTATGTGAAAAAACAATGAAATAATAGATTTTTTTTTTTTTGTGCTAATTTCAAAGAACAGACATTCAAAAATAATCTCCCAAAGTTTCGTAGTCCAGCTAATTGAGTAAAGGTATTTAAATTACTATTAAAGTGTACAAAGTTTTACTAAATTCGCTGGAAATGAACATTGCTTTTCTCAACTCCTCTCGTTCCACCTCCAACTGAGCATCCCGGGTATCCCCTGAAACGTCACTATCTCTGCTCTTTAAATGGTGTTACACGTTGTATAGAACCAATCAAAAAGCTTAGAAATCTACACAAATGCTGATCATTTGTCGATGGGAAGCCGTTTCGACTGACCGGCACGCGATTGGTCCAGCCACCCTCCTGTCAGACTCGCAGTGAGCGCTGTGTAATAAACAAGCTAGCAGATCTCCTCAGAAAGATTCAATATTATTAATTTGAGAAATGTCGCTGTCAAAAGCGAGCAAAGTTGCCAAAGCCTCATCAAGCCCCCTGGCCATTGCACACTGAGTCCGCGTTTTTTTCGTATGCGTTTTTTCGTATTGATTCGGTGGCTCAATTGTCAAAACACCATTCAAACTGCTTGCTACGGATGCGAAAAACTTACGATTGTTTTTATATAACGGATGAAAGTTTCGTTGTGTGCACGCGTGATTGACATAACGTGATTGACAAATGTGAATGAGTGTAGCTTTATCTGCAAGGAGAATCCATTACAATGTGTTTGATTAACCCAATATTTAACTGTTGGTATCTCCGTTATGAATTTGTTACGCTGTTATTGTCAACTAGCCTACACTAAGATATGATTGCATAGACTAGCATTATTTGATCTCTGTTTCCTTGTCTCTCTGCCTCTCACTTACACACACACACACACACACACACACACACACACACACACACACACACACCCTCTCTCTCAAGCAAAAATGTAGCACCTCTGTTCAATCTTTCTGATTTTAGTACATTTTTTGTAAAAGGTAGGCCTACTGTTAAATTATTTATTCAAATAAAAACTTTTAAAATAATTTGAGTTTCAGCCTGGTTTCATAGCATTTATATATTAATGTCTTTGGTCAAATTAAGCTGTAAAATAAATAGTTTATCCCTTTAAATGTAATGGATTTTGAAAGATATCAACAAAAAACGGGCAAAAAACTTTAAAAGCGATTTTCTCAGGTTTTCAATTGGAAAAAGAGGGCAGACGACCATAATTCAAATGTGCATATCTTTACAACCATTCAAGGTATGACTTTGACTAGGATATCAATTGAAAGCTTATGGTCGCCTCTTTCCATTAATACCAAAATCTCAATTTTTAAATTTGGGTCACTGTGACTCATTTTGCTGGATCAGGTCACATTTATGTTCAAACACCATGTAAAAGTGAATTTTCCATAATAGGTGCCCTTTAATATTTTAAAGGTATGTTATGATATGAAAAAACCTTCTCTTTGTCTTCTTCCACGCTCATATAAACTGTAATTAATCAATCAGATCAAATCAGTGCATTTTACCAAGCCGTTCAGAGATATAACACAACAGTCCTCTGACAGATCTCACTGATAGGATCATATGTCAGGGAGTTGTAAGGAATGTACGCCAAATATCAAGTCCAACCAGTTTCTGAGTTGTCAACTTTTGATTTAACACACTTACAGTAAAGCAAAGGTTGCTGTAACAGCTTGTTTATTAATGTCTGAAGTGCTTCACTCTACAAAAGTGACAAATGTGTGAAGATGGCCGAATCGAGCGGATTATCCACACGACCTGGTGAGTCTGTTCATTTCTGTTCATAAGTTCTTTGAAATAATGCAGTGATTTAAGAGTGCGGACACAAGCCTGTGGATTTAAAATCGAAATATTGTATTGAGAGATGAAATACCTTACAGTTCCCTGTGTTGACAATATGAGTCGTAATGCGCACATAATAATTTCAAGCTAAAGGCAAAACAAGTGAAAAATATCGATTTTGGTCTAATATTGTGGCAATATTATGTTGCTGTAATTTACACAAATATGAATAATGTCGTCTTTAAGTATAACACACCAGAAACAAAAGGTAACTTTCAAGTGTAGTTTATTCATAAAGACGTTTAGCAAACTATTCTTCTAATTGCTTGTATAGCCTACGATTTGTTTTACTTTAGTTTTCTGGCGTAAGTGTACCTTAGTAAATCTGAACATTACTCTTTACATTTTTAAGTGGTTTAAAAAACATTATTTTAAGAGTCTGTTATTTTGGAAATGCTCTTTTGAAAAAAAAGGAACATTTGGACATGTTTTTTATGTAATTTGACGTAATAAAGCAGCGCATAACATCATAACATCTCGCATTCTGCCACAGTTCAGTACCAAAGAGTCTTAAGTGAATGTCTTTTCCCTGTATGTGTTGCCAGAAATGCTAAACAATGCAACAGGCCTTATTTGTGCTTTGCTTAAGTTATTAAAATATAAATAAATAAATGTTTTAAAGCTATTCCTGCTGTCATTTATGTCCTTTTTAGATCCAGATGAGGTTCACACAAAGAAAAGAAGTGATAGTTTTGAATTAAAACATCCAAATAGTGAGTATATGCCACATCATTCACTGTTTGTCTCCGTTCATTTCTATTTAATAAATATTGTCTGGCCATTTTCATATATTTATTTTAGAATGAATATATTTATATAGTTTTTATTTTTTTAAATAAATCTTATATCTTTTAAAAATCCTTGCATTCTGCATATAAAGCTCTTGTTTACTGTATTGTTCAGTGTCCATGAGAAGGATGGTGTTGGTGGGAAGGACTGGAGCAGGGAAAAGCTCTTCTGGAAACACAATCCTGGGCAGAAAAGCCTTCAGAGCCGCCAGAAAAGCTTCATCTGTAACTAAAGAGTGCTGGAAAGAGACTGGAAAAGTGGCTGAGCGTCAGCTGGAGCTGGTTGATTGTCCAGGGATCTTCGATACTTCACTCTCAGAAAGAGAATTCATGAAAGAGATCAGTAAGTGTATAAACATGACGGCACCTGGACCTCACGCCATCATCCTGGTCATTCAGGTCGGCCCGTTCACGGAAGAAGAGAGACGTTCAGTGGAGAGAATCAGGGCTATATTTGGAGAAGAAGCAGATAAACACACACTTATCCTCTTCACACACGGTGATGAACTGACAGAAAGCATTGAACAAATTCTGAGTGAAGCAGGACCTGAATTAAAAAGCCTCATAGAGTCATGTGGCGGACGGTATCATGTGTTCAACAACAAACAAATTGAAGATCGCAAACAGGTCTTAGAGTTCCTGGATAAGGTTGATGACATGTTGCGCAAGAATGGAGATAAATATTACACTAGTGACATGTTTCAGCATATGGGAAAAATACTGAAGTTCGAAGAAAAAGTTCAGATAGAAAAATGCAATAGGATAATACAAGACCTAACAGAAAAGTTTAAGGAAGAAAAGAAAAAACTGGAAGAGAACATTAGACAACTGAAAAAATCTGGCCAGACAAAAGACCAGGAAATTAAAGAGCTGGAAGAGGAAGTGAAAAAAAAGGACAGACATTATAAAGAGTCTAAGCGTTTTTATGAGCAGAAACGCAAGAATGTGAGACAGGAGGCGGAAGATACGCATGTGAAGGAAAACATCCCAGAGATCAGCAGAAAACTACAAAATCTCCGTTTCTGATTTGTGACATAAAATGACTGAGCCCCAAGTCAGTGGATATTAACTCTTTCGCCACCACTGACGGGATTTTCCAGCAGAACATGTTTTCACTGCACTATATGACACATCTTCTGAAAATTATTAAATCTCCTGATCAAAACACAGGCGAAGAAGATGCAGAAACAAGTGATGTCATATGTAAGCAGAATCTTATCTAAAATAACATGATCATCAACATTAAATAACATCTACATTAATACCAAATGTTACTGAGTGAAATGTCGACCCATGACGAGTTACAGGACTGTGAAGTCTTGGAGGTGTTGATGGACTCGATCTACTCATCATTCTGAATACAATAAGACAGTCTTAGTCTTTTGCTTAACATTTTGCTTTCATTTATGAAACTTACCCACAGTCAAGTGTCAATGCATGAATTTTTGTTATTTTTTGTTGTTTAATAGCAGAGGGTCTGTTCTTTCTTTTGATATATTGCATGTTCAAATATATTTTCTGATAATTGAACTGATAATTTCAGTTCTCTCATACTATCTTGGTATTTACAATAATATTGTTATTTTTGTACTTGAGTCCTTTGTGTGCTTTATGTAAGGGATGATGAACATCCTTGTTATCACAGAATAAACCCAGACAGGGTGATCAGGACCCCTGACGCGAAGCTGGGCTTGAAGGGTTTTATTCTGAGAGGAAAAAACACAACAAATGAATAGAAATAAAGACATGAAACTTAAAAAAATTAACTTCCATGAAATCAGGAGATGGCCATGTTTTTTTTATTCAACAGAGCAGATTAAGGGTGCTTCACACTGGCAGTTTAGTTCGGAACGGGGCTCGGTTCGCATGAAAAATCTCTAATGTGAACGCTGTCATGGGACCTGGGTGCGCACTGGTATCGAACTCGAGACCTGAATTCAAGGAGGTGGTGCAACACCATAGCAACCACCCAGAACACCATAGCAACCACCCAAAATACATTAGAACACCCTAGCAACCACCCAAAATACCTTATAACACCATAGCAACACCATAGCAACCACCCAGAACACCCTAGCAACCATCCAAAATACCTTAGCAACCGCCTAGCAACCACCCAAAACACCCTAGCAACCACCCAAAATACCTTAGCAACCGCCTAGCAACCACCCAGAATACCCTAGCAACCACCCAAAACACCTTAGCAACCACCCACAACACCCTAGCAACCACACAAAACAATCTTAGAACACCCTAGCAACACCATAGCAACCACCCAAAATACCTTAGAACACCCTAGCTACACCATAGTAACCACCCAGAACACCCTAGCAACCACTCAAAATACCATAGCAACCGCCTAGAATACCCTAGCAACCAACCAGAACACCTCAGGGACCCACTAGAAACACCCTAGCAACTTTAAATTACTTCAAACTATACTTTAAACTTCAAACTAATTTACACTTTCATGGAAGTTACATTTTTTAAGTTTCAAATTTCTGTTTGTATTTTGTGTGATATTGTCTGTTTAATAATTTGTTTTGTTTCTTTGTTGGATCTTGTGAAGCACTTTGGTCAATTACGATTGCTTTAAATGTGCTATATAAATAAAATTGAACTGAACTGAACTACACTTTATACTAATTTCAACTTTAAACTACTTTTAAATTCAAACTAATTTTAACTTTAAACTAATTTAAACTTCAAACTACTTTAAAATTCTAAACTAATTTAAACTTTAAACTAATTTTAACTGCAAACTACTTTAAAATTCAAAATTATTTATACTTTAAAATAATTTAAACTTTAAACTACTTTTAACTTCAAACTACTTTAAAATTCAAACTAATTTACACTTTAAACTAATTTAAACTTTAAACTACTTTTAAATTCAAACTAATTTAAACTTTAAACTAATTTAAACTTCAAACTACTTTAAAATACTAAACTAATTTAAACTTTAAACTACTCTAAACTTCTTCAAACTTCTTTAAACTTCTTCAAACTTTCTGGTCCAAACTTTCACAAGCCAACTTAAAGTGCTGCGGTTCGACATGCAATCTGAAAATTACAACTTTATTTTAATGCTGCAATGGACTATCCATAATATCAATATCCATAATTTCAATGATTGTTATTTTTAATTATTTTTAATGGTATCACATAAATATGAACGTTTTAAAATAATATCTGATTCTAAAGTCTAAAGTGTAATTAGTCATTGGTTTAAAATGATTAACTTTTTAAAGAATATTTTAGTTTTTTGCCTCAATGCTTTGCCTTATTGCGTCATAGGCTAATATTTTCAGTGGTGTTAAACTCAGTTCCTTGAGGGCCATAGCCCTGCATAGTTTAATTCTAACATTCTCCAACACACATACTGTACCTGTGGTTTTCAATAAGCCAGAAGAACTTGATCAGCTGGTTCTAAGACTGAAGCTAAACTCTTCAGAACAGTGGCCCTGTTTGACATTATGTGGTTTGTTCTAGAAATCCTATAACACCTCTCTCAACCTAACTAATTTACTTAAATTACCTCTGATGGAAAAGCACCAGTGTTTAAAAATGTAGTTCATTTTCATGAACTGGAATATGTGCAAATGATTGTGGGTGATTTAAGGCCACGAAGAAAACATCCAGTGCATCGTTCAAAACAGGCCGAATGAAGGAGGTGAAACGAAGGCTGCCTTTATAAAATACTTCCGTTTGAGAAACCCTACTTTTGAGAAGGACCTGCTTGCAGAAGGGGGCGGGGCTGCACGTGTTGGTCCGCCCTATACCTACTCTGATTAGTTCGATCGTCTTTCATAGGTATACATAATAGAAAATGTGTTCAGAGTCGGTCTAGGACCGACAAATTATGAAAAACTGGAAAAGCTGTGCAGATTCAAAGCCTTCATTATTAAAAAAAACAGCCCCCTTAAATGATTGTTTTGGTAAATTAAGCTGGCCTTCAGTCTAACACACAAACGACCCAACAATATTTTTATTTTATGTAGCCTACTGGTTTAATATTCGTAGTAGGGTGTTCAGGTCTTGAATGAATTATGAATTAAATTATTCATGTCATGCAGTTTTATGAAAACTAATTTAAACTGAAATTAAGCAATCCTTTGGATTACATTGATATATATTATGCCGTACAAGGCCAGTGCTGCTTTAATAAATAAAGTAAACCAATTATAGAGATTAGGCTCTAAATGAGTTCAGTGATTGAGGTCAAATACCATAACCAAAACCATCACCTTTTCTCTTTGTTCATCTGTGTGATATATGCTGTTAATATGTCGGTGCACTAGAGGGCGCTCAAGTTCACTCCCTTATGTTGTGTTGAGGCATAAAAGAAGACAGCGTTCCCAGTAAACAGAAATCAGTTAAAGGTATTGTAGGTAAGATTTTTATAAAAACTTTTTTCCAAATTTGTTTAAACTTTCTATATATATCAATGCATAATTAAAATGTAAGTACTCTGATAAAAGAGTATAAAAATCGAGTGACTCTAGACCAGGGGTCGGCAACAGGCGGCCCGCGGGCCAAAACTGGCCCGCCGGCAATAATATCTGGCCCGCGCCGCAGCCTGAAAAGTTCTGAAAGACATTCAAAAGAGTCTGTGGATCGCTAGACACACCTCTAAAATAACCGTCATGAAATGTCTAATATTATATTAAATGCGTCTCTATAGCACGCGTTGTGTTTATCGTGCAATTTATACACGAAAATGTGTTTTTACGTGCATATGATACGCAGTTTTTCGCGTGCATTTGATACGCACTTTATTGCGTGTAATACACACGCATCCCACACAACTAATCCTACCCAACGTATAATACACACGCACCAGACACCACTACTAAACCTACCCATGCGTATCATATGCACGTAAAAACTCTTTTTCGCGTATAAATTGCACGATAGACACAATGCGTGCTATAGAGACGCATTTAGTGTGATCGGGTTGTCGTTGCAGATAAGACACACCGGCTTTGCATTTACAAAACTAGGTAGGATGAACGCATAGTTGTCTTTTTATTATTCTTTGTATAACTATTTTCGCTGTCAACTTCCCTTTTTAGACTCTTTGATAGTGCCATTTTCTCTCACCAGCTTAAATGTTAACATGACGTAATAGCGTAAAAAAAGTAGCTATGCAGTTTAGTAGGCTATGCGAGGATGCCAAGGAATAATTCTAAGTTTAAAAGTAGTCTACGTCAAATAATTATTACAATAAGTTAGACTCCATTGTGTAACAAGCAAATTAAAATCATACACATTTATTCACAATATGGAAAGAGGAAATAAAACATAGTTCGTTAAGAGCATGACTCAAAAATGCCATTAATGGGCTTATTCAAGTCCTCTTTTATTTTTTTTGTTATTTTTATCCATTCCGCATCTCCCACATGTGTGTTTTAGCAAGGCAGGATGTGTTGCAAGATGGCGCAATATATCGGGAGACATGTGGGTCAGACATGATTTTGACCACTTCATTAAGTTTTGTTTTGTAGAAAGCCTATCTAAAAATTTAATTTCGTTTTGTATCATTTGTATCTTATTTTAATCAAGGTTTTATAAACCAATTGCTTGTAATTAATAAAAGCAAATATAGCAGACAATAATCGGACATGGAGGCGCCGGCGAGATTGCATTGCTCGTGAACTGGAGCTCGTCTCATAAATTAACCGAAACTCAGCGTTTAAGCTGCCTCACAGACACGAAAATATATAGAAAGCTTAAAAATGTCTAATTTTAAACAAAACAATTCAAAACGAAAAGAAACCGACTACTCTCTGCTTATGTAATCCATATGAAATGTGCATTTCTCTCTATAGGCGCGTTAACTACTGCGGTCACTATTGTAGCCGACTGAGCCGACACAAGACACTTATAAACAATTAAAATGTCTCCTTGCTATATTTGAAACATTCATAATCATTACTTTTGCCGGTTCCTGTTGACAGCTTTTGCGTTATTGGCAGCTTCACCCTCTGGTTACATGAACACGGCGTCACCACCGAATCAGCACCGAAAACATGGGAATTTTTTTAGACAATAATCCCACGACCTATTCGATATTCTATAATTAAATCAACAAATTGAATATTCGAAAATCGTGACTCATCCCTACTGCTTTATTAATGTATCCAGTATAAAACCCGGACACTGCCACACTGACTGTCCTACTACAGTATTTAACACAGAGTAACAGCTCACTAACATTCTAGTTGCATTTTTCATCAATTAATTTCTTAAATTATCCATTGACTATGTTCTGGCCCGCCATCTAGTGTAAAAAATTTTTTTTGGCCCGATGCCAACCTTACTTGCCGACCCCTGCTCTAGACCGTTTAATCTGCACTAAACACAGCTCATTATTTCCAACCGGGACGAAACAAAGGATTGGCTTAGGCGACTGTCACTCTCTCGCAACCATGGCAACCACCCTTTTGCCACACAGGACCTGCCCACTTGCGCGTACCCGTTTGATTTGATGAATTCAAGAGGCACCGCACGGAACCTAGGAATAGCAAAACAATGGCAGAGAAAGACCCATCAAAATTCACATATGCAGTTCGCGAAGGCAAACCAGGCAAGAAAAGGAACACCGTAACGTTACTATAAGTAACCCCGACCCCGGATCTGTCCTCGAGCTGACGATGCGGTACTTGTCTCTGGAGTGTAGCCTCGTCCTCATCAGAGTCAACAATGCTTTCATCAAGGAAACTCTTACATGCAGAACACCTAGGGTGACCAAATCGTGCAGCCTATTGAGGAGAAGTGTCCTATGACTTTTAATAAGAGATCGGGGGTACGATGTTTGCCCCAGGGCCGAACAAACTTCCAAAAAATCCCATAGACTTAACATTGCGACAAATTTTGACGACTCATAGCTCCAAACGAGGATTTCACAGAAACGTGTGATTTGCCACATTTGAAGAGGCTAACAGGCTCTGTAAGAGCATACCTCACAATGGGGTAAGGGTTGCACCCCTGGGGGGCAGGAGCTGCCCAAAGTTTCCCCATTGACTTACTATGGTGTAGGACGGCCCATGAAATGCATGCGTTTTTCCTACTATGGTAAATTACATAGGGATTTTGTATACGCACAACCGGTGCTACGTCATAGAATGTCTCTGAATAGATTCACGCCCACTTTTGGGGGAAATAAACTAGACTTCCCATAGACTTCAATACAAAATAGCGGCACAAAACAACGTCCGTACGCAGCCGACAGGCGTGAATAACTTAAGAAATCACTAAGATTAAACATATCAAGTAATTATATGTCCACCCTGTTTGCCATAGAGCGTGAAACCTGCCATACACAAACTTAATTTGGTCGATTTAAAAACATGTCCCTTCATTCTCCCAGCGTCAAATTGGTGTAACAACCCCACCCAGTGGCCAGAGGTGTCTTTCTTCAACGCATTCTCATCCCAAAGCGTAATATTTTGACTCTTTTGCCAAAGCGTCTATATCCAGCGCATATGGCACCCTTTAGCGTCAATATAACACGCTTCGGTTTTGGGTAGGTTTAGGTCTGGGGTAGTGTTAGGGTTAGACCACTAGGAGGCGCCATATATCTGCGTCTCATATGACGCTAAAGGGTGCCATGTGCGTTGGATATAGACGCTTTGGCAAAAGAGTCAATATATTACGCTTTGGGATGAGAACGGGCTCCTTTCTTTTACTGTCTATGGTCTTACCCAGACATTTACCCGACATTTACTCGTATCGTACTTCATCGAGTCACCATGGTAAGCCAGTGAATGATTTTACTTACTTTACTTGAAAGTAAACGTCTTTAAATTTATATATTTTGTCTTACAATATACATTATAATATATATAACACCACTGGGTGGGATTGTTGCACCAATTTGACGCTGGGAGGATAAACGGACATGTTTTTAAATTGACCAAATTAAGTTTGTGTATGTATCTTTTACGCTCAGGGTGGACATATAATTACTTGACATGTTTTATATAAGTGACTTCTTAAGTTATTTACGCCTGTCGGCTGCGTACGGACGTTGGTTTTTGCCGTTATTTTGTATTGAAGTCTATGGGAAGTCTAGTTTGTTTTCCCCCAAAAAGGGGCGGGGACGAAATTGACAGTTAAAGGTGCCATGTGGAATGTCTGGCAAAAAAATAAAAATCATACTCCGCATATTCCATACCAGATGGGGGCAGTATACCTCCAAAAAGTTGGCCTACTCTAGTCTGTTTTTTTAGTTTCGGTTTGTTAATCTTCTAAAACCGTCAAATCGTCCGCTTTGTCCCGCCAAAGCCTATTTTGATCGGTGAGTGATGTAGAATATAATGACTGCTGCGCTTGACAGGGCGCATAACGAGCAGAGAGAGACTTTTGATTTAACACACTTACAGTAAAGCAAAGGTTGCTGTAACAGCTTGTTTATTAATGTCTGAAGTGCTTCACTCTACAAAAGTGACAAATGTGTGAAGATGGCCGAATCGAGCGGATTATCCACACGACCTGGTGAGTCTGTTCATTTCTGTTCATAAGTTCTTTGAAATAATGCAGTGATTTAAGAGTGCGGACACAAGCCTGTGGATTTAAAATCGAAATATTGTATTGAGAGATGAAATACCTTACAGTTCCCTGTGTTGACAATATGAGTCGTAATGCGCACATAATAATTTCAAGCTAAAGGCAAAACAAGTGAAAAATATCGATTTTGGTCTAATATTGTGGCAATATTATGTTGCTGTAATTTACACAAATATGAATAATGTCGTCTTTAAGTATAACACACCAGAAACAAAAGGTAACTTTCAAGTGTAGTTTATTCATAAAGACGTTTAGCAAACTATTCTTCTAATTGCTTGTATAGCCTACGATTTGTTTTACTTTAGTTTTCTGGCGTAAGTGTACCTTAGTAAATCTGAACATTACTCTTTACATTTTTAAGTGGTTTAAAAAACATTATTTTAAGAGTCTGTTATTTTGGAAATGCTCTTTTGAAAAAAAAGGAACATTTGGACATGTTTTTTATGTAATTTGACGTAATAAAGCAGCGCATAACATCATAACATCTCGCATTCTGCCACAGTTCAGTACCAAAGAGTCTTAAGTGAATGTCTTTTCCCTGTATGTGTTGCCAGAAATGCTAAACAATGCAACAGGCCTTATTTGTGCTTTGCTTAAGTTATTAAAATATAAATAAATAAATGTTTTAAAGCTATTCCTGCTGTCATTTATGTCCTTTTTAGATCCAGATGAGGTTCACACAAAGAAAAGAAGTGATAGTTTTGAATTAAAACATCCAAATAGTGAGTATATGCCACATCATTCACTGTTTGTCTCCGTTCATTTCTATTTAATAAATATTGTCTGGCCATTTTCATATATTTATTTTAGAATGAATATATTTATATAGTTTTTATTTTTTTAAATAAATCTTATATCTTTTAAAAATCCTTGCATTCTGCATATAAAGCTCTTGTTTACTGTATTGTTCAGTGTCCATGAGAAGGATGGTGTTGGTGGGAAGGACTGGAGCAGGGAAAAGCTCTTCTGGAAACACAATCCTGGGCAGAAAAGCCTTCAGAGCCGCCAGAAAAGCTTCATCTGTAACTAAAGAGTGCTGGAAAGAGACTGGAAAAGTGGCTGAGCGTCAGCTGGAGCTGGTTGATTGTCCAGGGATCTTCGATACTTCACTCTCAGAAAGAGAATTCATGAAAGAGATCAGTAAGTGTATAAACATGACGGCACCTGGACCTCACGCCATCATCCTGGTCATTCAGGTCGGCCCGTTCACGGAAGAAGAGAGACGTTCAGTGGAGAGAATCAGGGCTATATTTGGAGAAGAAGCAGATAAACACACACTTATCCTCTTCACACACGGTGATGAACTGACAGAAAGCATTGAACAAATTCTGAGTGAAGCAGGACCTGAATTAAAAAGCCTCATAGAGTCATGTGGCGGACGGTATCATGTGTTCAACAACAAACAAATTGAAGATCGCAAACAGGTCTTAGAGTTCCTGGATAAGGTTGATGACATGTTGCGCAAGAATGGAGATAAATATTACACTAGTGACATGTTTCAGCATATGGGAAAAATACTGAAGTTCGAAGAAAAAGTTCAGATAGAAAAATGCAATAGGATAATACAAGACCTAACAGAAAAGTTTAAGGAAGAAAAGAAAAAACTGGAAGAGAACATTAGACAACTGAAAAAATCTGGCCAGACAAAAGACCAGGAAATTAAAGAGCTGGAAGAGGAAGTGAAAAAAAAGGACAGACATTATAAAGAGTCTAAGCGTTTTTATGAGCAGAAACGCAAGAATGTGAGACAGGAGGCGGAAGATACGCATGTGAAGGAAAACATCCCAGAGATCAGCAGAAAACTACAAAATCTCCGTTTCTGATTTGTGACATAAAATGACTGAGCCCCAAGTCAGTGGATATTAACTCTTTCGCCACCACTGACGGGATTTTCCAGCAGAACATGTTTTCACTGCACTATATGACACATCTTCTGAAAATTATTAAATCTCCTGATCAAAACACAGGCGAAGAAGATGCAGAAACAAGTGATGTCATATGTAAGCAGAATCTTATCTAAAATAACATGATCATCAACATTAAATAACATCTACATTAATACCAAATGTTACTGAGTGAAATGTCGACCCATGACGAGTTACAGGACTGTGAAGTCTTGGAGGTGTTGATGGACTCGATCTACTCATCATTCTGAATACAATAAGACAGTCTTAGTCTTTTGCTTAACATTTTGCTTTCATTTATGAAACTTACCCACAGTCAAGTGTCAATGCATGAATTTTTGTTATTTTTTGTTGTTTAATAGCAGAGGGTCTGTTCTTTCTTTTGATATATTGCATGTTCAAATATATTTTCTGATAATTGAACTGATAATTTCAGTTCTCTCATACTATCTTGGTATTTACAATAATATTGTTATTTTTGTACTTGAGTCCTTTGTGTGCTTTATGTAAGGGATGATGAACATCCTTGTTATCACAGAATAAACCCAGACAGGGTGATCAGGACCCCTGACGCGAAGCTGGGCTTGAAGGGTTTTATTCTGAGAGGAAAAAACACAACAAATGAATAGAAATAAAGACATGAAACTTAAAAAAATTAACTTCCATGAAATCAGGAGATGGCCATGTTTTTTTTATTCAACAGAGCAGATTAAGGGTGCTTCACACTGGCAGTTTAGTTCGGAACGGGGCTCGGTTCGCATGAAAAATCTCTAATGTGAACGCTGTCATGGGACCTGGGTGCGCACTGGTATCGAACTCGAGACCTGAATTCAAGGAGGTGGTGCAACACCATAGCAACCACCCAGAACACCATAGCAACCACCCAAAATACATTAGAACACCCTAGCAACCACCCAAAATACCTTATAACACCATAGCAACACCATAGCAACCACCCAGAACACCCTAGCAACCATCCAAAATACCTTAGCAACCGCCTAGCAACCACCCAAAACACCCTAGCAACCACCCAAAATACCTTAGCAACCGCCTAGCAACCACCCAGAATACCCTAGCAACCACCCAAAACACCTTAGCAACCACCCACAACACCCTAGCAACCACACAAAACAATCTTAGAACACCCTAGCAACACCATAGCAACCACCCAAAATACCTTAGAACACCCTAGCTACACCATAGTAACCACCCAGAACACCCTAGCAACCACTCAAAATACCATAGCAACCGCCTAGAATACCCTAGCAACCAACCAGAACACCTCAGGGACCCACTAGAAACACCCTAGCAACTTTAAATTACTTCAAACTATACTTTAAACTTCAAACTAATTTACACTTTCATGGAAGTTACATTTTTTAAGTTTCAAATTTCTGTTTGTATTTTGTGTGATATTGTCTGTTTAATAATTTGTTTTGTTTCTTTGTTGGATCTTGTGAAGCACTTTGGTCAATTACGATTGCTTTAAATGTGCTATATAAATAAAATTGAACTGAACTGAACTACACTTTATACTAATTTCAACTTTAAACTACTTTTAAATTCAAACTAATTTTAACTTTAAACTAATTTAAACTTCAAACTACTTTAAAATTCTAAACTAATTTAAACTTTAAACTAATTTTAACTGCAAACTACTTTAAAATTCAAAATTATTTATACTTTAAAATAATTTAAACTTTAAACTACTTTTAACTTCAAACTACTTTAAAATTCAAACTAATTTACACTTTAAACTAATTTAAACTTTAAACTACTTTTAAATTCAAACTAATTTAAACTTTAAACTAATTTAAACTTCAAACTACTTTAAAATACTAAACTAATTTAAACTTTAAACTACTCTAAACTTCTTCAAACTTCTTTAAACTTCTTCAAACTTTCTGGTCCAAACTTTCACAAGCCAACTTAAAGTGCTGCGGTTCGACATGCAATCTGAAAATTACAACTTTATTTTAATGCTGCAATGGACTATCCATAATATCAATATCCATAATTTCAATGATTGTTATTTTTAATTATTTTTAATGGTATCACATAAATATGAACGTTTTAAAATAATATCTGATTCTAAAGTCTAAAGTGTAATTAGTCATTGGTTTAAAATGATTAACTTTTTAAAGAATATTTTAGTTTTTTGCCTCAATGCTTTGCCTTATTGCGTCATAGGCTAATATTTTCAGTGGTGTTAAACTCAGTTCCTTGAGGGCCATAGCCCTGCATAGTTTAATTCTAACATTCTCCAACACACATACTGTACCTGTGGTTTTCAATAAGCCAGAAGAACTTGATCAGCTGGTTCTAAGACTGAAGCTAAACTCTTCAGAACAGTGGCCCTGTTTGACATTATGTGGTTTGTTCTAGAAATCCTATAACACCTCTCTCAACCTAACTAATTTACTTAAATTACCTCTGATGGAAAAGCACCAGTGTTTAAAAATGTAGTTCATTTTCATGAACTGGAATATGTGCAAATGATTGTGGGTGATTTAAGGCCACGAAGAAAACATCCAGTGCATCGTTCAAAACAGGCCGAATGAAGGAGGTGAAACGAAGGCTGCCTTTATAAAATACTTCCGTTTGAGAAACCCTACTTTTGAGAAGGACCTGCTTGCAGAAGGGGGCGGGGCTGCACGTGTTGGTCCGCCCTATACCTACTCTGATTAGTTCGATCGTCTTTCATAGGTATACATAATAGAAAATGTGTTCAGAGTCGGTCTAGGACCGACAAATTATGAAAAACTGGAAAAGCTGTGCAGATTCAAAGCCTTCATTATTAAAAAAAACAGCCCCCTTAAATGATTGTTTTGGTAAATTAAGCTGGCCTTCAGTCTAACACACAAACGACCCAACAATATTTTTATTTTATGTAGCCTACTGGTTTAATATTCGTAGTAGGGTGTTCAGGTCTTGAATGAATTATGAATTAAATTATTCATGTCATGCAGTTTTATGAAAACTAATTTAAACTGAAATTAAGCAATCCTTTGGATTACATTGATATATATTATGCCGTACAAGGCCAGTGCTGCTTTAATAAATAAAGTAAACCAATTATAGAGATTAGGCTCTAAATGAGTTCAGTGATTGAGGTCAAATACCATAACCAAAACCATCACCTTTTCTCTTTGTTCATCTGTGTGATATATGCTGTTAATATGTCGGTGCACTAGAGGGCGCTCAAGTTCACTCCCTTATGTTGTGTTGAGGCATAAAAGAAGACAGCGTTCCCAGTAAACAGAAATCAGTTAAAGGTATTGTAGGTAAGATTTTTATAAAAACTTTTTTCCAAATTTGTTTAAACTTTCTATATATATCAATGCATAATTAAAATGTAAGTACTCTGATAAAAGAGTATAAAAATCGAGTGACTCTAGACCAGGGGTCGGCAACAGGCGGCCCGCGGGCCAAAACTGGCCCGCCGGCAATAATATCTGGCCCGCGCCGCAGCCTGAAAAGTTCTGAAAGACATTCAAAAGAGTCTGTGGATCGCTAGACACACCTCTAAAATAACCGTCATGAAATGTCTAATATTATATTAAATCCGTCTCTATAGCACGCGTTGTGTTTATCGTGCAATTTATACACGAAAATGTGTTTTTACGTGCATATGATACGCAGTTTTTCGCGTGCATTTGATACGCACTTTATTGCGTGTAATACACACGCATCCCACACAACTAATCCTACCCAACGTATAATACACACGCACCAGACACCACTACTAAACCTACCCATGCGTATCATATGCACGTAAAAACTCTTTTTCGCGTATAAATTGCACGATAGACACAATGCGTGCTATAGAGACGCATTTAGTGTGATCGGGTTGTCGTTGCAGATAAGACACACCGGCTTTGCATTTACAAAACTAGGTAGGATGAACGCATAGTTGTCTTTTTATTATTCTTTGTATAACTATTTTCGCTGTCAACTTCCCTTTTTAGACTCTTTGATAGTGCCATTTTCTCTCACCAGCTTAAATGTTAACATGACGTAATAGCGTAAAAAAAGTAGCTATGCAGTTTAGTAGGCTATGCGAGGATGCCAAGGAATAATTCTAAGTTTAAAAGTAGTCTACGTCAAATAATTATTACAATAAGTTAGACTCCATTGTGTAACAAGCAAATTAAAATCATACACATTTATTCACAATATGGAAAGAGGAAATAAAACATAGTTCGTTAAGAGCATGACTCAAAAATGCCATTAATGGGCTTATTCAAGTCCTCTTTTATTTTTTTTGTTATTTTTATCCATTCCGCATCTCCCACATGTGTGTTTTAGCAAGGCAGGATGTGTTGCAAGATGGCGCAATATATCGGGAGACATGTGGGTCAGACATGATTTTGACCACTTCATTAAGTTTTGTTTTGTAGAAAGCCTATCTAAAAATTTAATTTCGTTTTGTATCATTTGTATCTTATTTTAATCAAGGTTTTATAAACCAATTGCTTGTAATTAATAAAAGCAAATATAGCAGACAATAATCGGACATGGAGGCGCCGGCGAGATTGCATTGCTCGTGAACTGGAGCTCGTCTCATAAATTAACCGAAACTCAGCGTTTAAGCTGCCTCACAGACACGAAAATATATAGAAAGCTTAAAAATGTCTAATTTTAAACAAAACAATTCAAAACGAAAAGAAACCGACTACTCTCTGCTTATGTAATCCATATGAAATGTGCATTTCTCTCTATAGGCGCGTTAACTACTGCGGTCACTATTGTAGCCGACTGAGCCGACACAAGACACTTATAAACAATTAAAATGTCTCCTTGCTATATTTGAAACATTCATAATAATAACTTTTGCCGGTTCCTGTTGACAGCTTTTGCGTTATTGGCAGCTTCACCCTCTGGTTACATGAACACGGCGTCACCACCGAATCAGCACCGAAAACATGGGAATTTTTTTAGACAATAATCCCACGACCTATTCGATATTCTATAATTAAATCAACAAATTGAATATTCGAAAATCGTGACTCATCCCTACTGCTTTATTAATGTATCCAGTATAAAACCCGGACACTGCCACACTGACTGTCCTACTACAGTATTTAACACAGAGTAACAGCTCACTAACATTCTAGTTGCATTTTTCATCAATTAATTTCTTAAATTATCCATTGACTATGTTCTGGCCCGCCATCTAGTGTAAAAAATTTTTTTTGGCCCGATGCCAACCTTACTTGCCGACCCCTGCTCTAGACCGTTTAATCTGCACTAAACACAGCTCATTATTTCCAACCGGGACGAAACAAAGGATTGGCTTAGGCGACTGTCACTCTCTCGCAACCATGGCAACCACCCTTTTGCCACACAGGACCTGCCCACTTGCGCGTACCCGTTTGATTTGATGAATTCAAGAGGCACCGCACGGAACCTAGGAATAGCAAAACAATGGCAGAGAAAGACCCATCAAAATTCACATATGCAGTTCGCGAAGGCAAACCAGGCAAGAAAAGGAACACCGTAACGTTACTATAAGTAACCCCGACCCCGGATCTGTCCTCGAGCTGACGATGCGGTACTTGTCTCTGGAGTGTAGCCTCGTCCTCATCAGAGTCAACAATGCTTTCATCAAGGAAACTCTTACATGCAGAACACCTAGGGTGACCAAATCGTGCAGCCTATTGAGGAGAAGTGTCCTATGACTTTTAATAAGAGATCGGGGGTACGATGTTTGCCCCAGGGCCGAACAAACTTCCAAAAAATCCCATAGACTTAACATTGCGACAAATTTTGACGACTCATAGCTCCAAACGAGGATTTCACAGAAACGTGTGATTTGCCACATTTGAAGAGGCTAACAGGCTCTGTAAGAGCATACCTCACAATGGGGTAAGGGTTGCACCCCTGGGGGGCAGGAGCTGCCCAAAGTTTCCCCATTGACTTACTATGGTGTAGGACGGCCCATGAAATGCATGCGTTTTTCCTACTATGGTAAATTACATAGGGATTTTGTATACGCACAACCGGTGCTACGTCATAGAATGTCTCTGAATAGATTCACGCCCACTTTTGGGGGAAATAAACTAGACTTCCCATAGACTTCAATACAAAATAGCGGCACAAAACAACGTCCGTACGCAGCCGACAGGCGTGAATAACTTAAGAAATCACTAAGATTAAACATATCAAGTAATTATATGTCCACCCTGTTTGCCATAGAGCGTGAAACCTGCCATACACAAACTTAATTTGGTCGATTTAAAAACATGTCCCTTCATTCTCCCAGCGTCAAATTGGTGTAACAACCCCACCCAGTGGCCAGAGGTGTCTTTCTTCAACGCATTCTCATCCCAAAGCGTAATATTTTGACTCTTTTGCCAAAGCGTCTATATCCAGCGCATATGGCACCCTTTAGCGTCAATATAACACGCTTCGGTTTTGGGTAGGTTTAGGTCTGGGGTAGTGTTAGGGTTAGACCACTAGGAGGCGCCATATATCTGCGTCTCATATGACGCTAAAGGGTGCCATGTGCGTTGGATATAGACGCTTTGGCAAAAGAGTCAATATATTACGCTTTGGGATGAGAACGGGCTCCTTTCTTTTACTGTCTATGGTCTTACCCAGACATTTACCCGACATTTACTCGTATCGTACTTCATCGAGTCACCATGGTAAGCCAGTGAATGATTTTACTTACTTTACTTGAAAGTAAACGTCTTTAAATTTATATATTTTGTCTTACAATATACATTATAATATATATAACACCACTGGGTGGGATTGTTGCACCAATTTGACGCTGGGAGGATAAACGGACATGTTTTTAAATTGACCAAATTAAGTTTGTGTATGTATCTTTTACGCTCAGGGTGGACATATAATTACTTGACATGTTTTATATAAGTGACTTCTTAAGTTATTTACGCCTGTCGGCTGCGTACGGACGTTGGTTTTTGCCGTTATTTTGTATTGAAGTCTATGGGAAGTCTAGTTTGTTTTCCCCCAAAAAGGGGCGGGGACGAAATTGACAGTTAAAGGTGCCATGTGGAATGTCTGGCAAAAAAATAAAAATCATACTCCGCATATTCCATACCAGATGGGGGCAGTATACCTCCAAAAAGTTGGCCTACTCTAGTCTGTTTTTTTAGTTTCGGTTTGTTAATCTTCTAAAACCGTCAAATCGTCCGCTTTGTCCCGCCAAAGCCTATTTTGATCGGTGAGTGATGTAGAATATAATGACTGCTGCGCTTGACAGGGCGCATAACGAGCAGAGAGAGAGAGAGAGAGAGAGCGCCCCGGCCGCGCGCGCACACTCTCACGTCTTCAAACAACACGAGCGCAGTCCTCCTGCTCTCTCTCTCCCTCGCGCATATTAATCAAATCAATTGACACGATCGTAAGACCGCAGTTCATTTGGAGATTTTTAGAGATTAGAGACTCAATGAACAACATCTCAACACTAAATTATAAAGGCCGGTCTCATATAGACGCGATTGACATCAAGTACGCCCACAAGCCGTGCGAGTTATTCGTGTATTGGAGTTTGGCTGGTGGTTATGTATGTTGCCGCATACCGCCTCCCATGGCCGAAACTGGTATTACGACACCAGTCGGGCTGGCGCTAGTAATTTAGCATGCTAATTTAGGTTTATATCTCGGCAGCACTATAACTTGTCAATTTTTTAATGACATCATTGCACTTATTTCTTCTCATTCTTTTGATGCGTGTAGCTCATTTTTTGGATAATTTTACCTCAATTTTTACATAGGGCACCTTTAAGTTCCCAGATGTGCCGGTTGTGCGTATTGAACATAGCTGTGGGTCACAGTGTCATAGAGACAAGGGGGCGGGCTCGTTTTACTCAGACGACCAATCAGTCTCTCAGGATCATTGTGTAGCTATCAAGCCACGCCCTAGCAACCATTTAGAGCTCCTTAGCAACAAGTTCCATAGACTTCCATTGAAAGAGATCGAAGGGATATCTCTGGACTGAATTGTCATAGAAACATGAGGGTGGTCTCGTTTGACTCGGGGCAGCAAACAGCCAATCCTGAATCACCTCAACACATCCTAACCCCTCCCTAGCAACCATTGTCAAGCACCTTAGCAACCAAAATCCAAAGAGGGATATTGTCCATTCTGAATGTCACAGAGGTATGGGAGTTGGTTTATATCTTTCATAGTGACAAGAAGCCTTTGGAGTTTCATGATTGGCAGCTGCCAAGCCACTCCCTAGCAACCAAACAGAGTACCTTAGCAACCATTTTGCAAGACCTACATCTCTGCATCAGAACATCGTATAGAGATGGGGGTTGGTTTATATCATTCACACAGACAATCAGCATTTGGAGTTTTATGATTGGCAGCTGCCAAGCCACTCCCTAGCAACCAAACAGAGTACCCTAGCAACCATTTTGCAAGACCTACATCTCTGCATCAGAACATCTTTTGACTCATGCTAGCAAACAGGACTTCCAACATGCTACACATGCTAGCTGTAAATAGCTACATGCTAATAGTGATAAGGAAAGTGCTCAATCATGCCAAGTAAATGTAAAGAACTCCAATAGTAACCATCTGTGACAACTACCAACCACCTAGTTACACCATAGCAACCACCCAGAACACCATAGCAACTGCCTAGCAACCACCCAGAATACCCTAGCAACCACCTAGCAACACCCTAGTAACCATCCAAAATACCTTAGCAACCACCTAGCAACCACCCAGAATACCCTAGCAACCGCCTAGCAACGCCCTAGCAACCACCCAGAACACCCTAGCAACCGCCTAGCAACCACCCAGAATACCCTAGCAACCGTCTAGCAACACCCCAGCAACCATCTAGAATACCTTAGCAACCACCTAGCAACACCATAGCAACCACCCAGAATACCCTAGCAATGCCCTAGCAACCACCCAGAACACCCTAGCAACCGCCTAGCAACCACCTGAACACATGAATAAGACAGAACTCCCTAGCAACCACCCAGAATACCCTAGCAACCACCTAGCAACACCATAGCAACCACCCAGAACACCCTAGCAACACCCTAGCAACCACCCAGAATACCCTAGAAACACCCTAGCAACCGCCTAGCAACACAATAGCAACCACACAGAACACCCTAGCAACCGCCTAGCAACACCATAGCAACCACCCAGAATACCCTAGCAACCACCTAGAATACCCTAACAACCGCCTAGCAACACCATAGCAACCACCCAGAATACCCTAGCAACCACCCAAAACACCCTAGCAACACCATAGCAACAACCAAGAACACCCTAGCAACCGCATAGGAACACCTTAGCAACCACCCAGAATACCCTAGCAACCACCTAGCAACCTACCAAACACCCTTGCAACCACCAAGAACACCCTAGCAACCACCTAAACACACGAATAAGCCATATCTCAGCACCAGAACATCGTACAGACATGGTTGTTGGCTCGTATGCAATAATGTACCACACCCTAGCAACCGAGCGGCGAGTTTTGCCACTGCAAGCACCACTTCACATTTTCTTCTGGAAATGTATATTCTGCTCATTTTTTCAAGATTTTGATAGCTTATTTTATGTACTTGCCGGCTTTTTTATCATTCAAATTTGGCTAGGTGGCTAATAACACATTTTTCTGTGGTGTGACAAACTCAGAACACATACTTAATTTTGACTTTACAGGGACTTTAAGTAGCACCAAATCATTGCTGGTCTAGAACAGAGCCAAGTAAGAACCGCTTGCGTCAGGGGCTGGGGGCGGGGTTACCGTGACCAACAAGACGAATAGAAACTTGTGACCGCCATTTTTAAATAGCAGCTAGTCGAGCTAATAGCAGCTTGATTATAATATCCGTCTATGTAAGTTACGGCGAGCTGCACAAACGCGTTGGATTCCAATGTATTTTTGCAAACCCATGAGCATCCATAGTAACGCAACGTCCGTTATTGTTGGTGGCTTGTTCGAGATGCATCGGAGCGGCGCGGACCGATCGGAGCTGCGGGAGTGTTTGGAGATCATACGACTCCTTGTGCTTTTGGATCGCTTTCGCAGTGCTTTGATGTCATGCGGCGATCGATCTGCAAAAAGCCGATGCATCTCGAACAAGCCTGGCGTGTTTGTGTTTGGCGCTACCGCACTAGCGTTGCTGGGCAACATGAGACGTATGCAGTGACGTAAGATCTGGCTCTGTTGTGGCTCTCTAGCCGGTGGAAAGGCAAACCGGTTCTTAGTAAGCTTGTCAGTCGAACCAACTCCGAACCAGCTCTGGCTCTGGCACTGAACCAGCACCCGGTTCTTGTTGGTGGAAAAGGGGTACACTTCGAGGCTTTGTTTGGCCATAGTCACGTGACATGGGTGTTTTGAATCACGCCTCGAATCAGTGTTTCGAAACATCTGCGCTTCGGGATCTCGCAAAGCTTCGGAACGACTGTTTCGCGGCAGCCATCCCTAATCTCAATTACAGCAGCCAAATAAAATCTAAAGTCCAAAATGTTACATTTTGATTGTCTCCTTCAGTGATTCTGCTTGTTAACATCAGGTGTCTTCAATAATGCTCAATCATCCACTCAATTATTCACTTAATTATCTCATTAACTTTAGCACTGCTTTAGTTTTACTTGTAACACACTGAGAGTGGATTGATTCATATAAAAACTGAGCAGTGTTAATTCAACTCACTGTTAATTTTGCTGTGTGTCATGTGACATATAAGACACCTCTCTTTTACTGGAGTAAAATGTTATTATAATCCGTCCACCACGAATAATTGTTAATAGCCTAATGTAGGCTATGTTGTTTTATCTGTGCGTTATAGTGAAGACTCATAAACTGCGCAGCCTTCCTTTAGTAACAGGTTTAACTGGATAGATGACAATCCATGTACTCTGAACACATGTTCTGACATGTGAAAGACGATCGAGTTCAGGTGTAGAAGCGTCTCATCATTACTTACATGAAATTGGCACATCTGTGAGAGTTGTGTATATTTTTTAATTGGACAATTCTGAATTCTAGGGGTGCCAAAACAAACATCACTGGTAAGTTTTTAATAAAACTTTGCTTCCTCATGATCAGTGTTTTGTTTTTACAATGAAGAACATTTGTTCTACAATCTCATTTCAGGAAATGAAGACGTGCTTTTAAGAAGGCTATACTTAAGTTTAGACTTTTACCTTCAAACATAAAAAGAACACGTTTATAGTAATTTCCATCATCTACATTTTGAACTACAATAATGATTATAACTCTTATGATTTAGATTTGTAATACCTGTATAAAGAATCTGGTAAGTTAACGTCACATTTTTAAAGACTGTTACTGATGGTATAAAGTACAGTTGAAGACTTTTGGGGGATTTTAAGATTAAGATTTGTATGGAAGTAAAATAATAATACAAAATGTTTTTGAAACAAAAAAAGCTTGTTGAATTGCACATTGCATTAACCATGCTTGCATTTTATTGCATTGTATTTTTAGGACTTGCTTTTTAATGCAACATTATTTATATTTTAACATTGTTGTATATTTAATCTGTGAATATTTAAATTCAAAACAATTTCATTGTCCATATTCACCTTTCAGATTTCACTTCCAAAATGTTCATTCTCTTTAAAAATACAACCTATAATATTTGACAGACAATTTTCGGTCCCTTTTATTTCGAATGGGATAAAGACACATAGACACAACAGCTGTGTTTACGTCTTCACAGATATCTTTGTTGGGTGAATTAAGGGTGATTGGGACATAAGGTCAAAAGGCACAGTATAACTATACAGAATTTGTTTTCTAACCTAGTGAGTGAAAATAAAAACTTTTTTGCTGAGCCCTAGCTGTGAAACCACATAATCAAAATTGGATGCCCTTATTAGTGTGACATCCTGTAGGTGGGCGAGGCAGGCATCAAACAGGAAGTTGACCCTGAAATACATGAACTGTGGAAAATGACATTAGCTTTTGCTGATTTCATAATAAGGTCCTAAAATTGTCGTAGCTACTATATTGTACAAACTTTTGATGGAAACACGAATATGATACACTAATGATACAAAATCAGTTAAAAAAAAGGGAGGGACTGTGCCCACTAAACAATTTAATGTCCAAAAGACGTCTTTTCAACGTCTTTGTCACAAAGTCGGACGTTGAATAGACGTCCCCTGAGGAGCCAGAATGTAACGTTTTATGACGTCCACAAGGTTTGCAGTTATAAATGCCAAATACAAAACTTTAATCAAATAATTAGATGCTCATTTTGTCAAATTAATAACATCATCAACAAGAAGTTGATAACACTTAATCTTGGCTTTTTCTGCCATAGCAATTGTGTTTTACAAACACAGAGTTACAACAGCCTATGAAATGCTATAGTAAGACGAATTGGGACCAAGAGCCCAACTAAAGCAAACACTGATCACTACACTGGTGACACTCCAAATGACACAAATATCAGCATCTAAACCTCTGCTAATTCTCACTAAGATCTTCTGTAGACGTCAGACAGAAATAGTTAAATCTGTATGTTATGTCTGTGATTAAGTTCAGCACAAGTGTCTGAGCCAGAAAGTCTTTCCTTCAGATCTGGTTTCTCTCATGATCCAGAGATGTGTGATTTGCAGAAGTGTCTTTTATGTTCATGATTTTTGGACAAACACAAACTGAGTTGCTTTTCAATTACATTGAAATAAACATGAGTTTTAATTTAATGCATCCTGACCGTGTTTATTTGGTCCAGAAACAGTATAAATTGTCTAAATGAGACCATAAATGATGTTGGTAATATGTCCACAATGGCCACATTTGAACTAGTTTTTAACCTTGTAAGAAGGGTCCATGAACGTCTATTTCAGACGTGCAGAACACGTCAACAATAAGACGTCATAAAACGTTACATTCTGGCTCCTCAGGGGACGTCTATTCAACGTCCGACTACGTTGAAAAGACGTCTTTTGGACATTAAATTATTTAGTGGGTGGCGTGTGCACGAACTGTGATTGACAGTCAGATCTCGCACAGCCCTGCGCTGACTGGACCAGAAGAACCGGGGAGCGGTGGATTTTTGCAAAACCAATAAAACCGGCTGATTTATGTTGTTCTGTCGGAGCATAGTGTCGGTTTCAGTGAATATGATCAAAAAAATCTTGCTGACTTCAGCTTTAAGAAAATGCTTAACCTTGCAATAGAGAACCATTGTTTATGATCTGTATGCTCTAAATCAGTGGTTCCCAACCTCTTAATTTGTGTAAGCCCTAATCAACCACAAAAATATTCATGAACTAGATAGATGTTGCTAAACTAAAATGACCAAATTCGGAAAATAGAAACATTATTGCAGTAATAAACCATATGCATTTTTTCCATTGAAAGTTTGTGCAGGTTAAATGCATTTGTCAAACTAGGCACCACACATCTCATCCAAATAATCCATCCACCCCCCAAAAATAATTTTTGTTCCTGAAGCATTTTTTTTATATATATTGTTTACTTGATTTTTAATGTTTTCAATGACTTTTGGCCTTCGTTTACCTCAATTGCATGTTGTACTATGAATTGTGGGTGGGTTTATAAACCTAGTAAACATGGTGACTTTTTTGTGGGCGGAGCTTAGGTGGAGGTAGAACGATCCCTCTGGCCGCTTCACTAACGCTAGTTTGTGTAACGCTAGTCAAAATTGCTTATAGTGTATTTAAAATATAGTTAAAGTGCACTACACAATATAATGACGCAATTAATGTGAACTAAAATATACTTTAATGTCAGTCAACAATACACTTAAGTGTGAATTAAATGCAATGTTTTTTAGGCGCACTGAATGAACATTAAGTGTAATTAATTTAAAATATTATCACATATTAAGTTGAAATAAAATGCAATAAGTTGCCATTAAGAGTGATTTTTTGGTACAACTTAAGTGGGACTTTAATACAACTTTATATTTACTTTCATAATTGCTATAGTGTTTTTAAATTATAGTTAAAGTGCACTGATCAATCTTCTGACAAGCAATTAATGTGAACTAAAATATATTTAATGTAAATTAACAGTACACTTAATTCTTAATTAAATGTAATGTTTCAAACACAAATACATATTTGCAAAATAAATTCAAATATATCAATTTAAATTTACATTAAATGCAATCAGTTGAACTTAAGAGAGATTTTAATGCATCTTTCTACAGTATGTACTTTAACTGCTCCTATTGTATGTGAAATATGATTACCGGTATGTATCATCTCCAGTCAATCATTTTAAAGGGTCACACAATAAATGTCACAAGTTGCTGATCAAGTCGAAGTAATGTTAGTTTCAGTCAAATAAAGTGCAAATTATAACTCAACAGAAATCGAAGAACGGACGTCCATCTGATAGAGAAACCGAGCGTAAAGAGACAGAGGGCATATGAATCTTTAGATGCCTATTGCTGAATGGTCATGTACAAGACTTGTGTGGTACGATCCGCAGTTCTGCCTAGCCAGCGCAAAGACGACGACAATGTAAAGAGTGACATTACGGTGCAATTTTAATTATGTGAATATTTTCTAGAAATAAAAATTCCAGATACAGCATATTCATTTTTCATCGATTCTTGCACCCAACAACACAAAAAGATGACATTTAATAATAATAATACTTATTATTATTCCTTATTATGTATCCGATCTGTGCTGGTTTCTATTGGCTCCAGTTTCCCCTTAGTTTTGCCTCCAGCTAGTGCCGTGACGTAACTGTGACGTCGGCTCGAAATTGGTCTATAAACATTGAGAAATAAAGTTATACAGAAATAAACATGACTCTAAATTGTATCTAAAAATCATATACAATTCTATTAAAGTATGAACTAATTTGTGCAATGCAGTAAATATGCTTACACTACTCTAAATTAATGAAAAGATGTGCTGTCCCAATCACCCACATTTTACCAAAAAATGGGTTTACATAGAAGTGTATGTAACACATCATTTCATTATAACATAAAATTGTTTCCTGTTCAAATTGATAGGTAACATCTTCAGTATTACAGAAATATATCATGTGTTGGGCTGTTGTTTTTTAATTTATGCACAAGGCGGAAATTCAAAAATTGTCCCAATCAAGCTTTGTTCACCCGAAATGTAAGCAGCTTTTTCTCCATGAACGAGATTATAATTGTATTTATTCCCTGATGCTTACATACAGATAAAAAGTTAAATCTGAGGTAGTAGACATATATTTCTCTCGGTTGTTTAGTTTCCATAACTTTATATCGTGTCACTGTGCTGTGCTGCACTCCAGGTGGAGTGAAATGGACTAATACAGTGTAAAAGACAAAACTCGCACCTATCTGATTATAAACAGATTGATAGGTAAAAAATGGATGAACAATGTATATCTGCCACCACTGAATAAATGATTGAAAGCAAAAACTCACGCAGGTCCTAATATGGACGCAAGGTTTTAGACCTATTTTCAACTCTTTGATGTTAGTTAAATGTGTGTTCATTTTTGTCTTACAGCACTTTTTACCTTTAGGCTTAAAAAATGGCAGAAATGCGTACAAATCTGAATCTTGTCCTACTTGGAAAAGCAGGAGTTGGGAAAAGTGCAACTGGAAACACAATACTGGGACGAGAAGCTTTCATATCAAAGAAAAGCTTCACCTCTGTCACACAGAGGGTTGCTGTGGAATCCAGTACTGTCGGTAAACGAGAGGTCACTGTATATGACACACCAGGAGTCCTTGACTCAGAGCTGAGTAAAGAGAAGATTCAGCAGATAAATGAAGTTCTTCAGAAATGTGAATCCCGTCCCTGTGCGTTTCTGCTGGTGATCAAAGCTGACAGATTCACAGAAGAAGAGAGAAAAACTGTGGAGAAGATTGAGAAGGTCTTGGGAGTAAACCGCCAAAGGAAAACCTGGATTCTCTTCACCAGAGGAGACGAACTAGAGGATGAGGACATGACAATAGAAGAATTCATCAGTGATTATGAAGCCTTGAAGAAACTCCTTCAGAAATATGATCAGAGATACTGTGTGTTCAACAACAAGCCGAGAGAACCTACTGAACAAGTTCAAGAGCTGCTTACAAAAATACATGGAACAAACTGTGACACAACTGGTGAGTCTTTTTATACAAAATATTCTGAGTTTGCATGTTGTTTCTTATCCATGCTATAGGCTGCATGGATGCGCAGGGAGTTCTCGACCAAACTGTATGCTAATTCTCAATCGTATTTGACGATAGTGGTCCTGACAGAAATAAAGTTTGACATTGTGTTTCATGAAGGCAGAACATTTACCAGCATTTGCCGACAATTGCAAATAGTAACACTGATTATGATAAATACAGACAATACAAATGTCAGGATTCCTGTCTTGTGTTCCCCTTTTCTGTTCTGTGCCATGTTGTGTAGTCCTTTATAGTTTTTCTTGTAGATTGTTCCCATGTGTGTCTTGTTTGCTAATCTCCCCTTGGTGTATATACCCCAGTGTTTCTCATGTTCTTTGTCTGGTGTTAACCTTAGTGGATGTATCAAGTTGTTTTCAGTTCTGTTTTACACCTTAATTGAGTTTACTCTTATTTTTGCCTGTCCTGTTTATTGGATGTTTTTGTGTTACATTGTTAAAAAAAACTGTCATAATGCACTTGAATCCTCCTCATCCTTGTTTCTGAAACACTCTGCGTTACAACAAGACAACACAAATTAGGACTAATTAGAGTAGTTCAATATAATAGAATTGTTGTTACGCTATATGATCAATTTCTGAGAAGGCTAAAATAAATGTTTTTCACTCACTTTGAGTTTCACATTTAACTCTGTACAAATGATTAGAAGGAAATTGTTGTTTAAAAGTATTATTAACTGTTTCTTTTTTGTTGATGGGAAGAGTGGAGACCGAGATGGGAAGAGTGGAGGCCGAGATGGGAAGAGTGGAGACCCAGATGGGAAGAGTGGCGACCGAGATGGGAAGGGTGGAGACCAAGATGGGAAGAGTGGAGACAGAGAGTGGAAGAGTGGAGACCCAGAGGGGAAGAGTGGAGACAGAGAGTGGAAGAGTGGAGACCCAGAGGGGAAGAGTGGAGACAGAGAGTGGAAGAGTGGAGACAGAGGGGAAGAGTGGCGACCGAGATGGGAAGGGTGGAGTCCGAGATGGGAAGAGTGGAGACAGAGAGTGGAAGAGTGGAGACCCAGATGTGAAGAGTGGAGACCCAGAGGGGAAGAGTGGAGACCCAGATGGGAAAAGTGGAGACCCAGATGGGAAGAGTGAAGACCCAGAGGGGAGGAAGAGTGGAGACCCAGAGGGGAAGAGTGAAGACCCAGAGGGGAAGAGTGAAGACCCAGAGGGGAAGAGTGAAGACCCAGAGGGGAAGAGTGGAGACCCAGATGGGAGGAAGAGTGGAGACCCAGATGGGAGGAAGAGTGGAGACCCAGATGGGAAGAGTGAAGACCCAGAGGGGAGGAAGAGTGGAGACCCAGAGGGAAAGAGTGGAGACCCAGATGGGAGGAAGAGTGGAGACCCAGATGGAAGGAAGAGTGAAGACCCAGAGGGGAGGAAGAGTGAAGACCCAGAGGGGAGGAAGAGTGGAGACCCAGAGGGGAGGAAGAGTGGAGACCCAGAGGGAAAGAGTGGAGACCCAGATGGGAGGAAGAGTGGAGACCCAGAGGGGAGGAAGAGTGGAGACCCAGAGGGGAGGAAGAGTGGAGACCCAGATGGGAAGAGTGGAGACCCAGATGGAAGGAAGAGTGAAGACCCAGATGGGAGGAAGAGTGGAGACCCAGGTGGGAAGAGTGAAGACCCAGATGGGAGGAAGAGTGGAGACCCAGGTGGGAAGAGTGGAGACCCAGATGGGAGGAAGAGTGGAGACCCAGGTGGGAAGAGTGGAGACCCAGATGGGAGGAAGAGTGGAGAACCAAAGGGGAAGAGTGGAGACCCAGATGGGAGGAAGAGTGGAGACAGAGAGCTGAGAGACTAAAAGACCCCTGTGTCTGTAGTTGATGCTCCTGGATTTTTTGACACTTCCATGAAATCCTGACGAGTTAATGGCAGATATTTACACTTCTGGTCTACATGCTATTTTTATTGTGAAGCGAGACAGAAGAGAAAACTATAGTAGTTCTGCATTATGTTAAAATACTCCATCATTCTCTTCATTCATGGAGATCAACTAGAAGAAGAGACAGTACACAGCAAAATCCCCAGTGTTAAATTAACACTCTGAGTGTGGACTCATATAAACACTGAAGAAGTGTTAAAGTTAACACTGAAGCAGTGTTAAGGTTAATGAGATAATTAAGTGAATAAGTGAGGGATGATTGAGCATCATTGAAGACACATGATGATAACAAGCAGAATCACTGAAGGAGAAAACCGTCATTTTAAGTCACCATTGTGGTGATCAGTGTTTGCTTTTGTTGGGCTCTTGACCCTTTAATCATTAACTTTAGATTTTGTTTGGCTGCTGTACGTGAGTTATAACAGCCAGATGAACATATAGAAAAGGTGATCTGATGGTGATGGTTGTGTTTTAACATAATCATTATTTCACAATCATTTGACCTGAATTACTGAACTCATAAAGAGCCCAAATTAGGTTTAGTTTATCAATTATAGCAGCACTATTCTTTCACTGCATAGTGTTTTAAACTTTTACAAAGTAATCCACAGAAATTTATTTTATACACGTCTCATATAAAAAAAAATAATTTATTTGATACAGTTTTTAGACACAAAGACATCAAGAATCAGCCTGTGAATCTCAACAATGGTGACAATTATTAAAGCATGTTGCAGTGCATTCTGGGTGCCACCAATAAAAACTCATTCATGGCTCCAATCATGCATTGCTGCATGAATAAATAATGAGCTTATGTTCAGAAGTGATCTGTTTGTCACCATTGCTGAGATTCATATGCTAAATCTTGATGTCTGTGTGTGCCAACCTAAATCATTTTTGACTTTTTTGTTTTTTTTTGACCATTTGGTTTCATTGAAAAGGCTAAAAATATGATGCCATACAAGGACAGTGCTGCTATAATTAATAAAGTAAACCTAACTCAGAAATTGGCCTATATATGAGTTCAGTGATTCAGGTCAAATGATTGTGAAATAATGATTATGTTAAAACACAACCAACACCATCAGATCACCTTTTCTATATGTTCATCTGGCTGTTATAACTCACGTACAGCAGCCAAACAAAAACTGAAGTTATTGATTAAAGGGTCAAGAGCCCAACTAAAGCAAATACTGATCACCATAGTGGTGACTTAAAATTACGGTTTTCTCCTTCAGTGATTCTGCTTGTTATCATCAGGTGTCTTCAATGATGCTCAATCATCCCTCACTTATTCACTTAATTATCTCATTAACTTTAACACTGCTTCAGTGTTATCTTTAACACTGCTTCAGTGTTTATATGAGTCCACACTCAGAGTGTTAATTTAACACTGGGGATTTTGCTGTGTAGAGAAACTCATTGAGGAGAGCAGTATATACAGAGATCTAGTTGGTCAGTGTGCAGGCAGAATTCAGGTCTTCAATAATAAAGATGTAAATGACAGAGAGCAGGTGCAGGTGAACGGAGAGAGGAAGAGCAGAGAAAACAACAAGAGAAGAAACTACGACAAGAGGAGATTGAGAAAACAATAAAATGCACAGAGGAGATAGCCAGAGCAGAGTCTGAAGGTCCACCACGATTTTTACAAGAAAGACTTTAAGCAATGAGACTGAGAAATGAAGAGAGGAAATGACAAGAGAAGGAACGACAGGAGAAGTATGAGAGGGAAAGGAGACAGAAGAGAGCACTGTACCCTAACTTCTGGTACTCATTTTTGAATCCTCGATTCTCATATGTTGTGCAGAGAAATCAAGAGGAGATTGGGAGAGTGATAAAGGAAACAGACGAGAAAATCAGAGCAGAGTTTGAAAGTCCACCAAGATGATTATGAGACATACTTAAATCAATGAGACAGAAAGAAAAAAACTACAAGAGGAAAACACAAAGAGGAGAAAGAGTGAGAAAGGAGACAGATGAATCAAGTTTGAAGGGCCATCAAGATTTGAACTTGAAACAACTGAGAGAGAGAGTGAGACTAAGGTTTATGATTTTCAAAACATAAGATTGATGGAGTGATAAAAACAGATGAGAGAAGAAGAGTATAATCAGTGAAGAATAAAAGAGGATTCAAAGAAGGAACAAAGGATGGGCTAAAAGCACTGCTATCTGCTTCGCCAGCTGATAAAGTCAGCCTGAGAAACTCTTCATCATCATCATCATCATCATCATGTGTTCCAGCTCTACTACAGTACCGTATAAAACACTGAACAACTGAAGAAACATGTCCTCATCCGGCTGACGAGACGCTCTGGATCAGAGACCAGAAGGTGCACCATATTAAATATAAAAGCAGATTAGTGTTTATTTTAAACTGAGATTTTGGCATGTGTTGTATATGATCAGTCAATCATCCTTCTCTATCATCTGTGTACCCAGAGCAGAACACTTTCTATCCGCACTGTTCAACAGTTCAACACTTCTAAACATGTTTCATTGTGTCCGGCTGATGATGATGATGAGGTGAGCTCTCACACTACTTTACTATTCTAGTTTCTGTTCTGATATTATTAAGATATTACCAATATCTCTTTCGTACTGTAATATCTAGCAGTCTTTCACCAGTTCAATGATTTCTGAAGCCTGTTTCATATTCTTCTCTTCTGTTTATGAAATTATTTGAAATAAATTCTGTGGTTGGGTAAAGATGTGTCTACCCTTTTAAATCAAGACACGACCAATTATATATACAAGATGTGGGAAAGGCCACAGTTTTCAACAAAAAGTAGAATAATGCACTTCTCTCATCACTGACCAAAAGTGGTTATTTGATGTTAATAGATTATATTCACTACAATACTGTCTTGCCACTCAGGGCCGGCCCGAGGCATAAGCGAACTAAGCGGCTGCTTGGGGCCCCTTGGCCACCAGGGGGCCCCCCAATCGAGTCGAAAAACCGAAAAATATATTTTTAGATGACTTAAACAAGTGACAAAAATGAATGAATGAATATGAATGAATGAATGAATATTTCGAGACAAGAGAATTCTGATTACATGATCAATATTACCTGCCTACAACTGCTGCTGCGTCTGCCAGCGTTTAAGTCATGCGCATAATCTAGACACCTCGCGCGTGCATAGACAATTCGTGCGCAACTGCGTATAGTCACGGTAATGTTAAGCCATGTCACAAAAAGGACGTATCCCTCTGGTACCGAAAATAGAAAGAAGAAAAGGCCAGACGAGGAGAAAAAAGGAGCAAAATAAAACTATATTTGCATGATTATTTACGGTATGTTTTGTGCAGACCATTCCTATCTACGGCAAGCCCCGAGGGGAAAAATACATTGCATACGCACATACAACGAGCGCAAGTACATCATTACCGGTATTATAGTAACAGACTTTGTTGGATTCTGTCATGTACAATCCAACCAAGTCTGTTACAATAATAAAAAATAAAAAAAAACTTACAGTGTAGGCCTATTGAGACAGTTGAGAAATAATAATATTTTTACAGTTTTCAACAATAATTGTCATAGTTGAACCCTCTTATTATGTTGATTTCTCAGTTTTGTCATTATTTTAGCAAATAAATTATTTGATATGTTTTGAGACAGTTTGTTTTAAGAAGTTTCAAAGAGTTAGAAAAAGAGTAAAGTAAAAGTTAAAACTTGTTTATTTAAGTATAGGCTATCTATTTTTTACCTCACTGTATTAATTTATAATGTATCATTATTGCGTGATATTTGTGTCAATAATCGTCAAGCACATGTGACTCCGCGTAGTGGGAGGGGGCCCCCAAATCAAATTCTGCTTAGGGCCCCCAAAAGGCTCGGGCCGGCTCTGTCATGCCACTGATCAGACTTTCTGAATTTTGATTTTTAAAATATATTATGTGGAAAAAAAATCTTACGACAGACATCAAGAATCAGCATAAGAATCATAGACTGATTTATGGTCATTTATTGAGGGGTGAAGAAGCACCAAAATGTCAATGTAGGATCAACTCTCCGTAAAGCACATCCTCTTGGACTGCCCAATCTTCAGCGCTTTTTATCAGGACAAACTTTTAATGACTTATTTATGGATCCAGAAAAACTTTTTAAGTAAATAATATTTTATAGAAAGATTTTTTATATGTACTTATTTATGTTTTTTGTATAAGTTGATTTTTTTTAAGTTAAATGTTTAATATGTATCTGCCATGTAATAGCCAGTGATGCTGAAATGGCAATAAACTCAAATATTACTACTACTATTCTGTTTGTTACAGTAATTGCCTCTTTTAAGCAGATGGTCATGTGCTACTAATGTACATTACATGTATTATGTAGACAGGTTTTCTTTATGAATTATGTGCTATACATATTTTTGATAAAATATTGAATGTATTTACTATGTTAAAGTTCAAAGAACATTTTAGTCCTTCTCAGATATTTAGTAAAGCCTACTTTATTATTTAAAAAAATGAATGTACTTTTATTTTCCAGTTGAAATCAAATGCGCAGAAGCTGAGAGAATAAAACAGACGCATGCAGCTCAAGTGAGAACAAGATGTAAGTGTTTTTTTTTTATATCATAACATATAATACATAATACCAGTTTTAGAGATTCTTCATCATTAAAGCAACTCATGGCCACAAATGTATGCATGCTTTTTATAAGTTTGTACTATTAACAAAATCAGATCTATACAACTTGTTTTATTTTAGGGACTTTCATCTTCAAGACTCATCATGAACTTTGTCTTCGTGAGATTGTTCATCAGTTTATGTCAGCAATAAAGCTTTGTAGAGTTTATCTTCCTCATTACAAACAAAGCAGACATTTCTGTCATTTAAATTAGTCTTTTGTCTGAATTGTTTTGTTTCTGTTCACTAGTGTTCCTGTACTCAGTTCTGGATTATTCTGGTCTCATAGTTTCTCAGATAGTTATTAAATTTCTCAGCAGAAATCGTCGTAAACATCATTAGTTTTCTGGAGAAAACAGTGGATGTCATTGTCCATCTCAGTTCAGTTCTCATATAATGGTGTCCAGTGATGGGAGTATTGGCATTATAAATAAACAGCCTTATTTTTTTCAGTAACGAGTAATCAAAGGAATTACTGTTTCCCCGTTACAATGCCGTTACAGTTACTGACAATGAAATGCAGCGTTACTATAATTGAGCTCTGAAGTGGTTTTCACCCGAGTATCTCTCTCAGCCATAGGACCTGCAAAGTTGTTGTTTTTTCGTGTATGTGTGTGTGTGTGTGTGTGTGTGTGAGAGAGAGAGCGAGAGAGTGTGAACGTTTTAATTAGTTTACATGGTTATAATAAAATTAAAATCTAAAAATAACCTGCAGGGAACGTTCCCAGAAAACTTCTCTGTTTGACCAGTTGTGAATACATGACTAGAATTTGCCTGTAGTTTATAAAAATAAATCCCAAAATATTTTATTTTTATTATTTATTTTTGGTATATTCAGTATTATATTGAGAGCACTTTTTGTTAAACTGTTTACTTTTGTGAGGAAGAATACTTCAAGTAGGCTACATAGTATGTCTACCAGTTGTAAAGTTGTGTGACAGTTTTATGATTTTAAGTTTGCACTACAAAGAGTGTATGTATATATTTTATTATTATTATTATTCATTTTTGGTACATTTCTTAGGAAGCATAATTTATTTTTAGACTTATCTGTTGACCAGTTGTGGTCTGTGCAATAAATCATAAAAGTTATAAACCATCTGTTGTGTTTTATTGTTGTAATGAATGTTTACAACAATATATTGCATTTAATAGATGTCTCTCTCATTGTCCCACAAACATTATAATCTAGTGAAGATTAGTGTATAATGTTTTATAATAATAATTTATTCTATTTTGTGTCATTTTGTTTATTTAACATATTTGATATTGGGGGCATCAAAGTTATTTGACATATTTGAATGTTCCCAGCCAGCACAGCCATGTGGGGCCCACATGGGTTTGACGTGGGCTATCTAACTGGGACCCAGCCAGTTTTGCTCCCGGTTTCCATGTAGGCCCCACATGGGTTTGCCCAGATGAAATGAACACTGCTCAGTGTGCACACTACAGGCTGTTAAATGTAACACTGATCAGTGTTGGAGTTAATGAGATAATTAAGTGATTGAATATGATTGAAGATTATTGAAGACACCTAAAGCAGAATCACTGAAGGAGAAAATTGTAAGCCACCGTTATGGCAATCATTGTTTGCTTTAGTTGGGCTCTTGACCCTTATGTTATTAACTTTAAATTTTGTTTGGCTGTTGTTTCTGACTTATAACTGCCCGAAGAACAGAAAAAAAAAGTAATGTAATGGTGTTGGTTATATTATGAAATTTATGTCATCATTTGAACCTTATGTTTAGTGATTTATGCTGTTGGTTACAGCATAATTGTGATTCTGCATAAATGTCCAGAATTTTAGATATAATATAAAGGATTTCTTAAAAGTTGTTTAAAAAAAAAAAATCTTTCTTTTAGGCACACCCATACGTCAAGATTCAGTCAATGCATCTCAACAATGGTGATGAGCAGAATATTCAATTAGGAAAAGTAAATTATATAGACAATTCAGATCATAATTTATTCATACCGCAATGCATGATGGGAGCCAGTAATGAGTTGTGATTGGTGGCAGCCACTGCAACATGCATTATTATTGTCACTATTGTTGAGATTCACAGACTGATTATTGATGTCTGTGTTTCTAAATAAATTAATTTGAAAGTGTTTTGATCAGAACAATGTTTATTAAATATTTTGGATTTAAAAAAATACTGATAATAATTTGCTGTGGAATCACAAAGCTGTTGCTAACAAGTTGAACCAGAAGTTAAACCATCTCAATAAGTTTCATTTATCAGATCACAGCATGATTATGCCAAAACATAACCAACACTATAAGATCACACTTTTCTTTGTTCATTTGACTGTTATAAATCAATAACAGCAGACAAACAAACTTTAAAGTGACAGTCTAAGGGTCAAGAGTCCAACTAAAGCAAACGCTGATCGCCATAATGGTGGCTTACAATTTGTGATTTTCTCCTTCAATGATTTTGCTTGTTAACATCAGGTGTCTTCAATAATGCTCAATCATTATTCAATCACTTAATTATCTCATTAACTCCAACACTGGTCAGTGTTACATTTAACAGCCTATAGTGTGCACACTGAGCAGTATTCATTTCATCTGGGCAAACCCATGTGGGGCCTACATGGAAACCGGGAGCAAAACTGTCTGGGTCCCAGTTAGATAGCCCAGGTCTAACCCATGTGGGCCCCACATGGCTGTGCTGGCTGGGTTTTTTTTTTTTTTTTTGAACTGTTGTATAAAATTAATGTCACGTTTGAAATTGTGTGGATTTTCAGGAAACATTGGCAACCACAGCTGCCAGTTTTTTACCGTAAACTTTAACTCAGTGCTTTAAAACCTAGAATATTACTACCGTATTTTTTACGGTAAAGCGCTTGAAACCAGCTGCCAGTTTTTTTATGTCAACTTTAGTTCAATGTTATAAAACATAAATATTTCTATAAAGTACTCGCAACCACAGCTGTCAGTTTTTTACCGTATTTAAATTCAATGCCGTAAAACATAAAAAAAATTTGCTACCGTATTTTTTCAATTAACATGTCTTTTCCATTGCATTTTTACATTTTTTTCTCATTAAAATTACAAACGTTTTTTTACAGTGAATTATATTAAAAAGTACCCTTATGATCTCTTAACTGCACAGCAAAATCCCCAGTGTTAAATTAACACTCTGAGTGTGGACTCATATAAACACTGAATCAGTGTTAAAGTTAACACTGAAGCAGTGTTAAAGTTAATGAGATAATTAAGTGAATAATTGAGTGATGATTGAGCATCATTGAAGACACCTGATGAGAACAAGCAGAATCACTGAAGGAGAAAACCGTAATTTTAAGTCACCATTATGGTGATCAGTATTTGCTTTAGTTGGGCTCTTGACCCTTTAATCAATAACTTCAGATTTTGTTTGGCTGCTGTACGTGAGTTATAACAGCCAGATGAACATATAGAAAAGGTGATCTGATGGTGTTGTTTGTGTTTTAACATAATCATTATTTCACAATCATTTGACCTGAATCACTGAACTCATATATAGGCCAATTTCTGAGTTAGGTTTACTTTATTAATTATAGCAGCACTGTCCTTGTATGGCATCATTTTTTTTAGCCTTTTCAATGAAACCAAATGATCAAAAAAAAAAAAACATCAAAAATGATTTAGGTTGGTGCACACAGACATCAAGATTTAGCATATGAATCTCAGCAATGGTGACAAACAGATCACTTCTGAACATAAGCTCATTATTTATTCATGCAGCAATGCATGATTGGAGCCATGAATGAGTTTTTATTGGTGGCACCCAGAATGCACAACAACATGCTTTAATAATTGTCACCATTGTTGAGATTCACAGGCTGATTCTTGATGTCTTTGTGTCTAAAAACTGTATCAAATAAATGATTTTTTTTTATATGAGACGTGTATAAAATACATTTCTGTGGATTACTTTGTAAAAGTTTGCTGTGCAAGAATAGTGCTGCTATAATTGATAAACTAAACCTAATTTGGGCTCTTTATGAGTTCAGTAATTCAGGTCAAATGATTGTGAAACAATGATTATGTTGAAACACAACCAACAACATCAGATCACCTTTTCTATATGTTCATCTGGCTGTTATAACTCACTTACAGCAGCCAAACAAAATCTAAAGTTAATGATTAAAGGGTCAAGAGCCCAACAAAAGCAAACACTGATCACCACAATGGTGACTTAAAATGACGGTTTTCTCCTTCAGTGATTCTGCTTGTTATCATCAGGTGTCTTCAATGATGCTCAATCATCCCTCACTTATTCACTTAATTATCTCATTAACCTTAACACTGCTTCAGTGTTAACTTTAACACTTCTTCAGTGTTTATATGAGTCCACACTCAGAGTGTTAATTTAACACTGGGGATTTTGCTGTGTGGAGGGTTTTCCATCTTCAAATTCTGTCACTGTTTGTATCTGTCAAATGTTGTTAATTTTCTAAAGTGTCAGTTTGTCAGCACATACATTCCCTTCTGATGAAGATCCAGCAGGTTTAAGCCATCAAGAACACCCATCCAAGCTTCCAGTTTCAACAGAAAATAAGTCAGAAAATTGCACTTATCAATAAGTTAAAGGTTGCATTTGAAAAAAGGATTTGGTGATGCTCAGAGTTTAGATAAAACCACTTCTGTAAAAAAAATATGCATTTTATAAAGTATGGTAAAATATAAACAAACATATGATCAGAGTCAATAATGTACCGGCATCACAGCAAAGCTTTTACATATCTGACACATTATGCTGTAAATCCTCTAAACATCTTTCTTTAATAAGTTTTAAATACCGCACAGCATCAATATTACACAATTTTACAAAATTTTCAAACTTTCTGTTTTCTGCCATAAAAAAAGCTGTTGGTAGATATGCATGTATATTTTGACATTATTACTATAAAAGATCATTATTCTTTTGTTTGTTACATTATTATTAATAATTTTATTTCACAATTAAAACGATGATCTTTGTAACCACAGTTGTCATACAATATTCATTTGTATAATGGTTTCAGTAGCATCTCAAAACACACTGGCTAAAATCAATATATTATAACATTAAAATGTTTTTATTTAATATACATTTGTTACACAAACATTAATCGGTGTAGCACAAATGATCACTGAACAACAGCTTCATGCATGAACTTGCGTGATAAGGGATGTCTGCTAAAGATGGCTAAGTCTGAAAAACATAATTTCTCTTTCCTTCAGTGATTCTGCTTGTTATCATCAGGGCCCGGTTTTTCAAAAGGTTTAATCCGGATAAAATTGATCCGGATTTAGTAATCCTTTTTTTTTTGCGATCCGTGATCACGTAATCCAGCTTACTTTTGAGCCAGTTTTTCTAAGCAACATCGGATTGGATCAATCTGATCCGGATAGGAACTTTTCAGGATCACCAAATCTGGATAACCAGTGCTCAAACAGGATAGGAAATCACAATGTAGAACTATAGATATGTAAAGAGCAACAAGTAGAATAGCCAGTGTGGGGTC
The DNA here is from genome assembly GCA_029959095.1 of Rhinichthys osculus. Taxonomy (NCBI): domain Eukaryota; kingdom Metazoa; phylum Chordata; class Actinopteri; order Cypriniformes; family Leuciscidae; genus Rhinichthys; species Rhinichthys osculus. The sequence continues at coordinate 54,883,859 of JARWKJ010000002.1, forward strand.
AATATAAGTTTATTTTTATTTGAAATGAAAACACACACATTTAAAAAAAAAAAACTAAAAACAAGAAAAACCCCACCCCATCCTCTTCCAGCAGAAACACTGTACATTGAGGATATTCATTGCATGCATCACTAAAAAATATTCTAAAAACAAAAATATTTTTGATTGTGATGAATATATATCAATTAGTGACAGAATAAAATTTATTGTTTTTGGTCAATTTTGACAGCTGTTTGGGCGATTATTTTATGAGGCCAAACTCTTTCTACACTCAAAAAAATGATATGTTGGCATTAATTAACTTTTTTATGTAAACAGGTTCCACATAACTGGGTTACGTTAAACAAACATAATGTGTTCATGTAACTGAAACATAATGGAGTTAAGTAATTCTAAGCAACCCAATTAAACTCTGAGCTGAGTGTTAAATGAGCACTGAAGGGTGTTAAAGTTAATGAGATAATTAAGTGAATAATTGAGTGATGATTGAGCATTATTGAAGACACGTGATGATAATAAGCAGAATCACTGAATGAGAAAACCAGAATTTAAAGTCACCATTATGGAGATCAGTGTGTGTTTTAGTTGGGCTCTCGACCCTCACATCATTATCTTTAGATTTTGTATGGTTGCTGTACATGAGTTATAACAGCCAGATGAACAAATTAAAAAGGTGATCTGATGGTGTTGGTTGTGTTTTAACATAATCATTATTTCACAATCATTTTATCTGAACTCATATAGAACCCAATTTCTGAGTTTAGTTTACCTTATTGATTATAGCAGCACTGCCATTATAGAGCATACCATTTTTAACCTTTTCAATGAAATCCAAATGATCAAATCTATAAAAAATAAAATAAAAACCCGTTTGTATGCAAGCACACACAGACATCAATATTTAGCGTATCAATCTCAGCAATGGTGACAAACAGATCACCTCTAACCATAAGCTCATTATTTATTCATGCAGAAATGCATTATGGGAGCCATGAATGAGTTTTGATTGGTGGCACCCAGAATGCACTTCAACATGCTTTATAATTGTCACCATTGTTGAGATTCACAGGTTGATTATTGATGTCTGTGTGTGCCTATATATAAAGTTTTCTTATTTTTTAGAAGGTTTTTTTTTTGTTTCTTTTTTATTGATTTGATCATTCGGATTTCATTGAAAAGTCTAAAAATGGTATGCTCTACAATGGCAGTGCTGCTATAATCCATAAGGTAAACTTAACTCAGAAATTGGGTTCTATACGAGTTCAGTGATTCAGGTCAAATCATAGTGATATAATGATTATGTTTAAACACAACCATCACCATCAGATCAACTTTTCTAATTGACCATCTGGCTGTTATAACAGTCAGACAAAAAATAAAGTTAAAAAAGTGAGGGTCAAGAGCCCAACTAAAACAAACACTCATCTCCATAACGGTGACCTGAAATTCCGGTTTTCTCATTCAGTGATTCTGCTTGTTAACATCAGGTGTTCATGATTAATGCTCAATCATCACTCAATTATTCACTTAATTATCTGCTTCAGTGTTTGTTTAACGTAACCCAGTTATGTGCATCCTGTTGACATAAAAAAGTTAATTAAAGCCAACATATCCGAACCTGTTGTCATAAAAAAGTTAATTAAAGCCACAATATCAGACCCTGATGACATAAAAAGTTAATTACAGCCAACATATAATTTATTTGAGTGTGTTGAAGTTACATGACCAAATTATGTTTGTTAAACGTAACCCAGTTATGTGCATCCTGTTGACATAAAAAAGTTAATTTATGGAACCTGTTGACATAAAAAAGTTAATTAAAGCCAACATATCATTTTTTTTAGTGTACTTTGCTGTAGGCCTATACTGAAAGGCTGAATACGTTAAAGCCTACCTAATCACTGTAGCCTGACGGATGAACAAATACAATTAAAACCTTATGAATAAATAGCATATCTTGTAAGATACTGCATGATCCAAATATAGTATTATTTGGTACATTTTTAAAGTTTTCATATTTTGGGCATGAAATCCACGCTGAATCCACCCTTCTGGGATCAGTTTAATCCAGATTTTTTGGATCAAAGTGATCCAAATCCTACAAAAAAGTTCTGAAAAACCCAAACTAAAGGTTTGATCCGGATCAAAACCAAGATTGGATTACGTGATCTAATCCGATTATGTAATCCATTTTTTCTTTGGAAAAACCCATTTTCAAGATTTGATCCAATCCGTTATCCAAAATCCTAGTGGATTACTTTTGAAAAACCGGGCCCAGGAGTCTTCAATAATCAAACAATCATCACTCATTATTCAATTAATTATCTCATTAACTTCAACACTGCTTCAGTGTTACTTTCACACTCCCCAGCGGGCACCTTGACGTCAATTTGACATCAACAAATAGTCAAGATTTTGACCACCATGTATAACATGCATGAATATGCATATTTTCATTATATTTTGTAATTATTTCCTTGTGGTTGTAAAGAGGCCAAACAAAGGTATCAATCTGACATGTTTTTTCTGGTCCCTACATCTCAGGTCAATATCATTGAAATTAAATCGATGTTGATTTGACGTTAGGAAATAAATCGTCAATATGATGTGAAATCTATATCAAAACAATGTCTGAAAAAGTATATTTATTACTCACTCTAAATCAATGCGACTAATTTTCAACATCTAAAAGACCTCGCCTGAATGATCTTGAAAGTTGTAGGCCTATAGGTATTTTGCGTTTTTATTTTATTTAAATCCTAGCAAGTTTATATTCAGTTCACGATTAAAATGACAGCAGACACTATAATTGCATATACTATAAAAGGTACATTTAATCTGACATTGAAGCTGATTTTTAAAATAATCATCATCGACTACAAATTGACTACAAAAAGACGTCACATCCTGGCCATATCGCGCGGAAAAGTAGAAGATCTGCATAACCGCCCTCACACGTCTGCTCAACTGCCAGAGAAGAGATCGTCAATTTCAATTTCAAAAAATCCTTCTCTTTCAAATCCTGGTAAGTAACCAGCTAGCATGCTATTGTTGTTATTATGTTAATACACCATCTTATACACAGGCTAATTAATCTTAATGGGTGTAATTTTCAGAATTATGTCGAATAATTTCAAAGCCTTTACCCGAGCGAGTTAGCTAGCTAATTTGACCTGAGGTTAGCTTAACTGTAACGTTTACATTCTGGTATGGAAGAATCCCAGCTAGCAGGGAACATTCTCAGAACATTGGCTAACATTCGCTATTTGGTTAATGTTTTAAAGAAATGTTCAAATAATGTTTTAAGGATGTTTTCTCATTTCAAATAATGTTTCTATAAGGTTAAATGTATATAGGCTAAGATATAACGTTTTAACTGTAACATTATGAGGATGTTTTGGGAAAGTTGTTGAGATAAAAGATTATACAATGTTCCATAATAACAAAGGAGGAACATTATCAAATCAACGTTCGCAAAATGTTTTGAGGATATCATTGAGGCCCGAGCTGACGGAGTGTATTTTATAAAATGTTCTTGTAATGTGACGTGTTAAAGTAAGAATTTTATCCTACACAGCAAAAATTCCTGTGTTAAATTAACTCTCCTGGGAGTTTATTTGACTCCACACTCAAAGAGTTAAAGTGTTCAAATATGAGTGTTAAATGAACACTGAAGAGTGTTAAAATTAATTCGATAATTATGTTATTAATTGTGTGATGATTGACCATTATTGAAGACAACTGATGTTAACAAGCAGAATCAGTAATGGAGAAAATCTAATTTTAAGTCACCATTATGGTGGTCGGTGTTTGCTTTACTTGGGCTCTTGACCCTTAAATTGTTAACTTTAAATTTTGTTTGGCTGTTATAACTTAGTTGTAACTGCCACATGAACAAAGAGAATGGTGTTCAGGTGATGATGGTTATGTTTAGCCTTAATCATCATTTGACTTGAATCACTAAACATCATTTACATTTAGCAGATGCTTTAACCAAAGTGACTTACAACAGAGGACTACAATTTAGACAATTTAGTTTACCTTGTTGATTACAGCAGCCTGGTGATTCTACAGCATACAATTTGTAGCATTGTCTATAGAATCCTAAATATTATTAATATTTCTCTTCAAAAGATTTAGATTTGTTTTATTAAGATACACAGACATCAAGATTCAGCCTGTGAATCTCAACAATGGTGACGATAATAAATTCTTGCAGTGCATTCTAGGTGCCACCAATCAAAACTCATTCATGGCTCCCATCATGCATTGCAGTATGAATAAATTATGATCTGAACTGTCCTTTTTCTAATTAAATATTTCATTTGTCACCATTGTTGAGATGCATACACTCATGCTTGATGTCTGTTTGTACCTACACAATTTTTTTTTTTATCAGAACAAGTTTTAAGAAATCCTTTGAAATATATAGAAAATTCTAGCTCTTATGCTGTAGAATCAATGTGATGCTGCAATCAACAATATAAATACAAGTCAGAGATTAGGCTCTAAATTAGTTTTGTGATTCAGGTAAAATTATGATTATGTCAAAACATAACCAACAACTTCAGATCACCTTTTCGCTTTGTTCATCTGGCAGTTGTAACTCAGTTACAACAGTCAAAACTAAATCTAAAGTAAAAAATGTAAGGGTCAAGAGCCCAACTAAAGTACACACTGATCACCATAATGGTGACTTAAAAATTGTGATTTTCTCCTTCAGTGATTCTGCTTGTTAACATCAGGTGTCTTCAATAATGCTCAATCGTCACTCAATTAATCACTTAATTATCTCATTAACTTTCATCACTGGAGTTTTTGCTGTGTTCCTTTTAGGAAAACATTCTGGGAACCAAAATAAAACTACCCGCTGAAAACATCATTAGAACTTCATGGTAATGTTCCCAGATGTTCCCTAACCCTAACGTCATCAATCACGTGGTATTATAATTTGTAATATTAAAATATTGTAATTTCGATACAGGTCCTTATATCCACTCTTTCTTTTTCCACCTTTCGTTTCTATGTTCATGTCATGAATAAATTTGTTTTTGTGTGTTCAACCTTAAATCTACCCCCAGTCCTTGTGTCTTCCCTCTGTACTTTAAAATATGTGGTTGATCTAGTGACTGAAAAGGCTATACCATGTTTCTTTTACTTGATGAGTTATTATATTATACTAATTAGTCACAATAATTACTCAACATTCAACTCTTAGCAACCAGGTTTAATTGCAAGAAATTAATTTTTTTTATTGCACATTCAATTTCCTTTATTATAGCTTTGTCATTATTGTGTGTCCAGTACCATTCAAATTCGAAGTTGCGTTTTAACATGTTTTGGTATACTTGCTGTACAGTGATGTTGTATTAAAACCATTACATGCAAAAACTGCAAATAACCTATAAGCAAATGGCTGGATAATATTGAATATTACTCTTGATTATTAAAAGTATTAAGATAAACATTAACATTAAACGAGACATGGCTGGACTGAATGAAGTGAATGTATAATTGCATTAAAGCCAACATTTTATTGATTTACTCATCAGCTTCTGTCTCTGCATGCTTAGTTTGGCTGACACTTATGTCTGATTATGTCCTAATGTTAATACAAATGAACCGTACACTTCCTGTTACATACAGTGCATCCCATAAAGGAATTCAACGTGCATTGTTTGCCATGACAACTTCATGTCCATGCTGCTCATGAAGGCGCTTGAGTATTATAATATATGCAATTACAATAATTTAGGTTTTATTATGTATATTTCAAGCAGATGTAACCCGACCACATAACTGTATGAACTTATGGTGCACTTTTTCAAGTTTTCATTGCAAAAGTTCACTGTAAAAATAATAATATTAATTCAAATAAATTAATAAATTTAGTTGGAATAACTTTATGAAAGTTTTACCCAAGTTCTTGTTTATTTTAACTAATTTGGCTTATTTTCTTAGTTCAATCAAATAAATATATATATTTTTTTCATTTCAGATGTTTCAGTCATGTTTTGGTTGACAACTTTTTACATTCCCCTTTAAATTAATTTCTATTGAAAACAATAAGCGATCTGTTGTCAGCCATTGAAACATATCAACTGCAAATCAGATGAATTAAAATCCTCAAGATCTAAAAAAGATTAATAAAAAATACATTTTTTATTAATCTTTTTTTTCATTTGTGTTTAATGATATATCTGTCTTTATCTATTCTGGTCTCCTTGTATTATCATCAGAATACAGAGCTGCAATAATGTTTTGTTTTTCTTAATTGCAATACTTTTTTAGTGCATGTTAGTGTTTGTGATGGTTTTGGGTGTATATTCAGTTACCATACTGGCTTTTCCATGTTGTAACGTCTGAATTTCCCCTTGGGGATAAAATTGTATCTAATATATTAAATCTAATTTTTTATAAGATCAACTATTGCACCAATACCTGCACCCACAGCCGCACCAATAACTGCACCTATAGGGCCAGCCAATGATCCCACTATTCCACCTATCATACCACCAAGAGTTAATCCCTTAGATGAGTGACTAAATGTTTTCTCATACTTCTCATGAAATTTATCAAATCCAGTCTCCTTTCTCTCTATCCCTCTCTGTCTCTGCTCTTCTTCCTCTTGTCTGAATCTCTCAGCATCTTCATACATCTCATTACTGTAGTGTCCTCCTCCATTCTGCTCTATCATTGTGTCAATCTTCTGCAGTAGATCATTTACATGCTCACTGTTATTCTCATCTTCATTGTTGAAGACGTGAAATCTGCCTCCACACTGCTGAACTAGATGTCTTAAAGTACAGCTCTCCTGAATGAGTTCCTCTACAGACTTTCCTCTCAGCAGATCTCCATGAGTGAAGAGAATGATTGAGTATTTTAACACTTCTTCACCAAACATCATCTCAATCTGCTGAGGAATCTGCTGCTCCTGTTCAGTGAATCTGTCAATTACTCTAAACACAATGATAAAAGCGTGCGGTCCAGGACTAGATAAATAAACACTTCTGGCTATCTCTGTCACTAACTCTTCATGTCTCATCAGTGTGTCAAATAATCCAGGAGTATCAACTACAGACACAGATCTGCTTGAAACAGTGGCGTGTTTCTCTGAACATTCATGGGTTACTGAACTCATTCTCTGCTCAGAGTCAAACTCCCTCTGTCCCAGTATTGTGTTTCCAGCTGCACTCTTCCCAACACCAGTTTTACCCAGAAGAACAATCCGTCTGGACGAGAGACTGTCAGCAGCCATCTGTTGTTTATCAAGAGCATTTGGTCTGATGACAGGAATCCGTCTGGTTAGTCTTCCTCCTTCTGGTGCTGTAAAAAATACAAAACAGATGTAAGTATGAATTAATTTAGAAACAACTCAGCTGAAACCATTAAATTATGATGAGGTAAATGTGTTACTGATGTTAAGCAGCAGCACATTTTGTAAATTATTTATGTGCATTAGCACATTCACATTACAGGCATTACATATCACAACACATATGCACATTTTAAAATGTGACTATGTTCAGTAATTTTTTTTAAACAATGTAGCTCTGGATTTATATATGAAAACTATCATAGTGTTACAAAACAGAAATAGAGTTTACCAACATTAGGATGCACAACTCAACATTTGATTTTAAGAAGACTCACTCATTAACCACCATGTCCGATGTATTTTTCTAAGAAGCGTTTTAACTTGTATGTCAGTATGTCCTTTTTTCTCGTTGCTAAACACATGGTATCTCTGATCGTATTTCTGAAGATGTTTCTTAAGTAATTCAGAATTATCAATGAATTCTTTTATTGTTATGTTTTTGCGTTCAAGTTCATCTCCTCCAGTGAAGAGAATCCAGGTTTTCTTCAAGCGCTCTTCTCCTAACACCTCCTCAATCTTCTCCACAAATTTTCTCTCTTCTTCAGTGAATCTGTCAGCTTTGATGACCAGCAGAAACGCACAGAGACCTGATTCATATCTCTGCAGAACCTGTTCAAGTGTTTTTTCTATCTTATCTTCAGTCAGGTCTGTGTCAATTAATCCTGGAGTGTCATAAACAATGATATCTAAATCATCAAAAGTCCCGGATTCCACAGCAACAGATCGGGTGACAGGACTGGAACATTTCTTTGGGTTGAAAGCTTGTTGTCCCAGTATTGTTCTCCCTGATGAACTCTTCCCAGCTCCCTTTGTCCCCAGTAAGACCAGGTTTAAAATAGGATTTGGTTCCATTTTCGAAGTGTGGTCTAAAAAACAACACCAATATAACATGAGACAACACAGTAATTTATAATTCATTCATCTAAAAATGTTTGGGAAATAAGTATGGATTCTTAAATATATGCAAAATAATATTTACATTACACACTAAAAAGATGGCAAATGTAAAAATATTAACCATTTAATCAAGTCAAGTCAAGTCACCTTTATTTATATAGTGCTTTTTACAATACAGATTGTATCAAAGCAGCTTCACAGTGATAACATGAAAATAATACAACAAAGTTTGTTTCTAGAATAAAATTGTGTCATCGTCCACCTTAAGTAAGGCAGATCAATAATATTGATGAATATTAAAAGTCTCCAATAGCCAAATCAATAGTCGAGTACAGAATGCATGTGCACACAAAAGCTCAATGACTGGACAGACTCACTGTACATTATTCAATTATTCACACTTCAACTCAACAATGCTGCTTTTGAGAAAAGTTCATGAAGAGATAACAGTTAACTGAGTTTGCACACTGTAAAACCTAACAGTAATACTTACTCAATTAAATTGAGTTCACTGCACTCAAATAATAGCGAAACTTGAGGTGTCTTGAATGACTGAAACAGAACTCAAACTGAATGAGTTATAGAACATTTCTAGATCCCAGAATGATAATTGAATAATAATTGTATAGTTAAGTTAATTAATCATCAATTAAGTGATGATTGATCATTAGTGATGAACACCTGCTGTTAACAAGCAGAATCACTGAAGGAAAGAGAAACACAAGAAATACAAGGTTTAAGGTCACCATGATGGAGATCACCGTTTGCTTTAGTTGGGCTCTTGACCCTTGATGTTTGAGTACAAGTTTTTCTTTGGCTGCTGTAATTGAGTGTTTATGATACATTTGTTATTGCACAAAATTCGAAGAAAAGTATGGTCTGATGATGATGGTCAAGGTTTGATGATGACAATCATCACTTAATGACTTGATTCACTGATCTTATTCAGAGTCTAATCTCTGATTATATTATCAGTTGTATTCAAAACAGATTCTACAACATAAGAACTAGCAATGTTATGCCTATCGGATAGTATGAAGGATTTTACAGAAAATGTAATTCATTACCAAAATTAACACAGCTATCAAGAATCAGCGTATGAATCTCAACAATGGTGATCATTAAAAAACGATTAATACTGCAATGCATGCTGGGTACTACCATAATACAAACCTCAATGCATGACTCCCAGCATGCATTGCAGCATGAATCATTTTTAATGGTCACCATTCTTGAGATTCTTATACTGATTCTTGATATCTGTGTAAGTCAGCATGATACCATAGAGGTTTTTCAAAATCTGATTGTATCAACAATGGGCCTTACAGCAGAATCACAGTTCTTTCATAATACAAGTTATAAATTACCTGTTCAATCAGAGATTATTCTCTAGAAAAGATCAGAGAATCAAGACACCAAATGATGATTCATCATTCCATAAATCATCATCAAAACACAAGCTCAAATGTTCTTTTGGCTTGTGTGCCATAACAAATGTGTTATATAAACACTCAGTTACAGCAGCCAGAGGAAAAACTGGTGTTATAAAGTCAAGGATCAAGAGCCCAACTAAAGCAAACACTGACCACTATCATGGTGTATTTAAATGAAACTCAATAAATCATCTTCATCTAAACCTCTGTTCATTCACAATAAGAACTTCTGTAGGCGCATGATAAAAGTCAAACTGTTTAGTAATAAGTGAAGCTGGTAATGCTGTTTGTGTAGTTGTTCAATCCTCCTCTGCTGAGATCTTGAGAGATTTAAACATATTTTATCTTCAGTTGATTTCATCTAATATTGTGGTTGGAAGTCAGTTGTAGTTCTTGTGTTTCTCTTTCCTTCAGTGATTCTGCTTGTTAACAGCAGGTGTTCATCACTAATGCTCATCAATCACTTAATTAATCACTTAATTAATCACGTAATTTCTTGACTGCAATATCTACTTTTAGTGAACTTAACTGAAATAATTTCAGAGTACTCATAACTATTGTTTTTTATAAACTTAAATGAATTGAGGCAATCGGTTTCCACAAATGAAATGAGTACACTGAAAAAAATGATACTTTGGACCAACCTAAAAAAATTACTGTAATTTGTTACAACTAAATGTATTAGTCTTTCTCAAGCTATATTTTTGATTTGGTTTAAACTTTAATTTTTAATTTAATAGCAATCAAAATAGTTATTCTGCTCAACAAAAAGTTAAATGACTCTGAAGCAGTTAAAGTTAATGAGATAATTAAGTGATTAATTGAGTGATGATTGAGCATTATTGAAAACACCTGATGTTAACAAGCAGAATCACTGAAGGAGAAAAAAATATATTTTTTAAGTCACCGTTATGGTGATCCGTGTGTGTTTTAGTTGGACTCTTGACCCTTAAATCACTAACTTTTAACCCTCTGGGGTTCCTCATTTTAGACTCACACTCAGGACCTTCGGGTCAAAAATGACCCGGAGGGCGGCATTAAGATACATTTTATTTGAGTAAAATCAATGAAATATATTTTTGTTCAATAATATTTTTTCTTTTCTTTTTTGGTGTTTTGAGATAATTTTATAATTTATAATTAATATTTATGCAATAATTAAGACCCATTTTTTCCCATTGAATATAATAGAAAATTTATATATATATATAATTAAAAAAAATTTTTATTAAAGCTGTATTTCATTTTAGAGTCAAGTCTAGACCTCATCAAAGCAATTTTTGAAATGAGATCGGAGCCATCTGGTGGACACACTGAGCATTTTTATCACGCAATAGCACATTTTTACCACTAGTGGATTTACAGCTCTCTGTAGAAACCTATGGTAGAAACACTCTAGTGATTTTTTCACATATTGTTTAATTTTTTCAGGTTTTTGATTTGAATATATAATAACAGATTCTCAAAGACTATATTTGTCATTTTTTTTAATTTAAAAAAAAATAATTTTTTGGTTGGTTTAAATGGTAATTTTAAGTGGCAGTTTTACTTTATAATACAATCAAACCTGAACATTGCATTATAAAGAGAACAAATGGAAAAAAAATGTGTCACCCATTGTTTTAAGAGATTCACCCCTTCACTGCAGAGGTGGGAAATCCAGGGGCCAATGAGTAAAAGTCCTGCCATATGTTTATTCCACCCATACACTCAGTCAGCTGATTTCACTAATTAGTTCTCTCTCCTGTCTGAATTAGCAAATCCAGGAGATTGGAACAAAATACTGAGGAGGACTTTGACTTTCTGAACCTGGACTTTACACCTCTGCATAGCAATGCCACATGACAGCCAAGAGCAAAGAAATAAACCCGAACTGGACCTTATCGTAGCCAAAAACTCTGTGTATATTAAATATGGAGTAATTTCAGCCACAGCCTCAGATGAAATCTAAGAGAAAAGAAGACATTAAATCTGTGAAGATCTCAGCAGAGGAGGATTAAACAACTCCACAAACAGCATTACCAGCTTCACTAATTACTAACCAGACTGACTTTATTTTTATTAAAGAAGTTTTATTGAGAATTAACAGAGGTTTAACTCTAATGCGTTTCATTTGAAGTCACCATATCAGTGATTAGTATTTCCATTAGTTGGGCTCTTAACTCTTATTATATCTTTTGTCTTTTTTGCCTGCTGTGCCAGTGTGTTTGTCAAACACATTTGCAGCAGCAAAGAAAGCTAAAATGAAACGAGGTCAGGTGATGATGGTTTCCTGTTGATGGCTTTATAATCTTCATGAAATAACCTGATTCACTGAGGTATTTTAATCTAACAATTATGGTGTCACATCAATAATTTTTCACAACCCAAACCCTGTGTTATTGCAGCATGAGATCCAGCGATATTATAACAATAAGTTAGAAGACTTTAACAAAAATGAGCACGAAAAAATTCGTTTAATATGACACACACAGACATCAACAATCAGCGTATGAATCTCAACAATGGTGACATTCAAAAGTACTTTGCTGCAATGCATGCTGGGTACCAGCATAGTACAAAACTCCCAGCATGCATTGCAACATGAATAAAAAAAGCTGAATTGTCCTATTTTGTTTGATTCTAAATATTTGCTTTTATTTTTTGCTGTTGTTTTTGTTGTGAATTAGTAGCTTTTCAGTGATTTTCTGAATTATTCTGTTTATCTAAATATTTGTGATTGTCACCATTGTTGAGATTCATACGCTGATTGGTGATATCTGTGTGTGTCTGCATAGACCAAATTTTTATTTCATGTTTGTTAAAAGATTTAAAACGATTGCTAGATCCCATGCTGCAGTAACACAGGGTTTGTGATGTGAATATATTAGTGGAACAACATAATTGTTACATTAAAATACCTCAGTGAATCAGTCTGTTTCATGATGATTGTAAAACCATCAACAGCTAACCATGATCACCTGATCTCATTTCACTTTAGCTGTCTTTGCTGCTGAAAATGTGTTTGACATACACACTGTCACAGCAGCCAAAAAAACCCCAAAAGATATAATAAGAGTTAAGAGCCCAACTAATGGAAACACTGCTCACTGTTATGGTAACTTCAAATGAAAGCATTAGAGTTAAACCTCTGTTAATTCTCAATAAAAAATTTGTAGACGTCTGACAGAAATAAAGTCAGTCTGGTTAGTAATAAGTGAAGCTGGTAATGTTGTTTGTGGAGTTGTTTAATCCTCCTCTGCTGAGATCTTCACAGATTTAATGTCTTCTTTTCTCTTAGATTTCATCTGAGGCTGTGGCTGAAATTACTCCATATTTAATATACACAGAGTTTTTGGCTATGATAAGGTCCAGTTCGGGTTTATTTCTTTGCTCTTGGCTGTCATGTGGCATTGCTATGCAGAGGTGTAAAGTCCAGGTTCAGAAAGTCAAAGTCCTCCTCAGTATTTTGTTCCAATCTCCTGGATTTGCTAATTCAGACAGGAGAGAGAACTAATTAGTGAAATCAGCTGACTGAGTTTATGGGTGGAATAAACATATGGCAGGACTTCTACTCATTGGCCCCTGGATTTCCCACCTCTGCTTCACTGTTGTGTGCTTTTTTTCTGCATCCTGGCTGTTTTGTAGATTGTATGCACAAAAAAACTCTGTATTTTCACATTTTTGCCAATTTCCCATTCATTTCCTATGGGGGTCATTTTTGACCCGAAGACCCTGAGTGTGACTTTTTTTTTTTACGACCACATAGACTTTTAAAATCCTTTCCCCAATTTGTTTGGATGTTCATATACCAAGTACCAAAAAAGTCACCAAGTTTTGGACCATTCCGATGAAGCTACGATTTTTAACATTTTTTTATTTAAACGCTTCGGGACATTTTTGACCCGAATAACCCCAGAGGGTTAATGTTGTTTGGCTGCTGACAGCCAGATGAACAACTAGATAAGGTGATCTGATGGTGTTGGTTGAGTTTTAACATAATCATTATTTCACAATCATTTGACCAGAATCAACTCATATTGAGTCCCATTTAGGCATACTTTATTAATTATACCAGCACTGGCCTTGTTCAGCATAATATTTTTAGCCTTTTCAATGAAATCCAAATTATCAATTCAATAAAAAGAAAACTTCAAAACCACTTATGTTGGCACACACAGACATGAATAATTAGCATATGAATCTCAGCAATGGTGACAAATAGATCACCTCTGAACACAAGCTCATTATTTATTCATGTAGCAATGCATGCTGGGAGCCATGAATGAGTTTTGATTGGTGGCACCCAGAATGCACTGCAACATGCTTATTATTGTCACGATTGATGAGATTCACAGGCTGGTTCTTCATGTCTGTGTGTCTAAAAACAAAATAGAATCAATAAATTATTTATTGTACATAAGACATGTTTAAAAAAAATCTTTGGACTTCATCGTAAAAGGTAAAAATATTATGCTGTACAAGGCCAGTGCTGCTATAATTAATAAAGTAAACCTAAATTGGACTCAATATGAGTTCAGTGATTCAGGTCAAATGATCGTGAATTAATGATTGTTAAAACACAACCGACACCATAAGATCACCTATTCTAGTTGTTCATCTGGCTGTTAGAACTCACGTACAGCAGGCAAACAACATCTAAAGTTAATGATTTAAGGGTCAAGCGCCCAACTAAAACCCAGACTGATCTACATAACGGTGACATAAAAATTCCGGTTTTCTCCTTCAGTGATTCTGCTTGTTAACATCAGGTGTCTTCAATAATGCTCAATCATGACTCAATTAATCACTTAATTATCTCATTAACTTTAACACTCTTGAGTAGGGCTGGGCGATATATCGCACGATATTGTTATGCGCATCTCGTCAGTAAAGCCGGTTCCTTGATTAGTAGTAAATCGCCTTCACCTGTTTTCAGATGGAGCGGCATTTACTACAAAGAGCCGTAGTTAAAGGAGAACTCCGGCGCAAAATGAACCTTTGGTCTAATTACACATTGTTACCACCGTTATCTGAGATTTATTTTCATGATTATCGAATGTAAATAGTTTTATCTCTACAAACAGTTTAGCCTATAAAGCTAGTATAACGCTAGTATATTGGGCATAGTGTAATGACAAATAAAAATCGCTTGTTAATACCACTAACAAGGCTGAAAATAGCCCCACACTAACACGGTAGCATAATGAGGGTCCCTACCTTCAAACCGAAGCATTGAGAACTTTGTCAGTGTCCAGACAGTTTAATAAGAAGATATTTTAAACATACAGTCAACTTCGCATATACAGGCAGAATCCATCTTTGAAATACAGCCTTTACCAGTCGATCTACGAACGCCGATCCAAGCCTGCTGTTCGCGCTCACCTTATCACAACTTATAGCTCGTTCACATTCTCACCAGCGCACTTGGATCGGCGTTCGTAGATCGACTGGTAAAGGCTGTATTTCAAAGATGGATTCTGCCTGTATACGCGAAATTGACTGTATGTTTAAAATATTTTCTTATTAAACTGTCTGTACACTTACAAAGTTCTCAATGCTTCGGTTTGAAGGTAGGGACCCTCATTATGCTACCGTGTTAGTGTGGGGCTATTTTGAGCCTTGTTAGTGGTATTAACAAGCGATTTTTATTTGTCATTACACTATGCCCAATATACTAGCGTTATACTAGCTTTATAGGCTAAACTGTTTTTAGAGATAAAACTATTTACATTCGATAATCATGAAAACAAATCTCAGATAACGGTTGACTAGGTAACAATGTGTAATTAGACCAAAGGTTCATTTTGCACCGGAGTTCTCCTTTAACTGACAAGCTGAGCCATATCGCACTAATATCGCGGACGTATCGCCAGCGATATTTAATGCGATATGGCTCAGCTTGTCAGTTAACTACGGCTCTTTGTACACAGCAAAAACTCAAGTGTTAAATGAACACTCCTGGGAGTGTATATGAGTCCACACTCATGAGTGTTAAAGTTAATGAGATAATTAAGTGATTAATTGAGTGATGATTGAGCATCTAAAGAAGGAGAAAATCTAAAATTGTAAGCCACCGTTATGGCGATCATTGTTTGCTTTAGTTGGGCTCTTGACCCTTATATCTATAATTTTAGATATTGTTGGCTTGTGTTTTTGAGTTATAACTGCCAGATGAACAAAGAAAAAAAGTATCTAATGATGTTGGTTAACTTATATTATGACAATCATCATTTAATCTTTATGCTTGTGATTTATGCTGTTGGTTACAGTATAACTGTGATTCTGCATAAATATCCAGAATTTTATATATTAATATAATATAAAGGATTTCTTTTAAGTTGTTTAAAAACAATTCTTTCTATTAGGAACACACAGACATGAAGATTGAGTCAATGCATCTCAACAATGGTGACGAGCAGAATATTCAATTAGGAAAAGCAAATTACATAGACAATTCAGATCATAATTTATTCATACCGCAATGCATGATGGGAGCCATTAATGAGTTGTGATTGGTGGCAACAAGGATTATTATTGTCACCACGGTTGAGATTCACAGGCTGATTATTGATGTCTGTGTTTCTAAATAAATGTATTTGAAAGTGATTTGATCAGAACAATTTTTATTACATGTTTTGAATTATAAGAAAAATACAATTATCATATGCTGTGGAACCATTAAACTGTTAAGTTAAACCAGATAATCTGAAGGAGTTTCATTGTTCAGATCACAGCATGATTATGTCAAAACATAACCAATACTTTCAGATCACATTTGTCTTTTTTCAATTGACTGTAATAAATCCATAACAGCGGACTAACAAAATTTAAAGTATAAGGATCAAGAGCCCAACTAAAGCAAACATTGATCGCCATAACGGTGGCTTACAATTTTAGATTTTCTCCTTCAGTGATTCTGCTTGTTATCATCAGGTGTCTTCAATAATGCTCAATGATCACTAAATTAATCACTTAATTATCTCATTAACTTTAACACTCTTGAGTGTTAATTTAACACTCATATCTGCATCATATCTTCCATCTGAAAGCAGGTGAAGGCGATTTACTACTAATCAAGGAACCGGCTTTACTGGCGAGATGCGCATAACAATATCATGCGATATATCGCCCAGCCCTACATCAGAGCAAGGCGGACCGCACTCGGACACATTTCTAACCGGCATGCATCTCGCGCTGATCACCGGTGATCGGTTCTGCGCAGATTTTGCCCATCTCAAACAAGCCTACTCTTACATAGCGTGGATATACCAGATAAAGGACCGCAAAGAGGTGGCATAAGTGCATTTCACCATGTCACGACTTGATGAACCACGATTTTGGAAACATTATTTGAAGGTAAAAAATCTTATTTAGTGTTGCTTTAACTACTATGCATTAATGTTTTAATTAATCGTTTGATACAATGCACATATTGTGAACCTGTTTTTACAGTGTAGGATACTTATATATATTTTTTTTAAATACCTGCATGTAATTACAGCTGTAACTAATCTCTGTAATTATATTTATAATTACACTGTTGACCCTTCCTTTACACCTTAACCCAGCCTTAAACCTCAAACCACCAAACCTGTCCTAACCTGTCCTAACATATCCCACCTCAATAGCAGAAAACGTGTTTTGCAATACAATATGAACACAATTGTATGTATGTTTTGACCTAGGACACCTAATTTAAAGCGTTACCCAAAACTAGTTTTAAAAATGGTTAAAGATACCGTATTGTGTTCAATTTAGTCAATATAATGTGCTATAAAATCAAATCAATCTACAGTCAATTTTGAGGAACTTTTCCATATCAGACATGACAATTTCTATTAAAGTTTACTGATACATTTGACAACTACAACTGACAATAATAGGCAATAGACTCAAACCTGGTCGTTTCTTGTCTGTGTGTCAGTCTGTCCAGCTCCTGGAGTCCAGATAGAGAGTGAAGCTCTCTGCGGGTCTTTATATTTAGCGAGTGTGCGTGCGTGACGTCACTGTTGGCCACACACACTGACTGCGGTAACACACTGAGTGGCAAAAAGAAGAGAGGCAGCATTAGTTTTCCGCATGAATCCCGCGAAAAACACACAACACATCTAAAACGGGAAAGAGGTTTGAGGTTGACTGTAGCTACAAGAAGACTTGACAAGAGATCTGAGGTATATTTACAGACTGCTGAAAGCTACACCGAGAAGGAAATGAATCACTGAGAATCACAGAAACAACTGGATCCAGGCAGAGAAATGTGGATTTGCAGTCATCATTTTTTGTCAAATTGCTGAATTTTGGGGTCAAATCATACACTATTGTATTGTTAGATTGTATTGATAACTCATCAATTAAATATTTACCATTGTATATTCTGCTAATTGGACGTTTTTAAATAAACACTGACAAAAAAAAAAGTTTTAAAGTTTAAACTACAAGTCTGGACGACATGACGATAACATTGACATGGATTTCGACCTGTTATATAAAGCGTTCACAGGCAATCTTTGTTAAGTTGTAAGCAATATTGGGTCCAACCTTTAGTTTAAATGATAATCATTTGTTTTACTCGTGTTTTCTCAGATTCTCCTATTTACTCCTATGGGGAGGCTGCAGACCTGGAGCCGGCAGCGACTTTTTTTTTTGCAGGGTGGTAGGGGAAGACTCGTTAATATTCATTGGGGAACTCGTCCCTGATTGGCTCGCCGTGACGCATCTCTAATGAGATGTGATAGAGAAAACAGACATCGTCTCCTTCGTGACAACAGACACTTTCACGAAGGTAAGTCATACCTGTCAACATGGTTATCCAAATCCGGGAGATTTGTGCGGAGACCGCTCACGAACTTCGCGAACTTCTGTATCTTTGCGGGGACACCGTCTTGACCTGCCATGTCAATCTGAGTGACGTGTGACAGCGAACCAATAGGCTAGTTGCACGTGGCCGCCATTTTGGATTTTTGATCAGCGAGTGTGCGGTTGGACACTTCCGGTTTCGCTTTACGCCCGGAGCAGGGAGCCGGAGAAAGCCGAAAATGATCTCTTGTAGTTGTTTATAGAATCAATTATAACATTTAAAATACTACTAAGATATATTTTACTATCACATGAGCAAATGGCAATTAAATGCAGACGGATTAAAATGTCTGTAGATATTCAGTTGGGCTTCACTTTCTTCACTCAGCCTACAAAAGACTTTGAAAGAGTTTTTGTGAATTGAAAAATTAAAAATACACATAGTTGGATCAATTATGTTATGAGAAGTATATGACCTGCTGCAGTTATAGGCCTATTCACCGTAGGTTTTTATGGGAGACTGAGTGAAATATGTTATGAATTTATATAAAGTTACATTTAGATATTAACCAAATTTAGCCCATTAGACAGTAGAATGTAATCATATGGATCCTCGACTAAATATCTGCTGTAGCTACTATTCTCTATTGGTCGTCATACAGCTACAAAACAGTGTCCTAGCATTTTATGAAGACAAACACAATTTATCCCTTTTCTAAAATTCCATGGGCCATTTAAAAGAAAGACACAATGTTGTTGTTCACAATTTTTTTTATTAACACCATTTATGACTTATGGTGACTCCCCTATGGTTTGCCCCTCTTCTTTAACTATTTTTTAAAAGGACATACATGGTGATTTTATCGTGCTGTGTGTGTGTGTGTGTGTGTGTGTGTGTGTGTGTGTGTGTGTGTGTGTAATTGATGTCAGGTGAGTGTGGATTGCATCAATTTGCTCCTGATCTTCAAAGCACAACGGCACAAGCACTTGTTGGTGGAACAATAGTGGAAAAGTGTCAAGCAACTTTGATTTCTTTTGGCCACCGATGATGGACTGTGCAGAGAAAATTGAAAATGAGATTAAAACCATGCCCCAAAAAAATCTGTAGAAATTACGGTATTACTGGCAGCTGCTTGTCAGTAACTTACTGTAGATTTAAATTGATGTTATTTACTGGCAACAGTTTGTTCAAAGTTAAATGAACTTTAAACATTAACAAGTCTTTGTCTTTAGAATAAAACTAAAATGAGAGCCTCATGCAAAGCATTCTGGGAACCAAAATCTGAAGGAAAAAAAAAAAACAGAAAAAGGTTGATGAAAATTTCTGGTTCCCAGAATGCTTTGCATTAGATTGTTATTTTTTTTATTCTTTAAAGACAAAGACTTGTTAATGTTTAATGTTCATTTAACTTTGAACAAACTGTTGCCAGTAAATATACATCAATTTAAATCTACAGTAAGTTACTGGCAAACAGCTGCATAACTACAGCAATTTTTTTACAGTGCATGTATGTCTCTGTACGTTGTTTATGTTGTAAGTCGTTAAAAGATGGGTGTTTATAAGTTTAGAGAGAGATTTTCATTTTCTTATAGCTAAAGCAAACACTCACCTTTATGAGATGCAAGTTAAAAAGAATTTGGTAAAGACAGAGTATGATAAAACCCACATTAAGTGCAAATACCCTACATTTTAGTCCAGACCAGTAAGCTATTTTAAGAAAAAATATATATTAAGAATGATCTAATATAATTAGATCATTTCATAAGAAACAACTCAAACCAGAATTTACATTCAAACCAATATGGGAAAAGTTTTTAATGTGGGTTTTATTGTGTGAGGTTGCATGGAAATAATCAAAATATTTGAGTGAGTGTGCAGTAACTCTTTACTTGGAGAGAGAGATTTACATCCATGTATAGGCACATATATGCCTATTATAAATGTATTTTTTGTGTGTTCACACCATAGACTGTAAAAAAACAAGTTCATATATTTCCAATATCTACTATAATGTTGCCCCAGAATGAAACCATGTGGAGTAGGCTATGTTTTAATGAAAGGAGTTAACAGGGTCAACAAGAAGAGGCCATCTTACGCAAGCTAAATACAGGCAACAAAATAAAATAAAATTTAAAGTGAGTAGAGAAGACTAGGGTTTCTAAAATGTTTCTAAAACAAATAATATCATTGAGTCTGTTATAAAGAACCTTTAATTTTTTATATTGACAAAATGTAAAATTGTATTGATTTGTGTAGCCTAATTCAATCTCTTTTGATGCCCCCCTTGTTTGTTTTTTCCTCTTCTCACTGTTAATGTCTTGTATCCATTCAGTTGCAATACAAAATTATGTAATTAATAATAATTTAAAAAAAAGATTATTTAACAACTCAATTCGTGTCGCTGTACTGGACGCATCAGGAACAACAGGGGCGTAAAACTGTCAGGGGTGTATATCTGCCGGCTCCAGGTCTGCAGCCTCCCCCTACTCATTAAATCCAGTCACACACAGCTCTTCTGCCACTCAGTCTGGCTGAGAGAGTGTGTTGCGGGAAAGTGACGTCAATGCATTCCCTGCACGATGCATTGAAATCACGTGATATAGGAGAAAGTGAAAGTGTCTGCTTTCTTTTATAATCGTGATTTAGTATTCGCCCATTACCTACAAAAATATAACTTTTTATATGCAATAGTAACCTCTAGAAACGTTAATTTCGTCACACGTCAAACGTTAATTTCGTCACACACACATAAATGTGGATCGCTTAGGCAATTTTAATGAAACTGTTTAGTCATCATCGCCGTCATTCCGGTATTTGCGCCAGGGAGATGTGGATAATACTGAGACTGGGTCCTGGGGCCCAGTACGTTGTACGTAGGCCTACGTTGCTTAAAACATCCGAGATCAAACGAGACATTCAAGATAATATCATCGTGCTCATCATGATCCGGCTAATTAGGTTCTTCGAACACTCCTGCCGGTTATGATTAGTATAGCTGGATTGAGTTATCTGAGATAATTGCGCGTTCATGCGCTGGGTTAAAAGCAGTGGTGGAGGAAGTACTGAATCTCAGTACTTAAAGGTGCCCTAGAATGTTTTTTTTTAATTATTTTATAATGTTTCCTGGGTTACCCTTATAATGTTAGTATGTTTTTTAGATAAAAAATAATCATAATTTAGAAATAAATGGCATTTTTCCTAGCCTGCTTTTAGCCTCTGATTTGAACACTCTGTTTAAAGGGGCGTGTCTGCTGTGGGATTCAGTGTAACCGCGGCCACTGCTGTGATTGGCTGACATGCTTGCATATGATCATTACATGTGAAACTCTCTCGAATACTTTTACTATACGTTTTTACTATAACAGCTATCGAGATTAACGAATCGTGAGATGTTTTTAAAGTATTTAGATCTATTCCCATCACATAAAATGTTGCCGTGATGAGCATTGAGCAGATGACAGTCTGTTGATCGCGAGAATGAAGATCTTATCATTGCAAAGCAGTTTCTGCACTCTCTCTGCTTTTACCAATGCAAACACGATGATGTAAATACAGTAAGAGCTTCGTTGTGCAGTAACGTGCGTCATTGATTTCATAACGAGTTTGGCAAGTGTCCAGATAAACTCGCGCTGTGTGGAAAGATTGTTCTTTGATCGCTTTCTGTATATAATGTGTTCACAATTTAAATACGATTATTTTCATCCTACTAAAAGAAACGATGTGAAGCTGATATTTTAGTCACTGGCTTGACTTACTGATGCATAAACAGTATTGAACGATTTTGAGAGAAAGATTACCTGTCTGAACTTGAACAATTACACATCAGAAAGTGTTGCTTGGTAGCTCGATCCGAGGCCAGCTCTGTATTGGCCCAAGTTGAGGAAACAGTCGGTGAAATGTTTGGAAATTTCCAGAGAAAATAAAATTAACCCATTGTTTCTTCAGAGGCTCAGATGAAGGAACTAAAAAATACTTTTGTGTTCATGTGTACATCCACACTGAGCAACTGCCATGCTTCGGCTGCGCAGTTCCGCCTGGCATTGAGGGCTGGCATTATGCAAATATTTGGAGGCATACATATTAATGATCCCGACTATTGCGTCACAGTCGGTATTGTGTGGAGAACCGACCATTTTTCAGGGGTGTTTTTCATAAACGTGAATTAAATGAGAACGCGAAAACAGTCCAGTTTGAGATTCACTCTATGTCATGTCCATGCACTGAACTCTTGTTATTTGACTATACCAAGGTAAATTCAATTTTGAATTATAGGTCACCTTTAAGTAAAAGTACAAATAACCAGAGACATATTTACTTTAGTAAAAGTAGAAGTACCACAATGACAACCCTACTTAAGTAAAAAGTAAAAAGTACCTGATTTTAAATGTACTTTAAGTATTAAAAGTAAAAGTACTTGCATTACAATATAGACATTAAGAGAATAAATTGTTATGATTAATAAAACAGTTAATTCTAACTCATTCAACCTAATACTCATATAATGATGTTCAATATGATGGAAAAGCAGTTATATTTTAAGTTTTTGTCACCATTTCTGAACAAGCTTGCAATTAGGCAAATTACACATCAAGCTTACTATATACCCTGTAATTGCCTAATTGCAAGCTTGTTCAGAAATGGTGACAAAAACTTAAAATATAACTGCTTTTCCATCATATTGAACATCATTATATGAGTATATATATATATATATATATATATATATATATATATATATATAAACAACACATATTATGTTAAAACGCCGTATATGACAGCGTTTGGCTGTAAACGCGATTCATTTATGGCGTAATTCTGAACCTCTTGGCTTGCCATACTATTCCTAACCAAACGTATAATACACACGCACCCCACATCACTACTAAACCTACCAATGCGTTTCCTATGCATGTAAAAACTAATTTCCGCATATAAATTGCACGATAAACACACTGCGTGCTATAGAGACGCATTTAGTGCGACCGGGTTGATATATATGGCAACCAAACTTCACTGGTGAGACAGACGTGCGATGAACGGACGGTCAGGAAGACGTTTTGGCAGGGGAAAAACTGATCAGAAAATTTAACGAAAATGTAACAGAACGTTGTAGAAATGTAGTGGAGTAGAAAGTATAATAATTGCTGCAAAATGTAACGAAGTAAAAGTAAAAAGTATGCACTATTGATTCTACTTAAGTAAAGTACAGATACATGAAAAATTTACTTAAGTAAAGTAACGAAGTATTTGTACTTCGTTACATTCCACCACTGGTTAAAAGGGGATATGTATCGATAGTAGAAACATTGATCAGCAACGCTGCTATTGGCTGCTCAGCGTGGCCAAAGAGCGCGCTCAGTTTTACTCTGCAGCAGAGCAAGAGTTATTGCTAGAAGGATATGCTGAATTAGAAAACTTAATTAAAACGCCAGGGAACACTTTAAAGTGTGCAAAAGCCAAGTTTGTAGTTAGATGTTTTTATCACTTATTACAGTATATATTTTTATATTTTAATAATTTCTAAATAATTAATAACTTTGTTCATTGTAATGTCAGATGGCGCTTTTCCACTGCATAGTACGGTACGGTTCGGTTCGGTACGGCACGCTTTGGCGCTTTTCCACTGCATAGTACGGTACGGTTCGGTTCGGTACGGCTCACTTGTGGTGCTTTTCCACTGCATGGTACTGTACGGTACGGCTCGCTTCGGCTCGCTTTAAATGGTACCTGGTCTGTTGAGGTTCCAAGCGTACCGTACCGGTACTAAAATGTGACGTAAAAACACTGCAGATCACTGATTGGTCAGACAGAATCGTCACTACCAGCGTCATTGGATTTGCGACACGAGACACTAAACCCGCTAGATTTAAATAACCAGTAGACAACAGCCAACGCGGTAGTATCTGTTTTTTAAACTTTAAAAAGAAATGGCTGAATCGTGGTCAGTGGACGAGGTGCAGACGTTCCTCTCGTTGGTTGCCGAGGAGCGGAATGAAAAAGTGTTCCAAGACGTAGCTCAGCTCTTAGCCGCACACGGCTATCACCGGACCTACAAACAGTGTAGGGACAAAATAACGATCAGTCCCACCCACTTTGAAGGGGTACTAACTGCGGTGGAAAAGCAACCGAGCTAAAGCGAACCGAACCGTGCCGTACTGAGTCGAGTCGTACCACGCAGTGGAAAAGCGAAGCGAGCCGAACCGTTCCGCGCCGAGTCGAACCGTACCGTGCCGTACCAGCAGTGGAAAAGCGCCAAGAGTCACCACCCACTACTAGAACATAGGAACAAGTAAAAGTGAAGTACTAGAATATTCTACATAATAGTAATTTGTACTAACTAATCTCTTTTAAAAAAGCACTGTTAATAAATGTTTGCCTGTTTATAAAAGCAACCAAGAAAAAGGCTGAGAAATAAAAAGAAAAGAAAAATAAACAGGTGGTGGTCCTGCACCCCCACAGTATACCCAGGCAGAAGAGCTGGCCCTTGGGTTAAATGTGAACCTTGTGGAGGGCATCCCTGGGTTCAGCTCTTCCTCATACACACAATCAGGAGCAGCAACACCTTCACTGCTGGTAAAGGATCCTTTAAAGGATCCTAGTACACTGTAAAATAATTTGTTGCTGCATTAAATTAAGTAGGCCTCCAAATGGCTGTCCAGTCATATCAACTGATAAACCTTGAGTAGTAATGAATTGCTTTGACTTGTGAAAGTCTACATGTGTGACTGTAGTTAATGTAAAAAAAATATGTTGCCATGAGTTATTGATCACATTTCCCCCCAGTGTACTTCATTGTAATGAAATTGTGTTTTCCTCTTTTGTGCAGTATTAAACAATACACCAACACTTTGATGTGTTCCCAAACAAGTGTTGGCTGAAGTATGTGCAGTAAGTGGACTTTTTCTAATGTTACATCAAAAGGGAAGAAAGTACAACACTTTGTAATGCCCATTTTTCCCCCCAATGCACAGGACAGTGAAGAAACCCTCTCAGGTATCTTTAAGTGCATAAATAACTTTACTTAATTTACACTTGAGTATTATTTCTGAATGCAATATGAGTTGCAGGAGTCCACATCTACAGAAGAGTCTGCACAAAGCAGTGATGCAGAGGTGGGCAGTGTTGTACTTTTCCTTTTAATTTTTGATGCATAAGCCATGTGTTGACAGGTTTACCTCTACCCATAGAAAACAAACTTAAACAAAAAAACAACTTAAAGAAAAAAAAACTGGCACTAGAAATAGAGTTGCTTCATAGGAACTTCAGAGTAAGTGCTAATATATTATTTCACACAGAGTACAATATATATTATTTGCAGGAAAAAGAGGACTTGATCACTGGCTTTTCTTTACAAAGAACAATTAAAATAAAACTCAAAGAACTAAGCATATTTGTCTTGTCTTTTATTAAACATTAATGAAATGTTTTATATTTTTTCTGATGGTGCAATGTTGTGTATGTCACAGGCCCAGTCAGGTGCAACCCTCAGACTTTTCAGATACTTTAGTTGGCAAAAGTTCACTTCATTGTGTGCCCTTGTCCTGGCTAGAGCTGCATTGTAACTGGTCTGGGGTTTGGGTCTTGGGTCATGAAACACCTGTCTCCAAGCAGGATCCTGTTGTAATCACCTGTTTAATGGAAAAATTCAGCTCTTTTAGGATAAGCATAAGTGTATGTAATACAGTGAGCTTGATATTTAAAATTTTCCTTACCATGTTCAAATAATTCTTGAGTCATGCACAGATCTTGGCCATATTTGTGATATGGAACACACACCATCTAAGAGATTTTAGTCAGTCAACTGCTGTACTGACTAAGTCCTAAACGAAGTCTAGTACTGGTTGCTAATACAGCGAATTAAGTTTAGACGTGTGCCCGTGCTGTCTTACACAAATCAAACGCAGATTTGTGTTATGTTACTATTATCTAGCAAGTTTATTTTCCTCCATATATCATACAGCGGCAATATCTTAACTCATAATACATGTAACCAAAACACCGAACTGCTTTGTTCCCTGTAGGAAAGACACTAGGCACAGTCGAAAACTGTTTGCTTCCCAAATCAGCAACACCTGTGTCTGGGTTTCCTCCAAGTTAAATGGATTAACCAGGCTGACCGGAGATCAGCTGAGCCACAAAGCACAAATAGCCCCCTAGTGGCACAGGACAAAATTACATAATATAATACCAAATGAATATGGCTCATACACTCCAGCCCCTAATTGCGTCTGCCAGGGCAATTACACCAAATTCAAAAGAGCCATACATACCGAAAATATAGCCCATGTGAAATGGGAACCAATTACTCTTTAGCTTCATTAAGCAAGCATATTTTAGTTATGGGTCGTTCAATGATGTTTGTCTTGGTCTTCAAACGTACTAGACCTCTCTTATCAGGTAAGGTTTCCAGGACTCTTCCTAGCAGCCATGACCCACGTGGTGCTGTGGAGTCCGCAACCATAACCAGGTCTCCAGGAACACAACTCCTCTTCTCCTGGTTCCATTTTTGACGCTCCTGTAAAAGCGGTAAGTACTCGCGGATCCACCTCTTCCAAAAGAGATCCGAAATATACTGGGTTTGTTTCCACCTTCTCCTTGCGTAAACATCCCCTTTTTTTAAACAGTCCTGGTGGGAGAACTGGTTTTCCTTTGAAGGGTGGGAGATGGTTTGGCGTCAACGCCTCAAGATCGTTGGGATCCTCTGACAGTCTTGTGATGGGGCGATCGTTAAGCATAGCTTCAGCCTCACAGAGCACGGTATGGAACCCTTCATCATTCAAGGTTTGCTGACGGAGCACAGAGCACAAGATTTTCCTGATCATCCGTATCATGCGCTCCCATGCGCCACCGTGATGTGACCCAGTTGGAGGGTTAAAGCTCCACTTGATTCCCCTTTTTGACAAGGCTCTTTCAATGCAATCATGATTCAAAGAGGCTAAGGTTTCTCGCAACTCCCTTTCTGCACCCACAAAGTTGGTGCCATTGTCAGATCTCAAGTGGGAGACTTGTCCTCTCCGACAGATGAACCTTCGCAATGCATTGATGCACGAGTCTGTGTCAAGAGAATAGGCCACTTCCAGGTGCACGGCCCTGCTTGTCATGCAAGTGAACACTACTCCATATCTCTTCACGATGCTACGCCCTCTCTTCATGTCAACTGGTCCAAAATAATCTACGCCAACGTTAGTGAACGGCGGTAGATCAGGAACCACTCTCTCCTCTGGCAGGTCTGCCATTTTTTGCTCACCAGGTTTTCCACTATGGAGCTTGCAAATGAGGCATCTTGATATGATCTTCCTTACTGCAGTAGGTCCACTTGTGATCCAGTATTTTCTCCTTGTGGCAGAAAGAACATGATTTCTTCCTCCATGTCCAAGCTGTAAATGGACATGACGGAGGATAAGATCGGAAATATGTTGGTCCTTTGACAAGATGAGGGGGTGTTTAATGTCCTCAGGGATTGCTGCCTTTTTCAGTCGTCCCCCAACTCGTAGAAGTCCTCCGTTTAGAACCGGATCCAGTTTGAGGAGGCTGCTACTTCTCGGCACTTGTGGCTTGCCAGAGGTTAGTGCAGCAAATTCAGTGGGGAATCTCTCTTGCTGGCAAAAAGCGATTATGGAGGTCTCAGCCTCCAAGAGATCTTCCAGCGTCACCTTCTGATTACCAAGCGATGTTGAGAAAGCTTGCATCTCCTTTTGCACATCCAACCTCGCTGTTCCAATAGCACTGGAGTTTGCACGCTCCAACTCTTTTCTTTTTTCTTTCAGTTTGAGCAGAGTTCCTTTCAGCTTAATGAGCCACGCAACTGCAACTTTCAATCTTTGCCAATCAGAGAAATGGGTCATAAGTTGCGATGTGGCGTTGGTGTCAACAAGTATCGCATTGACCGTCAGACTTCTCTTTACTTCTGGGTCGTCGGCAGTGACACTTGTATCCACAGGAAATGTTGGCCACGTTTCTTCAGGTTCCTGTAGGAATTTCGGGCCTTCAATCCATCTTTGCTTCAGAAGCTCTTCTGCCTTCAATCCACGTGAAGCATCGTCAGCAGGGTTCAGGGATGTGGGAACATATCTCCACTGCTCAATTTCCGAGTTGACCCTGATGGTGGTTACCCTGTTTGCTACAAAGGTTTGAAATCTTCGGTCCTCATTCTTTATGTACTTCAGAACTGATGTGCTGTCAGTCCAAAAGCAAGTCTTCTCTAGTGGAAACTGGAGCTCCGATTGAAGCATCTTGTCAACTCGTACTGCAACAACTGCAGCGGTGAGCTCTAAACGGGGAATGGTGACAGTCTTCAGGGGGGCCACTCGGGATTTGCCAAATAAGAAAGTAACATGAACCCTCTCATCCATGTTCTGCATCCTCAGGTAAGTAGCCGTACCATAGCCGTTCTCGCTCGCGTCGGCGAAGTGATGCAATTGGGCGCTGACAGTCCTCCCAAATCCTGCAGGCTTCACACATCTGTGGATCTTGAAATATGCCACCTTCTCAAGATCTGTCAGCCATTTGTTCCACTTCTGCTGGAAAGTTGGAGGAATTGGATCGTCCCAATCACACTTTGTCCTGCATAACCCCTGCAACAGCAGCTTGGCAGGAAGTACAACAGGTGCCAGGAACCCCAATGGATCGTAAACAGAACTGACGATGGATAGCATGCCTCGCTTGGTTGCTGGCTTCTCCTTGACTTTCAGCTTGAATTTGAAAGTATCTGTCTCGATACACCACTGCAAACCCAAAGCTCTGTCTAACGGCAGCTTACTTATCCCTGTCCAGATCAAGCTCATGCAGGTTCTTGGACTTGAGATCCTCTGGGAGGCTTTGAAGCACTTCTCGACCATTACTAATCCATTGAGTGAGGGTAAACCCTCCTCTGCCGCAAATGGTTATAAGGTTCTTAACCATGGCTACTGCATCCTCTTCAGAGGGCAGACTCTTCAGTAGGTCATCCATATAGAAGTTTCGGTTGACCGTTTCAATCACTTCTGTTGGAAAGTTAGCCTGATTGTCTTCAGCGGTTTTTCTAAGAGCAAGGCAGGCGACACTGGGTGATGAAACCGCTCCAAATAAATGGACAGTCATGCGATGTTCTACAAGACCTTGCTCCAGCTTACCTTGAGGCCACCATAAGAATCTTAGGTAGTCCCGATGTTTCTCTGCCACCTTAACCTGGTGGAACATAGCCTTTATGTCCGCCATTATGGCCACTTGTTCCTGTCTAAACCTCAGAAGAACGCCAACTAACGAGCTGGTGAGATTCGGTCCTTGCAAGAGCTGACTGTTGAGCGAGATCCCTTTGTACTCTGCTCCACAGTCAAACACCACTCGTAGCTTTCTTTTCCGTGGATGGTACACGCCGTGGTGTGGGATATACCACACCTTCCCTGTTGGCGTTTCCAACTGATGCCGCGGCACTTCTTCGGCATAGCCATTGCTAATAACATCAGCAAGAAAGTTGTTGTACTCTTCATGAAAGCTTGCGTCTTTCTGAAGTCTCCTTTTTAGACCACGAACACGTTGCATGGCAACATCAAGGTTGTTCGGCATTGAAACATCTGTTCCTTTGAAAGGCATTTGAAACATGTAATGTCCGTTTTTAAACTGAGCAGAGCTATCCATTATCTCCACAAACTTCTTTTCTTCCCTTGACATTTCTTCCTGTTCTGCAGAAGCTTGCTCATTGAAGTCGTAGTTGTACTGGCTGGTTAACAGTTCTTCAATTCTGTCAATGGCAATTCTGTTGGCATAAACTAAAGGGTGGTCACTTCCACAGTCGCTACTTCCCCGTAACGGACCATTTATTACCCATCCCAGTAGGGTTCGGATCGCGTAGGGTCCTTCACCTTCACAACTGTTAATCACCTCCCAAGGCTCCATCAACTTGAAGGCGTTTGTGCCAATTAATAGGTCAACATCAGCATTTATATAGGGAATCTTTACATCCTCTAAATAAGGCCATTTTCTCAGCTCCCCTTCGCTGATTATATTGGCTATAGAGACAGGCATCTCTTTCTGGGTACACACTTTGGAAAGCGGATAAAAGCACTCACCAGAAACTCCTGAAATTTCCAGACCGTCAACAACGGAGCTTTCTACTGCGTTATTATTGCCCAAGGTGCGGATATGAATCTTGCATTTGCGTCCTTCCATGTTCAACTTGTCAAGGAGCTTCCTGGTGCAGAAAGTTCCTGTACTCCCTGGGTCCAGAAAAGCATAGGTTTCAATAACCTTGTTTCCCTTCAAGCACTTCACCTTAACAGGCAAAATGGGAAGAATTCCATTGCAGTGACCAGCCCCTGTAAGACAACAAGCGGAGGATGTTGTGCAGCTGTCAGAAGTATTTGACTGCTCAGTTATTTTGTGCTCACCATCCTTCTGATCCTTTTGAGTAACCCTTTCCTTCTCTCCTATGTGCAAAACACTGGGGTGCGTTCGGTTGCACTTGTTGCAAATAATGCGCCTGACGCAATTCTTACTCAAGTGTCCTGTGCACAAGCAACTGAAACACAGACCTTTTTCCTTTAAATAGTCCAGTTTCTCCCTGTGTGTCTTTTTTCCCAGTTTAAAACATTGTTCCAAAACATGATTACCAGCAGCACAATACAGGCAGGAAATAGAATTAGTCTCGGTAAAGAATGTCACTTTGTTCTGAGCCTTTTCCTTCTTGTTACTATCTGGTTTGCTGTATTCATCCTCAATGACCACCTGTGTTGCAAAGCAGTTTCTTCCAAATTGAGGTTTTACCTGTAACTTGTTTGCTTTTATAGCTCCCTTGATAACAGGTAAACTGTCCTGTATGTCACCAAAGACTGGATCTGAAATGATTCTGACCTGGCGCTCAATGTACTCCACAATGTCTAAAAATCGTGCTCTTCGCCCAGTTTTCTCCAGAATGTCACATGCCCTTGCTCTCCACTTGTCTCTGAGTTTATACGGAAGCTTTTGACTCAGAATCTTTATGTTTGCTGGCATGTTAAGTTCCTCCAAGTACTGAAGATCATCCATAGCGTTGGAACACTCACGGAGGAAGAGTCCATAAGCTTTGAGCGCTTTGGGGTCCTCAGCTTTGATACTTGGCCATCCTGTGACCTTCTCCATGTAGGCTTCTGTTATCTTAAACTCATTTCCAAAGTGCTCCTTGAGCAATTTTTTGGCAGCAGTGAATCCTTTATCTGCAGTCATATGAAGGCAGCTACGCACAATATCCCTTGGCTGCCCCCTAGTAAATTGCTCAAGATAATACAAACAGTCTCCTTTACAGCTGGTCTTTGCCTCCACCCAGTGTTCAAACGCCTTCATAAATGTATTGAACCTTAGAGGATCTCCATCATAAATTGGAATTTCTCGGCGCGGCAGCAGTTGTAAAGTTTGCATTTTAACAAGGAGAGCTGTTATGTCATTCTGTTGTTGCAGCAAATTATAGAGACCTGCTGTCTGATGTTGGTCTTGCAGGGGTTGAAAGCTTTGAATGACAGTTGGCTTTGGCAAGATAGATGGCTTGGCTAATGGTGAAGCATTGCTTTGTAGTGGTAGAGATGCATGTTGCTGTGAGGGCAGAGGCACAAATACTGAGGCCTGTGGATTGAGAGAGGTGGGCGGGAGCTTAGATCTAGACCCTTTCCTGATATAGGAAGCCATTCCATCAGATTGTCTTGAATGGACGCTACTACCAACTTGTAGCGCTGCTAGTTTAGCAGAAGTGGCAGCTATTTCAGTGTCCAGCTCAAGCTGCTCCTTCTTTCTCCTCAAAATGAGCTCCTGCTCCTCCAATGCATGCTTATCCTTTAAGACAGCAGCTCTAGCCAAGAGCGCGGCCTGTTCCGCCCTTGCCCTGCGTCTGGCTGAAGAACTGGAGGATCTGCTACTAGAGGATCCGCTACTTGAGCCACGGTGCCTTGACTGCACGTTTGAAATGCTGTCTTGAGGTTGAATCTGATCCTCCTCATCCTGTCCACCAGCATGGCTTCTTCCATTGCTGGCATCAATCTCATTTCCATTTTCAACATTGACATCAACAGTTTGATTTTCAATTTGAACCGGCAAATCATGATGATCATCATCCACTTTAGTAACTGAACAAGCTTTAGTGTCATACAACCATTGATTTGTACCAATTACAAACTCATTGAAATTCAACATTTTAGCTTGGTACCATATTTCATGTTTGTTTGCTTCATCAGCAGGCAATAAACCCAGTAAAGATGCATGAACATGCTGTATTTCGTCACACAACTTATTGAACATGTTAAATTCATTTTCAACCTCACTTACGTGCTCTTTTTCACCCGTCACAATTTAGTAATAGATTCTTTTGCGTTCGACAGTTTACTAAATTTAGACTTTCTTTCCTTTTCTAAAGTGCTTATTTTTTCCAACAAAGCTTTGGGTGTTAATTTAACCACACGTTTTTCAGTTACAGATTTTTCCCCTACACCCACACAAAGTTCAGTCTCAAGGCCGAGCTGGCCTGTTTCCTTTTCAGCCATAATGACCACACAAAGCGAATTGGCTATTAATCAATGAGCCCGAAAAATAGTTTTGTGTTGCGCAACAACTCTTCTAGACGTGCAACGTTATTTTTAGATGGTTACGAGTTGCTACCAATGCATTGGTTTTACGCGAATGTGTGCACACAAATTACCATGGCCTTGTAATATCAGCGCTGATCACCACGTACCCCAATAGAGCGTTGGCCGGCTTGGTGAATGGTGTCCCGATGTGATGATGCTGGTATTCCGGTGACCCGCTCGCTCCGGTGCAGCTCCTTTCAGCAATCGGCAACTCCAAACATTTGCCCACCTCACATCCGTGGTTTCCAAACGAACACGTATAATCCACAGTATAACAAATCCTCGTCCTCACGATGAACGATTATCCAAATTGAAGCAGTTTTCGACCTAAATGTACTGACTAAGTCCTAAACGAAGTCTAGTACTGGTTGCTAATACAGTGAATTAAGTTTAGACGTGTGCCCGTGCTGTCTTACACAAATCAAACGCAGATTTGTGTTATGTTACTATTATCTAGCAAGTTTATTTTCCTCCATATATCATACAGCGGCAATATCTTAACTCATAATACATGTAACCAAAACACCGAACTGCTTTGTTCCCTGTAGGAAAGACACTAGGCACAGTCGAAAACTGTTTGCTTCCCAAATCAGCAACACCTGTGTCTGGGTTTTCTCCAAGTTAAATGGATTAACCAGGCTGACCGGAGATCAGCTGAGCCACAAAGCACAAATAGCCCCCTAGTGGCACAGGACAAAATTACATAATATAATACCAAATGAATATGGCTCATACAACTGCCTTTTTAAAATTTGATATAATATTACTAATCTGGATAAGAATCGCAATAGTAACTTGCCTGCACTGTTATTAAAGCCAGACTCCAACGAGTCGAACATTTATACGTTTCCAACAAATTAATGATGTAAACGACATCCTCACGAGTCATGAGAAAAATTATATCTCTCAAAAAGTACACTATCGCGCTGCGCTAAAAGACTTCCCGTATCACCTCCGCGTATGAAGCCTTGATCTAATCCTGTTTACATAGGATTAGTATGTAATCCCCCCCCCCCCCCCCCCCCCCCCCCCCCCGTGAAGTAGGCCTATACTCTACTGTGCAATAGTAATATATTTCTGTTATATTTTCTTCGTTATACAAAACTTTTATTTTGACAGGTTGTCATGAAGACTTTAAAGTTTGTGAGTGTATATGATACGAATGAATGACGATAGTTTTATCAAATGAAATGGTAAAATTCTTGTGAAGTGACTCTCATAAAAGGTCTGCGATGAAGTTCAAATGTGTGCATGTCCTCCTCATAGACGCTGAAAACACCATGAGTGTCACGCGCGCTTCAGTGTGTAGCACACATTGAGCGCTCATTGACAGATCGAAACACGCAGAACATACAGAGTTTATTTCTATAGCAGTCTTTTTGAGCTTTACACACTAGTACACTAGTTTACACACTAGTACATATCGAGATTTGATTCGTTGTACATCGCTACTTAATTTATTCTTTCAAAAATGGCCAAATTGCGTGACGTTCCGCTTTAGAGTAGGCTAAGTTACATTTGTGACTGGATTGCGCGATTCGATCCGCTGCGCAAACACAGACGGCGGGGTGAATTTATGAATGAAAGTTCTGTCACAAAACGATGTTGTTACGAATACTCGCGCTTTTTTAAGTGGGTATACGGAGATCCTTGGCCTTTCCTAGTGGGTATACGGAAATCCTTGACATTTTCTAGTGGGTATACGCGTATACCTGCGTATCACGTAGACTACACCACTATGGCAAGCCGTTTTAACTTTTATTCATTTTCAGGATATGAATCCTTGATATCAACAATTCAATTTTCACTAGTTAAAATTATAATTATTGATATCAACAATTACATTTTTGATATCAAGAATTGAATTCTTGATATCAAGAATTGAATTCTTGATATCAACAATTTAATTTTTGATATCAACAATTTAATTCTTGATATCAACAATTTAATTGTTGATATCAAGAATGTAATTCTTGATATCAAGAATGTAATTCTTGATATCAAGAATGTAATTCTTGATATCAAAAATGTAATTGTTGATATCACAAATGTAATTCTTGATATCAACAATTATATTTTCACTAGTGAAATGTCACCATAGGCTGCCATTCAAAATCAATTGTTGATATCAAGAATTACATTTGTGATATCAAGAATTACATTTTTGATATCAACAATTACATTTTTGATATCAACAATTACATTTTTGATATCAAGAATTACATTTTTGATATCAAGAATTCAATTGTTGATATCAATAATTATATTCCTGATATCAAGAATTAGATTGTTACTAGTAAAAATGCGAATTCCTGATATCAACAATTGAATTGCTACTAGTAAAAATGTTTATTCTTGATATCTGAAAATGTATTATTGATATCAATATTATTTCAGATATCTAAAATGGCTTTCTTACTAGTAACAATCACATTCATGATATCAGAAATTAGCATTGTCACTAGTGAAAATGTAATTATTGATATCAAAAATGAACATTGTTACTTGTAGCAATTCAATTGTTGATATCAAGAATAGACATTTCAACTAGTGACAATTTAATTATTGATATCAGGAATTCGCATTTTTACTAGTAACAATTGCATTCTTGATATCAACAATTGAATTCTTGATATCAAAAATGTAATTGTTGATATCAACAATTGATTTTGAATGGCAGCCTATGGTGACATTTCACTAGTGAAAATACAATTGTTGATATCAAGAATTACATTTTTTATATCAAGAATTCAATTGTTGATATCAAGAATTCAATTGTTGATATCAAGAATGCAATTGTTGATATCAAGAATGCAATTGTTGATATCAAGAATTCAATTGTTGATATCAAGAATTCAATTGTTGATATCAAAAAATATAATTGTTGATATCAACAATTGCATTCTTGATATCAACAATACATATCCTGGAAATGAATAAAAGTTAAAACGGCTTGCCATAGCCTATGGTGACATTTCACTAGTGAAAATATAATTGTTGATATCAAGAATTACATTTGTGATATCAACAATTACATTTTTGATATCAAGAATTACATTCTTGATATCAAGAATTACATTCTTGATATCAACAATTAAATTGTTGATATCAAGAATTAAATTGTTGATATCAAAAATTAAATTGTTGATATCAAGAATTCAATTGTTGATATCAAGAATTCAATTCTTGATATCAAAAATGTAATTGTTGATATCAATAATTATAATTTTAACTAGTGAAAATTGAATTGTTGATATCAAGGATTCATATCCTGAAAATGAATAAAAGTTAAAACGGCTTGCCATACTGCCCTCTCGGGTTGTGCGCTCCTACCACAACCTGAAGTCAGACTACAGGCTCGTGCTGCAGGAGTGTGTTTGTAGATTGTTTTGTTTTCAGACGTGTTGTGGTGAAGTTTTTCTTTAGAAGTATTTTATGAATTCATCTGTCGGATTTACAGCTTTTGGATCGTATGTTTATTTATTTACTTCAGTTTGATCTACCGCACGCGCACTGCTGCCCTCTCGGGTTGTGCGCTCCTACCACAACCTGAAAGGAAATGTATATTTTCAGACTACAGGCTCCTGCAGCAGGAGTGTGTTTGTGTTTGTAGATTGTTTTGTTTTCAGACGTGTTGGGGTGAAGTGTTTCTTTAGAAGTATTTTATGAATCCATCTGTCGGATTTACAGCGCAAGTTTTTGGATCTGTATGTTTATTTACTTCAGTTTGATCTAATCACCGTTAACCCGGAGCAATCGACACTGAAAACAGAAACGCGAATCCTGAACGTGTCTGATCTCTGATGGAGTTGTTTACTTCTATAAAAAAGTTTTTGCAGATGTGTGAAGGGACCGGATCTGGAATGTAAACCCGAGACCGGTGAACAGAGACATGATTGCTATTTTGATCGGTGTCTATTCCTGTGTGAAGAACGCGTCCCCGCGTCAATGATGCTTTACCCGGAGAGACTGAAGTAAAGAAGTGTGTTTCCCGGTCATGTGTTCAGTGAGAGCTCTCCAGGACTGGTGTCGAGATGTTTGTGAAGGTTATTCTGATGTTCAGATCACAGATATGAGCTCCTCATTCACAGATGGACTGGCTTTCTGTGCGATCATCCATAAGCACAGACCCGAGATACTAAAAAGCATGAGTTTAATATGATCTACTGTAAGAAGCATGAGTTTAATATGATCTACTGTAAGAAGCATGAGTTTAATATGATCTACTGTAAGAATAAACACTGATTCATTGAGTCCTGACTTTTTAATTTGATCATATGATCATCTGTAGAGTAGGCAGTAAATTAGCCAGTTAATGAAGATATTGGACAAAATTAGTTCGATATACTATAGTTCAATAAACACATGTAGCTATTAAATTACAAGTATCATGGTATTCTACGGTAGTTGTTCAGTGCCATGGCATAATCTGATAATAATAATATAAGGGCTTTTATGAATATGTGAAAAGTATGTTTACCATGGTATTCTATGGTAACTTGTAAAAAAAAAAAAAAACTCCCAGTTTGAAAACTCTTGCTCTAGATTATTTAAATGCATATATTAACAGTGTTTTCTGTTTTTTAGAAACATCTTGTGTGTGTTTCTTCTCATATCCACGTGTGTATCTGATGTATCTTCATCTCTCGGTTTGTTTCTCTCTGCAGAGATTTCCACTCTCTGTCCAAACACAACGTCTACGAGAACATGCGTCTGGTGAGTTTCTTTTGAGATCAGCTGGACTTTAGTTTCTGTAGCTGAAGATGTTGAAGCTTCACATGTGAGATGATGGAGGAATAAGCTCAAAGAAAGACTCTGAAGAACTTTATCTGAATTGACAATAAACCAGGAAGAAACTCCCTGTGATCATCTTACCTGATCATTGTACCTGTGATTATTGTACCTGTGGTGAATGTTCTAGTTGAGTAGTTTGTCCATCTCATGTCCTTTATTTCTCTTCATCATCAGGCGTTTGTGGTTGCGGAGCGAGAGCTGGGAATTCCTGCTCTGCTGGATCCGGATGAGCTGATGTGTGTGGAAGAGCCGGATCTTCTGTCCATCATCACTTACGTCTCACAGCTCTACTGTGTCTTCAATGGAAAACCTCTCGGTACGGATCACGAGAAACTGTAAACTACTGAAGATCTCACATGTTCATCAGGATTCAGTAGAGCTGAAATTGATTGATAATCTCTGGATCTGATCAGATAGTCAGACGATTCCTGTGAAGGCTGAACCTTGCAGAACCAGAAGACAAGAGCAGACTCACACTCAGGTATCGGTCTGTCTGTCCATCTGTCTGTCCCTCTGTCTGTCCGTCTGTCCATCTGTCTGTCCGTCTGTCCATCTGTCTGTCCCTCTGTCTGTCCTTCTGTCTGACTGTCTGCCTGTCCCTCTCTCTCTCTGTCTGTCTGTCCCTCTGTCTGTGTGTCTGTCCCTCTGTCTGTCTGTCTGTCCCTCTGTCTGTCTGTTCCTCTGTCTGTCTGTCCCTCTGTCTGTATGTCCCTTTGTCTGTCTGTCCCTCTGTCTGTCTGTCCGTCTGTCTGTCCCTTTGTCTGTCTGTCCCTCTTACTGTCCCTCTGTCTGTCTGTCTGTCCCTCTGTTGTGTCCATCTGTCTGTCCCTCTGTCTGTCTGTCCGTCTGTCCCTCTGTCTGACTGTCCCTCTGTCTGTCTCTCTGTGTCTGTCCCTCTGTCTGTCTCTCTGTGTCTGTCCCTCTGTCTCTCTCTGTCTATCATTCTGTCTGTTCCTGTC
The DNA here is from genome assembly GCA_029959095.1 of Rhinichthys osculus. NCBI lineage: Eukaryota > Metazoa > Chordata > Actinopteri > Cypriniformes > Leuciscidae > Rhinichthys > Rhinichthys osculus. The sequence continues at coordinate 54,922,666 of JARWKJ010000002.1, forward strand.
TGTCTGTCTGTCTGTCTGTCCCTCTGTCTGTCCGTCTGTCTCTCTGTCTGTCTAACTGTCCCTCTGTCTGACTGTCCCTCTGTTTGTCTCTCTGTGTCTGTCTCTCTGTCTCTCTCTGTCTGTCTCTCTGTCTGTTCCTCTGTCTGTCTGTCCCTCTGTCTGACTGTCCCTCTGTCTGTCTCTCTGTCTCTCTCTGTCTGTCTCTCTGTCTGTTCCTCTGTCTGTCTGTCCCTATGTCTGTCTGTCTGTCCCTCTGTCAGTCTGTCTGTCCCTATGTCTGTCTGTCTGTCCCTCTCTCTCTCTGTCTGTCTGTCCCTCTGTCTGTCCCTGTCTGTCCCTCTGCCTGTCTCTCTCTGTCGGTCCCTCTGTCTGTCTGTCCCTTTGTCGGTCTGTCCCTCTGTCTGTCTGTCCCTTTGTCGGTCTGTCTGTCTGTCTGTCAGTCCCTTTGTTTGTCTGTCCCTCTGTCTGTCTGTCCCTTTGTCGGTCTGTCCCTCTTTCTGTCTGTCTGTCTGTCCGTCTGTCAGTCCCTTTGTTTGTCTGTCTGTCTGTCTGTCTGTCTCTCTCTGTCGGTCCCTCTGTCTGTCTGTCCCTTTGTCGGTCTGTCTGTCTGTCTGTCTGTCAGTCCCTTTGTTTGTCTGTCCCTATGTCTGTCTGTCCCTTTGTCGGTCTGTCCCTCTTTCTGTCTGTCTGTCTGTCTGTCTGTCTGTCCGTCTGTCAGTCCCTCTGTCTGTCTGTCTGTCTGTCTGTCTGTCTCTCTCTGTCGGTCCCTCTGTCTGTCTGTCCCTTTGTCGGTCTGTCCCTCTGTCTGTCTGTCCGTCTGTCTGTCCCTTTGTCGGTCTGTCTGTCTGTCTGTCCGTCTGTCAGTCCCTTTGTTTGTCTGTCCCTCTGTCTGTATATCCCTTTGTCTGTCTGTCTGTCCCTCTGTCCGTCTGTCTGTCCCTCTGTCTGTATATGCCTTTGTCTGTCTGTCTGTCCCCCTGTCAGTCTGTCTCTCTGTCTGTCTGTCCCTCTATCTGTCTGTCCCTCTATCTGTCTCTCAATCTGTCTGTCTGTATGTCCGTCTGTCTGTCCGTCTATCTGTCTGTCCCTCTGTCTGTCTGTCTGTCTGTATGTCTGTCCCTCTGTCTCTCTATCTGTCTGTATGTCTGTCCCTCTGTCTCTCTATCTGTCTGTCCCTCTGTCTGTCTGTCTCTCTGTCTGTCTGACTGTCCGTCTGTCTGTCTGTCTGTCCCTCTATCTGTCTGTCCCTCTGTCTGTCCCTGTGTCTCTCAATCTGTCTGTCTGTCTGTCTGTCCCTCTATCTGTCTGTCCCTCTGTCTCTCAATCTGTGTCTGTCTGTATGTCCGTCTGTCTGTCTGTCTGTATGTCTCTCTGTCCGTCTATCTCTATCTGTCTGTCCCTCTGCCTGTCTGTATGTCTGTCCCTCTGTCTGTCTGTCTGTCTGTCTATCTGTCTCCCTCTGTCTGTCTGTCTGTCCGTCTCGTCTGTCTGTCTGTCTGTCTGTCTGTTATTAATCTCTCTGCTCTCTTCTCTCAGTTCTCATCAGATGTGATCAGATCTTCAGATAAAAGTGTCTGTAGTGTCTGTCACACACGTGTTCATCTCATTCAGAGGGTTTTGGTGAAAGGACACTTGTATCACCGCTCCTGCTTCAGGTAAAACACACACACACACACACGTTCACACACACTCAAACACACACTGATAGTCCTGATCGTCTCATGGTGTGTTTCAGATGCAGTCGCTGCCGCCGCTCTCTGCTGCCGATGTCTTTCACAGAAGACAGTGAGACAGGTTTACTGCAGTGCAGTTATCACTGCAAACCTGTTCCTGAACACGACCGGCCCGCAGAGAGAGATAGAAGTGAGATGAACAGAGACAGAAGTGAGACAGACGGAGACAGAAGTGAGACGGACAAAGGCCGAAGTGAGAAGAACAGAGACCGAAGTGAGATGGATGGAGACAGAAGTGAGACGGACGGAGACAGAACAGAGATGGATGGAGACGTGATCAGTGAACATCTCTCCACCTCATCAGAGATTGACATACAAGAACCACCCAAACCTGCTCCCAGAAAGAGGGCGGAGCCTCAGGAACCTCTTTGCCCCGCCCCCAGATCACAGGACTGTCACCCTGACAACGGTTAGAATCTTCACTCCCGTGTTACTATTTATACCATGGTCTGGGTGAATACTCGATTCTGATTGGCTGCAGGGTGTCCGTTAAAAAGTGATAGAGGACACCTAGTAAAGGAGTTCTGGTGAAACTGACTGTTTACCGTTCGAAATTAATAAATAAATGCGCTGCCTACAACAGCTGTGAGTAACCATAGCAACAGGCAGTCTAAGTATCCGTTAACAATTTTAAAAAAATGCATTTTTGAACCTGAAGGGTTCTACAAGCTGAGCGGACTATAAATATCTCCGGTTGCTAAATAAACCGTCAGGCAACTTATTATTTGTAAAAACTAGATTTAGCCTAATTAAAATATAAACTAATGTTTTAAAAATGTTTCATTTGGCAAGTGACCATGGTATAAGCGGGTTAATGCCCTACGAGGTGTCCATTGTCAGGTTTTAATGGACTCCGCTGCGCGTCGGCCGGTTCACACCTCGCCGTCGTCCATTAAAACCTGACAATGGACACCTCGTCGGGCATTAACCCTTACATAAAGTTACTATTGTTAACATCATAAACAACAGTTCCAGCTCTTCATTCTGATTGGATGAGCCAAAGCAATTTACTCATTTCCAGTAACTGTTTGTGATAATTATTGATTAATGCATTTATTTGAATTCAGAATGGGAAAACATGATTTTTTTTGTTCAGTCCCATTCACTCTAAGCAGGCACTGGGGAATGACTCATTAATAATGTTGTATTGTGTGACTTTTTGCCTGTAGCGATTAGCAGAGTTTGTTCTTCTTTTGTGTGTGTGTGTGTTCATGTGAATAGAAAACATGAAACACTTAATATTAAATAATTTACAACTATATAAATAAATGTTTGCATAGAACCATTTTTTAGGTTGATATCACTTCATAGTAACTAAAACAATCACATTTAATCTCATTATTGTTGGAGTTACAACAGATTGATTTTATAGTTTATTTTATTCATGTGGTTTAATATTTGCGTTATTTGAGTTGGGCTGGTCATTCCACCAGCTGGGAACAGTCCAGGAAATGGTCCGTGAGAGTGAATTCTTGCCTCTTTGGGATAATGGCACCTCGAGGCGTCGTTCACTTGCAGAACGCAAGCTTCTGGAGGGCGCATAATTCTGAACTAGTGAGTTTACGTATATCGGTGCAGAGCCAGTGGTTGTCTTGTAAGCAAACATCAGTGCCTTGAATTTGATGCGAGCGGCTATTGGCAGCCAGTGCGAACTGATGAAGAGAGGTGTGGCATGGGCTTTCTTCGGCCCGTTGAAGACCACCCTCGCTGCTGCATCAGTTGCAAATACTTAATAGTACATGCCAGAAGGCCAGCTAAGAGAGCATTACAATAGTCCAGTCTGGAGAGAATAAGAGCTTGGACAAGGAGTTGTGTAGCATGCTCTGATAGGAAGGCTCTAATCTTCCTAATGTTGGATGAAGCAAATCTGCAGGACTGGGCCATTGTGGTAATGTGGTCTGCGAAGCTTAACTGATCATCAATCACAACTCCAAAGATTCATGGCTGTCCTGGAAAAAGTTATAGTTGACACATCTAGCTGTATAGAGAAGTTGTGGTGAAGTGGCTGGCTAAGACCACAAGCAGCTCTGTCTTCACAAGGTTGAGCTTCATGAAAGACCGGTGGATCTGGTGGTTGACTGTGTCAAAGGCAGCAGACAGATCCAGCAGGATGAGTACTGAGGATTTGGAAGCTGCTCTTGCCAGTCTCAGAGCTTCAGTAACCGAGTGCAGGGCAGTCTCAGTTGAGTGTCCGCTTTTGAAGCCAGATTTGGTTGTTGTCCAGGATGTTGCTCTGTGCGAGAAACATGGAGAGTTGATTAAAAACTCACTCAAGTGTCTTTGCAATGAATGGAAGGAGGGACTGGTCTGTAGTTTTCTAAAAGTGCTAGATTTAGAGTGGGTGTCTTAAGTAGTGGGGTTTTCCAAACTTGCTTAAATACTGTGGTAAAGGTACCAGTGTGAAGAGAAGTGTTAATAATGTGAGTAAGTGCAGTTATAATGGACGGAGAAAAGGCCCGAAGGAGGTGAGTGGGGATAGGATCAAGCGGACGGGTAGTAGGATGATGGGAAAGGATCAGTTTTTCCAAATGTCTGCCTCCGAAAGTGGAGTGAGGGAGGAGAAAGAGTTTGTATTTGTTATGATGTTTTTGTCAGTTTGTGGTGTGGAGAATTGGCCGCCGTTAGAGGGGAGCAAAGAGTGTCAGTAGCACTGTTAGTGTCCAGTGCTGAAAACTGAGGATGAAAACGGACTTTATTTGGCAGACGACTACAAAAGTTTTTTTTTAATTTATTCTCAATAAAACCTTTGTGTAGACGTCTGACAGAAATAAAGTCAGTCTGGTTAGTAATGAAGCTGGTAATACTGTTTGTGGAGTTGTTTAATCCTCCTCTGCTGAGATCTTCACAGATTTAATGTCTTCTTTTCTCTTCAGTGGATTTCATCTAAGGCTGTGTCTGAAGTCAGTTGTAGTTCTTGTGTTTCTGCTCGTCTCTTTTTCTGTTCTCTTCTTTCCTTCAGTGATTCTGCTTGTTAACAGGCTTATTAAGGTTGACATGACATGACTCCATATTTAATATACACAGATTTTGTGGCTCAGATAAAGTCCAGTTCTGGTTTATTTCTTTGCTCTTGGCTGACATGTGGCATTGCTATGGCCTGCTTGTGGCCCAGATCTGGCAAACAGGAGTGGGCCACCCAAGGGCCGTCATTCCACGCTGCATGTGGACGAGATCATCATTCCACAAGTGCCAGATGTGGGCCATCACATTGTTGCGAGACCATAGAGGATAGACGAGAGGGAGAGTTGACCTGCAGAGGAGTGTGTTGTCGTGTCAGGAGTCAGTTTGAGGTTAATTTTTTAATGTCTCGTTTACACACTTACAAAACAAAACAACATAAATTTTGATAGATTTGCTCACACTAGTTTTTTATATAACTTTTATATGTAGAACGGTTTTCTATATTTAATCTTAAATAGGCAATATTACATTGATGGTTTAGTTTATGGTTTTTAAACTATCAGTGGAAATGCATATTTCATTCGGTCTCATGTGTTTGTCTCGTCCTCGTCTCAGTCTCGTCTCAGCGAGTCGTCCGTAAGGATCATCCCTGGAGGAAGCTTGTTGATCCGGGTCCCTGGTACCGTCTTCCTCCGACTCCGTCCGCTCACTCCCGCCACTGCCCCGCGACCTTCAACCCCTTCCTGGAGGACGATGAGGACGAGTCCAAGGATGAAGAGGTACTGAATGAAGATCAGATTCAGCCGCTCATCATGTGACCTGCTGGTCCTCATAAAACTGCATTAAAAAGTCTGTTTATCCTCAATTCTACAAGATTCAACATTCACATTCTCCATTGTAGAGAATAAACCTTGCAATGAAATGTAAACCTGCTCAGCTACTTAGATTGTGAGTTAAATAAGTAAGATAGTATGTATGTAAGTAATGGTAAGTTAAACATAATTAAAATTAGACTGTAAACCTGAGGTAGTTTCTGAAGAGCTGACAGAATCCAGCAGGTTTATTTGACCAGCACTGCCTCTTCTCTGGCTGAAGCTGGATTATATTTAGACTCTAGTTTGGGCGAGTCTTGTGTTCTGGGAATAGAGCTGCTGGTGTTAGCAGAGACGCTCAGTATTGGTATCAGGTTTATCTGAGAAACACACTGGTTCTGATTCATCACAAACGCTCCGAGCTCCAGAAGAGACTCGACTTAACTAACCATTTGTTCTTAGTGAAGAAAGTGTCTCAAACACTGTTAGCTTTATCAAGAAAATTGTGTCTTAAACTTCCCCTAATTTTCTGTCCAATCATGTTGAGATCAGAGCTGAGTCAGACCAAGAACCAGGATCTCCATTTTAATGATCTGAAACACAGAACATGATGCAGCATTAACTTCCCTTTCAGAGTCATGTTATTTCTGTAATTAATTGTGTGTGAGCTGAATCATGTGATCAGACGTCTGACACTCAGACTGAAGAGTCACAGATTGTGGTTGTGGGTTGTTGTTTTTCTCTTTGCAAGATGTGTGTGTGTGTGTGTGTGTGTGTGTGTGTGTGTGTTAACATTAGATTGTCTCTGTTTTTCTCTTTATCAAGCAAAACTCTTTAAGTTTCAAAACTTCAGTTGCACACAAACCACAAACCTCATCTTCGGTTCCCAGCATGCATCAGGCTGCAGCTTCTGCCCATGGTTTCCCGCTCATCAAGAGGAAGGTGAGACAGAAACTGTTTGTTTTGGTGGTGGAGTGAATGATGCTTCATACTGACGATTAGAGACCTTCACTTCAAACTACAAACTCACAGTACTGCCCTACAAAGGCAAAAGACCTTAACTCACCAGATTGTGAAACTGAGAAAAATGACTTTAAAGTTTTTTTGTTGTCCAGCCAATTGTATGATAGGTAGGACAATGAAAATTTGCCAAGTAGTTGTCATAATGAATATATTTATCTACATTAAAAAATGTTTAGCTCAAACTTGACCTTTGACCCTTATTCGGAAGTTACTGTATTCTGCCTTTGCATTATCTGCTAAACAATAATGGGTCATACAAAGGCAAAATACCTTAACTTCTAATTTATTGACCATTTTGGCTTTTATCACTCTATACAAACATTTCTATGATAACAACGATAGCCTTAAAATAACATTTAGTAAGTTCTGTCTAGTAAGGGTTAATATTACATCAATAGTTACAAAATATTACAAAATAAAAAAAATAATGAGAAAGACCTTAACTCAGAGTGTGGAACTGAGAAAAATTACTTTAAAGATTTTCAGTTGTCCCTCCAAATTAATTAGGACACTGTAAATCTGGCAATTAGATGTTTTAGTAATGAAAATTATCTACATAAAAAAAATCTTGAGCTCAAACTTGACTTTTGACCACTATTTTAAAGTTACTGTACACTCTGCCTTTGCATTGTCAGCAAAAAGTGAGAAGTCATGCCAAGGCAAAAGGCAGTAACTTCCACATTATCAATATTTGGTTGCTGATCACCATTAACAAAATCATTATAGTAACACCTGTATAAAATCTAGTGATCATGGCATTTATTTTGTATGATTTACACTTATAGACATCTACTTATTGCTACCCTGTGCTTTGGTTGCATTCTGGTGGCATTATTAATACATGAGACATGGCAAAATACCTCCATAGCGGTAAGATCTTCAATTGGTACCGAGTGGCATAAGACTTGATAAACGCGCGTTCAAAATGATCACGATAAAACAGGTCCTCGCGCACATTCGACCCAGGGACTCGTTTATAGTATATTCGTGTTCGAAGGTGTCATGCTCCTCGTAGGTTCACGAAAAGTACGAACGCAGTGCTTTCCATCTTGAGACTCGGTGGGGAGCGCGCTCTGGACTACCTAGACGACTAATGCATTTATAGCACAACCTTCTGTGTTCTGCGTCTTTTCAGTAGCGGTGGTTTCAGCTTTCTGCCCTATTATTGTGCAGTGCACTTCGCTCGTCCCGCAGATTTATTCCGGACAGTGGCCCTCATTTATCAAAAGTGCGTACACCAAATTTCCAGCGTACACCTGGCGTACACCCAAAACCACGGTGACTTTGAGATTTATCAATATGGACGTTGGCGTACGGCACGCTCAAATCCTACGCCAGCTCAGGAGGTTTGCACGTTTGAGTTAGTGCAGAAATGCGCAGAAAAACCTAACACCACAAAACGCACTGACAAACTAAAAGATATGATATATTATGACCCACTGTAAAAAAACAACAACAACAAAGTTATTATAAACTTCAGTGTTTATTTTTGTGCAACATGGACTTCAATGTTTAATTTGTGTGACTTTACCAAAGCATTTGATTTGTAGCCATATGTATTCCTTCAGTTGCGAGCCTGTGCGCTGTACCCTGACGTTTCATGGTTTGGCCCGGCAGGTGCGCACGGACTGAGTTCGGCAACGAAAGGCTTTCAATGACCAAAAAATAATTCAGACTGACAAAATAATAAAAAATACATTCTTCTTCTTTTAAATAATAATAATAATACAAATAATAATAATGACATTCTTCCTCTAAATAACAAAAAGCGTCATTAATAATACAAATCATACTAATAATAATAAGAATATTACAAATTGTCATGCAATTATTAATGTGAATGAATGGTACTCCACATCACATCATCATCATCACTATTGTACACCCCAATACATGTGACGTGATTCGAAATTGAATGCTAATCATAGACTGTAAGATGCTAATTCAAAAGACGTGCTGTAAAATATTGCATTGTGATAGGTCATTTCGGCTCCACGTCAGAGAAGTTTCTCTTCTTTGCCGTCTTCCGTGTGTCCATGGCGTAAAATGAGGGCGTGGGGGAAGCGGAGACTTGAATATATAGGGGCGTGTTATTCTAATGACGATCGTTTTCAGCCGCGGGATTTATCAAGGCCAGGTATTGCGTACACCTGGATTTCAAAAGTACGCACAGCTTTATAAATCAGGCGGTGAGAGGAGTGTAAGCATAATCTTACGCCAACATATACGCCCGTTTCTACGCAAGAATGATAAATGAGGGCCAGTGTGATTACGGGTACAACCCGCTTGTAACAGCTTGTCTGATGTTGTATGCACCAGCAATTCTTGCTTCATTATGTTGTATGCACCAATATACCGTTGTTGCTTCATTATTATCACTCCCTGTGACATATTAGTCCTGCGTCGGCCCGACTGTGTTCAGGGCGGAGCTGAAGGCGCCGGCAAAGTTTTGGCACTCTGCCAGCTATATGCATGATTGTTTCAACCAGGTCCGGTACCCTATCTGGGTGAGGCGGGGCTTTAGTTCTTTGTTGTATTCACCTGCTACGGCGTGTGTAACATTTTTTTCTGTCAACTCTGCATATATCATTCGCGATGGATAGCCTATCGCACGTTTGTCGATGGAGCGGGTTCAGACCATACTAAATGTTCTGACCGCATTTGTGCTGGACAAAGCTCTGAGGACATCAGAAGTTACAGGGACTGATGGCACTTGTACAAAGTACACCGGCTACATCGTAATTTCAATTTTAATGGAGAGCAAAACAAAGGCAGAACACCGTACAATCTGAAAGGTTGCATATTTGATAGAACGCCAGCACCGTAACTTCATATTGACGCGCGGCTAAACAAAGGCAGAGTGCCGTAACTCAAAATGAGCGTTCCAAAACAAAGCCAAAGAGCGGTAACTGGTGTTACGGTGTTCTGCCTTGGTTTCTCACGGGCTTTTGGAAGTTACTGTTAAGACAACCCATTATTTTCTCGAAAAAACGACGGAATTGATTCAAGATACTTATCCACATGATAAAGGGGGTTTTGAATGTGCCAAAAATATAAAAAACTAATTTTCAACCAAACACGAAGTTACGGTCTTTTGCCTTTGCACGGCAGAGTACAAGACCGAGAAATAAGAAAAAGACTTTAGTTCAGCAGTTCTTTTGTGGTTTCTGTTAGCAAACTGATCAGTTTCTATATATAATCATTTTTAAAATCATTCATTGAGATGTTGATTTTATTTAATAACCAGATTATTGTTATTATAAAAATCTAACATCTCTTTTCTTTTTACCTAAACTTTTAGCAAGGATTTTTTTCCTTGTTATAAACCTGTTGTGGACGTGAGTGTTTTAATTCAGTTTAATGCACTTTTTTTTAGATGTAAAATTATGTGAAATATGTCCATACCTTGATTTTGACATTAACACACATTAATAATGTACAAATCCAACACAGGATCACAAACACAACATTCCCATCAGCTCCATTGTCAAGTCAAGTCAGCTTTATTTACATTGTTTCAAAGCAGCTTTACAGTAATAACAGGAAAATAATTCAGTGATGCAATAAGATTTATTTCTTATTAAAAGAAAATAGTGTCATTGATCAGCTGATATTTTTGATTATTTTTTATATTTTAGGATTGAGTCTTCTCTGTCTCACCATCAGATGTTTGAGTCTCTGTTCTCTGACTGAAGGATGATTGATTGTGTGTTCAGGTGAGCACAGACACACTCGTGTCAGAGAAGGAGGTGTGTGAGGAGCAGAAGGAGCTGGAGGAGCGTCTGCTGAAGCTGGAGAAGAGAGGAGTGCAGATGGAGAGAGAGATGAGGAGACGAACGGATGGTGAGAAACATGTTTTAACCTCCTCACACAACAACACACGCTAATGGTTACAGACATGCTAACAGAAAAACATACAGTAACAGCTACTATAGAGGAGTGGAGCTGGAAAGAGAAATGAGGAGACGAACGTATGGTGAGAAACACCTGAACCTCCTCATACAACACACACTAATGGTTACAGACAAACATACAGTAACAGCAACTATAGAGGAGAAGAGCTGGAGAGAGAGATGAGGAGCCGCCAAACTGATGAGAAACACGTAACCTCCATAAACAACAACAGACACGCTAATACTAATAGACAAATATAAGACCCTTTCACACAGTGCGTTGATCCCGCAAAATTGCCACAAATTGCTAGAGTGCCTTCTGTGTGAACAGAAACACATCCCGGGATTGATGCCAGGATGGGGAGCTAGTAACATTGCCGGGATCAGTCCCGGAACGCGCCCTGTGTGAACAAAAGCCAGGACCAATGCCGTAAAGGGTATTGTGTTGCTCTTAGAAGAAAGTTTGTGTTCGTCATCAACAAAGAAAGATTGACAAAATATCTGCAAACTAGAATGAAGCCGAGACCAGGAGCTCCTTACTATCCGCTCTGAAGCTGAGATCGTTCGCCAGCTTTGTGGAACGGTACGCAATGCGTTAGTGTACGACCGAATCCAGAAAAAAATGCTCGAGTGTGGTTTCTGGAGATCGAAAGCTAAGATCATTATTTAACTGAAGAAAAAAAATCCACCAAATGCACGACTAAAATGGAAAGAGCGGTAGCGGAAGATTAGACTGGGCATTCTACAACACATCCTGACGTCACGTGTCTTTACAGGATCTTTAGGGGATGTGTGTGAACGTGCTCATAGATTCCGGAAAATCACTGGCAGTGTGAATGAACCAAAATCAAATGATCCCGGGACAAATCCCAGGACACATTATCTGTGTATTTTCTGGAATCTCTGTGAAAAGGGCTTAAAATAACAATCTAAATAACAAACTATATCTAAATAACAATTTAAAAAACAAACTATTCAAATCATGTATCTCAATCCATTTGCCAATGGAGTTTAAAGTCATGGACTCTTGATGTGGAAGCAACTAATGAACACTAATCAAATAAACACTGAGGAGTTCATTAGTGGATCTGAGGTGCTTTTGTTCATGAATGATGTGTTTGTTTCAGAGAATCTTCTAGTCGACTGGTTCATTCTGATTCATAAGAAGAACATGTTAGTGCGCAGAGATGCTGAGCTGGTGTATATGTGAGTGTGTCAGACTCTTGAATGTATGTCAAAACAATAACTCGAAAACACATCATGTTGACGAATAGTGTGTGTGTGTGTGTGTGTGTGTGTGTTTTCAGGTTGAGACAGCATCGTCTGCAGCAGCAGCAGACTGATGTAGAGTTTGAGCTCAGGTGCCACTTCAGCAAACCAGGTGACAAATCAATCATGTTTCTTAATGTAAATATATTTGTATTGATGTTTTTTAATCTCTGATATCAAATCTACAAATGAATAGATGATACTAGCATATAAATGTCTCCAAAAACACTATCAACACATATTTTCTTGTTTTCCAGTGCAAATATCTGAATATTCTTAATTCAACACACTGTAATGTAATGTGTGTCTGTTCTGTGCTTTTGTTGTGTAGTCTTTTAGTTTGTGGACTTCTTCAGTTCCCGTTCCTCGTGTGTGTCTTGTTAGTCTATTAGTCCTTGTGTATTTAAGCCCTTGTGTTTTTTCCGGTGTTCATTGTCAGGGTTTGTCCTTCTATGGATTTCATGTTGGTGTGCTCAGTTTAGTTTCTCTTGTTTCTCTGTTTCCTAGTTCTTTTATTAATTAAACAAATGTACAATTGCATCCACAAATATGTATCCAGCAGTTCATATTTTGTCTTTAGACAAAGTGATTAGACTGATGACGAATACAGTTTTCAGTTTTGTACAACTAGCTGTTTCTCTGGACTAGCATGACTTAATGTTGCACAACTTGTACTGGATGGACACCAACAAGGATGTTGCCCATTACTGTAGTGGTCATCTCTCACAGTCTGCTGCCAACAGGCCCTCCTTATTGACCATCCATCAGTTCCCTTGCCAGAAGAGGCAGGTGGAGGAAAAGGAGAGGGGAACAGGACTCTGAGTTCCTAAGGCCAGTGGTCCCAGTTCTCCCTAGCCTGGTTTTACCAAGTCCAATGGTCCAACAGCCCGTTCTCAGTCCGTCCAGTTGTCCAGTGGCCCCAAGTCCAGTGGTCTAGTTGTTCCAATTCCGGTCCAAGTCCAGTGGTCCCATATCCAATGGTCCCAAGTCCAGTGGTCTGGTTTTCCCATAATCAGCCCCATGTCTGGTTGTCCAAAGTTCCTGGTTTTCTCAATTTCTGTGGTCCCATGCTAAGTTGTCCCAGTGTTTCCAAGTCCAGTGGTCCCATTTTTGGATGTTTCCGAGTCTAATGGTCCCAAGTCTGTTGGTCCCTGTGCTCTCTCGCCTGGCAGTCTCACCTTATTTTGATCAATGTATCATTTAACAAGATTTAACTACGAATGTAACTATAATGACAGAATAAACGAACAACAAAACGAAAGCAGCAGCCCCTCATGGATGACTGTGGTGGTTTATAAATGTAATAAAACACAACGTAAATATTGTCATCACTCCTCCTTTCATCCTTCTGGTGTCGTCATAAAAGTGTCGTTCATTAACATCGCTTCACCGGCCTCACTTCTAAAATAAATATATCTTGATTTATGAAAGTTAGATATATGTACTGGAATAAAAAAGGCAGAAAATCGCTTTGTCAGTGTTTGAAATTAAGTAAGTATAAAGTGTGTGTAGTTTATAGTTTCTGATGAATGTGTGTTTGTTTGTCCAGAACAAGACTGGAGCTCTGATGACAGACAGCAGGAACATCTGCTCATGTCACACCTGCTGTCAATCATCCAGCAGAGGAATGACATCATCAGCAGCCTGGATCTGGACAGACAGAGGTCAGAGGTCACCTGACCCCAGCAGTGTGAGGTCACATGATGATTATGTGTTATTGATGGATGTTTTGTGTTCTTCATCAGGGAAGAGGAGGAGGACATGATGATATCTGCTATGATCCAGAGGACAGGTGAGAAACGATCCTCTCTCGCTCTCAGGGCCGGCCCGAGGCATAAGCGAACTAAGCGGCTGCTTGGGGCCCCTTGGCCACCAGGGGGCCCCCCAATCGAGTCGAAAAACCGAAAAATATTTTTTTAGATGACTTAAACAAGTGACAAAAATGAATGAATGAATATGAATGAATGAATGAATATTTCGAGACAAGAGAATTCTGATTACATGATCAATATTACCTGCCTACAACTGCTGCTGCGTCTGCCAGCGTTTAAGTCATGCGCATAATCTAGACACCTCGCGCGTGCATAGACAATTCGTGCGCAACTGCGTATAGTCACGGTAATGTTAAGCCATGTAACAAAAAAGGACGTATCCCTCTGGTGCCGAAAATAGAAAGAAGAAAAGGCCAGAGGAGGAGAAAAAAAAGAGCAAGATAAAACTATATTTGCATGATTATTTACGGTATGTTTTGTGCAGACCATTCCTATCTACGGCAAGCCCCGAGGGGAAAAATACATTGCATACGCACATACAACGAGCGCAAGTACATCATTACCGGTATTATAGTAACAGACTTTGTTGGATTCTGTCATGTACAATCCAACCAAGTCTGTTACAATAATAATAAAAATAAAAAAAACTTACAATGTATTGAGACAGTTGAGAAATAATAATATTTTTACAGTTTTCAACAATAATTGTCATTGTTGAACCCTCTTATTATGTTGATTTCTCAGTTTTGTCATTATTTTAGCAAATAAATTATTTGATATGTTTTGAGACAGTTTGTTTTAAGAAGTTTCAAAGAGTTAGAAAAAGAGTAAAGTAAAAGTTAAAACTTGTTTATTTAAGTATAGGCTATCTATTTTTTATTAAGTATTTATTGTGTATTAATAGGCTACATAACCTCACTGTATTAATTTATAATGTATCATTATTGCGTGATATTTGTGTCAATAATCGTCAAGCACATGTGACTCCGCGTAGTGGGAGGGGGCCCCCAAATCAAATTCTGCTTAGGGCCCCCAAAAGGCTCGGGCCGGCTCTGCTCGCTCTCACTGATTCACTTCATCACATTTACTTAAAGACTTTCTCTCTCTCTCTAGACCTCCTGGCACAGACAGACAAACAGCTGGAAAAATTCAACAGGAAGTTTAAAGGTCTTCAGATGTTCAAGACGTCCAGCTGTAAAACTAAAAACAGCAGCAGAAAGAAAAGCAGCTGAAGGAGAGAAAGAGACTGTAGATCAGGGGTCTCAAACTCAGATCCTGGAGGGCCACTGTCCTCTAACTAGAGGTCTTCTCGGGTCCTCAAAACTGTACCCGATCCGAATCGACCCGAATCACTACTTACCCGAACATGACGTGCATAAATATTTTTTTTTTAAAGAAAAACCCGACCCGAGACAGACCCGATAAAATTAGACCCGAGTCCGACCCGACGCCATTTCCTTTAGAACCCGACTGGACCCGATTCCCGAACATAAACGGCATTTACATTGTGCACAGCCTGCAGCCCTGCGTTTCTCAAAAATGCACTTAACCCTTTAGGCGCCAGAGGTTTTTTCCTAAAACGTTCGATTTTGACATCTTAATTTCAAAAGGCTATATCTTAAAAGTGATAAAAGATAGAGACTTTCTGTAAATCAGAGAAATATTAAGGATGACCCAAAGTTTATGTAGGGATTACATTTTCCCATCTAATTTGCATATTATGACATCATATGGTGGTGGCAATCTTGGATTATAGAATTTTCATGAAAAGTCAAATGTTTAAATGATAAAATGCAGCACTTCTTTCCCCAAAAAATGTCCATCACCTTCTGTATGCTATATTGCACAATACTGAATGCTCAGGTATATGGTAAGTAGTAAACAAACTGTGTAAATCATTACTAATAAATGGTAGAAACAAACCGAATGCATGTAGTGGTTGGCCTTTTGCTGTAGAGATTTTCCATTTACTAAATACAGTAGGCACTCTGATTCCATGTATGGGGCACATATATATTATTCATATGACATACAAACACAAGTAGACAAGACCTGTTTAGTTCAAACGCTCACTCGCACAGATCATGAGTGACATGATACGAGCAGCGCGGCCAGATCTGCCTCGCCCGCGCGCCGAGTGTGCACAGCTCGGACTACTGTCATTGTCATTGCGACTCCTCACCCTGCCTCCACGTTGTCTCCTAACTGTCCTATGGATACTTCGACCTCGTCTAACATACCCAGTGGTATTAGATAAAGTCTCCACCACAATACTGTCGCCGCGATTGCGGAGAGGCTCTGATAAAATGGCTCACTCGCACACTAGCTCCGCTTTTGATCGCACTGATTCAATGCGCTCTAACTCAAACATTTTGTATAGAAACATGACGTTTTTTTGATTCAGGGATGAAGTATGACATGTCTGCCATCCAGTGGAGGGGAGGTCGAACGAAATTTGACACCAAATTTGACAAAATCGGCCGTTTTATTCAGTGCCGCATCTTGTCGAGTAAACTCGATCGTGGCGCCTAGAGGGTTAACATAGACGCGCAAGTGTAAGCGCACTGAAGTGCTAAAATGTCAATCACACATCACTGTAACCCATTACGTCCTATAACATTTGGCATAATGTTATATTTACCGGACCATACGATGATTAGAACCACCATTCGTTTTCCCTCACCTTTTTCGCAATTTCTGTTATCTCCTCCATGCTTTTCTGACAGTGTCGCGTATTTTTTTTATTGATTGACAGGCCTGGCTTAACGACAATTCAAATACTTGCATTTAGTCAAACATCCATCCACATGATGGCGCACTAGTTCTTCTTGGCAAAGGGAGGGGTTGGTTTATGTGGAGCGAGCAACTGAGTAAATAAATGCAGAGGCAACCGTGCTTATGCTTATAGCCCATTTGAACGTAGAAGCGTGGACTCGCTCTCTCACTTAGAAAAAGTGAGAGAACGGTGTCATAGAGTTGTTTTAAATACTGCAATTTTGTTACATGCCCAACATAGTTTAAAAGAATTCGGGTCTTCTCGGGTCCATTTGGAAAAGGCATATTTATTTTAAATTATCCGAGACCCGAGGCCACTAATACCGAACCCGACCAGAGGTGTCAAATCCAGGGTCAGAAAGTAAAATTATTTTTATTTTATTATAAATATTATTTTTAAAATATTTTTATTTCACCCATGAACTCACACAGCAAAAACTCCTGTGTTAAATTAACTCTCATGGGAGATTATTTGGCTCCAGACTCAATATTGTTAAAGTGTTAAAATATGAGTGTTAAATTAACAATCAAGTGTGTTAAAGTTAATTAGCTAATTAAATGATTAATTGAGTGATGATTGAGCATTATTGAAGACACCTGATGATAACAAGCAGAATCACTGAAGGAGCAAATCTAAATTTTTAGTCACCATTAGGGTGATCAGTGTTTGTTTTAGTTGGGCAGGTGACCTTTAAATATTTAACTTAATCTTTTGTTTTACTTCTGTAATTGAGTTATAACAGCCGGATGAACAAAGAGAAAAGGTGATCAGATGGTTTTATGTTTACACATAATCATTATTTGATCAGTGTCACTGAACTCATTTAGAGCCTTCTCTTAGCTTAAAAGCATGTTGGTCATTGCAGAATCAGAGTTTCTAAATCAAAAAATCCAGATTTTTCTGTATAATCTAAATGATTTATTTAAAGTTGTTCTGATAAAGTAGTAAGTCTTTGTTTTAGGCACACACAGACATCAATATTCCGTGTATGAGTCTCAACAATGGTGACAAACGGAATATTCAATTAGGAAAAGGAAATTATTAAGAAAATTCAGATCATAATTTATTCATACCACAATGCATGATGGGAGCCATGGATGAGTTTTGATTGGTGGCACCCAGAATGCACTGCAACATGCTTTATTACTGTCACCATTTGTGAGAATCACAGGCTGATTCTTGATGTCTGTGTGTCCAAAGTCCAATCTTCAAACAAAAGTCTTTGGATCGGAACAACTTTTAAGATATATTTTGGGTTATATTGAAAAAGCAGAAAATAGTATACTGTATAATCATATTCTGTTGTAAACAACAAGGTACATTTTTCTTAATGAGTTCGGTGATTCAGATCAATGTCAAAGTTTTTGACATATAGAGAGTTTTTGCTGTGTGAGTTCATGGATGAAATAAAAATATGGCAGGAATTTTACTTTCTGACCCTGGATTTGACACCTCTGAACCAGACCCGTGTCCGAGACACTCGTCGGAGTTTTGGACCCGAACCCGCTCGGGTCTCGGGTCGGTCCTCGGGTTTTCAGATCCAAGTGGACCCGTGAAGACCTCTACCTCCAACCCCAATCAAGCACACCTGAAACAGCTGATCAAGGTATTCAGGATTATAAGACAGTTCCCTGTAAACATACAGGGTGCTGGTCCTCCAGGAACTGAGTTTCACACATGTGCTGTAGATGCGTATTAAATAATGCAAAGCAGCATTTCCCAATGGAAAGGAAAGGAAATGGAAAGGCAACATTTTTGAGAGGGTGATTTAGGAGGCTTGTTTAAGATGAGATTACACCAAAGATTCATGATATGTGGAGCTGAATACCTGCAAAAAATAGGGTCTAAAACATTCTAAAACTGTGTTGACACCAGAAATCGTCCGTCAAAGCGAACAATCTGGGCTGCGTTTCCCAAAAGCATTGTAAGCCTAGGTTGATGATAGAACAATTGCCACCAATGGTATCTACGATAAAAAAGAGCTTGAGTAATAAAATTAAATATAAGCATCGTTCAGGCAGACCACTGATCGCTAAACAATATCAGCTGATTTATTACTCCACCCATCAACTATTAAGCTCTTTCAACGAATGCTTTGCAGTCTGTGCACAGACAGTGACTTGGTGAATAACATAACAGTGATAACATCCTTGAACATCAGAAAAGAGTGATGTTCCAGGGGGAAAAAAAAGCAAGATCCGCTCAAGGACAACATCACAAACACATTATATGGAGGTGGAGGTGGAGATGTAAGCTTTTACAAATTCCTCTAGGTTTAAATGTCATGGACATTTAATACCACTCAAATAGTCAGGGTCAGTTGACAATCAGTGTACATTTTCTTTTTTCTTTAGACATTTGTAGTTCTGTACATAAATAATGTACAGTATATTCAGTTATTATTATTATGTTTTCATTGGTGTTTAAGGTGAGAACTGCAAAGTAAGCTTTAAATTGGATGGTTTAACCTTTACTCAATACACAAATGTGCTTTGTTTAACTTAATTTGTTTGTAGCAAACCTGTTGGACTTCCTGTGAAAGCATCGAGACTATATCAAAACTGACATCGCTTTAGGATAATCCTTTTGCTTTTTTACATGTTGCTGTGAATGCTTCTTGTTTTCTCATTGCCTGCTCTTTGTGATAAACTACCTAATTAAAGTTTGAATGTCAGACTTATAACTGGTGCATTTAACACTCATTAATAGAATTTTAGTATTAACACAATTTTTTTTTTTTTATTCACTAGAAAATATTAACCTTATTTTTCTGGTATCTATGAAGTTGTTTTGAGACAATCTTGTGAAGTGCTATATAAATAAATGTGGCTTTAACTTTGGACAGTTAGAATATTATTATTAGTTTTTCAAATGCAATCGAATCAAAAGCATATTTGGCTTTCAATGACATTTATTTAAACAGTGTCGACACCACAGACTTCCACTATCCCACAATGCACTGGATGAAGAACTCAATCATGTAAATGAATTTTTTAGCGTCACATAATTATAAGTGTATTTCATGTCTCTTTTTTTTTCAGAATATAAATGAATGTTTAATTCATTTATATTCTGATTAATACAAATATTCCACGCTTGCTGCACTAAATGTTTATTTCAGAAAGACACCAGAAAAGATGCACAAGTAGCGCTGTCCCGATGAAAACAATACAGAAATGAGCCTCAGTATATGAGTAAATGTGCAAAATATAATGCAATACATTACATAATATATATTTCCATTTATGGGAAACTAGTGCTTATATTTTTTTTATAGATACTGCAATGTATGCATTGACCATGCATGGCTATATATTAATACATTTAAATTATTTAGACAAAAATAGCATTACATGTAATATTCACACAGTTTTATCCTTTATTGTGTATATTGCGCATACATGAATGTGAATATATGTTCACACATACATTAGTAATGATTATTGAGCAGATCAAATCTGTTGCACAATCTGTGCATTGATGTTGGGTGCAATATCTGCTTTATGTGGCATACCCAAAATAACTAAAACACTACTATGAATTTGTTCAGATTCTTGAACCTGAAACGTTCTTCCCTAAAATTATAGGACTGAAAACAGTGTAATGCTGTAATTTACATGTATTAATTTAGCAAACACTTTTATCAAAAGCGACTTACAAAAAGACTTCACAGTTCCTGTAAATAAAGAATGTGAACCTGTTTTTATTTGTAATATTTCGTTTATCCACAGAGGGACGCTGGAGAGTATTTGCATCTGCTCGTTTCATCGTCAAGTCAACCTCCGTTTTACTTTCGGTTTATAAAGAGTAGGGGGAGGCTGCAGACCTGGATCCGGTAGAGATACGCCCCTGGCAGTTTTACGCCCCTGTTGTTCCTGATGCGTCCAGTAGGGGGAGGCTGTACAGCGACACCAATTGAGTTATGTTAAATAATCTTTTTTTTTAATTATTATTAATTTATTTATTTATTTTGTATTGCAAATGAAAGGATACAAGACATTAACAGTGAGAAAAGAAAAAAACGAAAAAACAAGGGGGACATCAAAAGAGATTGAATTAGGCTACACAAATCAATACAATTTTACATTTTGTCAATATAAAAAATTAAAGGTTCTTTATAAAAGACTGAATTATATTATTTGTTTTAGAAACCTTTTAGAAACCCTAGTCTTCTCTACTCACTTTAAAATTCATTTTCTTTTTAATTTTCTTTTGTTGCCTGCAGTCTTTAGCTTGCGTGAGATGGCCTCTTCTTGTGAGACCCTGTTAACTCCTTGCATTAAAACATAGCCTACTCCACATGGTTTCTGGGGCAACATTATAGTAAATTTTGGAAATATATGAACTTGTTTTTTTACAGTCTATGGTGTGAACACACAAAAGACACATTTATAATAGGCATATATACATGGATGTAAATCTCTCTCTCCAAGTAAAGAGTTACTGCACACTCACTCAAATATTTTGATTATTTCCAACATCACACAATAAAACCCACATTAAAAACTTTCCCATATTGGTTTAAATGTAAATTGTGGTTTGAGTTGTTTCTTATGAAATGATCTAATTATATAATTTATATCTTAATATACATTTTTTCTTAAAATAGCTTACTGGTCTGGACTAAAATGTAGGGTATGTGGGTTACTCTGTCTTTACCAAATTCTTTTTAACTTGCATCTCATAAAGGTGTGTGTTTCATTTTCAATTTTCTCTGCACAGTCCATCATCGGTGGCCAAATGAAATCAAAGTGGCTTGACACTTTTACCACTATTGTTCCACCAACAAGTGCTTGTGCCGTTGTGCTTTGAAGATCAGGAGCAAATTGATGCAATCCACACTCACCTGACATCAATTACACACACACACACACACACACACACACACACACACACGATAAAATCACCATGTATGTCCTTTTAAAAAATAGTTAAAGAAGAGGGGCAAACCATAGGGGAGTCATCATAATTCATAAATGGTGTTAATAAAAAAAATTGTGAACAACAATATTGTGTCTTTCTTTTAAATGGCCCATGGAATTTTAGAAAAGGGATAAATTGTGTTTGCCTTCATAAAATGCTAGGACACTGTTTTGTAGCTGTATGACGACCAATAGAGAATAGTAGCTACAGCAGATATTTAGTCGAGGATCCATATGATTACATGGTACTGTCTAATGGGCTAAATTTGGTTAATATCTAAATGTAACTTTATATAAATTCATAACATATTTCACTCAGTTTCCCATAAAAACCTACGGTGAATAGGCCTATAACTGCAGCAGGTCGTATACTTGTCATAACATAATTGATCCAACTATGTGTATTTTTAATTTTTCAATTCACAAAAACTCTTTCAAAGTCTTTTGTAGGCTGAGTGAAGAAAGTGAAGCCCAACTGAATATCTACAGACATTTTAATCCGTGCAGATCTACACTATAGCGTTTATATTTAAATGAAGAAAAAACAAAAAAAATGTCAAGTCTATGGACGAGTTATTAATGTGCACGCGTCGATTTAATTATGTTATTTCGCATCAGGAACAACAGGGGCGTAAAACTGTCAGGGGCGTATATCTGCCGGATCCAGGTCTGCAGCCTCCCCATAGTTTAATGTCAAAGTGAATGGAAAATGGTGCAGAATACAGGTAAGATTTGATTAACAAACAAATATGTAGGTTTTAGCTAAATGCTAAAAGTTTCTTAAAATATATCAGAATCCAATATAATTCTACTAAAGCAATGATTGTGAATCAATGAATCATAACCATTCGAGGTAACCAACGTGTTTACGATTGGCATATATCGACAAAAATAGCCTACTTAATACTTAAATACTTTTAATTTCTAGATATATTTTGTCAAATCAAAATACTTGTAGTCTATTCTATTTAGAAATATGAATGTCATTATAATTATTATAGAGAATGTGCGTTGACCGAAAAAACTGTATTTTACTAATTTTTAAGCATAAATTGGGCACAAAAATAAAACACTGGTCCATCGAAAGTTATTTTTATGTCACCGTTGCATTAAAAGCGTAAATATCATAAGGCTTGTTTTCTGATGTTGCTCATCCGGGACGATCACTCCGCACTAGCATTTTTAATTTTTTTCTACCAGAGGATATCTTCAACTCTGCGGCTGCTGGTAAGTAGTGTTTCATTCATTCTCAGCGAAGTGATTTTGATGTTTGTTTACCTATTATTAAAAACGACGTGAAGAGAGCATGCAGAGATGTTGTTTATTGCTGTTGAAGTATAACGTTTGAGGGAGAAAAGTTTCACGGGTGTTGAGGGGTCTGCTCTTTTTATGTTATTTGACTAAAACTATTCATACTTTAAACTATTATTATTATTACAGTAGCCTAATTATTTAAAAAAGGTAGAGTGCCTTAAAAATAATTATCGCAACACTGGTAAGGCTTACCAGTATCTTATGTTTTCTATCTGCAGCTTTGGTGTGCAGCAGCTTCTGTGAGCATCTCCCTCTTCCAGTTGGATTATTTGTTTTGGTTGAATGTAAAAAATTAAATTTTAGGATAATTTAACTTAATTAACTTAATTGTTTTGGACAAAATTAAGACTGTTAACCTTATTCAACTAAACATTAATAATTAACATTATTATTGGATTAACCTTATGTAATTAACTTAAGTTAATTGAAATAAATAATGTTACATAAATCCAACGTAAACAAGTTACGTGGAACCTGTTAACATAAAAAAAGTTAATTAAAAGTTAATTGCTATTTAAAGCCTTGTTCCATGTGCCCCCTTTTATCCTTTGAGCACCTGCCCCTCCAGAAGTCTCTTTTTAAGCACAGGTGAATGATATCCTCCTAAGTGGATTCAGTCACCCTGCAATATACATCACTAAAAAGATATAAGGCTCAAGTTTCAGTATTTGACCACTATTGTATTCTGAGAAACTTATAGTGACAGTTATGTCTTAATTTGTGTCAGGAGTTATGAAATGAAAAAAATGAGTCGATACTTTTAATATGAATTATGCGATCCCATTGAGAAAAAGCGTTCCGTGCTGTCGTATTCACAAATCACCGTCCCTCAGGGCTTTAGCTCAAAAATGTGCAGACTTGGAGAAATATTGATACATTCTCATAGATTCACATCATATTGCTATAGACAGGAATACTATTTATTGAATTTATACTAAAATCCGTCGATGTAATCATTATGAGCGCTTCTTACTGAGATGTGCTGTGTTTTCAATTCATACCAATAGCCTGAGGGCGCTCTATGCACAGTATTAGTCCATAAAGACCTTATTCGCAAACACCGGAAGTAGCTAACCGCGGCCATATTGTTGACATGACATCTGTCCTGCTGCCCCTAACCGTGCGCAGATTTGAGTTGAGGGGAGCAGTAGCCTGGCTTCATCTCGTCGGTATCAAGAGAAGATAATGCTATTATTTGATGTGGGTCCACACCAATCAAGCTTAAGTAAAGATCCGTCCTTATTGCCACTTTGCCAGCCGTAACTTATCCGGATATTTATAACGATCTCGTTCATACAGTATCAACGATCTCGTTCATACAGTATCAGTATCAACTCTGTCTCCTTCCCTTCGCGTTTTCTGACAGTCGGTAACTTATCGCAATCATAAAAAGTAACTCCGGGGTTCTTATTGCTGTTGTTAGAACAGCGGTGTATTACACAACACACCATCACGCTGTTTAAAAAAAAAAAAAAAACAGTGATAATACCATGGATAATATCGACGCTGCCTCGCTTGTCAATTGACAGACTGACAGTTGCCGTGGTTTCTGTGTCAACAATATGGCCGCCGCAAACGTTGATGACGCAGATCGAATAACATCTATATGGATCATGAAGAAGAGGCATAATCATGTGACATTCCAGGACGTCACTGATACACACACAGCTAACTAAAACTAGGCCTAATGAAACTTTCATTATTAATCTCATTATTCTCTTGGCAAAATTTTACATTCATAAATGTAAGTTTGCGCATTCCAAAACAACTTTTATTGCTTTTAACAATGAGGCCAAGCAATATGTCAACACGATTAAGCATTCTCTTAATTTGTGAATCTGTACTTCCCCTGGCAAAATGTGATGATGTTGTTTATGTTCTGTTTATGTTAAAACACCCGCAATGTAGGAAACTGCACAATGTATTATTTTTATAATGGAGATGAACGTTCTTGTAAACTGTGCAATTGTTGAATAAAAAAAGATCGCTGTAGCATGCAGATTAAGATGTTTTAGACAATAAACATGATTGCCATGATATTTGAGTTACCTTTGTTCTTCAAGCCATGCCAGGTATTTTCATAATAATAGATTATATTTATAATGTAATGCAGAACACTATAAATAATATATTTTCTGTCTGATTTTTTTATCTGAAGCCAAATTAGATCACAGAAGATTATCTAAAACACTCGACTTGCGTTATAAAGTAAGTTTGGAGCACAAACATGGTTTTAATCTCATAAATGGTCGTGTATTGATGGTGTGCTAAGCTAACATGCTAGCTAGCCCAGGTGCACCTGCCACCAGCAGTTATTGTTTTATGATTTTTTTCTAAATAGGAATCTTACTGAAATGTTTCAGTGCATTTGATACTAGTTTCAAATATTTAGTGAGAACTTTGATAAAAGAAATAAGGGTTTGAAACCCTATGAATAGCCTGTGAATAGCCAGTCGTTAGTGATTATAATGCAGACAAAAGAAATGCATATTTAGAGCCATAACCAGGCTGGAGAGGTGTGAATGTGTGCATGGGGAGACTGACACTGAATGGGGCTCGTTTGCACCACAAAACAATAGAGACAAAAGACTGAATAGATGACTTAGAAGATTACTAAACATCAGTTTGCATTTTAGAGTCTAATCAAAATAAAGTAATTTGACATGATCTTGAAAAACATTTAACTAAATACAGAGTTTTAGACTTATCATTTTCAGATTTTAAATATAACATGGTCACACATGTGGCTTTAGCTGCAGTGCATTTGTAGATTGGTCCAGGGCCAACTTCAATTTTATTTTCATGAAGATGTTTCATAAAAAATACATTTCTGATAACTTTAAAAAACTTTGAAGCTATTTAAAAAAAATGTTTTTCATTATGACAATGTCAGGTGTCAGCTTTCAAATGAGATCATACTTGTGGTATTAGTGCAAAGGGTTTGTGAACTGTATCTGTTTCAGTTTGGGTATGCCATTTCTGGGGATTTTTCAAAAGTGGGGTTACAGCTTAACAGGTTAAATACATTTAAGATGAGTATTTTTGTATTTTCAAAATACATAAAATACTTTTTACCTCTTTATCAGGGTATTGATTTTGTGCATCAACTAGTTCAGACATTCACTAGCTCAGCATTTGATCAGCGATTACTTTTGGAATAAGGTGAGAATGTCATGATCAATTCTACTTGTTGATTAAAGTTAAAAAAGTGCATTATTCACTTCAGTTAACATTAAAAGGATAAAAGAGCACAGACAAGGGGGAAAATAGTGTTAGCCAATCAGTCTTCTTGACCGGTTGTTGATTTTTATCAACTAGCTTGTCAAATGTGTTTAAAGGTTGTATCAGCGATTTCAGGCCCAAACAAAAATGATCACATTCATCTAATCTTTCCTAACGATCCGCTAGCTGCCCGCCCCATAAGCAGGCTGTCAAAAAAAAAAACCGCGTCTCTGTAGGCAGCCTATATAGGCTCTGAGTCTTGTTGTTCCAATTCCGGTCCAAGTCCAGTGGTACCATATCCAATGGACCCACGTTTAATGGTCCAATGGACCCATGTCTGGTTGTCCACACAGCAAAATCCTCAGTGTTAAATTAACACTCCTCAGTGTACATATGTTTCCACACTACAGGGTGTTAAAATTAACACTGAAGCAGTGTTGAAGTTAATGAGATAATTAAGTGATTAATTAAGTTATGATTGACCATTAGTGGTGACACCTAATGTTAATAAGAAGAATCATTGACGGAAAGAGAAACAATAACAGAAAAAAGAGAAACACAAGAACTACAACTGACTTCGAGCCATTACACATTGTTGCACTTATTATTACCAGTTTGACTTTATTTCTGTCATACGTCAACAAAAAATCTTGAGATTCAACAATTTAGACGGTGATGTTCTATGGAATTTTCTCGTGTTATGTCACCATTATGGTGACCAGTGTTTGCTTTAGTTGGGCTCTTGACCCCACTACAGTACAATTATGTACTTTATTTTCTGAGAGTGTAGGACCAGTCACTGGCGGGCGATCGAGACGTTTTGGCTTCACTTTTCAGGGCTTGCTTGGTTGTGATTCGCTAAGCGCCTAGTTCACGCTAACAGGTGTTACAATATATTCAGTTCCTGAAATATTTGGTTCCATATTTGGGCTATTTGTAACACACTTGTTTTAAATACTTCCACACATGCTAGGATGACGAAACTTGGTGTATTTACAATATTGACTGTTGGCCTCCACGTGTTTCCACTGCAGTAAATGTTAATTTAACATTATTTATGCAAAAATTTAATTTGGTTGATGTATGGAGAGTTAACAATCCTAACATAAATGCTTTTACTTGGAGTAATAGAAGTGCCACCAGACGTTCACGATTGGACTACTGGTTAGTTTCTGATCATTTGAATATTGATAAAATTTCAGTTAATATCATCACAACCCCATTAACAGATCATAGCTGTCTCCATCTTTATCCCTTTACAATCTGCCCCTTCCACAAGATGTAGGAATGCTTACTGGAAATTAAACAGTTCGCTTCTAAAACGTGATGAGGTAAAATCAGACATAACAAATCTAATATTGAAATTCTGGAATAAAGCAAAGTCCGAGGGTGCTTTTGGTAGCAATTGGGAACTTCTGAAATTTAAAACTGGCCAATATTTGAGGAATTATGGTAGTATCTTATCCAAAAATCGTAAATTGGAGGAAGAAAGAGTGGTCTCTAATATAATTACCTTATACCAGAAGGACCCTGCAGATATATCAGAAGAGGAACGGCTAACGTTAGTTTCGGAACAACTTAAATTAAATGAAATTTACTCTAACAAAGCAAAAGGTGCCTTTATAAGGTCAAGAAAAAGGTGGATTGAAGAAGGGGAGCAGAACTCTGCCTATTTTTTCGGCTTAGAAAGATATCATGCGAAATCTAATTTAATCCAGCAACTTAATATTAACGATACTGTAACTGATAATCCGAAGAGCATAGCTGTTTTCTGTGCGGACTTCTATAGAAATCTATACAAATCAAAATATTGCCATCAATCATCCACTACATTCTTGAACTCTCTGACTGTCACTCCAATCTCTCAAGATGATAGGAAACTCTGCGATGACCCTATAACCTTGCAGGAAATTACATTTGCAATTCAACATTGTAAAACTAACAAATCTCCTGGAGTTGATGGCCTCTCTGCAGAATTTTATCTGGCTTTTACACAAGATCTAGCGCCCTTTCTGCTTGAAGTAATATTAGAAAGTGTTGAAAAAGGCTCTCTACCCCCTTCACTGACCCAAGGCTTAATTACGTTAATCCCCAAACCTAAAAAGGATCCACTGTTTATAGATAATTGGCGACCTATTTCATTACTTAACACAGACTACAAAATTTTTGCCTCAATTATTGCAAAACGTTTAAAAAATGTTTTAGACCCTATTATTGATGAAGTCCAATCCGGTTTCATGAGAAATAGACACATATCAAACAATATTCGGCTTGTCTTAGATATAATTGAATATTCATTTTTATGTCCTGATGATAGCTTTATCTTTTTCTTGGACTTCTATAAAGCCTTTGACACATAGAACATAATTTTATATTTAAAACTATTGAGAAATTTGGTTTTGGGGATTTTTTTTGTAATGCTGTTAGAACAATGTACTGCAAAGGCAATAGCTCTATCAAATTAAAAAGTGGGACATCGCCAAGATTTGAGCTGCAAAGAGGCATCCGACAGGGCTGCCCTGCCTCCCCTTACCTATTCATTTTATGTACTCAACTTCTTTCCACCCATATTAAAAATAGTGCTTTAAGAGGAATTTCAATTGCAGAAAGAGAAGTTATCCTCACCCAACTAGCAGATGATACTACATTATTTTTAAAAAAATGCCAGCCAAGTGCCAATCGCTATCAAAACAATAGAGTTATTTTCTGCAGCTTCCGGACTCTGCTTAAATCTGAAGAAGTGTGAACTTTTTTCCCTTAAAGAAAGCGACACTTCCCAGATCTGTAACATACCGATCAAAGATAAGATCACTTATCTAGGGATTACTATAATGAAAAATGAGGAGGAGAGATGCTCTGTAAACTTTAATGTAATTAGTGATAAGACAAAGAAAAAGTTAAATCAATGGCTGCAGAGGGATTTATCCTTGAAAGGACGAGTTTTGTTGACAAAGGCAGAAGGTTTATCCCGTCTTACATATGCAGCTATCCCCTTGTTTGTCAACAAAAAGCTCTGTAATTCAATTGATAAGTCTCTTTTCAATTTTATTTGGAAAAACAAGACTCATTATGTGAAAAAATCTGTTATTATGAACACATTTGAACGTGGTGGTCTAAACTTTCTTGATTTTACAACTCTCAATAATACTTTTAAAATAAATTGGATAAAGCACTTTCTAAAAAATCCTAACCCTACCTGGAATTTTATACCTAACTATATTTTTTCTAAGATTGGTGGTCTAGAATTTTTACTTTTATGTGATTATAAAATAGAAAAAAATCCCTTAATTTTATCTAAATTCCATAAACAAATGCTCCTAGCATGGTCATTAATCTACAAACATAATTTCTCCCCACATAGGTGCTTCATCTGGAATAATCGGCTTATTAAATTCAAGAATAAATCCTTATTTTATAAAACCTGGTTCAATAATAACATATTTCTAGTATCCCAACTATTAAACGATAATGGGTCATTGCTGAATTATTCTGAATTCCTTCAGACTTTTGGCATTCCAATCACCCCAAGAGAGTTCGCAATTGTTATGGATGCCATCCCATCTGGTATTTTAATTCTCTTAAAAGGGACTAGAAAACCTGATTGCTTACCAGCTTTGGACCCTAAATTAACCTCAGTTGGTAATGTATGTTTCGCAATCACAATGAGGAATAATAATAGGAATATTCGCTCTTTATTCCAGAGAGATGTCACATGCACCCCTAATGTTGTTCCCTATTGGTCTAACTTTGTTGATAACCTGAATTGGGGGAATATATGGAACCTTCCTTATAAATACCTCCTTACGAATAAAGTAAGAGAAATCTCTTTCAAAATGATACATAGATATTATCCTGCTAAGCAATATCTCCTAAGGTTTAAGCTTGACATATGTGTTAAATGTTCTTTATGTGGAGTATGTCCAGAAACAATGGTACACCTGTTCTGGCAATGTCCCTACACCATCAGTTTCTGGAAAGATCTGTCCCGATACATTACTGTTAAACTTATCGCTGATTTTTCTTTGTTATGGAGGGATGTGCTGTTTGGTCTCCATGTTGACAAAGGTAAAAAACAGAAAGAAATATACCTAATTAATCTATTGATCATTTTAGGGAAATATCATATTCACAAAGCCAAATTTAGTAATTCTAAACCTTCCTTTATTGCTTTTGGTAAGGAGGCGGAACAGTACATCAAATCCATTTATGATTCACAAAATAAGAAGGCTGCTAAAACCATTCAGTTATGCTCTATCTTTAATGTATTTATTTGAAACTTCCCCTGGCTCTGTTCTTGTCTAATATTGTGTTTTCTGTATTAATGACTGTATTTGTGTGATTTGCTGTTTGTATTGTTAAGATTTAATAAAAAAAAAGAAAAAAAAAAAAGAAAAAAAAAAAAAGCCGGGCCTAGTCAAAGTCCAGGGCCGTTTTTTAGTCCCAGTCCGTCCCTGCGCCTAGTTCACGCTAACAGGTGTTACAATATATTCAGTTCCTGAAATATTTGGTTCCATATTTGGGCTATTTGTAACACACTTGTTTTAAATACTTCCACACATGCTAGGATGACGAAACTTGGTGTATTTACTAGTTGACATATCAACACTATATAGAGGAAAAAATGCGGCAAATTTTTTTTTTTTTGGAAGATATCCAAAGACATTTGTTATACTACAGCAAAAGTAAATTCTTACTTAAGTTAATTTTCATCTCTATTTTTTTGTGTTTATTTAAAATTAAACAAATCTAATATTATTTTAATCCCCAATATGTTATTTAACAGTTGAGATAGTTCTTTAATGCTTCGCTAACTAGCAGAAGACACTAGCAGAGTTTAAATCCCAGTTGTGCAGGCGGGGCATGTTGTTACACTGTGTTACAATGTGCCCCTATTAGAAATATACTATATTATAGTTTTATTAATTTTATTGATAAAACATGAGAAAAAGGTGAATAAAGACTGAGTCAATGTTCAGGAATGACTAATTATTTATTTGTTTTGAACTATGGTGTAGCTGTGTTTTCCTGTGTTTGTTGTCAAAATTAAAAAATGATTTTATATTTAATTATTAAAAATTGCCAATATTTTATATGAAAAGTTTTTTTCATTGTATTTAATTTAGAAAATATTTAAGTTTGTCTTGTATATTTGTTTTTTATTAGATCAGTGGGGCATGTTGTCACATTTCACTTCCATTCTTTTGGGGTATATCTAGAAAAAAGTATATAGGCTGTGGGAAATTAATGTGGGAAAAAATAAATACTCTGAACCATAAGTAGATTTACACAAACTGAGAAAGTCAAAAAGCGTTACTTTGTGCCCCGCTCTCGCCCAAGGGGGTAATCCATCGACAGGAAGTTGAAGCTGGCCGGGTGCCGCCATCTTGTAGCAGTACTTCACTTGCGTTAGCATTTCCATTGACTCCCATACATTTTTACGTCACTTTGACAGCGAATAACTTTACATCTGAGGCGTTTAAAGACTCCATTTGTCCATTGTTTATTTCTAAAGAAACACGACAATGTATAAAAGGCTCCATTACTTTGTATCTTACGTTACGGCCCCGTAGAAGCCGTTTTTGTAAAGATAAGCTAACGATTGCGTCATAACACGCGACTCTCTGGCGCACACTAGAGAAAATTACCGTATAGACAAAAGTAGAAACTCGTTCGCAATCGGGTGGACGTGGATGCATAAAGTCAAAGGGAGAAGCCCATAGAGAGTTGTAAAGTTGCTCCTGCTGCGAGCTCATGGACAGCTAATACTCACGATCTCCGGCTCTGCAAGTTTCGGAAGGGAATGATTCAGATTCCTCTTGGCACAGCTACTAGAAGATTCACGTCTGTCAGACTGGTTGCTCACGTCATCAAGCTTAGTTTGAGTCAGTTTGAGTCTGCGCGTCAGGAACGGAAGTTCTCAAAAATCGCTAAAAATGGGCTTCAACTGTCTCAACTGAGATCCAATGAGATGGCTCTGTCCATTTCTTTTACTGTCTATGGCTCTCGCCTAGTTTAGGACAAAAAGCGACCTGAGGCGCTCACGCTAGCATTTCCAGTTCCACTCGCCTGCATTGGTTGCCCCGCCCACGATATGGTCTCGTGAATATTCATGGTAGCTCCACCCATAGACATTATATAGATAGACGCCCTATCGACCGCTACTGCCTATTGGCACGGACGAGAATTGGAGCCGCCATCTTAAACCGGTCATCCGCTCCGCTCAGTGTAATATGAATGGCAGGTGAAATGAGCTGTCAGCGCATTAAATTAATCATATCTCACTGAATACTGAACTGATTTTCACGCGTTTTTTTTTTTTGCTGCAAAGGTCATTCATGTAGCTATGATACAGGACACATGGTTCGGCGTATTTTAATATCCATAGTAGGCTTAACAGTTAACACTAACAGTAATATAATATTCTGATATAAGATATAAAGTGACCAGACACAATATGTGTGATGAAGGATATAATGTATTTTATAAATCACACACCATAAATATAATAAAGAAGCAGAAACAGATAGTTGCAGTAAAGTAAGATATTTTAATAAGTTGAAGAAACAATTTATGATTTGTGACACGCACATACACACGAACAGACACACAAACAAACACGAACAGACACACACACACACACACACAAACACAAACACACACACTTTCACACACATAACGCAGCCACCGAATCCACCGAACGCAGCCACCTGTAATAAAAATTGAGAAGAAGCTTTTCAACGTGTTTGCATCAGTAATTTCTAAAAATTAAATTCGGACAACATTAAGCCTATACCTTTTTTATTGTATGTGGATGTGGGAGGGGAAAATGTCGAGAGACTAAAGCCCTATTCGGATTAACTTTACAAGGGTAGATGGAGTAAGTTAATAATGTAATTTTACCACAGGACTTCTGTAATATCAATAGCCAAATCGCATGTGATAAGATATAGGTTATCAATAAAACTAGAAGTTGGAGGGGTAACTCAATTTGCGCATCGCTGTAATGCTTGTATTTACATTGCTTCCTGATATCATGTGCGTGTAACTGGTCTCCTGTTACATGCGCAAACACAAATAACAACAGGGCAGTTGAATGCTTATCTGATAACCTAAAAGCGCTTGTAATTATTACTTTAACAGTTACCCCACCTCTCCATGCCGGGTGAACACCGGCTGATGCAGTAAACAGCATTTCACAACGATTTCAGTACAGTAATAGCAAATATCCTTGCTCCTTATTGATTATCTGGTAATATTCTATTCACAAAATACAACCAATAGTACGGTAATGTTAAGACTTACTTGTGAAAAGCCCTATTTTCGATGGTCCGACGATTAGAACAGGAAAATGCTCCACAATGCTCTGGCATCTTATCTGCTGCCACGCAACGAAACTAGGAATACGACCGGTTCAAGATGGCGGCCGGATTTCTCGGTTTCCAGCGGCCAATAGGGCATCTAGTCTCTATATAATATCTATGGCTCCACCCATTGGAACCACGTCTCGTCCGTTACCATCGACGATCACACTCCAGTCCGGTAGGTGGCGGTAAATGCACCTTAAGTTGATTTGCCAACCGCCAGCTAAAATCTAAAAGAAGAAGAGGAAGTCTCGCCCGGCCGTTACCATTTGCACGTGCGCCGGTGTATTGTAAACACAGGCGTCAATATTGCCTTATCAATTTCAGCTTGAATCAGACTTAGAGAATATTAGTGGAGAGGAATCGAGCAGAACTTGTGCACGAACGGCTGTTACAGGACGTTTCAGAAAGGTAGGGTTTTTTTTGTGTAGATGTCTTTTTCTATAGGCGGTTATTTGTAAATGCCACTGCTGTTTAAATGTTAAAACGCAAAAATATCCACGCATTTCATACATTCGTTCTTCCTCATAATATTACAATCCTCAAAGGGATTATTTGATCAGCCCTCAAACACACACTCTCTCTTTTTCTCGCACACACACTCTACAACTAATGAAACCAAATCTGTCGTCAGAACCATGAGCACATTACGAGACTAACCATACCACAGTAAAATAATGTTTACATAAAACCATGATTAACGTAACATTACAAACACCATCATTCAACGATCGCTGGTGGGATTAAAATGAAGTTTGTATGTGTATGAAACTGCGTTGCTACAACAAATAAAACGATAGAAACTAATGATGTAAAACGCATCAACAAAGGTAAAGCGCACTTGCATGTTGTGATCCACAAAAAACAGCTTCTACTTTTTTTTTTTTTTTTTTTTAACTTTCTTTAAGGCTTACAATGACATTTAACATCAAACAAAGGACAAACAGATATTAGGGAAACATATAACAGATCTTACATTGTACAGAGTAAAACATTAAATTCTGAAAACAATTTTTTTCCAAAATATAAGATGTTTTTATGCACTTCTTATTTCTAGTGATTGAATTCAATGAGTCATGTAATATTTTAAGATCTTTACAAAATAAATTAAAGGAGGGTGTTATAGACATTACTTTAGCTTTATGAATATGAAACTTCCCAAGAAGAATTAACTTTAATGTGTTATCAATTATATCTGAGCCAGTATCACAATCCAAGAAGAAGATCATAGCCTCATCTATTCTGATTATTTTTTACCCTGCTTCCAAAAATCTTTAGAATATTTACAATTACAAAACAAATGTATGAGAGTTTCAGATTCAAAATTACAAAAACAACATTGTGGTGAGAAGTTTTTTTTTTAAACTTATTAAGAAATGCATTACAGGGATAAATCTATGTAGTATTTTTAAATGAGTTTCCTTGACCTTATTTGGCAGTAAAAATGTATTACTTGCAGACCAGATTGTCTCAGAAGAGGGTAGAAGAAAAAAAATTGTTTCCATTTCAGAATTGCTTTAGGGTAGCAACTGATATCTTGATTAAGACACTTTCTGATGTAAGAATTATTACACTTCATATCCAAAATATTAACACCTCCAATAACAAGTTTAGGAATCTGCCGCAACACTGAGTTGTAACTGAGATGCGCTTTCACAAGCTGAAGCAATTTAATGGAAATGTTTTTAACAATCATATGGTAATCTCTACATGTAGCCTAGATTCAATCCCTGAGAGAGCAAGAAATTGTTGATAGTTGTAAATCTCACCATTACAATTTAATAAGTCGGAAATAGAAATAATTCCCTTATCAAACCATTCTTTTTTATATATACTTTTTCTTTTAGATAATACATATTGGTTATTCCATATTATACATGTGTGAGGGGAGAAATTATGTTTAAAGGCTATTTTCCATGCATCTAGTGATTGCTTATGAAAATTAGATAATTTTATGGGAAGTTTACTACATTTAAAGTCACATGATAATAAAAAGTTTAACCCACCACACTTTTCAAAAAACAAATTGGGGATATAAAACCATATAGAATTATTATGGGCCAAGCAATGTTTTATCCAGTTGATTTTAAAAATGGTGTTAAGAGGACTGAAATCAAGAACGTTGAGCCCCCCTCCGAAAGAGTTCTAATAATCGTTTTTCGCTTTATATATTCAGTCCTGTTTTTCCAAATGAACTTAAATATGGCCCTGTCAATATCTGTGCACATTTTAGAGTTAACATACAAGGAGAGAGCCGGATATACCAGCCTCGAAATTCCCTCAGCTTTGGAAAGCAGAACACGTCCATGGATAGACAGGTTTCTCTGAGACCAGCAATTAAAAACCATTTTTGATTTATGTAAACGCGTAGTACAATTATTTTCAACTTTTTCATGTGGAGATTTATTTATTATAATTCCAAGATACCTAACTTTTTCTTTTACCTTAATTCCACATATATCTGGGATAGCAGAATGATGAATTGTCATAATCTCTGATTTACTCTGATTAACAAAAAGGCCAGAGGCATTTGAAAAATGTTGTAATGCCTCTAATATAATGGGGACTTGTCTTTTATCCTTCAAGAAGATACATGTATCATCTGCCAGTTGACTGGTTAAAATAGTGCGGTCTGCTATTTGGATGCCTTCGATATTCGAACAATTCACTATATAAAGGTTAAGAAGCTCTGCAACCAACAGAAACAAAAAAGGAGAAATAGGGAAGCCTTGCCTGATGCCTCTCTCAATGACAAACCGTGGTGAAGTCCCATTAGACAAGGATACATTACTATTGATGTCTTTATACAGGGTCTGAACAGTTTTCATAAATTTTGGACCGAAGCCAAATCGTCCTAAAGCATCATACATAAAGGCATGCTCTACTGTATCAAATGCCTTGTAAAAATCTAAGAACAAGATAAGTGCATCATCATTAACTAACTCAGAGTAATCTAAAAGATCTAAAACAAGACGAATATTATTTGAAATGTGTCGACCTTTCATGAAGCCAGATTGTGTGAGTGAGATAACTTCTTCTAAGCAGGGTTTTAGTCTCCTAGCATATACTGCAGCTAATATTTTGTAATCAGAATTAAGCAACGTTATAGGCGCCAATTATCAAAAAAAAAATTATCTTTATTTGGTTTAGGGATTAAGGTAATAAGACCTTGCTTCATCGATGCGGATAATTCCCCCCGATCTAAACATTCTTTGAAAACATCTAAAATTAAATATTTTATATCATTCCAAAATGATCGATAAAATTCAAACGGTAACCCGTCCGGACTCTTATTAAATGGGGTCTTTGTAATTAGAATGTCTAATTCTTCCACAGTTATCTCTCCCTCACAAACAGCTTGACTATCTTCACTTATAGATGAAATAAAAGGATCCACCTCCAAGAAAAATGTATTAGAAAATTTAGAATGAAAAGAAGAAGTATAACGTCGTTGATAAAAGTCAGATACAAACTTTGAAATTTTGCTTTCATCAGAAGTGTGATTACCATTAATATTAAGGGTTGAGATCCTTTTTAACTCGCCTCTTCTTTTTTCTAAATTAAAAAAATATGTAGAGTTCTTTTCTCCAAATTCGAGCCATTTTGCCCTTGATCTGATGAATGCACCTTTGGCCTTTTCTGCATAAAGAACATCAAGGTCTTCCTTTAATAAATAGCCTACAACTTCTCCCTGTCCTGTTCACTGGGAGATGACAGACATAAAATATTATTTATTTCCTTTATGATCGCAGAGCTTCTCGACTCCTTTGCCTTAGAGAGTCGTTTACCAAACTGTATAGAGAATTTTCGGCACTCGTATTTAAAAAATTCCCACTTTGCAATAGCAGAGTCTGAATTAACTTTACATTTTTAACTTTACGATTATGTTCTTAATGCCTGAACAATATGAAGGAAGTTGCAAAAACGAAGTATTCATCTTCCAGTATCCTGGTCGTCTCTGAAAACTGTTACGAACCTCAGATATTTCAAGATCGATACAGGCATGATCAGTTAGAGGGGCAGGAGAAATAGTACAGGAGCTATTAAAAGAAACTAGGCAGTCAGATATAAGCCAAAGGTCTATTCTAGATTTTTGTGACATGTCTACTTTAAACCATGTAAATGACGAGATACTGTTTCCATGGACGTGTCTGTAAGCATCCAACAAAGAAAGCCTGCTACAAAAATCATTTATTACTAAATTAAGATAATTAACATTAAGTCTTGGGGGGAATCTATCTAAATGCAGATCAGGGGCTTCATTAAAATCCCCTCCCACAATAAATGCCGCTGAAGGAAATTTCGAATTTAAAGCAAGTAATTTTGTAGATAAAGATTGGAAAAGAATATGGTTAGACGTTAGAGCTGTTAAAGCCATATACATTACATAAGATAATAACAGCTTCTCCAGACTGAACAACAGCTATTATCCATCTACCCTCTACGGAGAAGTGTGACTCAAGAATTTTACCACTAAAATTATGGTTAAATAAAATTACAACTCCCCCTGAGTCAAGTCAAGTCATCTTCATTTATATAGCGCTTTTAACAATGAATTGTTTCAAAGCAGCTTTACAGAGATAAACATATAATTTAAGGTAACAGATTGTTTTGGCGTTATAGCGGTTCTTGAATAATGTTACTTCCAGCTAAAGTTAACTTTGATTGATTCACCTCCGTCGAAATGATCAGACTTTAAACGCGAACCTGTGATTAACGCTGACGGCGTTCACATGCTCATTCAGAATTCTATAGTTATGTGCTTTTTAAAATATGTGCGCAGGTTTGTAATTCATACAACCCAGCCTAAACAAACTACTTTTCTTGCCTATAAATTTTGATACAGAATTTTGTTTTATTTTATCACTTCGGGGTACGCGAGCCGGAATTCACAGCGCTTTATCTGTAGAGTGGGAAAGTGAGTGAGTAGACCCATGTGAAAATAAAGTTTTACCTCCCCACTGTGCAGACCAAAAAGACTCATCATTAACACTAGAATGAGTTTCTTGTAGAAAATAGCCTAAACATCTCTTCTTTTAGAATTACAAAATAAAAATAAAGCTTTTCGTTTAGTAAGATCGCGAATCCCCCGAACATTAAAGGAGTCATAATGTAGTATTTACTTTGATACCCACGCTCTATTATAGTCATTTCATGCCCTTCTAAAAAAAGAAAAATTGGAAAAAAATAAACAGAGAGCTCGTTTGACCCTTATTTCTCAATGCATTATTGTCTCGCGAGATCTGATGCGAGGTTTTGGCTGTCGTGGACGGTCATTTTAATAATGCAAATGAGGGGTGCGTTGATTGGTGGCAGGAAGGAGGGGGCTTGACACCGCAGGTAACTTCAGCATATCATTCCAAAAAGAGATCATGGAGCAAGTTGTTAATGAATGAACCCGACCTGGCCGCGACCTACGGGATTCAACCGTATATGTTTGAGCCAGACTCTGAACCAGAGCTGGAAACGGAAGAGGAACAACAGTCAATTGAAGGACGTCTACATCAACATGTCTCTGAATGGTAAAGACAATTTTTTTGACTGAGACATACATTAACATCAGTAACGAGCTAAAACGTTTTTTTGCTATTTTCTCCCACATAAGTTTAGCTTTAATTTAATGTAGATTACATTAACGGAGATGTAGTCTACTTTATTTTCAGCTTACAGTGGTTATAGAGATTAACGTTTGCTATAATGTGTTGTTTTTGCCTTTTTTGACGTTGTGGTTTTTTAGATATTTAATAATTTTCATCTGCAGACATGTAACGTTATGTTTTTCTTTGTTTATTAATTCTTGACTGTTTTTTAAATGTATCTATCCTTATCTATTATATAAAAAAATCAATACAATGATATGTTGTCCTTGTTATATTGTATACGATTGTATTAAATAATAGCTGTATCATTTTCTAGTCTGTTTAAAGTGGAAAGATGTGGCTAGCATTCGTAGAGTCCATTCCCCGTGTTTACATCACATACATTAACCGCATTAGTAGTTAGCTGCTATTTACACAAAATATAGTAATAAAAACACAGTCTTACCGTTTCAAATTCAGGCAAGTCCCTGGTTGTTGGAATGGCACCTTTTTCCAAACGTAGCTTCGATGCCAACTTCGCCTGATATTGCCCCAAATTTGTAAAAGATTCTTTTGTGAAATGTTTAGCGCAGACACCTAACGTTGAGCAAGTTGAGATGGTTGTTGGAACCGCGTCATTGAAAATAAATTTCATCCACTTGTCCCTTGTAGTTTGGTCAGTTTTGGGTAAAGAAAAAACATTAGAATGTGGATTATGACAGTCAACCACAGAGCAACTTACGTGTGCACTACGTTTCTGCATCTTTCTTGACCGAATATGATGGGGAGAGGGGCAGGGCCGGCCTCCTCTGCGGTGTCCATATATGGTATATCCGGCCCCGTCTTGACGTCAAGTCGGGGGAGAAATTGAAATCTCGTATTTGAGTGCGCGTGCACATTGGCTAGTTTAAGAACCCTGGGGTAAACAAACGCTTCACTTTTGAATGTCGGCATCCCGGCCAATGTATAATCGTTAGTCAATCATAACATACATTGATTCTCATGGAAAAGTGAAAATTGCACATTATGACTCCTTTAAGAGAAAAACAAGAAAAGTTAAAAGACATTTTGGAACAGAAAACAAAAAAAAGAACAATCTGCCCTATAGGGCAAACGAGTTAAGTATGCGAGAAGGAACAAAGTGCAAAACTTATCTCTTTAACCTTTCCACACCAAGCATCAAATGGCTTAGAGAATATCAAACCTATAAAATAATTGACGTTAATAGGCCAACATTACAAAGGAAATGACACGAGAGAACAAAAAGGGCACCATCTTTGCAAAGTGGTTACATCCATGGGCCTACTTGTAGCTAAGGTTCAATGTCACTTTTTTGGTCCATAAAAGGATAGAGGGCAAACGTTAACATGATTCACATATTATCCGCTGTAATCTTCTTTCCATCAATAATGGAAACCGATCTCTTGAACCCAGCTCGTTTTCCATCTTTCCTGGCTTGTCTTACCAGCGGCCACAGTTTATTCCGTGCCTCCCTCGCCCGTTGTGTCAGATCTTCTGTTATTTTGATGCCTTTCTGTTTGAGAA
The DNA here is from genome assembly GCA_029959095.1 of Rhinichthys osculus. Taxonomy (NCBI): domain Eukaryota; kingdom Metazoa; phylum Chordata; class Actinopteri; order Cypriniformes; family Leuciscidae; genus Rhinichthys; species Rhinichthys osculus. The sequence goes on from JARWKJ010000002.1 coordinate 54,962,788, forward strand.
CTTCAGTTTTCCGCGTCCATCCAGATGCGATCCTGATGAGTGCGTGACAAAAACTGCACAATAATCCTCCGTGGACTCGCGCCTTCTGCTGCTCTCGGGCCGATTCTGTGTGCAACATCAATGGAAGTCTGAAGAACGTCTCTCAATCCTGGCGAGATTCGAGACACAATATCCATTGCGATCATTTTCACGTTTTCTCCTGCCTCCTCTGGAATACCAGACATTTTCAAATTCCACCGTCTTTTATATGCCTCCAGTTCGTCGACTTTTTCCCACAGTTGTTTGTTTTCAGTGACCACAGCCGCTACTTGAGCACCTAGTTCGTTAGTTTTAGCTACAGCCCTCTCCGTTTTGTCGGCAACTGAGTCAACTTTGGTGGTGAGTTGGGATATCAGGGTCGAATTGGATGTAACAGACCTTTCAATTTCCAGTAGCTTCTCCATGAAATCATCTTGCTTTTTTCCCAACCTCTCAATCGCCTTCAGTATATCATTTAGTATTTCCGTATTTAAGGGCTCAGATACCTGCCGTCGTATCTTCGGAAGAGGGCTGTTAATCGGAGTGGCTGAAGATGGTAAACAATCCATACTTAAATCATCTTCGACTTCGGGGGTGAGTTTAGCATAATCATGCACACGCTTCGGCTTCACACTTTCCGCCATTCCTTCCATTTATCTCAGGTTATGTTTCAGCAACGTGATCGAGTTCTAGGGCTGGGTACCGAGTTCGGTACTTTTTAGGTACCGACCGAATTGCCTCGATACTACCGAGTATCGAAACATGTCTTGTTTTTCGGTACCACATTTCGGTACCTAAGTGGTTAATCTCGTCAACGTCAGTGAAACAATAAGCATGCAGCATGATTGGCTGTGGCGGAAAAACACTAGTTTACGCGGCTGCCCAGAGACGCGGCTCGTCGCACGTGAGGCTGCAGTGTGTGTGTGTGTGTGTAAGCGTGCGTCCTAACCCAGATAGATAGAAAATATGTGGAAATGATCCAAAGTGTACCTATGTCATGTGCCAGACTCGATCCCAGATGCACGCGATGCAATATTTTCGACAAGATCATTGCTGCCAAGACCGGCAACACGGTAAATCTAGGCACTGAAGCGCACAAAATACACTTGAGAGTAATGGTGTTCACATCGAACGCGAATAGAGCGTCAAATACGCGAATAGAGCGTCAAATACGCGTCTATCGCGTCTAGTTCGACGCTTGAATCTTCAGCTCGAGTTCAAATTTTTCAACTTGCGCGGAAGACGTTCGCGGCAAACGCGTCGCCCAATTCGCGTCATTCGCGACGCCCGGCGCGAATGATGCGTCTATTCGCGTCTTTGCATTGACTATGTATGTAATCTACTCGCACAAATAATTAAATTCGCGTTCGGTGTGAACACACCATTAGTAAACACTTGTTCATTAATAAACAATTAAAATATCTCCTTGCTATTGTTTCCACATCCATAATCATTAGGCTACTTTTGCCAGTGCTTTGCTGCAAGCTTCACGTGCAGGTATATATCCCGCCCCCCAGTAGCCTATATTTAATTTAATTCACATTTATTTGTATAGCATTTTTCACAATACATATCGTTTCAAAGCAGCTTTACAGAAAATGCATGTCTAAATTACAATTTAGAGTGATCTGTTATCAGAGGTGACAGTGTAATGCATTTCAATTAATTTTCATTCAGTTTCATCGTTAATTAATGCATTAAGTTAAAGCAGAAACAATGAGCTCATTGAAGTAAATATACATGTTGTTAAATGATTAGGAAACATAGAAAACTTTAGCATTGGTGCTTTTTTACATACTCAAAATATGAGTGTAAAAAAGTCAACAAACTGAAAAAAAAATTAGGTAATGTTATATTGTTAAACCTGGTTACATAAAATTGGTATCGAAAAAAGTATCGTTCAGGAACCGGTATCGAAGTCAAGGTATCGGTATCGGTATCGGTACCGAACATTTTGTTACGATACCCAGCCCTATCGAGTTCAGTCAACGCACTCGGCAGGCCGCGACAGACGTTCAATTCTAACAGTCCCAAAAGGCAACAATTCCAGCTTAGAAACGTCGTAGCATCATTCAAAACATAAAGCCAATTGTAGAAGTAACGCAAAAATCAAGGAAGGAAAAAATAGACTTAGTTTTGCACAAAAGTTTATGCGAGACAGAAACGGTTCAGCTACGCAGACGCCATCTTGGCGCGAACTCAGCTTCTGCTTTTAAAGTGGAAACTGCTCCATCTTTCAGGACAAACTTTTTTTTGTGAACTCGGTTAGATCCACGTTATGACTCTAATGCAGCAACTCTTCCTCTTCTCAACGTGTGTGTGTGTGTGTGTCTGATGTACAGCTGTATAGCTACTACTAGCCCTGAGTGAAATGATAGAATTATTTTATTCCATGTTTCAGACTTATCCCTTAATAAAACATGAACAGTGAACTAGAGTATTTGTATTATCTGGCATACATTTGACAGTAATATATTTCGCCACAGCCACAAACGTAACACTAAACTGAAATTTTAGTTTAGCAATAACTGTATAAGAAACACTTTAACAAATAGGTCTAAATCTAGGAATATACAAACTTTTATATGAAAAAAAAAAAAATATATATATATATATAATCATTAACTTAATGTCCAGAAACAATTTTTTTTCACTAAAAGGCAGTTTTTTATACAAAAGTACAAAAGAAAGTGCAACAGTAACTTATACTCAATCTAAGTCGTCTTTTAAAAACATTAAGTGCAGCCACAGTGTAGTGAAATAAGAGACTATAGAGTACACAAATAAACCTCAACTTAACAAGTTGAGATTCAACAAGAGCAGTATTAATGACCAGAGTTACTTGAAATATGCAACATGACATCATGACTTTGCGTAAACATACACGCCACTTTCAAGTCAAGTGGCGTGTTATCTATACGCATTTTGAGCTATCCGCGTGTCAACGAACCGTCATCTTTTGCGTGTATGTCTACGCCGTTAAATGTCCGAGTAATTCCGCGTGTATGTACACGCCGTTAAATGTCCGAGCGAAACGAAGCAACATGTAGATCTACATCTGGGGAGCAATATTTTTTTTCCTAGGATGGTAGGGGAAGACTCATAAATGGTATTAACCCCAGTGACGGGTAGGTTTAGGGACGGGGTTGGGGTAGGTCATATATTTATATATACAGTTATATAACGTTAAGTCAACGGCGTTGATAAACACGCTGAAAAGCGATTATGCGTGTTGATAGCACGCCAAAAATGGAAATACGAATTGGCGTGTCATACATACGCCATTTCATGAGATCAGTCTGGAAATATGTATATTTTCATTCTGGGTTTAATACTGCTCTTGTTGAATCTTAACTTGTTAAGTTGAGGTTTATTTGTGTACTCCTATTAAAGTCTCTTATTTCAATTGACTTTGTACAGCGACGCATGTATCATTCCTATTTTGCACCCACGCACAGCGGACTTTTCCCTCCACAAACGCACGTCGGTTAACTAAGAAATACACTTGCGCTCCCTGGGGCGGTTCAGCGCAAAGAGGAGGCGTGTTCTGGTGCAAACGTTCCCTCATGCTATTTTGCAGGTTTAGAAAACAATTCCGCCACTAACCGAAAAAAACTAGTTTAAAGTCAGTGGCGCATGTTATTCATATGCTATTTTAAGGGCGCATGCTTGGCCACAATCAATGTAGCGTGTGCACAAAGCGCATACACTTTGCTTATCTCATCTACACAGAAGCAGCAGTTTTCATTTTTGCAAATCATACATTATTACGATAGATAGATAAAGATTATTATAAAAGCATTCATCTAGCTTACACATTTACCCAAATTATCATACGCCTGTTTAACCGAAGTTAATTCGGGTGTGTTTCTCCATCCCCAATGTCACTTCTCTGTGTTTTACGGCCCTGACGAGAATGTCGGTCTCCTCGGCTGTAAAACCGCTCCTGGCGCGCGCCTAATCCGCCGTTATGATAGGAATCTGCTATAGAACAAGCGTGCCTGCTCTTAAAGGGAATGTGAGATGACTAGTTTAAACTCTGATTAGTTTATTTCACGTTATGCCCAAACCACACCTATGAATTAAAGCTGCAAGCAGCATTGAAAGGGCCCTCGCACCCGTGCCACCGCCACCCGGTGGCTTTAGGAAGACAGAGCACAGTGGGGAATGTGCATTTAAGTAGGTAATGAGTGATTTGGGGTCTGGAATGTTTAGTTCTGTGTGGAGTTACGTTTGAACAAATCACCTGGAAGATTCATTTGTGTTTTGGTTCGCACTCAATTAGGGCTGGGCGATATATCGCACGATATTGTTATGCGCATCTCGTCAGTAAAGCCGGTTCCTTGATTAGTAGTAAATCGCCTTCACCTGCTTTCAGATGGAGCGGCATTTACTACAAAGCTTATTAATGCCATATCGCATTAATATCGCGGACGTATCACCAGCGATATTTAATGCGATATGGCTCAGCTTGTCAGTTAACTACGGCTCTTTGTACACAGCAAAAACTCCAGTGTTAAATTAACACTCCTGGGAGTGTATATGAGTCCACACGCAAGAGTGTTAAAGTTAATGAGATAATTGAGTGATGATTGAGCATTATTGAAGACACCTAAAGCAGAATCGCTGAAGGAGAAAATCTAAAATTGTAAGCCACCGTTATGGCGATCATTGTTTGCTTTAGTTGGGCTCTTGACCCTTAGATTATAAACTTTAGATTTTGTTTGGCTGTTGTATCCGAGTTATAACTGCCAGATCAACAAAGAACAAAAGTTTTCTAATTATGTTGGTTATATTATGACAATCATCATTTGATCTTTATGTTTGTGATTTATGCTGTTGGTTTAAGCATAACTGTGATTCTGCATAAATATCCAGAATTTTAGATATAATATAAAAGATTTCTTAAAAGTTGTTTAAAAAAAAAACTTTCTTTTAGGCACACACAAACATCAAGATTCAGTCAATGCATCTCAACAATGGTGACGAGCAGAATATTCAATTAGGAAAAGTAAATTACATAGACAATTCAGATCATAATTTATTCATACCGCAATGCATGATGGGAGCCATTAATGAGTTGTGATTGGTTGCAGCCACTCCAACATGCATTATTATTGTCACCATTGCTGAGATTCACAGGCTGATTATTGATGTCTGTGTTTCTAAATAAATTCATTTGAAACTGTTTTGATCAGAACAATGTTTATTAAATATTTTGGATTATAAGAAAAATACTGATAATCATATGCTGTAGAATCAACAATGCTGTTGCTAATGATTTAAACCAAACTATCTCAATAAGTTTCATTTTTCAGATCACAGCATGATTATGCCAAAACATAACCAACACTATCAGATCACACTTTTCTTTATTCATTTGACTGTTATAAATCAATAACAGCAGACAAACGAAATTTAAAGCAACTAAAGCAAACACTGATCGCCATAACGGTGCCTAACAATTTGTGATTTTCTCCTTCAGTAATTCTGCTTGTTAACATCAGGTGTCTTCAATAATGCTCAATCATCACTAAATTAATCACTTAATTATCTCATTAACTTTAACACTCTTGAGTGTTAATTTAACACTCATATCTGCATCATATCTTCCATCTGAAAGCAGGTGAAGGTGATTTACTACTAATCAAAGAACCGGCTTTACTGAAGAGATGCGCATAACAATATTGTGCGATATATTGCCCAGCCCTACACTCAATCTCTGGTTCGCACTCAATCCTACACAACCAATCACATGGCAGTTGCTTCAATGCATTTAGGGGTGTGGTCCTTTGTCAAGACAATCTCCTAACCTCCAATCTGAATGTCAGAATGGGAAAGAAAGGTGATTTAAGCAATTTTGAGCGTGGCATGGTTGTTGGTGCCAGACAGGCCGGTCTGAGTATTTCACAATCTGCTCAGTTACTGGGATTTTCACGCACAACCATTTCTAGGGTTTACAAAGAATAGTGTGAAAAGTGAAAAACATCCAGTATGCGGCAGTCCTGTGGGCTAGGGCTGGGCGATATATCGCACGATATTGTTATGCGCATCTAATCAGTAAAGCCGGTTCCTTGATTAGTAGTAAATCGACTTCACCTGCTTTCAGATGGAGCGGCATTTACTACAAAGAGCCGTAGTTAACTGACAAGCTGAGCCATATCGCGTTAATATCGCGGACGTATCGCCAGCGATATTTAATGCGATATGGCTCAGCTTGTCAGTTAACTACGGCTCTTTACACAGCAAAAACTCCAGTGTTAAATGAACACACCTGGGAGTGTATATGAGTCCACACTCAAGAGTATTAAAGTTAATGAGATATTTAAGTGATTAATTGAGTGATGATTGAACATTATTGAAGACACCTAAAGCAGAATCACTGAAGGAGAAAACCGGAATTTCAGGTCACCATTATGGAGATGAGTGTTTGCTTTAGTTGGGCTCTTGACCCTTATATTCATAACTTTAGATTTTGTTCGGCTGTTGTATCCGAGTTATACCTGCAAGATGAACAAAGAAAAACAATGATCTAATGGTATTGATTATATTATGACATTTATTATTTGAGCTAATTGTTTGTGAATTATGCTGTTGGTTACAGCATAACTGAGATTCTACATAAATATCCAGAATTTGTGATATAATATAAAGGATTTCTTAAAAGTTGTAAAAAAAAAAAAAAAATCTTTGCTTTAGGCACACACAGATATCACGATTCAGTCAATGCATCTCAACAATGGTGACGAGCAGAATATTCAATTAGGAAAAGTAAATTACATAGACAATTCAGATCATAATTTATTCATACCGCAATGCATGATGGGAGCCATTAATGAGTTGTGATTGGTGGCAACAAGGATTATTATTGTCACCACGGTTGAGATTCAAAGGCTAATTATTGATGTCTGTGTTTCTAAATAAATGCATTTGAAAGTGATTTGATCAGAACAATTTTTATTAAATGGTTTGGATTATAAGAAACATACAATTATCATATGCTGTAGAACCACTTAACTGTTGCTATCAAGTTAAACAAGATCATCTGAATGAGTTTCATTTTTCAGATCACAGCATGATTATGTCAAAACATAACCAACACTATCAGATCACACTTGTCTTTGTTCATTTGACTGTAATAAATCAATAACAGCAGACAATCAAAATTTTTACTTAAAGTATAAGGATCAAGAGCCCAACTAAAGCAAACACTGATCGCCATAACGGTGGCTTACAATTTTAGATTTTCTCCTTCAGTGATTCTGCTTGTTATCATCAGGTGTCTTCAATAATGCTCAATGATCACTAAATTAATCACTTAATTATCTCATTAACTTTAACACTATTGAGTGTTAATTTAACACTCATATCTGCGTCATATCGTCCATCTGAAAGCAGGTGAAGGCGATTTACTACTAATCAAAGAACCGGCTTTACTGAAGAGACGCGCATAACAATATCGTGCGATATATCGCCCAGCCCTACTGTGGGCGAAAATGCCTTATATATATTTATTTATATATTTATAAAAATTCTCAATCATTCTTTCAAGAAGAGAAAACAGCCTGTTCATCCTCTCCCTACTCTCCTGTGCTCGTCAAAAACTCGTCCTCTATGTCTCGCCTTCTTCGTGGTGCTCCTACTGGTGCTGATGCTGGTGCGACTGGCTCCTCCTCTTCTAGGTCACACACTGCTGAACTCAGCCCTGGTGTGTCCTCAGGGATTGAGGCAATGAGAACAGGGAGGTTGGTGGAGTGGCTCTGTCCCAACACCTCATTAATGAGGACAAACCACTGCCAAGTTGCAGCAGTTACCCTCACCTGTCCCAGGACACTTGCAATTACGGCTCCAGTATCTCAGCGTTCTGACATAGGGCAAGCAGTTTGGAGAACAAATGCAACAAAGAGTAACATAATGTAACTTTTTTTTATTTATTTTTTTTTGCCTGTATGGGAGTTGCCTTCCCCAGCAGACCCATTTTTTCCAGAATTGCTCTAATAAAGAAGAAAAGGGTACTTATGAAAAATATTAAAGCTACACTGTGTGATTTTTACCCCCATCTAGCGGTGAAAAGGTATATGATCATCCAGTGAATATTAGTTTCTGTTCCTCTCAATTCCGATTTCGTTTTAACTCCTACGGTGGCCAATGTAGTCCAAGATTAACATGGCTTCCAGTTCGACCTCGTCCATGAGTCCATGATTTGCCTGTTGCGTTGCCGTCTTAATTCTCTTTTTCGCTTCTTTGGCGACTCTGATATGTATCCTCGAGAATAAGAGTGATCCTCCATCAGCAACAGACTTTCAAAAAGGCTTTCAGGTTTTTATATATCAGTCTCAAGCAATCCCCCTCTTGACATTCGACACGGTGCCATCGAGTGTTCAAACGCGTAAGGTCGAAGCTTGAATTAACGGGTATGTCCCTCTTTGGCTAATGTACTTTCAAGATGGAGGGGCAACATGGCGACCGACATTAGAACCCCTTACCCGTATGTATTTTCAATGGCATATTATATACTCACGAGAATACTTTATTACTTGAACGAAGTAAATATACATTAATGAGCACATATATTTTTGAAAGAACTAAGTGTTTTTAGCTAAGAATAAAATAAAAAAGTTACACAGTGTAGCTTTAACACAGCGGTGCATTGTTAGGCCACTAAGGATCCTTTTATGTAACCTTCCTTTCACGGGGAAACAAAGAGTGCATTTGGCGTCACTTTAGCCTTCGTCAATCGGCCTTCAAATACAGCCTTCGGAGGATGCAGCCTTCACATTGGGACACAGCTACACAGCAAAATCACCAGTGTTAAATTAACCCTGCTAATTGCCGAGTTCAGACTGCACGATTTTCAAAATAATCGGGTCACTGTTGTTTTCACACTGCATGACTATCTGGGGTAACATTCAGTTGCTGCTGTGTTCACACTGCACGATGGATCGGCGACAGGAGGTTTCACACTGCATGACTTTACAAAAGAAAGAATCGCCGACAACTTCTGCCTGGTCCGCAAACTACGTTTCACAACCAAACAAACGCGAGAAGTGATAAGGAAATAACGGAAGATCACGCGTGCGTGAGACCGGAGTTCTCGCGCGAGACTGAATTTGTTATTAAAAATGATAGCCTACAAGAAGATTGTGATCCAAATTGTCTGTGCACTGATTTGTAGCGAAAAAACAAACAAACAAAAAAAAACAGTTTATGCAGGAAATGGTTGGGAAGACGAGGGGAGCAAGGACTGTGTTTTGCAAAGAGAGTTGGGGGTAAATAAATAATTTTGCAAATGACGTCCTGCTGTTGCTGCTGGTCACGCAAATGTTTGTGCTTTTGTTTCTGTTTGATATAATTGTAAATATAGGCCTATCTATTAAAATACTGATATTCTGGTCTATAACTCCTCCCCGAACAGCCTGCTGTCCTGTATCTTCCTCTCTCATTGGCTGTCGGTCATCGCCGATGTAGCTTTCAGTCAGAACACATTCACACAGCAGGATTGTGAATCGCCGACAGGTCCAGATATTTAGCATGCCAAATATCTCACGGGCGTCGGCGACTCGTCTGCGATTCTCTCAGATCGCGTCTTTGCTCATTCACACTGCGTGATTGTCACTCGCGTGAACGAGCACCGATTTGCCTGTGATTTCGGGCATTTGTCGGCGATTTCTCAAAACCTGTCGGCGAGCCAAAATCGGGGCTAAAATCGTGCAGTCTGAACTCGGCATAAGTGTTTATATGAGTCCACACTCAGAGAGTGTTAAATGAACACTGAAGCAGTGCTAAAGTTAATGAGATCATTAAGTGATTAATTGAGTGATAATTGAGCATTATCGAAGACACCTGATGTTAACAAGCAGAATCACTGAAGGAGAAAATCGTAATTGGTATGTTACCATTATGGAGATCAGTGTTTGCTTTAGTTGGGCTCTTGACCCTTAAGTCATTAACTTTAGTTCTTTGTTTGGCTGCTGTACCTGAGTTATAACAGCCAGATGAAAAAAGAGAAAAGGTGATTTGATGGTGTTGGTTGTGTTTTAACATTGTGTTTTAGCATTATCATTTCTCACAATCATTTGACCTGAATAGAGCCCAATTTCTGAGTTACATTTACTTTATTGATTATAGCAGCACTGCCCTTGAAAATCATAATATTTGTAACTTTTACAATGTAATCCAAATAATTTCTTAAAACTTAATAACATACAAAACAGGTTTTTTTTAAACAGACATCAAGAACCAGCCTGTGAATCTCAACAATGGTGACAATTATAAAGCATTTTGCAGTGTATTCTGGATGCCACCAATCAAATTTCATTCATGGCTCCCATCGTGCATTGCTGCATGAATAAATAATGAGTTTGTTCAGAGGTCATCTGTTTGTCACCATTGTTGAGATTCATACGTTAATTCTTGATGTCTGTATGTGCCTACCTGAAATATTTTTAAGGTGTTTTTTTTTTTTTGTAATTGATTTGATCATTTGGATTTAATTGAAAGGGCTAAAAAATGCATACTCTACAATGACAGTGCTGCTATAATCCATAAGATAAACTTAACGCTGAAATTATGAGTTTCGCTTAACGCTCTCAATGAGTTCAGTGACTCAGGCCAACTATTGATTATGTTCAAACACAACCAACACCATCATATCACATTTTCTCTTTGTTCATCTGGCAGGTATAACTCAGGTATGGCAGCCAAACAAAATCTAAAGTTAATGACGTAAGGGTCAAGAGCCCAACTAAAGCAAACACTGATCTCCATAATGGTAACATACCAATTATGATTTTCTCCTTCAGTGATTCTGCTTGTTAACATCAGGTGTCTTCGATAATGCTCAATTATCACTCAATTAATCACTTAATGATCTCATTAACTTTAGCACTGCTTCAGTGTTCATTTAACACCTCTCTGAGCGTGGACTCATATAAACACTTAGCAGTGTTAATTTAACACTGGGGATTTTGCTGTGTAGGGATTAAATCACAGAAACACGTGGGAAAACTGGGTGTCACATGCAAACATAACATGAACACAAACACTAAATGTGACACATGTACTGATGCAATTAAACTTTTTTTTCATTTCAGACCTGATGGAAGAGAGCGAGGAGAGTGAAAAAATGAGTGAAGTGAAGGAGGAGAGTGAAGAACTGAGTGAAGTGAAGGAGGAGAGTGAAGAACTGAGTGAAGTGAAGGAGGAGAGTGAAAAAATGAGTGAAGTGAAGGAGGAGAGTGAAGAACTGAGTGAAGTGAAGGAGGAGAGTGAAGAACTGAGTGAAGTGAAGGAGAGTGAAGAACTGAGTGAAGTGAAGGAGGAGAGTGAAGAACTGAGTGAAGTGAAGGAGGAGAGTGAAGAACTGAATGAAGTGAAGGAGGAGAGTGAAGAACTGAGTGAAGTGAAGGAGGAGAGTGAAGAACTGAATGAAGTGAAGGAGGAGAGTGAAGAACTGAGTGAAGTGGAGGAGGAACATCATGTCAAACCTGGAGAAAAACCTTTGAGTTACTCAAAGACTAAAAATACATTTTTAAAGAAAAGAAGAGCCATTACATCTTCCACTTGTACTCAGTGTGGGAAGAGTTTCACAACCAAACAAAGTCTTGAGATTCACATGTTAATCCACACTGGAGAGAAGCCGTTCACATGTGATCAGTGTGGAAAAACATTTCTTGGGTCATCAGACCTGAAGAGACACCTGACAGTTCATACGAAGGAGAAGCCACATTCATGTTCTGTGTGTGGAAAGAGTTTTTCACAGCTGAGCTCTTTACATACACATCAGAAAACTCATACTGGTGTGAGAGAGTACATGTGCTTTGAGTGTGAGAAGACTTTTATTACAGTGCAATGTTTAAAACAGCACCAGAGGATTCACACTGGAGAAAAACCTTACAAGTGTTCACACTGCGACAAGAGATTCAGTCAGTCATCATCTCTGAAATCACATGAGAGGATTCACACTGGAGAAAAACCTTACAAGTGTTCACACTGTGACAAGAGATTCAGTCAGTCATCACATCTGAAAGTACATTTGAGGATCCACACTATAGAAAACCCTTGCAAGTGTTCACACTGTGACAAGAGATTCAGTCAGTCATCAAATCTGAAATCACATGAGAGGATCCACAGCGGAGAAAAACCTTACAAGTGTTCACACTGCGACAAGAGATTCAGTCAGTCATCAAATCTGAAAACACATGAGAGGATCCACAGCGGAGAGAAGCCGCACAAGTGTGATCAGTGTGGAAAGAGTTTCAGATACAAACAGAATCGGGAGATTCACAGGAGAATTCACACAGGAGAAAAGCCATTTACATGTGATCAATGTGGGAATAGTTTCACAACCAAACAAAGTCTTGAGATTCACATGAGAGGACACACTGGAGAGAAGCCGTTCACATGTGATCAGTGCGGCAAAGCATTTCCCCAGACATCACACCTGAAGGCACACCTGACAGTTCATACGAAGGAGAAGCCATATTCATGTTCTGTATGTGGAAAGAGTTTTTCACATCAGCAATCTTTACATACACATCAAAAAATTCATACTGGTATTGGAGAGTACGTTTGCTTTGAGTGTGGCAAGACTTTTTTGATAGCGAAATGTTTAAAACTGCACCAGAGGATTCACACTGGAGAAAAACCTTACAAATGTTCACACTGTGACAAGAGATTCAGTCAGTCATCAAATCTGAAAGCACATGAGAGGATCCACACTGGAGAAAAACCTTACAAGTGTTCACACTGTGACAAGAGATTCAGTGATTCATCAAATCTGAAAGCACATAAGAGGATCCACAGCAGAGAGAAGCCGCACATGTGTGATCAGTGTGGGAAGAGTTTCTCTATCAAAAGTCTCCTGAAGCTACACCTGAAGATCCATACAGTGAAGCAACCACATCACCACAGTCTGAGATAATGGTTAGTAGTTCGTTTTTATGTGCTGAGAAACAAAATCTCTTCTGTGTAAGTTAGTCACAGTCAAATCTCTCTTCTCCACCTATAGCTGGCGCTTTTTCACTGTGGCTGCTGTTGAATCATCCAGGTTGTGAATGAGGCCGACACCTGGGGCCTCATGTACAAAGACTTGCGTTGAATTCATACTAAAACATTGCGTACCGACAAAGCTGTAAATGTGCGTACGCACAAAAAAAGCAGATGTATGAATCTCTGCGTACGAAGGATCCCACGCATATTCTCTTTGTAGTCTCCTCCCCCAATTAAATTAATTTAAATATGGTAATTAGTCCAATTTGGCAAAAAAAAACCTGCAAGAACGTGGCTAAAGCAAGCAAGAAACGAAATTTCACTGAAAATGTCTTCTGTGTGAAAGTGTAATTTATTCCTGTGATCAAAGCTGAATTTTCAGCATCATTTCTCCAGTCTTCAGTGTCACACGATCCTTCAGAAATCATTCTAATATGATGATTTGATGATCAAGAAACTTTTTTGAGTATTATCAGTGTTGAAAACAGCTGTGCTTCTGCTTTATATTTACGTGGAAACCGTGATATAGTATTTTCAGGATTCTTTAATGAATAAAAACTTAAATCAAACAGATATAGAAATCTTATAATCTTTTGTAAAATTATAAATGCATTTACTCTCACTTTTAAACAAATTCAATGTGTCCTTGCTGAATAAAAATATTACTTTCTTTTTTATCTTTACTGACCGAATTAATGAAGTTTATTTTTTATTCCTATTTAAGCCAACACTGCCATTGCTAGACGGGTTGTATCAATTTGCACATGCTTTATATATGTTCTTACTTAATTCCATAATAGAATATTTTAATAAGACTCGTGTGACAATAATATGTCAAATAATTTATCAATTACAAATTATAAGCAATATCTGACAGCTGGTGGTGCGATAGAACAATTCGTAGTGTAATGTTTGCCACTTCACTTTATTGCCTCTGAGTCGCCAACGGACAAAAATCACGACAAATGTACGTACGCCAGACATGAAGTTTACTTGGAGGAACGCACATTCTTAAGTTAATTTCACTGTTAGTACATCTGGTCGTGAACGTGAAAGCTGGCGTACGCTGTGTTTTTGTGCGTACGCAGTGTTGATACATGAGGCCCCAGATGTGATTGTAAAGTGCTTGGTGTGTACAAAGACAAAAGACCGTAACTTGGTTTTGGTTGAAAATTAGTTATTAATATTTTTGGCACATTCAATACCTCCTTTATGATGTGGATAAGAATCTTGAGTCAATTCTGTTTTTCTTTTTTTTTCTTTTTTCAAAAGCCCATGAGAAACCAAGGCAGAACACTATAACAGTAATACCGCCAAAGAGCAGTAGGCTTTTTATTTGGAACGCTCAAATTGTTTTACGGTACGCATGTCAATATGAAGTTACTGTGCCGTGTTCTATCAGATTGCACGGTGTTCTGCCTTTGTCAATCAAAATTGAAATTACGGTTTTGCCTACTTTGTACAGCTTCCATTATTCCCTGTAACTTCTAATGTTCCCAGAGCTTTGTCCTGCACAAACGTGGTCATGCTGTAGCAGATAAATACAACAAAAAACTAAAGCTCCACCTCACCCAGTTTGGGTACCGGACCTGGTTGAAACACCCATGCATCTAACTGAGTTCCAAATCTTCGCCGGAATCTTCAGCACCGCCCTAAACATGGTAGAGTCGGCGCGGGAATAATATAATCACTGGCTGTGTAATAATGCTACAAGTGTACTGGTGCATACAACATCAGACCAGCTCTTACAAGCAGGTTATACCTGTAACAGCATCCGGAATAAATACGTGGGACGAGCGAAGTGCACAAGCAGTGGCGGTCTTAACATAGAGGCATAGGTAGGCGGCTGCTTGGGGCCCCCTACCAGCGGTCGTAGTAGGGGGGCCCCCCAACCAACCTAAAAAAAAAAAAATAGAAAAGAAAAGAAAAGAAAAAGCCCCTTATCCTCATGAACGCTTCAAACCCATAGTAAATGTTATTAATATTCTTAAGAAATACGTTGAAATGTTGAAGTAGTAGTTAAAATGTCCAGTTCATGGTTATCTGTCCCTACACATAACACCCCCTACTTTCACAATTTGCAATTTGCTAAATCCGCCACTTTGCACAAGTACAATAATAGGGTAGACAGCTGAACCCACCACATAATGAAAAGATGCAGAACACAGAAGGTTGTGCTATAAATGCATTAGTCGTCGAGGTAGTCCAGAAAGTACTTACCACTGATAGTCTCAAAATGCACTGTTTTTCGTGACCGTGAACGTGAGGAGCACGACACATTTGAACACGAATCTCAGGAAGCGCCTGTGATCAGGGCTATCTGAATGTGAAAATATGCGTCTTTCAGATCCACCGCTATAAACCAGTCCCGGGGTCGAATGTGCGTGAGGATCTGTTTTATATCGTGATCATTTTGAACGCGTGCTTAGCAAGTCACTCGGTTCCAATTGAAGATAGACTGGAGCTATTTTGTCATGTCTAATGTATTAATAAAACCTTTAGAATGCAACCAAAGCACAGGATAGCAGGATGGCTATATTTTTATACAGGTCTATATATGGTCTTTTACATATCTATTTATAATCGTTTTTAATGATTTTGTTAATGGTGATCAAACCACATATTGCTAATGTGGAAGTTACTGCCTTTTGCCGTGGCATGACTTTTTTACTGACAATAGAAAGGCAGAGTACAGTAACTTTAAAGATACACTGTGTGATATTTTTCCCCCATCTAGCTGTGAAATTGTATATGACTACTCAGTGAATATTAGTTTCTATTCCTTTCAATTTCGGGGGCGTTTTAACTCCTACGGTGGCCGTATTATTCTAAGATTAACATGGCTTCCAGTTCGACTTCGTCCAATTGCGCCTTTAAAACTATCACCTGTGATCCGTCGCAGCACAGATTTATGTTACAAGGTAAACAATACTTTTTCACCATTGACGCGAGGAAAAGTAACGCAAGTTATACTAGAGGTCGTTCTGGCGTTATGCACAACCATGCTATGGTTAGACAAGAAACTATAAAACTTTGAATTTATACAAATAGGCTGAATTACCTGTTGAGAAGAAAGCAGGCAACTTCGGCGTCTGTTTTAAAATCTTTGCTCCTCATGAGCTCTTTCCATCTGGGAAAAGTTACTCCAGTATTGACTTGGTCTTGCTGATTTGCCTGTCGCGTTGACGTTTTAATTCTCTTTCACTTCGCCTTTGATACATGTCCTCGAAATTAGGCGTGATCCTCCATCAGCTATCTTTCAAATCTGCCGGCAGTCGCGAGTAATCTCCCCCTCGCATTCGTCTCTGTGTCACTGAGTGTAAAGCGCAAAAGGTGAAGCTTGAATTTACAGGTTTGTCCCTCTTTGGCTAATTTAGTTTCAAGATGGTGGGGCAACATGGTGACCGGCATTCAAACCCCTCACCTGTATGTACTTTCAATGGCAGATTACTTGAAAGAAGTAAATATACAAGAATCAACTAAAAAAATCACAGTGTAGCTTTAAAATAGTGGTCAAAAGTCAAGTTTGAGCTTAAGATTTTTTTATGGCCTAGATAGGCCTAATTGTCATTACTAAAACATCGTAATGCCAGATTTCCAGTGTCCTACCTATAATTAATTTGGCGGGACAGCTAAATATCTTTAAAGTCATTTTTCTCAGTCCCATACTCCAGCGAGTTAATGTCTTTTGCCTTTTGTAGGGCAGTATAACACTTTTTACCACTTTTTTAGTTACTGTACTCTGCCTTTGTATTGTCAGCAAAAAGCAAGAAGTCATGCCAAGGCAAAAGGCAGTAACTTCCACATTATCAATATTTGGTTGCTGATCACCATTAAAAAAATCATTATAGTAACACCTGTATAAAATCTAGTGATCAATCATGGCATTTATTTTGTAGGGGTGTAACGATATTCAAACCGAACCGAAAAACCGCGATACACCACCCACGATACGTATCGCGATACTCTCATGGCATACCGAGGACGCCCCGCCCCCTGCTTCCCCCGGCCCAGCCCCGGCTCAATGGAACTCATGTCTTATGTGTACACAACGAATACAGCGTTATAGCCTAACCACCATTAACACCCTATAATAGCAAGCTCCGTATTTTGTTACTTTCGATAATAAGCCAGGTGTAATCTTTCAGATTCTGTCTATTTGATCACGAAATTCAAACAATAAATGCCGTTTTGGCGCTCTTTGATGTGGCTTGACAGATCACTGTACTAGCTCCTCATTTAAAGCTGTAGCGCGGAGCGCGAGTAAACGCGATTCTCTTCCTCAGTTACAGAATAAACATGAATGGACACCTGAAGGTATGTTAAAATATACAGTACTGAAAGGCATCATAACTTGTGTAATCAATCGATCAGTGTTTCAGCAGCGTTAAGACGCCAATAAAACGTCTTAGTTTGTCACATAGCCTTATATTTACCTCAGGCAAGTCATTCAGTGCCCACAGCTTGTTGGTTCCTAAATGAACTCTTGCACTAAATAAATGCACTATATTAGCCTATATAATATATTTTACTTGCATGTTAATGATTGATATCTTGATTATTTAATGTAGCCTGTTTTAAATATCTGTCATGAAAATGACAGCAACTGTGTAAATATTTATATTTCAGTGACAAATTAGAGTAGAAAACATAAGTTATTGAGAAGTTATTATGTGCAGTTTACATGTTTTCATACAATGTGTTAATTATTATATAAAAAAATAAATAGTATCTGAAATTAGGCTAAAAGTCTAGGCTCTGTTGTTAACCTTTAAGGTTATAGTATTGTGTGGGCTCCCTATATAGTTTACAGCATTAGCAGATTATTATTTTTTTTTTATCCTTGTAGAAAGTTTAATTGTAATTGAATTAATTTAAAGACAAAGACAGAATTTGTTCATTAAACCACTGTAAAAAAAAGAAGCAATTTTAGCTTTATAAACCCCCCACCCCACTGAACCGAACCGAACTGAGATGTCAAAACCGTGGGGCGTACCGAACCGTCAGTTTTGTGTATCGTTAGACCCCTATTATTTTGTACCATACCATACCATCTTCTTCCGCTTATCCGGGGCCGGGTCGCGGGGGCAGCAGTCTAAGCAGAGATGCCTAGAATTCCCTCTCCCTAGACACTTCCTCCAGCTCTTCCGGGGGGACACCGAGGCATTCCCAGGCCAGCTGGGAGACATAGTCCCTCCAGCGTGTCCTAGGTCTTCCCTGGGGTCTCCTCCCTGTGGGACATGCCCGGAATACCTTCCTGGGAAGGCGTCCAGGAGGCATCTGGAATAGATGCCCGAGTCACCTCAGCTTTTTTATTTTTTTATTTAACCTTTATTTATCCAGGTAAACTGTTTTAGAACCACTTCTAATTTACAAACATGACGTGGCCAAGAGGCTACAGGAATAAATAGGAACATACTGTACAACTGTAGCCTGGTCCAATTGGCTATGGGTCAGATTCAGAACCCCCTTTGAAGAGAGGAAAAATTATGGCTGATTTCCAATCAATAGGGAACTCAGAGAGCTGTAGGGACATGTTAAATAGTCTTGTGACATGAGCGGCAATAATGTGGGATGCTGCTTTTAAGAACATGGGATCAAGACCATCAAGGCCAGCAGATTTGTTTGTATTCAGCTTGGTGAGTTCATCCTGGACTTCAGAGGTGGAAAGAGGCATAAAGGAGAAGCCACTGTTGCTTGATGGCGAAAGTTGGGCATCTGCTGAGGTGTAACTGAAGTGTCCATTGAGACTGGATTAGGGTTTGACATTGAAACTGTATGGGTTGCATTAATAAAGTGATGGTTTAGAAGTGAGGCCATCCGAGACTTCTCAGTAATAATAATGTCATTAAAAAATAACGAAATAACTTTATTTTTCATTACCTTGACTGTTTTCCAGAATGTCCTAGCATCAGTGCCACATCTGGTGAGTTTCTCTTTAAAATTTCTGATAGCCTGTGTTGCTTTATTTCTGCATTGATGGAAGGCCAGCCAATCAACTGGAGATTGGGTAGAGCGGGACTTTCTCCAGAGGGCATTTTTACGATGAATAATCTCAGCCAGGTCATTGGAAAACCAGGGACTATATTGATTTTTTTTATTATTCTAATTTTTTTTAGAGGGGCATGCTTACTCATAATCAGACTGGAAGTGTTTTTTAAAAAAAGACCATGCATCTTCCAAGAATGGGAATGAATTAATTCTGTCCCAGGACACAGCCGCAACATCTTGGAGAAAAGCTTGCATGTCCAGTTTTTTTCAAAGAGCGCTTATACATGCAATAGCGTAATGATCACTTATTTGACTGAAAACTCTGGCTTGATAATTAGATGGATTGTTAGTCAAAAGGAGGTCAATCAGAGTGGATGATGAGGAAGATTTGGGATTAGGTCTGGTGGGCTTAGATATCATCTGAGTAAGGTTTAGAGCATCAAACTCTTGCAAAACTCTATCTGGGGGATTGATCATATCCCAGTTCAGATCACCCATAAGGACAAACTCAGAGGATATGTATGGAGCTAGGAGTTGACTAAAGCTGTGAGTGCAGAAACTGAAGGTGCTCTATAGCAAACAGCAACAGAGATAGATAAAGTAGTTGAAAGCCTAAGCTTTAGTACCAGTAGTTCAAGTTTTTTAGGAACTGACTTAGAAAGACCAACAGTACATTGCAGATGATCTTTAACATACATAGCTACACCACCACCCCTGGTAGCTCTGTCCTGACAAAACACATTATAGCCTGGTATGAAGATGTCAAGATCAGTGTTCTTTTTGTTTTAAGCCAGGATTCAGTGTGCACCAATGTTTTTAAAGTGTCAAAATGCTTAGAATTCAACAGACTGCAGATATTTACATGTAAAAAAAAGTCAATGATTTATGGTCACAAAATACACCAAATGACAGCTGGGCAGTAACTGAGTTAGCTGGCCCAGGATGAACATTACCAGAGATAAATAACATGAGACTAATTAACATGTGTCTAAGAGCAACACCAGAACAAATCCATTGTTTGTCTTTTACAAAGGGCAAAGCCAGTAACAAGTTAGTCAAACAGTTCCTGCAGTAGCATGGTTGAAAAATATGGACGGGTTCGAAATACCTGGGTGACAGAAAGTCCAACAGATTTAGTAATCCAATAGGATGGGACATCTCTCGATTGAAGAATGAAGTCTAATGTTCCTCGACAGTGAAATGATGTGGCAGACCCTAGAGTGCGTTTACTAGCAGGCCCGGGGTCCTGATACAGCAAACATGCAGTCCTACATGCAGCATAAAGGTGAAAGACAAAATCCAGAGAACCAGTAGGATTTTTATAAAGAAAAGCATGATTCAGAAACTTTAGTTGTGTAGCACAGGCTTCAATGTGTGCTGGAAACAAGCCTTGATGTATCTTGATGTAAATCCTGATTCGAAGTACCCCTGCCACAGATCTAGGCTGAAGGCAAGCCACTGTAGCAGATCCATGTAGGCCTCAGACCAGGTGGAGTAGGCCGAGATCCTCTCGAAAACAAGCAGATAGACCTCAGACCAGGTGGAGTAGGCCGAGATCCTCTTGAAAACAAGCAGGTAGACCTCATACCAGGTGGAGTAGGCCGAGATCCTCTCGAAAACAAGCAGATAGACCTCAGACCAGGTGGAGTAGGCCGAGATCCTCTTGAAAGCAAGCAGGTAGACCTCATATCAGGTGGAGTAGGCCGAGATCCTCTCGAAAACAAGCAGATAGACCTCAGACCAGGTGGAGTAGGCCGAGATCCTCTCGAAAACAAGCAGATAGACCTCAGACCAGGTGGAGTTGGCCGAGATCCTCTTGAAAACAAGCAGGTAGACCTCAAACCAGGTGGAGTAGGCCAAGATCCTCTTGAAAACAAGCAGGTAGGCCTCAGACCATTTGGAGTAGGCCGAGAACATTTCCAAATAGCTCTATCCAGATAGCATAGGCTTTAGTGTGTGCTGGAAGCGAACCACAATGCAGCTGGAGATAGATGTTGTTATCTTGCTGTAAATCCTGTTTCAAGAACCCGTCACAGATCTAGGCTGAAGACAAGCCACACTGCAGCAGATCCCTGGGCTGTAGCATGAAGATTGGCCTCAAACCAAATAATAGGCCAATACCTCACAAAAATAACAGGGTAGAATATCCATAACTACAAAAACTTAGTTTAAGATTAAATGAAGGCACTGTCTGGATTATTTCAGTGAAAGGTGCCCTAAAAACCTTTAAAAAAGTTAAAAATGGACAGACAAAGAGCAGACAGAAATACATGCAGCCATCTTGGAAAGTGGGAGCCTCTCGATGTGGAGGAGCAGCGGCTCTTCTCGAGATCCTCCCGAGTGACCGAGCATCTCACCCTATCTCTAGGGGATCGCCCAGCCACCCTGTGGAGAAAGCTAATTTCGGCCGCCTGTATCCGGGACCTTGTCCTTTCGGTCATGACCCACAGCTCATGACCATAGGTGAGAATAGGAAAGTAGATTTGACCGTTTTTTCCGGCTGAGAACCATGGATTCGGATTTGGAGGTGCTGATTCTCATCCTAGCCATTTCACACTTGGCTGCAAGCCATCCCAGTGAATGCTGAAGGTCCTGGTCTGATGGGGCCAGCACGACATTATCTGCTAAAAGCAGAGACGAAATTGTGTGGTCCCCAAACCTGACACCCTCCGGCTCCACTTTAAACCGTGTTGGTAGGGTACTGCTTCCCTCCTGAGGCACCAGACGGTTTGCCAGAATCTCCTCGAGGCCAACCGATAGTCCTTCTCCATGGCCTCACTGAACTCTTCCCAAGCTCTTTTTTTGCTTCCACAACCACCCGGGCTGCAGTCCACTTGGCCTTCCGGTGCCTGTCAGCTTCCTCTGGAGTCCCACAAGCCAGCCAGGCTCGATAGGACTCCTCCTTCAGCTTGTTTAGCATCCCTTACTTCCGGTGTCCACCACCGGGTTTAGGGATTGCCGCCTCGTCAGGCACTGGAGACCTTACTGCCACATCTCAGAGTGGCCGCATCGACAATTACAATAAACAATATAATCATGCAATTATTAAAATACAATAATATAGGCTATTAAGTGATGTAAAGACATCTAACTTGGCCACTTCTTACAGATTTAAATTGTCTGCTACTTTTTGCCAGCCCTCTCTCCTGGCTTTTGCAGACTTTGAGGTGTTCCCTGGCGTTTTGTTTAAACATTAAAATTCAGAATAAACTTCAACTATTAGTTCTTGCTCTGCTGAGGAGAAAAACTGTGCGCGCTCTTTGGCCACGCTGAACAGCCAATAGCAGCGTTGCTGATCAATCAATCGATACATATCCTCTTTTATACCAGCGCATGAACGCGCAATTATCTCAGATAACTCAACCCAGCTATGCTAGTCATATCTGGAAAGTGTGTTCGAAGAACCGAGTTAGCCAGATCATGATTAGCACGATGATATCATCTTGGATGTGTCATTTGGTCTCGGATGTAATAAGCAACGTACGAAGAACGGGCCCCGGTTCTGCCAGAGTATATCTTTGTATTTTTACATGCTGTGCTGTCATTCTTTTGAGCATTTTCATATCCCATACATCAAAATAATCCTTACTCTCCCAATTTGATGGCTGTTTGTAATAAATCAATAGTAACTAGATAAGTATATCAAAAGTGCAATAAACAAAAAGAATAATTTTTTTTTTAGATTTTTTTTCTACATATTTATTCAATACAGACATTTGTTAAATGTCAACCTCACACTTGTCAATGTGAAAAATGTGCATAAAACAATTTAAAACTATACAGAATTGATTTGAACTGTTTACATAAATTAGTTTTTAAGATACACTCATTTAATGAGTCTGTACAAATTGCGTAATATGCGTTTACAAAAACAAAACAAAAAAAAACACAAGAATGCATTGCACGTCATTTTTTTCTTTGGCTGCACACATGACTTTCTTCCTGGGACGGATCTATTCCTTCAAGAAAGTCGGCTTCATCCTTGAAACGGAATCTGGAGCCGATGAGCAGACGGAGAGTTCAACTTCATCGGACACAATTAGTATTGCCAAAACCTCCGCGTCCGTGTACTTTTGTTTAGACTAGACATAACGTTACGTATGCGCGCATGTGTGTGTGTGTGTGTGTGAATGTGCTTGCATTTGTAAAGGTGTATGGGAGTCAAACTGGAGGGTTTTTTTTGTATACGCATATTACTCAATTTGTACAGACTCATTAGATGGTGAAAACAGTGCAACAGGAGCATGTTGGAGGCTTGATCTGAACATGTTACATCTCTGGTATTGTATGCAAAAAGAATTATTGAGCTAGCCATTTGGTTTCAGTTTCTATAGGCTCTTAAACAGACACACGTCGGTCTTAGAGGGTTAATGAGTGGTTTTATAACTGCCAGTTTAAATGTTCTTGGAACATGACCTAAAGATAAAGATGAGTTAATAATATTGAGAAGAGGCTCTTCCACTATAGGTAACACTTCTTTCAGTAGTTTAGTTGGTATAGGATCTAATAAACATGTTGTTGTTTTAGATGAAGTGATACGTTTATTTAACTCTTTTCGTTCTATAGTTGTAAAGCACTGTAAATGTTCTTGCGGGATGATAATTGAGGCTAAATTATAAGGCGCGATTGAAGATTGAACGTTTACAATTGTGGTTCTGATGTTTTTTATTTTCTCAGTGAAGAAGTTCATAAAATCATTACTACTAAACTGTAACGGATTTTTTGTTCAGGTGATGTCTGTTTATTTGTTAGTCTAGCTACCGTGTTAAATAAAAACCTTTTTTTTTTTTTTTGGTTGTTTTCTATTAGTTTGCGGAGGTGCTCAGCCCTGGCTGCTTTTAGGGCCTTTTTATAACGTGACATACTGTCTTTCCACGCGATTCTAAAGACCGCTAAATTAGTTTGTTTCCATTTATGCTCTAAATTACAGGTTTCTCTCTTTAGAACATCGCTTAGTATTGTTGTACCATGGTGCTTTAATTTTCTCTCTGACCTTTTTTAATCTAATGGGTGCAACAATATCCAATGTTCTAGAGAGAATGGTGCTCATCAGTTAGTTCCTCTAGTTTATCTGTTTGTTTGGGTTCAGGCAGCAGCTGAGACAGATCAGATAAGCAATTTGAGAAATTATCTCTGGTGGATGGAAGGATTGTTCTGCCTGATCGATAATGCGACGCAGCATGACATTACAGGAGTGCGTAATATGCAAGTTACCATGTAATGGTCAGTGACATCATCACCTTGTGGAATGATATCTATATCGGTTGGATCGGTTCCATATGATATAATTAAATCGAGTATATGATTAAGACGATGAGTTGGTCCGGTGACGTTTTGCTTGGCCCCAAAGGAGTTTAATAAATCTGTAAACGCAGCCCCTAACGCATCATTTGAATTATCTACGTGTATATTAAAATCGGGATGCGGTTCAGACACAATGATCGTTATTTCAGGCGATGTGCTGATCAGGCTCCTGAAGTCTTTCTTCAGAACCTCCGTCTGCCGCAGCCTGATATTGTTCACTATATTGCAACCTGATATCAATGCATTTATAGCACAACCTTCTGTGTTCTGCGTCTTTTCATTGTGCGGTGGGTTCAGCTGTGAAGACTCAAATTTCATCATTTAATGTTGTTTTTAGTATTATTATTACTTTTCATTAATATTCATAATTAGTAGTATTATGCATTTGTTTTATACTTTTTATGTACATTTATAATCATTTGTAATCATAGTATTTTGTGAAGATGTGGGAGAAAGGGAGACTTTGGACTTTGAATGTGTGCTGAGTTGGAGAGTGAAAAGTATTCAGTGTTTATACAAGCACAGTGTAAGGGGATATACACTTCAACGTTAATGGAAACCATATGTTCCTCTGCTGAATGTATGTGTTGCTATAGTGATGTCGTTTTTTTTCCTGGTCACCATATAAGAACTGAAAGTCTTTGTCCGAAAGGCAGAGAAGATGATGAGAAACTAGACAGAGGACTTTGTTTGTGCATTGCCTCTTCTCCCTGTCTTAAATTAAGATCAATTAAATTTATTCTTGAATTAAATAAACAAGAGATCTCTTGGCAAAATCACTGGTGTCTGTTTCCATAAAATCAAACAACAGGGGAAAGCAAGATTTTTAAATCAACAAGCTGTCTACCCTATTATTGTGCTTGTGGACTTCGCTCGTCCCGCATATTTATTCCGGACACTGTGATAGGTATAGGTATACTGTGATAGGTATAACCCGCTTGTAACAGCTGTTGTGATGTTGTATGCACCAGTACACTTGTTGCTTCATTATTGACACTCCCTGTGATATATTATTCCTGCGATCTGCGCGGGACTGTTTCTTAAGTCCCGCTCCCGCCAGCTCCCGCTGGGGTTATATCCGCACCCACCCGTTCCCGATATATATACACTCTTCTTTGTTCTCCCCCTGTCTGCTTAGAATAATTTTCTTTCCGACCCGACCATCCCGCTGAATTTAGATCTCGTTTCCAGAATTTCACATTTACATTTCCACGGAGAAAATAAAAATGTAGTCTGCACAAAAATTGTATTTATTATTTTATTCGCCTTGTCAAAATACAAAATTTAACATTTTGCTGCCAACACAGTAGGGGAAAAATTGTCTCAGAGAAAAAATAAATAAAAATGTACACATTTTTTTTTTTCGTATTGTCAAAATACAAAATTCATTACATTTTGCAGTCAAACAAAATTACGTCATTCATTACAAGCAAAATATGTGGGCCTTCCATCGCAAAATGAAATCAGAGAAGAATCCCTGAGAAGAATGTGTCAACGTCGATTTCAACGTCTCTCCTACAAAAGAAAATATATAAATTCAACAATAACTAATAATAAATTAACATCTCAAAATTGTTAACATCCCAAAATTGGCAATATATGAAATGAACGGAAACCGTTTACTTACTTGGCAAAATCAATTTTTTCCAAACTATTTTAAATATCCATGCAAGAAAAGAATGTCACTGACTGATGACGGTTTTAATACCGAATGTCTTTCCTCCAAAATCCGACTGCAAAGGCTGAAAGCTCTCTCGGAAGGTGCACTCGTGGCCGGGATGCAGAGGACATATCTTGCAAGGTTGCTCAAAGCAGGAAACTGGGACTGATGTGAATTCCACCACTGCAAAACTTTTTGTCGACTTGATAGTTCAAGTTTCATGGTCATGTACTCCTGAATCTGAATAGTGATTTCAATCCAACTGATTCTTCATTGTCCTCCCAATCTGAAAATTTAGAGAGAACAGTAGGCCTTTTAGCAGGTGTTGGCTCAACATCCTCACCATGGGTATCAAACTTTAAATCAATACGTTTTCCCCGGGAGTCTCCCGTATTTCACACCCATCTCCCGCCCCCCTGCCGTTTTGTTATTTCTCCCATGAAACTCCTGTTATTTGTATGGCTCAAACGTCGTTATATGATTAATCACATCAATATATTATTCCAAGGTTGCCAGATCTTGTATGAAACCCATCCAACTCGTGCAATCAACACATCATACAAATTTCAACCCATTTGTGAGCTCAACCTGGCAACCTACAACCCAGTTGTGCCATTGATATCTGCGCAGGACGCAGGAAGTTGAATAAGCGTTGCTGGTAAAAAAAAAAAAAGAGAAAAGACTCTGTGTTAAGTAAATATTTAACGCAGCATCCATTTTTTTCTGTCATCCTTTGGCTGCATGGCGTTACATCATATGATGCGCTTTTATTCTTGCTAATGCTTTTAAACCATTCAAGCCATATAGGCTACTTATTTTATAAAAGCGCATCACTCATTCCTGGGAATACATTTGACATCGCAGCCTGACCTTGATGGAAATAAATATCCTACGTCAAAAGTAGCCTACCAGAGAAAAAGTCTCAGCTGTGCTCAGATTTGTAGCCGTACAGTTGCTTTGGTTTTTCAATCCATACCCGTTTCGCCCCGTGGCTCAAAAGGGACACAACAAAAATAGGGACACATGAGAAAGCCAAAATAGAATGCAAAGTCTATTAACAAAATAGAACTATACAGAAAAAGAAAAACTATACGTACAGTACAACACAATATGCTGATTGATTACATAACAATATTTGGATGTAATATTCAGTTTCAGTGAAAACCTTTTCCAGTTAATGGAGTATACACAGGTGATGTGTAATATTCAGCACCAGTAAACTCCACCCGCTGGAACAGTTTCTTACAGTAACCGAATCACCTGTTCAGAAAACTGTAGCCCACTCACAGATTTGTGGCCAATACCTTATTTTAGAAATCTGTTTTTCTGTATATTGATTTGATTTGTTGTGTATTGTTAAGATAAATACAACTGTCTTAACTGAATTTTTCTCTGATTTGGCGATGGAGTGTGTAATGTATAGATGACATGAAACCGCATGTGGTTGAACTGAAACCCCCCCAGGTCTCCCGTATTTTCGTACCCAAATGTTGACAGGTATGCTTTAAATCTTCTATTATCTCCTTGACACCCTGTATCACCTCCTGAACGCCCTCTTACATCCAACATTTACATTTACATTTAGTCATTTAGCAGACGCTTTTATCCAAAGCGACTTACAACTGAGGACTAAACCAAGCGAGTCATCGTGAAGAGGCAAAAGCAACGCAAGAAGTGCTCAAAATACAAAGTTCAGACATAGCTCGGAGTAGCATAAGCCAGGCAAGCGAGGATTTAGAGGAAAGGATTTTTTTTTTTTTTTTTTTTTTTTTTTTTTTTAAGTTAAGTGCTCCCGGAAGAGATGAGTTTTCAGTTGTCTTTTGAATGTTGTCAGGGATTCTGCATTCCGGATGAGGGTGGGGAGATCATTCCACCAGCATGGAACCGTGAATGAGAATGTTCTGGAGAGTGATTTTGTGCCCCGCTGTGATGGTACCACGAGCCGTCGCTCATTGACCGATCGTAGGCTTCTGGTAGGGATGTAGACTTGTAGTAGTGAGTGGAAGTAGGAGGGAGCTGAACCTGTGGTCAATCTGTAAGCAAGCGTCAAAGCCTTGAACTTGATGCGAGCAGCGAGTGGTAGCCAGTGCAGAGAGATGAGCAGAGGAGTGACGTGGGCCCTTTTGGGCTCGTTGAAGACCAGACGAGCAGCAGCATTCTGGATCATTTGTAGAGGTTTAGTTGCACATGATGGAAGTCCAGCCAGAAGAGCATTGCAGTAATCAAGCCTAGAAATGACCAGGGCCTGGACGAGAAGTTGTGTTGCATGCTCAGTTAGGAAAGGCCTGATCTTCCTGATGTTGTGCATAGCAAACCTGCATGATCGAGCTGTCTTTGTAATGTGGTCTGTGAAGGTCAGCTGATCATCAAAGATTACACCAAGATTTCTGACCGACCTTGATGGGGTGATTTGAGGATGAATCTACCTGGATAGTGAGGTCGTGCTGTAGAGACGGATTGGCAGGGAGGACGAGACATTTTCAAACTTCACAGATTTGGCGTAAGAAAAGTTGCTATTCTATAAAGCATGTGAACCGAATTTGGCAAAGTGCTGTCTGTTGACAGTAGTTCTTTCAGCCGTTTCTCACAGACTGTTGCGATTTCAGAGAGCAGAGGGTCTTTTGTGGCTGATGTACAGTGCTCATTTAATTGCACAGACCACAGAAGAACTAGTGAGACACTTGGAGTTGTGTTGTCGGTTTCCAAGTCGTCATTTGCCTCTTTGAAGGGTTTTTAGGAATGATACTAGTAACTTGAGCGTGCAGGCATTGATGCATATGATCTTGTCATGATTTTTGCTCTCAGTCGGCACAGATGCGATGTCTTCGTACTGTTCCAAAACAAAATTCAGCATGTCAAAATTTGAGTCCCACCGTGTCTCTACGGATTGTTTCAGTGACCTTTTTAACTTGGCCTGCTGTCCTGAGTGTTTGAAATATGTGACCAACTTTTTAACATCAGTTAGAAGCCCAGCGATCTCTGGAGACATTTCCATTACGGCAGGACCAAACGCACTGGACAGGACAGAGTCATGTTT
Source organism: Rhinichthys osculus (assembly GCA_029959095.1). NCBI lineage: Eukaryota > Metazoa > Chordata > Actinopteri > Cypriniformes > Leuciscidae > Rhinichthys > Rhinichthys osculus. The sequence continues at coordinate 54,991,788 of JARWKJ010000002.1, forward strand.
AGTATGTGTGCTTTGCAGTTTAGTCTTGTGTATCCTCGTAAGGCACCGATCATGTTGGCTCCACGATCTGACAAAAACTATTTTTCTGCCCATTTCTGTCGCATCAATGCCAGATATTCTGAGATTCTGTCGCATGTGCATTTGAATATTGTCACCCGTCTTTGAGATGCTTGGGTCAAAAGGGACAGCAAAAAGCACTCTTGAATGTAACTCAGATTGCTCATTAACGTAATGGATGGTTGCCGACAAAAAATATGTTTTGCGACAAGTTTCTGTCCATATGTTTGTTGTAATTGCACATCCAAATTTGTGCATTACTGCAATGATTTCTTCAACAACATGTCTACGCAGACTCTGAGCCCTCTTTTCAATATTTCTTGATACTGCTGTTGGATGTGGAAGTATCTCACTGACATTAAACTTTCCGATTTTTGCTGCTGTGTCGACCAAATGTTGGGCCAGCTGATTAAAATCTTTTCCGGACACAGTATCATACGGTCGAATTTCTTGGCAAACAAATTCATCACATTTTTTTTAAACCGCTCTGCCACCAGCCTGGACTTTGTAAATGTCAGTTTGACCCTTTGTAATGATGCATGAGTGTCGCCTTAAACCCGAGGTTCCAGTCTTGTGACTGCTGAACGGGAACACTTTTAGGCATTTATCACATTGCGCAAAGGGTATTTTTTTTCCATCTCCGTCTATGATACATGAAAAAGACTCCCATACATCAGACTTCACTGACGTGGGTTTCTTAGCAGTAAACTGACCATTTTCCAGTCCAAGTTGAACGTCCTTCAAGGACAGCGCATCCACACTTTGCTCTGCCATCCTTTTTAAGGGGCCGTATATTTACCACCGGTACAGTCTGCCCTGAGGACCGTTATGCACATGCTGTGCGCACAGACCCCGCAAATACAATGCATGACGCAGAAAGAACTGGTCCATGCATGCAGCGCGTGCATAACGGCCCTGAGTGCAGAGCAGGCTGTAGCCTATACCAGGTGGTCGATAAGATTAAGATTAAGTAAAGCGTAGATATGCTGTTCTGAAAGGATGTCGGGAACGTAATATTGAATGACCGACTACTCCTGTTCAAACTACCACCAGAGTTACCGACCGCAACCGTGTTTTAGTCGGAAATTTAATCCCGTGGCACAAAATATCTGGTCGGGTCCCGCAGGGACAGCCGTGGGAATGCACACCTCTATCCCGCGTTGGCATGACCGTGGTTAGGGCGGTGCTGAAGGAGCCTGCGATGTTTTGGCACTCTGCCAGCTAGATGCATGAGTGTTTCAACCAGGTCCGGTGCCCGCACTGGGTGAGGCGGGGCTTTAGTTCTTTGTTGTAGTCATCTTCTACGGCATGGCCGCGTTTGTGCGGGACAAAGCTCTGGGGACATCAGAAGTTACAGGGACTAATGGAAGCCGTACAAAGTAGGCAACACAGGCTACGCCGTAATTTAAATTTTTTTTTATTTTTTTATTGACAGTTAAACAAAGGCAGAAAACCATACAAATCTGATAGGTAGCAATATGTGATCGAACACCGGCACAGTAACTTCATATTGATGCGCGGCTAAACAAAGGCAGAGTACCGTAACTCAATTTGAGCGTTCTAAAACAAAGCCAAAGAGCGGTAATTCTCATGGGCATTTGGAAGTTACTGTTAAGACAACTTATTATTTTCTCGAAAAAACAACGGAATTGACTCAAGATTCACATGATAAAGGAGTCTTGAATTTGCCAAAAATATCAATAACTAATTTTCGACCAAAAACGAAGTTACGGTCTTTTGCCTTTGCACAGCAGAGTAGTACATAGAAAAGCACTATATAAATGCCTCATTCATTCATTAGTTTCTCAACAGCCACGATGAGCAACGGACATTTTGTTGTTTGATTGGTTTTTATTAACTTGTGTTCAACCCTACATGAATGTGTGATATAAAAAAATCTGATTTTGACATTTGATTTGTCTGTTCAGAGCACTGCAAAATCACTCTCTGACAGTAGGTGGCGCTCATGTCAAAACAAGTAGAAATAAAGCAATATACATAGCAGCGCTGTGTAACTTTCTATTTCTGACACTGCTTATTATGGTGAAGATAAAACGTCAAACAGTATTTTAATGTTTTCTAACAGCAGTTCATGTTTTTGTATTTGCTCTGGTGCTTATCAAGAATACAGAGATGAGAAACTTCCAGATTCTTCCTCTGTTAATGGTAGAAAGATGTTGGAAACTATGTGATTGCTTACAGATTACATGTCAAGTATGCGCCAACTAGAGTTTCATGACCAAACTAGTGATTTATAACACAAATCATCTTCATGATATTAAAATATATCATAATTGTGCACAGCAGTTGTTGACCAGATATGATGGGATTAAAATGACTATTGAACTCATCAGTGATTCTTGACTTTGGGCTTCACTTTTCATTTCACATTTGTCTCTCATTTGAAATCTCACTTGATTTAATGTTTCTTTCAGACCTGATGGACGTGAACAAGAAAAGAAAAACAGAAGCCAAAAAATCTGTCTCCTGCCCTCAATGTAAAAAATGCTTCACATGTAAATCAAGGCTGAAGATTCACATGAGTTCACACTGGGAAGAAACAGTGCTTTCTCAGGCTTTCTCTCTGAAATCACATCTACTCTCATTCTGAAGAAAGACCATTTAACTGTGATCAGTGCGCTAAACAGTTTCATTGGGCTTCAGTCCTGAAGACACACTTAAAGATTCACACAAAGGACAATATTAATTCGTAATATTACAAGCAAGGCGGTGTGTGTTTCAGTGCTGGAAGTCTTTTACTACGGATGATAGAAAGAGATGAACTGAAAGAGCACCAGAAAATTCACCCTGTAAAAACCTTCGGAGGCAAAGTTCAGGAGCTGAAGAAGAGGCCTCAACACTTTTAATAGAGACATGAATCTGACATGCATTTTTAACTCGTTCTTTATTGTTTTTCATTTGAACATCTAGTTTCACTTCTACTCTTCCATGGAAATGCAAAATATACTTTCTTTGTATAGTATAGTATCTTTGAAACTCAGAGGTGTCAAATCCAGGGTCAGAAAGTAAAATTTATGCCATATTTTTATTCCACCCATGAACTCACACAGCAAAAACTCCTGTGTTAAATGAACTCTCATGGGAGATTATTTGGCTCCAGACTCAATATTGTTAAAGTGTTAAAGGTGCAATGTGTAAAAAATTTGAGTATCTATTAACAGAAATGCAATATGACATCCATAACTGTGTTCAGTGGTGTATAAAGAACTTACTTAATAAACGGTAATGTTTTTATTACCTTAGAATGAGGCATTTATATCTACATAGGCGCAGGGAATCCCCTTCTATGAAGGTCGCCATATTGTGACGTCATGTTTCTACCGTAGCCGAACGCGAACAAACAGCGTTACAGAGCGCGTTTCGTCACTACATTGAAAAAGAAGCCGCAGGAAGCTAGAAGAAGCTAGTCATAAACACCGTGAGTAGTGACTTTTCCCTTGTCAGTGGTGTAAATATGTAGTTGGATTGTTTCATGTAACTTAATTCTTCTCCCTCGCTGTGTTATGGCTTTGCTATGTGGGGATAAATGTGCTGTTTAAGTTCGTGAGACAGCTGATTAGTAGGCTACTCTTGTCATTGACCGTAAAACAGTTACAGGAATCACCAACCCGTCGATCTTGGAAGCATTTTAAGTCGACCGAGTTTCCAAAATCAGAGAAAAAAGCCCTTATGTGTAGTAAGTGGTGTCAAGGGGATGCGGAGGCGCGCGCGCTGTCACAATCACGTCATTTTTGCCGCACGCACCTTTGGGCTCATGCGGACGCGTCGAGTTTAAACAAGGCTCAGCCACAGTAACAGCTCATATTAGCCAGCTAAACTTTTACTACCCTGTTAGAAAAAATATATTGTTGCATAGTTTCATGTGGTTCTTCTCCCTCGCTGTATTATGGGTTTGCTTTGTGGGGAGAATGTGCTGGTTACGTTCGTGAGACAATCAGCTGATTACTATTATTATATTATGTAAGGTGCATTGTGTAATATTTCTGAGGATCTATTGACAGAAATGCAATTTAAAATCCATAACTATGTTTTCAGTGGTGTATAAAGACCTTACTTAATGAACCGTTATGTTTTTATTACCTTAATGAGACATTTATATCTACATAGACGCGGGAATCCCCTTCTATGAAGGTCTGAAGGTATGTTTCTACCGTAGCCGAAAGCAAACAAACAGCGCTAAAGAAACCTCATTGCTTGACTTACTACTCTCTGCTGCTGACTCAGACTCAGACGACGACATATTTTGTCTTACGTCGGCCACCGTAGCTTCTCATTCGAGTTTGAAAACCGAGGGATAGGCCGCGAGTGACATGCTGTTTGCAATTTGCAAGTCTCACCACTAGATGCCGCTAAAAATCCCACACTGCACCTTTAAAATATGAATGTTAAATTAACAATCAAGTGTGTTAAAGTTAATGGGCTAATTAAATGATTAATTGAGTGATGATTGAGCATTATTGAAGACACCTGATATCAAGCAGAATCACTGAAGGAGCAAATGTAAATTTTTAGTCACCATTAGGGAGATCAGTGTTTGTTTTAGTTGGGCAGGTGACCTTTAAATATGTAACTTAATCTTTTGTTTGACTGCTGTAATTGAGTTATAACAGCCGGATGAACAAAGAGAAAGGTGATCAGATGGTTTTATGTTTACACATAATCATCATTTGATCAGTGTCACTGAACTAATTTAGAGCCCTCTCTTAGCTTAAAAGCATGTTGGTCATTGCAGAATCACAGAGTTTCTAAAGCAAAAAATCCAGATTTTTCTGTATAATCTAAATCAGTGGTTCCCAAACCTTTCCTGGCGACCCACCAACACTGCACATTTTCTTTGTCTCCCTAATCAAACACACCTGATTCAACTCATTAGCTCATTAACCCATGTGATAATGAGCTGATGAGTTGAATCAGGTGTGTTTGATTAGGGAGACAAAGAAAACGTGCAGTGTTGGTGGGTCGCCAGGACAGGTTTGGGAACCACTGGTCTAAATGATTTCTTTAAAGTTGTTCTGATAAAAAAGAAAGTATATTTTAGGCACACAGAGACATCAATATTCAGTGTATGAGTCTCAACAATGGTGACAAACAGAATATTCAATTAGTAAAAGGAAATTACTAAGAAAATTCAGATCATAATTTATTCATAATGCATGATGGGAGCCATGGATGAGTTTTGATTGGTGGCACCCAGAATGCACTGCAACATGCTTTATTATTGTCACCATTGGTGAGAATCACAGGCTGATTCTTGATGTTCTTCAAACTTCAAAAAAAGTCTTTGGATCAGAACAACTTTTAAGATTAATTTTGGGTTATATTGAAAATGCAGAAAATGGTATACTGTATAATCATATTCTGTTGTAATCAATAAGGTACATTTTTCTTAATGAGTTCTGTGATTCAGGTCAACGTCAACATGTGATTTCATCTAAACATAACCAACACCACCTGACCAGCTTTTCTTGTTGTTCATCTGACAGTTATAACTCAGTTACAACAGTCAAACAAAAAAACTAACATTAACAGTTTAAGGGTCAAGACCTCAACTAAAGTAAACACTGACCACCATAATGGAGACTTAAAAATGTGCCTTTGTCCTTCAGTGATTCTGCTTGTTATCATCAGGTGTCTTCAATAATAGTCAGTCATCACTCAATCAATCACTTAATTATATAATTAACTTTAACACTCTTGAGTCTGGAGCCAAATAAACTCCCATGCGAGTTCATTTAACACAGGAGTTTTTGCTGTGAGTTCATGGGTGAAATAAAAATATGGCAGGACTTTTACTTTCTGACCCTGGATTTGACACCTCTGTTGAAACTGGACTCTTTTCTTCCCTTCTTCTCTTGAGATGCTTTGGCTCTTTTAAGTCAGTAAAGAGAGAGATCTGTCTAATTTGCTTTCACTTAATTTTTGTATTTGCTTCATGTAATATTGATTAAACTCTTTACTAAATTGATCAACATCTCATTGTTATTGTCCTTTTATAATTTTTTGCTGATTCTGCTTGAATTAAGAGAAATTTCTTCATTTTAATTCTGAAAGTCATGAAGTATCCTGATATGAATGTTTTTTGAGCTTTCCATGTTTTAAACTTCTCAACAGAGCTTTTAAATGCTAAACTAAATTATATTTCACTGCACACATGACTGACATTGAATGAGATTGCTGTCTGTCTACTCTACATTATTAACAGTTTCACCCTTGATATCCATCATCATATGTACATATCAAAGAGTTTGTTTGAGTCAGTTTGATGTTTCATTCACACCATAGGGCTGCTCAATTATGGAAAAAAATCATAATCACGATTATTTTGGTCAGTATTGAAATCACGATTATGTAACACGATTATTTCACATGACTTTGGGAACGTGTTGCAAAAGACACGGTAACACTTTACAATAAAGTTAATTAGTTAACATGAATGTATTAACTAACATCAACTAACAATGAGAAATACATTTGTTACAGTATGAATCTTTTTTTATGTTAGTTAATAAAAATACAGCTGTTCATTGTTTGTTCATGTTAGTTCACAGTGCATTAACTAATGTTAACAAATACAACCTTTCACTTTAATAACGTACTAGTAAATGGTGAATATTAATATTAACTAAGATTAATAAATTCTGTAGAAGTGCAGTTCATTCTTACTTAATGTTAACTAAGGTAGTTAACTTGTAGTATGACCCTCGGGATGCCCCGTACCTGGGGGCTGTAGAAATGTATCAGCATGTTGTCATGGAAACAGTTCAGTTCAGTAAAAATGCCAGCAGGCTAGACATGCCGTTGTCTGTGTTCATTTATAGTACAAATTACTACATGGTGTCAGAAGTGTTTAATGGTTAAAACCAACTCAGCCTTCGACATGAAAATATAGTCGACAGTATAAGTAACTTTTCAAGGAAATCGCCGCTATTTGGAGGTAAATCTACGCGCCAGCTCAAGTAAGATGTCCAGAGAAGAGAGAGAACGCACGGGACCACCATCTGCAGCTTATGCCGTTGGAGATGCATTTCGCATTAGCCCTCCAGAGAAGTTTGACTGCAGAGACATCCAAAATTGGCCCAAATGGATTAGACGGTTCGAAAGGTACAGAGTAGCGTCGGGTTTGGATAAAAAGGATGAGACATTCCAGGTGAACACATTGATATATTCCATGGGAGATGAAGCAGAGGATATCTTACATGCGTCGGCGATACAAGAAGAGGACAAGGTAATCTACGAGAAAGTAAAAGATTGTTTCGATAAACATTTCATTGGAGAACACAACGTCATTTTCGAGAGGGCCAGGTTTAACATGTGAAAACAAGAGCCGGGGGAGACGGCTGAGTGCTTTGTTACTGCAGTTCACAAATTGGCGGAATATTGCAAGTTCGGGACTCTCAAAGATGAACTGATACGTGATCGCATAGTAGTGGGCATAAGAGACATCAGACTTTCCGAAAAGCTACAGTTAGATTCAAATCTGACTCTGTCTAAAGCTATGAACTTAGTAAGACAAAGTGAAACTGTAAAACAGCAGCAAGTGGTGCTGCGCAGCGCGGGAAATCACGCACACAGCGAGCCCAGTGATGAAGTGCACGCGCTTTTGCCTGCTCGAAGGAAAGAGTGGAATTCCGAACGAAGAGCAAAACACAATGCTACTGGAACATCAGGGATGTGCCATAAATGTGGGAGAGTGCCATTTCATAGTTGGAAAGATTGCCCGGCCAAGGAGGCTGAATGCAGGAAATGTCACAGAAGAGGACACTTTGCTGCTGTCTGCAAATCCAAGCAGCCTGTGCATGAGATGGCAGATGAGGAGGAGCAACTCTACCAGGACAGCCTTTTCCTGGGAGAGGTGAAGGCAGACTGTGCTGGTTGGTACTCAGACATCAAAATTAATGGGGAAGTTGTTTCTTTTAAATTAGACACAGGAGCAGCAGTGACCGCGATACCCACACAATTATATAAGTGTAGTAGAGATGGTCCTTTACTTCACACCTCAAAAAGACTGTATGGCCCAAATAACAAGATACTGCCTGTGGTTGGACAGATACAGAGTAGACTAGAAAGTAAAGATAAAAAGGCCACTCAGTTTGTATTTGTCATTGATAACCTAGCCAGGCCACTGCTGGGCTTACCAGCACTTACAGAACTGCACCTCATTGAGCGATTGGATGCAGTCGAAGAACAGGGAGAGAAAGCAGATTCAGGGGAGGTCTTCAAAAAGAGGTTTCCAAAGGTGTTCAGTGGATTAGGGAGACTTGAAGGTGATTACCAAATCCGCCTGAATGAAGACGCCATCCCTTATGCTCTGACCACCCCTCGCCGCGTACCAATCCCCTTAACTGACAAAGTCAAGGAAGAGCTGGAAAGAATGGAGGAGATGGGGGTCATCTCAAAGATAGAGAAACCCACTGATTGGTGTGCAGGAATAGTAGTTGTCCCAAAACCCAATGGTAAGATAAGAATCTGCGTTGACCTGACCAAACTCAATGAGGGAGTGTGCAGAGAAAGACACATATTACCCTCAGTGGACCACTCATTAGCCCAGCTGAATGGTGCACTGGTGTTCACAAAGCTGGATGCACGTTGTGGGTTTTGGCAGATACCCTTAGCACAGGAGAGCAGGGAGCTCACAACATTTATCACCCCCTTTGGCCGATTTTGTTTTAATGTTCTGCCTTTCGGAATTAACTCAGGGCCAGAACACTTCCAGAGACGCATGTCCCAGCTCTTAGAGGGGCTAAGTGGAGTGATATGCCATGCAGATGATATCCTCATATGTGGAGAGAATAGGGCCCAACACGACGAACGGCTCACAGCTGTTTTGACATGTCTCCAGGAGGCGGGTCTAACACTAAATGAAAAATGCACCTTTGGACAGCCTGAAGTCCTGTTTGTGGGGCACAAAATCAGGGCGGGAGCCATTGAACCTGACCCAGGGAAAATCAGAGCTATCACAGACATGCCCATCCCACAGAATACAGCAGATGTTAGGCGTTTTTTGGGGATGATCACATACATAGCAAAGTTTATCCCTCAGTTTGCAGACACCACCAAACCACTCAGAGATTTGCTGTCAAAGAACAATGAGTGGTCTTGGGGCCACATGCAACAGACGTCATTTGAAAACCTCAAAAAGGAGCTGGCATCACAGAGAGTGGGGCCTGGGGGCTGTCCTTATGCAGAGACAGGATAACATGGAGTGGCGCCCAATCGCTTACATCTCTCGAAGCCTTTCTGAAACAGAGCAACGTTATGCCCAGGTTGAAAAGGAGGCATTGGCCGTCACCTGGGCATGTGAAAGGTTGAGTTCATACCTCATAGGCCTACCATTCACGATTGAGACAGACCATAAACCACTACTGGCCTTGTTGGGGACAAAAGCATTGGATGACTTACCTCCCAGAATTCAGCGATTCCGTCTCAGACTGCTGAGGTTCACCTACAAGATAATTTATGTGCCTGGGAAGGCTCTCATCACAGCAGACGCACTCTCCAGGGCCCCGGTGAGACGGCCACTGATCGAAGAAGAGGCACAACTGGAAGGGGAAGTGCAGGTCTTCATCAATATGATACGCGAAAACTTACCTGCATCCCAGTCTAAACTTCAACAGATAGCTGAGCACCAACAGCAGGATTATATCTGTAGCCAGCTGATGTCACAGTGCAAGAGAGGGTGGCCACGGCAAGAAGAGCTGTCCCAGCAACTGAAACCCTATTGGGTCCACCACAGTGAGCTACACATGAATGGTGACCTTCTGATGAAAGGGCAACAGATTGTTATACCAGAGACATTACAGAAGGAAATGCTGTCCAGACTACACGAGGGACATATGGGGACAACCAAATGCAGGCTGAGGGCCCAGCAGGCAGTGTGGTGGCTGGGACTGGGTGCTCAAATCACAAAAATGGTGGCCCAGTGTGAGGTGTGTGCTAAAAACCAACCACTTCACCCAGAACCAATGATAGCCTCAGAGCTGCCACAGCGGCCCTGGCAGAAAGTAGGAGCTGACATGTTTTATTGGGAAAATGACTCTTACCTATTGTTAGTAGACTACTATTCTAGATACATTGAGGTAATTAAAACCCCAATAACCACATCAGCAGGAGTTATCAGTGGCTTTAAATCCATTTTTGCTAGACATGGGGTTCCTGAAGTACTAATAACTGATAATGGCCCTCAGTTTTCTTCAGGCACTTTCTCCTCATTTGCCATGGATTATGATTTCAGACATGTGACCAGCAGCCCATACTTTGCACAGAGCAATGGAGAGGCAGAAAGGGCTGTGAAGACAGTCAAGGGCCTATTGAAGAAAAATGCTGACCCATACAGGGCTCTGTTGGCCTACAGAGTCACACCGCTGCATCACGGACCATCGCCAGCAGAACTCCTGATGGGCAGGAGACTGCGCTCACCATTGCCAGTCTCACCTGTTCAACTCAAACCTAAATGGCCAAACAGGAAGGTCTTTGCAGACAAGGACAAACAACTGAAACACACACAGACAGTTGACTTTAATCACAGACACAAAGTTACTGTGAGACCGGAGCTAAAACCAGGTCAGCGAGTCTGGATCACAAATTCAAAAGAATCGGCCACAGTGATTAGAAAAGCAGACACTCCCCGCTCATATCTAGTGGAAACGGACTCAGAAGAGGTGAGAAGAAACAAAGCACACCTAAGACCCCTCCCAGAGATACAAGCCCCACCCACCACCAGCCGTGGAGGACACGGAACAGGCAGCAGGGCCAGAAGAGAGGATACAGAGGGCCCACCCAAGGAGAGAGGTGAAAGCCCCAGAGTGGCTTAAAGACTTTGTAACATAGTATTCAGCACCTAGAATTAAGCATAATAGACAGTGCTATGTTTACGTTTAATCTGTCTGATATCTTTGGTTCAGATGTAATATTTCCAACAGACTAGGTGACCTACAATTAAGGCAGTTCTGCCAGTGTGAACATTTATTTAGAGTTTTATCACTACTTTGGGGGAAGGGGAGATGTAGTATGACCCTCGGGATGCCCCGTACCTGGGGGCTGTAGAAATGTATCAGCATGTTGTCATGGAAACAGTTCAGTTCAGTAAATATGCCAGCAGGCTAAAGACATGCCGTTGTCTGTGTTCATTTATAGTACAAATTACTACACTTGTACACTAGCGTATCCGTACAGTCGAACGCGTAGCCTTTCAAAGTATTCTCCATTTGATAGTGTGTGAATGCAGGTGGTCAACACATGCACTCTAGAAAGCTTCATCTTTGTCCAGCGTCTAATGTATGTTTCTTTAGACTTGAATGACTTTCTTCATTCAGATAAGTTATATTAAAAGATGTCCTGGCTCTTGCCAGTGAATGGAGGATTACATTTTGAAGCCCAAAAAAGTGCATCCATCCATACAAGTAAATCCATACAACTCCACAGGGTTAATAAAGGCCTTCTAAAGTGAAGCAATGCGTTTGTGTAAGAAAAATATCCGTAGGACGTAGGCATAGCGTTAGCTCCGGTGAGAAGTGACAAAGGCGGAAGCAAAGAGTAGATAGCAAAACAAAACACCGGCCATGAATAACAAGAATTACAAAATGAGGATTTGCTAAGAAAAATGTTGGAGGATTTCATTATTAACCAAAAGAAGATTGGTTAAGAAGAAGTTTTCCTTTGCTGTAAACAAAACTTGGTTCTCGCGAGACTAGCATATTCCGGAGCTTATGCTACGCCAGTTAGCGAAAGCTAGAGATTATGATTTATAATATATCATATATACATATATTTTGTGTTTTTTTTTTTTTGTGTGTGTGTTAGTCTGAAAGAACATGATCATATACACCTTGGCTGGCTTGAGGGTGAGCAAATCATGGAGTAATTTTCACTTTTGGGTGAACTATCCCTTTAATTCAACAAATATGATCAGTGCAATGCTGTTCTGTTTGATTTTTTATTTTATTTTTAAAATGATCAAATGTCATTACAGAGAATGTTGTGTATACTGTGTGTTTGTAGGATTGTAGATGCTAAATTAGTATTCTAGAGTAGTACACAAACTAGAGAAGAATTGAAGTGAAGATAATGTGCATTACGAATTAAACACACATGAAAGATTTGTCTTCAGTTTTGATGTAATTTTATATTCATATTAAATAACTTTATTCTGAATCAGTCCAAGTCATTTAGTGCATACAATAATGTTCACCAGATTCACTAACAGTTTTTCTGTTGTGTTTTGCAGTGTCTATCAGTCCAGATGTTGTTCGTCCCAAAAGTAAGTGAATTTGACAAAACTCATTTGATCATATTTCATTCAGTGGTGATTCGTGTAGAAAACTCTGGCACTCTTTAATGAGATAATGAAACCATATATACTATGGAAGGCTTTTTTACTCTGAATTTTATGATATAATCTTGCAATTTTCAGATATAAACTCTCAATTGTAATATATATATTATTTTTATTTATTTTATTGAATCAAATTTGCCGCGTTGTCATTTTAGTCTGAATATATAACTGAATGCGAAACAATGTTTTGATGTGAAAAATGTTTGTACCTCACTAACGTTCAGTATTGACAACAGTCATTATCAGAAAATATCAGATCGCAAATGTCAACCAATCAGAATCAAGTAGTCCAGAGAACTGTGTAATAATTGGAGTATTTAATGTGATGTTACAAAATACAAGAAGTCATTAGAAACTGTAAGGAATAGCTAACAAATATTTAAAAATTATGTTTTTGATTATTATTATTAAGTGGTGGTTCACAACTATATTTTATAATATTCTGAACAAATTGGCAGTGCCGTACCACCTTTATGAATGAAGAAGATCAGGTGAAAGGGATGTTTTATTGCCACCCACACTTGCCAATAAAATACTGAACCCATAATCCAATTTGTGCTCAATACCAAAAACAAAAAAGAAAAACCAAGATGAAATGCCTCTGATACGACTGTAACCTCGGTTTCCTCAAGAGGGAACGAGACGCTGTGTCAAGATTGACGCTAATGGAAAGCTCTGCGTGATTGCGTCATTCAAAGGTCTCATATACAGCAGGCCAAAAGGTTTCTCGTTGGATGCAGCTACAATCAAACCTAACAGTCTTGAAACTGTTTGACAGTGAGTGACTGGCCTAGCTTTATCTTGCTCATAGCTGTGAGGATTGAATCTATACAAGAAGGAGATAGACGTGCCTGTATTCTATACACCACACTTGAAAAAGTGGTCCTCTCTAATCGAGAAAGCACACTTTTCTTTGCATTTACTCTAAACCCCCATACTTTTATGTAGGCGAAGGAAGATATCTCGATGCCAAACCACCATCTGCTCCACATTGAGCCAAGATCTTATTCAAGATCACTGGATTCTTATTGCAGACCCTTAATCAATGCGCTGCCTCGGCAAACGCTCCGAGCAGCTAGATTCTTATTGACTTTCTTCCCTCGAGAAGAAAGCCAACAGGAGCGAAGATAAAACTCTCTATAGTGCTTATCTTACACGTTGGGAATTTATTAATGAACACTGTCAGATAGGGTGACCACCTGTCCCGCAATTCGAAGCTTTGTCCCGCGTCCCGCAAGTCATAAGCAGTGTCCCACATTTTAATTTTGTCTGCATCATTTTATTTCATCGTCCTTTAAATTAAAATTCTACAATAAAAAAATGTTAATAAGACAACACTGAACATGCGCGGCGCAGCCGTTATTATTGGTTCCAACCAGAGCGGGAAAACAAACACTGAGAAAAAAAAAAACACACACACAAACGAAAAAAAAAAACGGCAACAGAAAAGGATCTACCTGGAGCTCCAGAGAAGAAAAAGCGTCTTTGTTCGTATAATAAGGAATGGGAGAAAAAAATATACATGGTTAAAACCAGTTACAGGTGACCCTAAAAAAGGAGATTGCAGTGTATGCCACCGAAGCTGCCAGATCAGACAAAAAATATAAATTCAAGATGCACTGAATCCGGTAAGAACGCATTTAATCTTTGGTCTTTCCTAATGGAATTTATGTGCTTATTTAGAAATTTAGTTTTTAGCGATTGGATTATTATTGTCACTTAATTATTTAGATTGAATGATAGACCCGTGATAGACCCATGCAGTTAAAATTTGTTTTATATTATTAGTGACGTTCACAGCGCCGGTCAGCGTTGTAATATTAGCAATTTAAAGCATGTTAGTGCAAAAAGACATCTAATATAAAATCAATATTTATTAATAATAGTAGGCTAAGTTCTGTCCCGCATTGTCCCTCAAAATCAGGTCTGCTGACCTGCAACAGAGCAATAACCAGGTGGTCACCCTACTGTCAGACCCGTTTATTAGAGCTGACCGTGCATGCTCCTCTCCCAAACAAACAACATATAAATCGCGTGTATCCCTACTTGCAATGTAGCAAGGGCAGGGAGGAACACACAATCCAAAATACTGTTTGCTCACCATTAAACTTCTGTCATATAATATGCTTTTGGACAAACAACACTAAATAGATAGAGACAATTTCACACAGCGCTTGCTGAAGGCACAGAAGCTGACAATGTTTGGTCTGGGTGCGCTTTATAGCTTCCTGCCATTACGTCACCCTCCTATTCGCCATTGGACTGATTTCACAAGTGCTTCACGACGCAATCAAGCAGAGTGTTTCCATAGCGTCAATCTCTGAATGGGAATCTTATTATCAGTGTGTTAAACAAAATAGAAAAATTAGCCATCTTTGCCTTTCTTGTTATTTCATTCCAAATAGTAAATTAAATGATCAAAACATACATGGATCTAAATTATTCTATGTGTATTTTTATTTTATTTTTATGTTCTTAATGTTAATGTAATCTTAATTTTAATGTTATTTATTCCTAGGTGGTGGAATAAAAATGGAGAGAACACACTTAATGCCAAAAGTGTGTTTGAATTTGGTCTTGCTGGGAAGAACAGGAGCTGGGAAAAGTTCAACAGGGAACACAATACTGGGGAGACAAGCATTTAGTTTAATGCAAAGCTACAAATCTTTCACTCGAAATGTTACTGCTGAAGTTGGTAAAGTTTGTGGATTACTGATCATTGTTTACGACACACCAGGATTTTCTGGTGCAGAGAATGAGGAAGAGCTTTGGAAATATCAGGAGATTCTCCAGAAATGTGAATCAGGCCTGTGTGTGTTTCTCCTGGTTCTTCGGTCAGACATATTCACACAAGAAGATCAAGAAATTGTGAAGAAGATCGAGAAGCTTCTAGGAGAAAATTTTTGAATAAAATCTGGATCCTCTTCACCAGAGGAGACAAACTGGAGGGTAAAAAAAAAAGAAGATAAGTAAAGTCATTAATAAGAATGAATTCCTGAAGGAACTTACTCAGAAATACGAGGGCAGATTCCACATGTTCAACAACAAGAAAAAAGGACAGAGTGACCAAGTGAAATCTCTGATTTCTAAAGTTTTCCAGAACAACTTAAAGAATCGTAAGTCTGTTCTAACTAAATTTGAAGGGAAGGTTTAGTAGACATTCAAAAATATAAAACTTTGTTAACACTTTATTTTAATGGTCCCTTTTGAAGATTCTGTCT
Organism: Rhinichthys osculus; assembly: GCA_029959095.1. Lineage (NCBI taxonomy): Eukaryota > Metazoa > Chordata > Actinopteri > Cypriniformes > Leuciscidae > Rhinichthys > Rhinichthys osculus. The sequence continues at coordinate 55,007,418 of JARWKJ010000002.1, forward strand.
AAAAATAACTTTGTATTAGTGTCACGATCGCTAGCGGAGAAATGGGTGGATCCAAACCCAGCAACATGGTAATCCAAATAATCGTCATCCATGCAAGAGTCAAAGTCCAAATAATCAGAATTGTAGTCATCCATGCCAGTGTCGAAAACCATTTAATCAGTCAGCGAACAAATAAACAAAACAAGCAAGAACAAAAACGAGAACAAACTTAAAACCAGACCTTAGAGTAGACGAGTGACATACAATAATGACTCTGTGACATGAACTAACACAGACAAGGTATTTATGCACAGACACTAACAACATAAATGGGAACAGCTGGGTGCAATCACAAGTGATGGGAACAAACAAGGATTATGGGAAATGTGGTTCCAGGATGAATGGAGACAGGAAGGAAGGGACATCTAGTGGACACCCAGTGGAAACAACAGACACTGTGACATAACCCCCCATCTCCGGAGCGGCTACCAGACGCTCCATGAAAAAAAAAAAAAAAAAACTCGACAAAAGTCCAGAAGGGAGGCGGAACTGTGGGGAATCAGGGGGAGGGATGGAGGGCCAGGACCATGGGAGGGAATGGACACAGGGGATGACAGTTCATCGGGCGGCCAGGGCGGTGAAGACCCCTCGGGCGGCCAGGGCGGTGAAGACCCCTTGGGCGGCCAGGGCGGTGAAAACCCCTCGGGCGGCCAGGGCGGTGAAGACCCATCGGGCAGCCAGGGCGGTGGAGACCCATCGGGCGGCCAGGGCGGAGACTTTACCTCGGGCGGCCAGGGCGGATCCGGCTGTGCAGGTGGCCGGAACGGGGCAGGTCCTTTGGGCTGCCACGGCGGTGAAGACGCCTCAGGCGGCCACGGCGGAGACGACCAAGGCGACCACGGCACAGGAACAGAACCCGGCTCAGGAACAGCAACAGAACCCGGCTCAGGAACAGCAACAGACACCGGCTCAGGAACAGCAACAAACACCAGCTCAGGAACAGCAACAGACACCAACCCGGCGGCGGCCATCCTGTCTGGGGACACTGGAACAGGCTCAGGAACAGACACTGGCTCCGGCTCAGGAACAGACACTAAAACTGTAACAGACACAAACACAGAAACAAACACTGGATCCAGCTCTGGAACGGGCACTGGCTCCTGCTCTGGAACGGGCACTGGCACTGGCTCCGGCTCCGGCTCTGGAACAGGCACTGGCTCCGGCTCTGGAACAGGCACTGGCTCCGGCTCTGGAACAGGCACTGGCTCCGGCTCCGGCTCTGGAACAGGCACTGGCTCCGGCTCCGGCTCTGGATCAGGCACTGGCTCCGGCTCTGGAAAAGTGAACACAGGCATGTCCAGTATCCGAGCCAAACACTCCAAATAGTCGCTCAGTATACCCCCGGCTGCGAGAATGGGTATTTCCTGATCTGTCTCTGACTGGGCAGACGGGACGTGAACAGTCTCTGGCTGGGCAGACGTGACTTGAACAGTCTAAGGCTGGGCAGACGGGACGTGAACAGTCTCTGGCTGGGCAGACGGGACGTGAACAGTCTCTGGCTGGGCAGACGTGACGTGAACAGTCTTTGACTGGGCAGACGGGATGTGAACAGTCTCTGGCTGGGCAGACGGGACGTGAACCATCTCCGAATCAGCCTCCAGAAAAGCGGCGGGCTGCTGGGACACGACCTCCGGGTCTTTGGAGAGGCTAGGGGTCTTCCTCCTCCTCCACCGTTTCCGCTGGTGAAGTGCGGGTTCAGGACGGGACAGGACCCGCGCCGAAGGGTGTTCTGGGCTGCGCATCACCGAACCATGGTCGAAGGAGGACCGAAGTATAGACTGGGTCCGGGGCTCACCTCTAGTACTTCCTCCTCTGCGAGCTCCACGGGTCCCCGGAAATCTGGCCAGACGCTCTCCTCTAAAAGACTCTCTGTCGTTGAACGAAAGATCTTTAGGAAACCTGAGCGTCGTGGCCTCCTCCCTTTGACGGATTTATGATGCTGGATCCATTTGCGGACGGAGTCATTCTGTCACGATCGCTAGCGGAGAAATGGGTGGATCCAAACGCAGCAACATGGTAATCAGGGCAATCCAAGTAATCGTCATCCATGCAAGAGTCAAAATCCAAATAACCAGAATGGTAGTCATCCATGCCAGTGTCGAAAACCATTTAATCAGTCAGCGAACAAATAATCAAAACAAGCAAGAACAAAAACGAGAACAAACTTGAAACCAGACCTTAGAGTAAACAAGTGACATACAATAATGACTCCGTGACATGAACTAACACAGACAAGGTATTTATGCACAGACACTAACAACATAAATGGGAACAGCTGGGTTCAATCACAAGTGATGGGAACAAACAAGGATTAGGGGAAATGTGGTTCCAGGATGAATGGAGACAGGAAGGAAGGGACATCTAGTGGACACCCAGTGGAAACAACAGACACTGTGACAATTAGTAGACAGTTTGCTTAAAGCTCCAGTAGGGAGTTTTGAGAAAACGTTGACTTATCCTGAAAATTTGAACAAGCACAACTTACAGGTCCCACCCCCTTGCTCTCTGCTGCGCTACAGCCCTCCCTCCACAGCTCGTCCTCCACAGCGGAGCCTGTCGTGAATGCGCAGGCTAGTAAACAGGGCCACCGATAACAGCGGATGAAAAGTTATATGGCACATTCACTAATAGGGACTAAACGTCAATAATATGCTTTACATTGACTATGGCCTGCCCATACTTTGACTACAAACTTGGTCCTCAAATCATTATGTATTTTGCAATAGCCTACATGTAACTTTATAACGTTGCACTCTTTCTATAAGTTATAAATAGCTAGTAAGATAAAGTTAATATAACGGTAACTAACGTTACAGTATGTAAGTAATTATTCTAGCGATATATAATGCTAGATAAGGTGTGCTAATGCATTATTTCAGCAACATGACAAGCCAGTGAATTAGCAGGTTTCAATTGTTGCTTAGCAGAGTGCGTGACATTGTATCTACATGTTATGCGGCTTGAGTTTTGACACAATGGGCTCTGTGTAATTCTTTCTTTTTCGCTTGTTTATCGTCATCAGTCTTTTTCCTTTTACCTATTTGTTTTATGAGCAGGTGTCACTCGAGAATTGGCAGTTTAGGTTGTTTCTCCGTCATAAGCACAGCTGCAGCACGCCGGCAATCTTGAGTTTGAACGACGGCTCGCACTGTGTAAGAGAGGGGTGTGATCAGCGCGTACACGAGCGTGATTGACACTGCTAAGACACTCCTCCTGGCTCTGATTGGTTGTTTCTGACTGGGAGCGTGTATTTCTTGCAAATGGCAATAGGACCACTGGGAGGAGCCAGAGGAGCTTGATTTTTACACAGATTATCTCATATTCTACTGTCAGGACATAATGACAGTTTTAGCAAATACATTTTTTCAAAAGTTACCTACAGCAGCTTTAATATCTGCTAACTCTTTATTTTGATGCTCATCCAACAAATATTCTACTAACTATAAGTAACTTTGCGGCTACATCAACTTATTCTAACCCTAACTCTACATACACTGTAAAACCCAACAAGTTAAGCTAACTCATTTCATTTGAGGAAACCGATTGCCTCAATTCAATTAAAGGAACACTCCGACTTTTTGGGACTTTAGCCTATTCACCTTATCCCCCAGAGTTAGATAAGTCCATACATACCTTTTTCATCTCCGTGCGTGCTGTAAGTCTGTTTGACGCACCCACCGCTAGCCTAGCTTAGCACAAAGACTGGATGTAAATGGTTGCAGCTAGCATACTAATCCAAATAAGTGACAAAATAACGCAAACATTTTCCTATTTACATGTTGTGATTTGTATAGTCACAGAGTGTACAAAAAACTATGTCACATGAGACACAGACATATTTTAACCGTATAAATACTGGGAACTATATTTTCTGAAGGCGAAGCACTGCTACTTGGGCGGAGTAATAACCGCAGCAGCTTAGACGCGCTCTCTCTGCTCCTCACCACGGCGCGTTTCAGGTGCTGCGGTTATCCATTTCCATTAACCATTTACATCCAGTCTTTGTGCTAAGCTAGGCTAGCGGTGGGTGCGTCAAACAGACTTATAGCACGCACGGAGATGAAAAAGGTATGTATGGACTTATCTAACTCTGGGGGATAAGGTGAATAGGCTAAAGTCCCAAAAAGTCGGAGTGTTCCTTTAAGTTTATAAAACAACAGAATTTAACAAGCAGAATGACTAAAGAAAAGAGAAACCCAACTACAACTGACTTCAGCCAGAGTCTTAGATGAAATCAACTGAAGACATTAAATCTCTCAAGATCTCAGCAGAGGAGGATTAAACAACTCCACAAACAGCATTACCAGCTTCACTTATGACTGACTTTATTTCTGTCAGACTTCTACAGAAGTTTTTATTGAGAATTAACAGAGGTTTAACTCTTTCATTTGAAGTCACCATAACAGTGATTAGTGTTTCCATTAGTTGGGCTCTTAACTCTTACTTTATCTTTGTCTTTTTTTGGCCGTTGTGACAGTGTATTTAGTAAAACACATTTGCAGCAACAAATAAAGCTAAAGCTAAAGCGAAGTGAGATCAGGTTATAATGGTTACCTGTAGATGGTTTAATAATCATCATGAAATAATTTGATTCACTGAGGTATTTGCTATTTTTTTTAAAACACTGTTCAGTGTTTATGAGTCCACACTCAGGGACTGTTAAATGAACACTGAAGCAGTGTTAAAGTTAATGAGATGATTAATTATGGAAGCAGAATAGTCTCAATTATAATTCACACAAGAAACATGATTCACACGTGCGTAGACAATTTCACATGCGTGAAACCTAATTCACGTACACACAAAAAAAATGCACGTGCGTGAAAAAAATTTGTATTCACAAAAAGCAATTCACATGCGCAAAATAAAATTACATATTCATAAAAATATTTCACAAATGCAAAACACAATTGCATTTAGATATACAACTGTGCACAAAAAACTTTGAATGTTTAAAATGTACGAGAATGTCCTTGAATTTGAATGTGCAAATCGTCATTCACGTATGAATCGCCTTGGATGTGTGTGTGTGCATTTTTGAGACTTTCCTGGCAGCACTTACTCGTAACACAGAGCAGTCGTACTCGTAACACAGAGCAGTCGTACTCTTTAGCCAATCAGATTTAAGCTTATCAATCGACCAATCAGTATCACGTGAGGGCGGGCCTATCTAAATGTCACGTCATCAGCTTTCGACTAGTTCATGGCTGAGCAGAGGTATAGTGCATGGCTGAGCAGAGGTATAGTGCAGTTACTCGTTCATTTCTGTGTTAACTGAAGTTAAAGAAGCTTGAGATCAGTTGAAGCAATAGTTTATGAACTATTAACTGATGTAAGCAAGTGTTGTTGTAATCAGATGTCCCATATCGTGTCAAAAATGAAGAAGAACGATGCTTGTTTTGTTGTATTTTATCTGTACAGACAGCTCTCACAGCTACAGCAATCACGCTAATGAGTGCAAAACAATCATCTGTGGTCAATACCCACCCTAGCTCTCTCAGCACTGGCCTCATCGAGATTGTTCTTTAAATGGTGAATAGACCTATTTTAATGAGCACCCACTGTTTTTGCCATTTGTGTATGTTGTTAAATTATTGTTAACACTTGTTTCCCTGTATTTTTCAGGATTACTCCCCTTTGGTGTGACATCTGGATAGCAGTCACAAACATCTTAATCCATGTTATTTCTTTATTCTCTTTTATACTTTTTTTGTATTAATGTCTTAATTGGTAACACTTTACAATAGCGTTTCATTAGTTAGCATGAACTAATAATGAACTGTAGGCTACCTAAACAGCCTTTATTAGTAGTATTAACATAAACCATGTGTCAAAAAAGGTGTTTTATGACTTTGATTTATGGCTCTGAGGTTCCCCTGTCTCTGATTTATGATGGGTCGCTGACAGGCTCCGGTATGTCTAGGCTGCGCGACGCCATGTGACATCATCCGTGCCGATGTCCGGGGACTTTTAAAAACAAACAAACAGATCAAACAGATGTTAAATTTTTTACTGGTTTTTACGACTGGGTTAATGAACTCACACATCGCAACTTGCCATTGTAGTTTTTATGGTATGAGGTGTGCCTTTTTCACAACTACGTCACTACCTACGTCTTTTGTTGCAGTTTTAAATAAGGTTAGGGGTTACACTGTTGAACACAGAAGACATTCTACGACTTTCCTGATACAATGGCTACTCCGAGAACTCCTAAAACCCCTAGAAAGGTTATGTGTATTTCGCCGACAAGAGGACCTGTTGAAATGAGAGAAGATCTAACTTTTGCTCCAAGGAAAAAGCTAAATGTTAGCTTGACAAGATTTCTTCATGAAGACAGTGCTCTTGTGAAACAGGATTTCTCAATGTCTGGTGGTCGTGTGGTGAGGTATGTGTTTGACAAGGTGATGCGTACTGTGAAACTCTACACAGGAGATGTTGAAGACGATTTTACATCACAGACCCCATGTGTGATTTTCCACAAGAAGGACTGGTTTCTGTTTTTCAACTACGTTTGGAGAGATTTGAACGACTGTGGTGATGATCCGTTGTACGTAGCCGAGTGGGATGGCTCAATTCCTGACACAAGATTTCGTGTGGTCGGGGACCATAGTAAAAAGTTACCAGACGATTGTGTTTATATTTTCTGCTGCAACGACAAGACAAAGCTCTGCGAACGTGCGTGGCCTGTTCGTGAATCTGAGCATCACTTGTGCTACGACATGAAATTTTTGTTTCAGTGGAAAGATGTTCGTACGCTTGACAACGTATTTACATGCATCGACAAGATGTTTAGATGGTGCGACATGTATGACCGTTACAGTTCTGTAAAGATTAAATTGTTTCACCCTGAGCAGGGCGTTACCAACGCTGAAGACCGCCTCTTAACCCCACCCACGTATTACAGCCATTAAAAACGCCTGCAGATCGGTACAATTGCTACATTCATTCACCATGTCTCAAGAATCTACAACAGTCTACTGCTACACCAACAACCCTGAGGCTCCCCCAGCGATGCCTGATGACAATGCTACGCCGCTGGAGCCCCACCCACAAACTTGCGACAACAGTTGGTTGGATAAATTTTGCATGGATCTTGGATATCACAACATGACCTTCCTTACAACACCATACGGCAACACTGGTGCAATAGCTGGAGCTGCGGCCCTTGCTGGAATTGACAACACAGACAGTTGTATCCGCTCGGACGGATTCAAAATCATAAAAGCGACTGTTGTGGTCCTTCTGGAACACGTCATCAACAAAAAGCTGAAAGAAATCTGTTTGGGTTGTGAAGTGGATCACCCCAGTCAGATTAGACATTCCTGCCTGTTTGAACCGGGTCCCTATTTCTTTGATGCCTACTTTGAGGAACTGACACGTAATCTGGTGAAACCGGACCTTAAGCACATCGTTGCTCAAGCATTGAGCCGTTGTGGTTTAAGGGTTCACCCCCAGAGGATTCAAGGTTCAGTGGAGGCTATTTTACACGAACTGCGTGACGAAGTTTTCATTGTGGAAAAGCTTCGTGAAGTCAGAGAGAAAGTTGTGGACGTCAGCAGCGAACAAATTGTCTATGACGCTGTGGACAGCTGGAAAGGTATTGTCCAAGTTGAGTGACTGTAACACCGACATGGGGAATACGTGTTTTGCAACAGGTCTGGCAAAGTGTCTACTTAAACAACGTATTAGATGTGAGATGACCGGCTTGTTGTATAAGATTATTAATGAATGTGCCAATGTATCTGTTACTGTAAACAGATGTGCTGTAGATACCAATCGTTTTACAAACCTCATGAAACAAATGTCTGTTGTAAGAACTGTGTCAAATGAATGGACAGATTTGATGCGTTTATGCGTTAATGCTGGTGAACCAATTTGTGTGACTATCAGAAAGATTTTAGACCTGATGACTGAATGCGGCAGCTGTATTAGAATAGCTGATATATTGTGCTTGTGTACATATGTGACTGATCTATGTGTAGACATATTGACAAGAAACAATCAGGCTGATATTTGTGAAATTATTGAAACCTTGGTTGATTACATTCTTGAAAAAAACATTGTGATGTGTATACATTTTTTACACTACATTGATGCTGTATGATACCTTTGTTTCCTTTTACTGTTTAAGAAATAAAAACCCAAATTACTTAAACCATCTGTGTTATTCTTTTTGTGGAGCCTGAAGTGGAAACATGTCAGAAGAAATGAAAAAGACTTATTACACACCTTCTAACCCTGGTTCTTTAGGGGGGAAAAAACGCTTAAAAGAAGCTGTTTTAAAAGAAATGGGTGTTCGTTTAACCGATAAAGAGGTTTCAGACTGGCTCGCTGGCGAGGATGCATATACACTACACAGAACGGCCCCTCTAAAATACAAAAGGAATCGGGTTTTTGTCTACGGTATCGACATGGAGTTCCAGGCCGATCTAGTTGATATGTCTGCATATGCCCCGGTAAATGACAACAACCATTTTTTGCTGACATGCATCGATCTCTTTAGTAAATATGCATGGACAAGGGCTTTAAAAAACAAGAGTGGTGTAGAGGTCTCTAAAGCTTTTGAATCCATACTGAAAGAGGGACGCGTACCACAGAAATTACAGACAGATAAAGGAAAGGAGTTTTTTAACAAACATTTTCAAAATGTAACAAAAAAGTACAATATAGCCCATTTCGCAACTGCCACAGAATTAAAGGCATGTGTTGTCGAGCGGTTTAATAGAACCTTAAAAGGTAGAATGTGGAGATATTTAACTGCTACAAACTCCAAACGTTACATCGACATACTTCAAGACATTACACAAGGATATAATGCGAGCCATCACAGAAGCATCAAGATGAGGCCGATTGATGTGGGGAAAGAAAACGAGTCTGTGGTGCTGCATAACCTATATGGTGATACCAGACCTCATAGTGTTAACCCCGTATTTAAATACAAGATTGGTGACGTGGTTCGAATTTCTAAAGTCAGAGGACCGTTTGCAAAGGGGTATGAGGAAAACTACACACAAGAGTATTTTACTATATCAGCGTGTATCCCACGAGAACCCCCTGTTTACAGATTGAGTGATTACGACGGGGATGTTATCGACGGCGTTTTTTATGCGGAAGAATTGCAAAAAATATTTGTCAGTAAAAACAAGACATTTAAAGTTGAAAAAATTTTAGATAAGAAGACGAAGGGTCGCAAAACATTAGTGCTGGTACAGTGGCTCGGATGGCCAGCGAAGTTTGCGTCATGGATCGACCAGAAAGAATTAGTTGATGTACAGAAGCCATAAATACAAACCACACACACAGGATGCATACAGTTGTATAAAAACCAGACATGGCTGAGGGTGGATTTTATGTCACACTACCCTGCAACGCTTCGCAGTCTGTATACCCTAATAATAAAATCTCTAATTATAGAACAAGACTGGCTACCACTATAAATATAAAAGGAGAATGGGTGGTGGGGCTTGTTCAAATTGAATATCCTAGAAGCTGGTACACCTTTAACAGCAACGACGCCGTTTTCGAGATAAACATTGGACCCACCACGACCGATGGTGAAAAGTACACTAACAGCTTACGCCATGGTGTAGATGTGAAGAAGACCAGCTTATCGAAACTACGCATACCAATAAAAACAGGGTATTACGACAATGTCCCATCTCTAGTTAGTGTAATAAATGATTTAGTAGCGCCTCAGGGGGAATTCGGTTATGACCGCGTAAAAAACAAAGTATTTCTGAAAGCAAAACCTAACATTTCAATGACCTTCCATGGAAAACTAGCCATTATTTTAGGATTGAAACCAGGCGTCCCTATAGGAGATTCTATTCTGCAAAAAACAAACCCTGAAAAAACTAATTATGAAAAGGATATTGTAACATATGCAATGCATCAGTCGGACATACATGGTGGTTTCTATACTCTTTATATCTACACGGACATTATCCGTTACCAATCAGTGGGTGATGCTTTTGTACCGCTCCTGGAGTGTGTACAAATAACAGGGGACAACAATAGCACAGTCAGTGTTCGATACGACAAACCCCACTACGCGTCTATCAACAAATCAGTCATCACAGATATTGTTATAGAAGTGAAGGACGATCAGAACCAGCACGTCCCATTTTCTTACGGGAAAGTGTGCATCAAACTTCACTTCAGGCCTGTAAAACACTTTGTTTAAAATGGCATATTTCAACAATCACAATGTTGACCCTATGCGTTACGTTGCCTATTACCAGAATCAGGCAGGCAGCGGGCTCCCCGGGTATGCAGGAGGTGGAGTCATGTATGGGGCTGGTTTGGGGGGGATTTTTCGGGGGCTCTTTAGAATGGCTATACCCCTACTAAGACGAGGATTTAGCATAGCCAAGCCGCATCTTAATACAGCTGCAAAAAACATACTAAGTGACGTTGTTAGTAATACGTTATCAAGATCTTTTAACAACAACTATGATGCTCAAGACGGATCCGGACTAATGGTAATGGCTCGCAAAAGAGCATCTAGGCCGCCAGGGGTGCGGAGGAGTGGCCAGAAGCAGAAGAAAACAAAACAACCTCCCAAGAAAACATCAGTTGTAAAACGCAAGCGCAAGGAGACAGCTAAGCGTACTGCTTCAAAAAGATCAAGGAGCTCTGTTAAAACAATATTTTAAATCATGGCGTTACTACACAACATGTCAGAAGAGTGTTTAAAGACTGAACTGGATCTGTTTACTGTACCACTAACTCAAACAGCAATTGAAAAAAACACTTATATAGAAGTTCCACCACTATCAGCGATATCCGACACATCTCCGCTGGAATTTTTTATTGCGGGGAATGGGGAGGATTACATAGATCTAAACAGCACACTACTTTTTTTGCGCCTCAAAATCACTAATCCTGATGGGACGGATATTGCAGACGGAGATCCCGTAGGTCTTGTGAACTACCCTGGATCTACAATTTTTTCACAAGTGGATGTGTCGCTTGGAGATCGGCTTATATCACAGAGTTCTAGCACATACCCATACCGCTGTGTGATAGAATGTCTTACCAATTATGGTAAAGACGCCCTTGAAACGCTTTTCTCAGCAGGGCTCTTTTACCTGGACTCTGCGGGCCATATGGATGTGGCTGACCCGGCTGGGGGAAATCGCGGGCTGACAAAGAGAGCAGCCTTCACCAACGCTAGTAATGTGGTCGAACTACTTGCTCCTGTTCACAGTGACATCTTCTTTCAGGAAAAACTATTACTTAATGGATTAGATCTTAAAATTAGAATGACTAGAGGTAAGGATGAATTCTGCCTGATGAGGAGCAACGCTACAGCCTATAAACTAAACATCCTGTCTGCGTCGCTATTTGTGAAAAAAGTGTCTGTGTCGCCAGCTGTGAGACTGGGGCATGCACAAGCTCTACTCTCAACCACAGCCAAATACCCCATCGACAGAGTGTGTCTGAAAAACTTCTCAATACCTGCAGGCTCACGTGTCTGCAATCAAGAAAACTTGTTCTTAGGAACTCTGCCAAAATCTCTGGTTCTAGCTATGGTTGATAATGATGCATTTGTGGGTGCCTATAATAAAAACCCATTTGCGTTTAAAAACTATGATTTAGAATTTCTGGCCATTTATCTGGATGGGCAACAGTACCCAGCGAAGCCCCTGCAACCTGAATATGAAAATGGTTCTGCAGTGCGGGAGTTTTACCAGCTAGCGCTGGCTTCTGGAAGGCATCTTAAAAACCAACCTCTATGTATCGATAGAGAGGATTTTCTGCACGGCTATACACTCTATGCGTTCAATTTCACACCGGATCAGGAGTGTAGCCAGCACGTATCGCTTATCAAAAGTGGCAATATTAGACTAGAAGCCCGTTTTAGACAGCCGCTACCACGTACGATTAACTTAATTGTTTATGCATTGTTTGATAGTTTGATTGAAGTGTCAAATCGCCGACAGGTCCTGGTTGATTACTACTAATACATTCAAATGAACACTATACAGCTTACGGCCGTCATGGATAAGGTTTCATGCGATACTTATTTTCTCGGAGTTCTACCATGTGACTACCTACCAAAAACCCCTTTAAGAAAACTACCAGCAATGGTTTTGATCAATACACATCCTTCAGGACTCCCAGGGGAACACTGGTTGGCTATCTACATAAATGAGGATGGTGTAGGATGTTTTTTCGACAGCTTCGGTAATAAACCAGATTATCATGGTTTTCCGCCGATTATCAAAAACTTTTTAAAGCTCAACTCTAGTCAAGTACTACATTCAACTGTGCAAGTCCAAGATTTTTCATCAGATACATGTGGACAACATTGTGTGTTCTTTCTCTACCACATGGCAAAGGGATTTGATTATGATTATGTGATGAAATTGTATACCAACGATTTTATTAAAAATGACAAAAAGGTGTCAGCATTTGTGAGAAAACTAAAACAAGCACCATGTAGTGAAAATGTTTTCAAATGTGTTCAGTGTGTACAAATGGGTGAAATGTTCATGTCTCATGCTTAATATTTTAATAAAACAACTAAAGAACGGAATTTTGTTTCTTTATCCCCACTTTTATTACACATACATCACATCATAAGTTCTCAAAAAAAAAAAGAGAGAAATTGAGAACACAATACATACAAACTGTTAGTTTAAAAACTTAACCACCGACTCGGGTCTTTCTGTTTCTTACTCCTCTTAGATGATCCTGTTATAGACGTGGTCGATTTGGTTTTGAAAGAGTTAATTGCATGTCTGACATTGTGGTTTGGTACCACAGAGTATGGCAAATTTAAACTAGCAAAAGCCTCCAGAAATTCACGCCACCCGCCAGGTCTCCGCTCGTCAACAATCTTTTGTGGAGCCGTGACGCTTTTAACTAAGTCAAGCATGTGTGAACCAGGGATTGTTCTGCCTTTAAACACAAACTCTCCCGACTCAGTCCATGAAGTAACATCTTTAGTTTTAGACATTTTATCTAAAATGTAACGAACATTTTTCACACTCCTCTGTGGAATATTTTTTAAAATCTCATCTGCAAAATCACCTAAATCGTCATGGGCACGCACATGGCCTGGTGCGGGTGGGTCTTCTTTTTCAACATTACTAGGCTGTGGTAGCCTTAATGTTAATGTACCGGAATCTCTATCCCCTTGTCTAGTGAGTGTTAAAAACCGCTGCAAAACACCTGTGTACATCTTAGCTTTTTCATGGTGATCCAGATCAGACCTGTGCAAAATATTTCTTATAGTCATGTCCAGATCATTCTCCACAACCTGTTGTATAGACTCACGGGTGTTAGAGGATTTCAGCTTATCCAACTGGTGTTGCGGTACTAAAAACATCTTCTCGGCATACTCCATCACCAAACTTATTTAGATGTAACCAAACTGGTTATAAACGGGATTGCCGCACTTAGCAAAGGTAGTAGAATTCCTCCTTGTTGGTTGATTAACCGTCTTTTACGTCTAACTCCAACCTTTTTATCTGCAACAGTTTTGATCTCACTTCTTCTTCTCTTCAGTTTCTGATATTGCTGTGGTGTTAGCGGAATATTACCGTGGACTACGTTAAGAGCTACTTCACACAATGTCACAATGAGTTCGTCTGCAGCCGCCTCTAAAATAACGCGTCTTTGTTTAGGCGTGGCTTTTAATAACAATTTTAAAAGAGGTAGGTTTCTTAAAAGTCTTGCAGACATTTTCAAATCTCTCTGTCAATGTTTTCTTTTCTGAATGTACACGACTGGATGTTGTGACAGAATATCTGTTCTGAGACGGTACTGTTCTGGTGTTTTCGCTTTAAAGTCAATCAATAGATACCCGAAAGGGGTGCTGGTAGCATTTTCATAACACTCCATAAAGTATTTTGTGTTCCTGGGGTACATCTGCCGCGCTAAGACATTAATTTGGGTATTGTCTCTAGGGTTTTTAAACAATACCAAATAATTAGTGTTCAAACTGATAGTCCTACTGGATTTACCTTGAAAAAATAAGTTTTGTACGATATATATTGCACTCAAGCTTCTATGGTGCACATAGTTGGTAAACAAACGTTCAACTTCTGAATTGCTGCTAGCATCTTTCATAACATCATCCAATATCACAAAATTGGTCTTGTTGGTGGGAAACAAGCGATCATCATTCAGAGTCTGCGGTATACCTTCAATAAATTTAATATCATACAGTTTCAACAATTCATCATACATAGGTTGCCAGCAGTCATAAATGTACACAATGTTTTCAATTTTTTTAGAAATTACACTTTTAGCATTTTCCAACAACTTTTTTACAAAAAATGTTTTTCCTGAGCTAGAAGGACCGCTTAACACACATGAAAAAGGATGTTGTAATCTAAAATCAAAACCATCCGGGTCTACCACACCCCGGTGCCCAAAAACGTTGTCAGTAGCCATATGGTAGCGTAGTTAGGTCGGGTAGCAGTACACGCTTGTTGTATACGACTTTAAATTTTTTCACAACTGACTTGTTGTGCAATGTGAACTGCTTTTTGTTCCTCACTATACTGTCGGTGTACGCGAGAATGTGATTACTGTCACCCCTCCCCCTCACATATTGATCGACAAGCCCAATTAATGTGTCTAACCTAATGGTCTCGGAGTTTACAGCATTCAGTGTGATGCCTTTGGCCTTCATACAGACCTTACCCTTAGCAGTTCTGTACCCGTAACTTTTCGGACCACTTGCCGAAAATTCCACAATATGGTCTCCATCCCCAACTTCATCAGTAAGGTCACCAAGATATGGCCCCAGTGGGGGCTCATATTCACCCTCTTTAGACGTGAACACAACACTATCTGTGTCGCAATAAAGCAGTCTATCACCCAACCTGTCCATAAGATCATAAAGTTCTAACCGCGCGTGGGCCGTTGTAAAAGCCCCGAGAAAGACGTTAATGTCACGAGTCTGGGTCCCTTTCCCATTTGCGTAAGCCCACTGAACGATCGCAACAGTGTCTGACACAAATGAGAAATGCTTGAGGTCATACTCAGTGCCAAAAATGTATCGGGCAAACTGTTCAGGGTCTGTTAGTATTTCGGTTGTCGGTAACTCCTCGCGCATACTGAACCTCCCCCACAAAGAGTTAAGCAGTAGCTTCATGATGGATCTACGTGCAGCATTAAACTCAATCTTGTCCAGATTCAGCTTAATCCCTTCTTTCTCAAAGTAATCTCTAACATACGATTCTTTGTCAGCGTCGGTCACAACGTCTTTTGGAAAACCTGAACTTTCCTGTTTGAACTGTAAAAATGTTTTAACATAATCACAAAACAATGTTTCAGAGCGTTGGGGAAAATGCCAGACCTCATCGATTTTTGTCACTACATAACCCTTCTCAACGGCTTTTAACAGTTCAATGCTAACCCAACACCCGTGAATTGATCTTTCCTCATCAGTATGCACACACGGGTGTGTCTGGTTCTGCTGTTCAGCACATGCCCTGCAAAGAGGGAACATTAACTTACCCCCGGTCCTATAAGGCAGTACGGGGTGAAGCAACCCCCGTGGCGGAAGGACTGTTGCCTTGACGAGTCCGTAATAATCTTCAAGGTTTTGAAAATCCTTGTGTATTATTTCCGGATGCCCAATTGGGTAACATTTTCGAGCCTGACAGTAGGGATATAGTGATGTAAAGTCAACATACCTAATCCGCTCGCCCTCCGCAACTTTGTGATACAGTTTTAATGCGTTCGTTCGGCCGCCGAATAGAGCTTCACGGGGTTTCAATCTTTCAGTGTGTTTGTAAGTGGACATGAAATCCATAACTGCAACATCACTCTGTTTAGCGCGCATCCATGCACATTCCCAAATCACCTCGACCTGAAGACCGTACGCACGCTCCAAAATTTCAATCTTGTCGTCGCATTGTCTTCTCAAAACGCCATAAGGCACTTTTGATAAGGGGTTTAGATCGTTGGGGTTATAACATCGTTCACAACCATGAAAGAAACACCCGAGAAATTCGAATGCTTTTTTCACGTTGCCATCGTCGTAGAAACCATCCACATAGTATTTCCCAAATGACGCCTCACCGGTGTTTAAAGCATGTTGAATTTCTATGCCCCGTGATTTTCGGATGAATTCGAGCCATTCAATTGAAATGGTCGAATAAGTTTTGTTCTGATTGGTGTACGCATTGTTACGTGTCAGAGCTATTGTGTCTTTTGGGATGTAGTGTGTTTTATATGTGGCCATACATGTTGCTGCCAAAGTGGTGTAATTAAATGGATCAAGGCCTGTACACAAAATGAATTCGTCGCGGTACTTCATGCATGCCTCCCTCAGCAAAACGACATCGTTTTTACCATAAAGCGCGAGTTCTTTTTTAAAATCGAACACTTTGTCAGATGTGGTATTGTACCAATCATCAAACGCAGCCCTGTCTTGGTTCGACATTGTTGCATACCCGTAAAATTTCTTGTCAGGGTACGGGCCTATGTAGTTGTCATTTTCAACGCGGTTAAAGTGGTGCGGAAAATACCCCTTCTCTGCATTAGTCAGATTAAATGCAACGGGTGTCTTCGCCAGACGCATGGGTATGAATGAATATGTATCAATAAAACGTTGCTTGAAAGCTGCGTCATACATTAAGATTAGCCTGCAACCTTGCATTGTGATTTTAGGAGCAATCCCCATCTTAGTAAAGAATTCCAAAATTATGAAATTGTCAAACCCCGCTGCATTGTGGGCTAGCCATGTGTAATTAAGGTAACGTGGTTGTCTGAATTTTTTAACGAGACGATCCACACAATCGGTCCCTTCAGCCACGAATTCCTCGCCATCAAACGTGATAGCACATACAAAATTGGCAACGTGTTTACCATTTTCATAACGGGTCTCAAAATCGTAGAAAATGTAACGATCGTTCGGCATCTCCGGCTTAACTGGTTGGATAAAACACTGATGTACACCATCGGTGACCAAACTCTCACCACAGTGCATACAACGATCTGCAGGGCATTTATGGGGTTTGGGTTTAGTACCGCTGACATGGTAACGTCTATTACATTTACCGCAATATTTAGTCACGTCGCACTGCGCGTATTGCATACCCCGAGGTGGTTTTTTATGCATCTCGAAACAATAGTCAGACTTACAGTAGCGCAGGCAGTCGCCGCAATGTTTTGGCTTTTTGGGGTGTTTATGACATTCCGGGTCATTACAGACATCGCAGATGTACCGACATCTGTGATCTCTCCTACAGGTGAATCCTCGGTGGCAGAACTCACACACGTATGGGGTGCCAATAAATGCACGTAGATTTTTAATCATAAAATAATGATTGTCATGCAGGTACAAAAATACTGTTTTAGGATGCGGATCGTCTGTGTTTGTATACTTCTCCAAAACACCCGTATCAGTCCGATAGTAGACAACTATTTTAACGCTCAGCATCTGTTCAAACCGTCCGATGTCATTAAACGCTATCTTGTATTGATCACCATAGCCAGCTGACTTCTGTATTGAAGATGCTACAGACTCAAGCTCTACGTGTGGTTTCTGTGGATTTAGGAAATGTGCCAGACAGATTGCAAAACAAAGATTGTTTGAAATGTTCGTGGGACAGAACAGATTAAGTCTGTTTTTGGTAATCACTTCATTGTGGGCAAGATCACGGATCTTTCGATAAACACCGCCGTGTTTACTTCTCGCTATCGACAGTCTTAAATTCAATCTCTCATCAAACTGTACGTCAGAGTTGCTCTGCATTATTTTTTCAAGGTCGTTTATAAATAGATCTACACTATAACCATTGCTACCCGTCAAAAGTGTACTAACATCTGATGTCAAACTCGAGCCCCTCAACGTGATGCTGATTAAACATCCGTCTCCACCTAACAGTTTGGAAAACTCCACAATTTCAGAAAGTGTGTCATGTAAAAACACTGTGTAGGCTGCTAAATCTGTCGAAGATATCTCTCGCAAATTTATAAGCCTGTGGACTTCCAGACCATTGAACCGTGCTCGGGGGAGTACCGTGTACCCACTAACATCACCACCTACTGTTACAAGTGATTCTATATCTCTATCTGTGAGACCCATATTGGGCGCTTCAGGGTTGAGTGTGCGATGTGTCTGTGTACCTGGGCCCTCGCCTGACTGGTGAAAAGACACAAGATGATCGAATGCAGAATTTGGTTCTGGACGAGGTTCTAACACCTCTCCTGCTTGTTGGGTATTTACAACATGTTCAAAATCATTATTTGGGTCAGGATCCTCATCGGACATTGATCTCACGATGTTTAATAATTCTACCAACGTATCAGTTGAAGACTCAGACCTATTCATATCCTCCACAGTCTGTATTAAATAGAGCAATGTTTCTGTGTTACTGCACTGTTCGAGGGGCACCACGCTACCATCGTTTCGTCTAAACCTAGCTACCGGACCCTGATCAAAACCATCTGGCTCCCGACAACGTTTAGACATTTTTAAATCAGATCTTTTTTTTATTTTATTTATTTAAATCACATGAAGCAACACCTTAAAAACTATGGATAATAAACCCTGTGTCCATACAGTAAAAAAAGATAGAATGAAAAACTGACAAATGTTGAAGAAAAAAAAACAAAACAAAAAAACATAGTATGCAAAATATATATATAAAATGTTGTCAACTCACCCAAGTTTCTTTTTAAGCATGAGAACCAGTTGCTTTAGCAATTCTGTAGTCAGGCATTGTTCTCTGGCTACTTTTTGAACAGTACCACTATGCAACCGTTGCGCTGCTATGCATTGTTTAAGCCAAATTCCCTGTTGTTGTTGTGTTGACTCATAAGCATCTAAACGTCTCTCAATGGCATTAAGGCGTTTGTCAAAACGTACCTCGAAGGCATTCAATGCGGTCTTGACAGAGTCCTGTATCAGTCTGGCTATGTGCTGATTGTCTATAAAGGGTTGTGGTTCCTGTTTGTAAGCCTCCTGATTTGAAGGCAGCTGTTCAGGGTCGGATTCCTCCACGACCACGACCCGTTCGCTGGTTGGAACAGACTGCGGTGTTTCTTTAGGGTCGTTTGTAAATACACAGCCGTCCCACGATTGTATCAGACCCTCACTCCAGCTCTGAACATCATTTATATCGGGAACTACGACCACCTCTGTTAAGAAGTAGAAAAGGGTGCAAACGAAAAAAAAAGTTAGTACAAATGTGTTAATATTATAATGATAACAGTAATATTAATATTAACTATATTTTCTAAGACTAAAAATAAAATAAAAATCAGTCTGGTACTAATGTAACATTAAAAAACAATACTTATTGTCAAATTCTCTCTCTCTCTCTCTCTCTCTCTCTCTCTCTCTCTCTCTCTCTCTCTCTCTCTCTCTCTCTCTCTCTCTCTCTCTCTCTTTATATATATATATATATATATATAAACAAACAATCAAACAAGACCATGCTAATATGGAATGGCACACCAGCCTAAAATCATCATGTCTACACTTTTTTACACACACAGTTCTCCAATGGTGTAATGTATGATAACAACAGTTCTAAACTAGCGTATTGGCACATTATACATCCACAAATACATTCGACCCTCTCACTATCACATTCAAATAAACAATATTTATCTTTCTGATTTAGTGTGTACAGAAAACAATCCATCAGCTTTTGTTCATTACTTACTTTTACCAGCTGATCGTCTTGGCTTTTTTGCGGCAGATGTCTGTGATACGTCTCTCGAAGACTCGTCAGCAGAAGCTTTTGCGTCCGCATGGGACACCACGGCTGCTTTACGTTTCAACTTATTTTTCGCTTTCTTATCCGGTTTATTCACACATTCAGACACACCGACATTGCTCACAACGTTTGATAAGCCATCTGTAAATACATGTGTTAAAGTTTTAAAACAAAATCAACAAATCATAGCACCATAACATTATTTGATAAAGCCAAATGACAATGCACTTACCCAGGGGAATAACTCCAACGTTGGCTGACTCGCTGCTTCGCGGTGGTCCGTGTACTAACGCCTTGATAGTCACGCGTTTCGGCCCTGGTAAAAACAAAAAAAACACCGAGAAGATAAGATATTTTTCACAAAGCCACGACACTGTTTAAACACTGGTGTAACAACATTTAACAATACCTGGCACAAGTGCTTCCGTGATCGCTCGTGAAGAGGCCACAGCTTTGTGCGCACCAGCAGCTGTGCTAGGTCTAGCCACGCCTCCTGGCGAAAACAAAACAAAACATCGTCCGTCACACACACGCGCACAAACACACACACACACACACACGCAACGTATGCAACATTTAAGCATAATTATACGTACCACTCGCTTGATTCAGGAAGTTAAGCTCATCTACTAGATCGAAGAGAGTCAAGCTGTCACGATCTGAAGCGGGCAGATAAAGCCTTAAGTAAGCAATAGAACAGCGACGCTCGTAAACAAAAATAATGTTTCTTAACAATGTTGCTAAATAATAAAAAACACTCACTGTTAGAACAGGATTCCATCTTCTTGCACTCACGATTCCAACAACACAATATGGCTTGGAAAATAGTTTGAGAATAAACAGCGGTGATGCTTGTCACGAGACACGACACACTAGTACGCTTCAGTGACTGTGCTCGCGTTCAACACACATTTATACACGCAGGTTTTGGCGAAGTGTGAAAACGGGCCGCCCCAGCAGACAGAATACACAACGAGACAACATCTCGCGCAGGTAGACGGCCAATAAACCCGGAAGGCCAAGGGACAGACACCTTTCTTTTACACCTACGGCCAGGATGTCACCGCAGGAGGATGTCACATGGCGTCGCGCAGCCTAGACATACCGGAGCCTGTCAGCGACCCATCATAAATCAGAGACAGGGGAACCTCAGAGCCATAAATCAAAGTCATAAAACACCTTTTTTGACACATGGTTTATGTTAATACTACTTTTATTATTTTTTGTTAATGTTAATTTCAACATTTACTTATACTTCATTAAAATCTTGTTAACATTAGTTAATGCACTGTAAACTTACAATAAACAGCTGTATTTTTAAGAAAGATTAACAAACACCACAACAAATGTATTGCTCATGATTAGTTTATAATGTTAACTTAGTTATATTACCATACTGTATAGTGTTACCAATATATTCAACATTGTTTTGTGCTGTATTGTCATCTCAGGTTTTTTATTGTCATCTTAATGCGAGACACTACAGGTGAATAGGGTAATTTTTTTAACTAGCAGATATCACCATGAAATTTTCCCAGTTGATTACCTACATTAAGATGAGAAAAAAATGT
Source organism: Rhinichthys osculus (assembly GCA_029959095.1). Taxonomy (NCBI): domain Eukaryota; kingdom Metazoa; phylum Chordata; class Actinopteri; order Cypriniformes; family Leuciscidae; genus Rhinichthys; species Rhinichthys osculus. Next base: position 55,028,722 of record JARWKJ010000002.1, read on the forward strand.
ATTACAAGTTTTCTGTAATTGTATGTTTAAATATGCAAATTAGGCATTGTCTAATTAAATATGTGCTAATTTGCATATATTTCAAAAAATTAAATCTGAGTATTGGATAAGGCCAGGTTCAAAATTCTTTTTTCATTGTGTTCACATATTAGATGGGAAAAAATTACAGAGGGATTAATGGATATCTACTTTTGTTATACTATAAATCAGAATATACTGTCAATAGCCTTAAAAAATATATTTTTGCCATGTTTTTTGGAATAAAATGTTATATAAATCGGGCTAGGAATAATATATTTACAAATCCCTCTGTAAATGTCTTCATAATATAACTAGGTACAAGCAGGGCCGAGATACCCACGTCACGTATGTACGTCACGTATGTGTTACCACGCATGCGCAAAGTAGACGCATGTGCGCACGCGCAAATTATACGCATTTGCGCACGCGCAGTTCATTACAATCACTTCCGGCGATGGATTCGATGGCAGTAAGTCAATAAGGATTATTTATGCTGTTTTAACAATTGTTCTTTTGTGTTAACGGCTTTTAATTGTAAGAGATTCCATAGAGCGCATCAGAAATGTTTTAGATTTTACAATTTTTTTTATGTTTTATGATCTCATATTATCAAAATGACTTCAGCGAGTCTTAAAATGATATGTATAAGTCTTAATTCGCCTTTAAACAAATTAAGGTTTGAAAGATGTCTTCAAATAGAGCAGAACGACTTATGTAAGTAATGTAGTTGATTGTTCCATCCATTGCAAAAGAAATGTTGTTCCTCAGTATCAGATCGTACTGTAAAAGTTACATTCGTGAATGTAGTGAGTAGTACACTTACAGTACGTAAGTTATGTTAAATACATTTGTGGTGAAATTAATTAAAGTAATGGAGTTGAACATTGTATTTTGCTCAAATAAGATTCATTGTGATTCTCCTTAGTTGTTTTTATCATTTAGACAGCATAACTTTTTTTTTTTAACTAGTTTATGTTGTTCATAAATAAAGAAAAGTCTCTTAGGTACTTTACAGACAAAGCCAATAACTTTGTTTAAAAAAAATAATATATATATATATATATATATATATATATATAAAATTCCTTGTATGACTCTGTACTATATTAATGCCTTTCTTCAAAATGATTCATATTGTTTGTTCTGTATTTTATCTAAATTAGGTGTTGTGAACTGGAGTGCATTTTCCAGCAATACAAGCAAGTTCAAGTTACAAAAACAAGTTCCGGGTGCCCTACTCGTTAACTCTGTGCTTGCACTGCAATATACGAGGACTGCCCACCTGGGGCTACTTAGGTAAAGTTGGTTTTAAAGTTGGGGGCGGCAGTGGCTCAGTGGTTCATGTTGGTTGTCTACAAACCGGAAGGTTGGTGGTTTAATCCTCGGTTCCACTTGACCAAGTGTCGAGGTGTCCATGAGCAAGACACCTAACCCCGGCTGCTCCCGACGAGCTGGATGGCGCCTTGCATGGCTGCCGTCGCCCGTCGGTGTATGAATGAGTGAGTGAATGGGTGAATGTGAGGCAAATTGTAAAGCGCTTTGGTATTTATACAGCGCTTTCACAGACCCAATGGCCGGGTCTGTGAAAGCGCTGTATAAATGCAGTCCATTTATATTCGCACATTCGCGGACTTCCGCGTTCAATAACTCGTGAACTAAACGTTGTTGCTACACACAACACATATCACAGATAACTACAGATAAAACACCAGAAGCTACAACATAAATTTCCTCAAAACGATCTTTCCTTCGCACTGGACAAAATACATTGATCTCTATGCGCAGGCTGCTAAGAAGGAACCATCTGCAAAGTGCAAACCCGAAGGAAAACTCGTTTTGAGTAGATTAAAATATTAAAACAATGTTATTTGTGTAGTAACAATATTCAGCTCACGAGATATTTAACGCGGAACTCCGCAAATGCAAAGCGAATATAAAAAGCAACTGTACCCAAGTTGCAGACTTGATCATGTAGGACCTTCAGGACCACATAGTACGTGGACAGCACCATGAACATAGTCAAGTGAAAAAAAGTAATCAACCAGGGTGAAAATAGTTTCAGGTTTGATATTTGCTGAGTATTCACCTAGATCACGACTGCTTTAGTGTACTTTTGTGTAGGCTATTGTACATACAGTACACAAAAATGTTTTAAAACTTACAGTAATTCACCAAAGACATTTTTTCATGTTCCAAAGGTTGTAGTATGTTCCTACTGACCAGACTGACTTACTGCTACAGGTGGAATTTTGACAATAACTCCTTTACTGTACGTACAATAAACTAATAAGTTCAAGAAAAAAATACTGTAATTCCCCTAAAGTATTTTTTCCCGTTCCAAGGGCTGTAGTGCTTTCCTAGTGACCACACTGACTTACTACAGGTGAAATTTTGACAATAACTCCCTTACTGTACGTACAATAAACTAAAATGTTTATGAAACAATTACTGTAATTCCCCTAAAGTATTTTTTCCCGTTCCAAGGGCTGTAGTGCTTTCCTACTGATCAGACTGACTTACTACAGGTGAAATTTTGACAATAACTTCTTTACTCTACGTACAATAAACTAATAAGTTCAAGAAAAAATTACTGTAATTCCCCTAAAGTATTTTTCCCGTTCCAAGGGCTGTAGTGCTTTCCCAGTGACCACACTGACTTACTACAGGTGAAATTTTGACAATAACTCCCTCACTGTACGTACAGTAAATGAATGTTCAAGAAAAAATTACTGTAATTCCCCTAAAGTATTTTTTACCGTTCCAAAGGCTGTAGTGCTTTCCCAGTGACCACACTGGCTTACTACAGCTGAAATTTCCACAATAACTCGCATACTGTACGTGCTATTGTCAAATTTTTATTAGAAAAACTACAGTAATTCCCCTAAAGTATTCTTTTCGTGTTTCAAAGTGTGTAGTACTTTCCTAGTGACCTGACTGACTTACTACAGGTGAAATTTCCACAATAACTCGCATACTGTACGTGCTTTTGTCAAATACGTTTATGAAAAATTAACTGTAAATGACCGTAACTATTTTTCCACGTTCCAAATGCTGTAGTACTTTCCTAATGACCAGTGTGACTTACTATACTGTCCTTGCAATGAGTTGCTTCTTCAAAGCTCGACAGTTAGCTAACAGTGTAAAGTTCTCCAAAAAAGACACAAGGCATAACTTTTCTTGGGTTCCACGAAGAAACTTTACTTTTCTTATTACACTGTAAAACTGTAACAAAGAGCAAAAGACAAACAGAAATGAGATAAAACCAATACAGATATCTAAAGTACACAATTGGTAGCAACAGAATGGTAGTCATAACTAATAGCCATGCTGCTAACTATCAATTTAGTCATTTGACATGAGAAAACTCCAATAAACAAAAGATATGCCAAGTACAATTACTTTTAACATTTTTTTAGTAATATGTACAGTACTTACGGACAAATAGTAGCCAAGGCAACAATGTAAAAGGAAAAAATGCAGCAGGACAAAACAGCACTGGCACTTTGCTCTGCAGCACACTCAACTAACTGTTGATGGAAATTTACCTCAGAAAGTGAAACTTAAACTAAAGCTACAATTGCTGGTTATCCAAAAGGGGGCACTGTTGCACACACAATTAAGGAAAAAAAAAAAACTCTTAATTTACTTCAGAGAGGACAGAACACTTACTAAAGGTGACATTTTGATAATACCTCCCATACTGTACGTACAATTATCAAATGTTAATTAAAAAACATTACTGTAATTTCCCTAAATCATTCTTTTCATGTTTCAAAGGGTGTAGTACTTTTCTAGTGACCAGACTGACTTAATACACATGAAATTTTGACAATACTTAATAATACTGTATTACATAATAATATAATACTGTAATTCACTAAAAGGGGTTTTGTTTGTTTAAGGTTGTAGAACATTAATAGGGGCTACATTATTAATAACAGCAGTGAATGAACCTGTTCACATTGGAGCAGCAAATCTGACAGGTAATGTACAGCAAGATCAAGAAGGCATTAAAGATACTGTACAGTGCAGAATTTTATGACCAACATGTAATTTTTGCTTCTTGTACAGCAGGAATAAAAGGGTCTGATTGCACAAGTCCTAGTCCGGTATATTTTTGTATGCAAGGTTATCCAAAATAATGGTTTGTTCAGAGGATGCTGTTGGCATCATCTTTTCTGACACTGACTCTCCTGTCAATCTGTATGTAGTGTAGTTGTCCTTCATTGTCAATATTTTCACATATTAAGTCACATGTGCTGATATTGCCACCAGCCAACAAACTTACGTGACATTTACTTTTATGATCTTTCTCCCCCCTCCAAATTCAAACTTCAAATTCAACCAAAGTAACGTAGAAAGTCACTGTTGATGTAAACACTGTTTTATATGTATTATCTTTCTAATTGTCCATGGAATACAACTGGGATTATACATAAAAAGTTGTTGTTAATTCCTCATGGTTAGAGTAATATTTCAATATCACCTCTTCATAATTTTGCTGTTGTTGATCCTCTCTTGGTTTAAGTTGTTCTTATATTATCATAAACCCTTTAACTGATTGTTTTGTCACGTAATTTTTACTTTACTATATATTCTTTTAGTGAAGTGACAATAAAATATAAATCGAATAAAAATAAATGTGTATATTTGAATTAAAATATTGTTTTCAGCACAGTTTTCAGTCAGGACTACTTTGGGTAAACCAAAATATTGAAGCAATTGAACATATTAAAATTATTTAATATTTATTTATTACCATGTAATTGGTTAACACACACAACTGCTAGTGGTTTATTACATAATTAGTCCTTGTCATGTTTAGCTATGTGAACAGTGCAAAATATTGGTACCATGCCTTGGACTATCACCAGACAAGCTACAGTGGAACCTAACGCCACTTTTAAAATTGTAATGTCTTACATTAAGAATACTTGATAAGTTGGCTAAATTTTGTATCATTAAATAATATTTGCAGAAACTTCTGCTTTATTGTTCTTGTTGCAATATAGATTACCACTGTATACAGTTAAATACCCAAGAACCAGATATGATTAATTAAAACCAGGAGTTAGTCAGTCAATTTAAGACAAGAGTCAGAATTAAAATAAATTAATGAAAGTTTTACTGAAGTTTGTAGTTTCATCATGAAATTCATCATCAAAACACAACCATCGACACCTGATCATACTTTCTTTTGACTTTTGTGCCATTACAAATGTGTTTTATGAACACATGAGTTTCAGCAGCCAAACACATACTAATTTGCAAGGGTCAAGAGTCCAACTAAAACAACCGCTAATCTCCAACCTTGAACGAAACTCAATAAATCATCATCTTCTAAACCTCTGTCACTTCTTCTTGTGTCACTCCATCTATGTCTGACTCTGGTTTGACAATAAAAGGCTAAACGTTTTTGAAATTTTCAGTGCATGTTTGTTTGAGGTCGCTCCGCCCCCTGTGCTGGGAGCAGCAGCTCATTTGCATTTCAAGTTTTTCTTTACTTCAGTGATTTTGCTTGTTAACAGCAGGTGTTCATCACTAATGCTCAATCATCACTTAATTAGTCACTTAAATAATTGCTTAACTTATTGATTGCAATGTATATCTTCTTTTTGTTTTTTAAATTCAATTAAGGTAATCGGTGTCCTCAAATGTAATGAGTTAGCTTAACTTAAAGGAACACTCCGACTTTTTGGGACTTTAGCCTATTCACCTTATCCCCCAGAGTTAGATAAGTCCATACATACCTTTTTCATCTCCGTGCGTGCTATAAGTCTGTTTGACGCACCCACCGCTAGCCTTGCTTAGCACAAAGACTGGATGTAAATGGTTGCAGCTAGCATGCATACTAATCCAAATAAGTGACAAAATAACGCAAACATTTTCCTATTTACATGTTGTGATTTGTATAGTCACAGAGTGTACAAAAAACAAAGTCACATGAGACACAGACATATTTTAACCGTATAAATACTGGGAACTATATTCTCTGAAGGCGAAGCACTGCTACTTGGGCGGAGTAATAACCGCAGCAGCTTAGACGCGCTCTCTCTGCTCCTCACCACGGCGCGTTTCAGGTGCTGCGGTTATCCATTTCCATTAACCATTTACATCCAGTCTTTGTGCTAAGCTAGGCTAGCGGTGGGTGCGTCAAACAGACTTATAGCACGCACGGAGATGAAAAAGGTATGTATGGACTTATCTAACTCTGGGGGATAAGGTGAATAGGCTAAAGTCCCAAAAAGTCGGAGTGTTCCTTTAAGGATTTGACTTTGTGTGTGATATTCTGAGCTAGTAGTAACTACAAGCACTTAAAAGTTAATTTAAAGTTTGCAATTTCACTATTTTTACTCAATATATAATATCATATATCAATATATTTGAATGCAGAAGTTTAATTGTGTATTAAGAAATATCCTTGTTTTAGTGGACTTGATTAAAATAAGTTCAGAGTACTCATAACTATTGTTTTTATAAACTTAATTGAATTGAGGTAATCGGTCTCAACTGAAATGAGTTAGATTAACGTGTTGGGTTTTACAGTGCACCTCTCAGATATTCAATACAGAGATTAGAGAATACATGAAATAACATTTTCGATAATCACACTGGTAATTTCTTTACTATCTTATAAGCCTAGAGAAGTCATTCAACTCATTTGATATTTAGAATGAAAATATTGATTAATACCTTGATTAAATTTGTCGGTAACACTTTACAATAAGGTTTCATTAGTTAACATTAGTTAATGCATTAGTTAACATGTACTAACCATGAACAACATCTCTGTTCAGAATTAGTTCATATTTGTTAACATTAACTCACACATGTACTAATGCATCAATTCACATTAATAGCCCGGTTAGTTAACATTAGTTAATGCATTAGTTAACATGAACTAACCATGAACAATGCCTGTAAATAGCTTTACTGTAATTTTTTCATAAACATTTCAGTTTATTGTACGTACAGTAAGGGAGTTATTGTCAAAATTTCACCTGTAGTAAGTCAGTGTGGTCACTAGGAAAGTACTACAGCATTTGGAACGGGAAAAAATACTTTAGGGGAATTACAGTAATTTTTTCTTGAACTTCTTAGTTTATTGTATGTACAGTAAAGGAGTTATTGTGGAAATTTCACATGTAGTAAGTCAGTGTGGTCACTAGGAAAGCACTACAGCCTTTGGAACGGGAAAAAATACTTTAGGGGAATTACAGTAATTTTTTCTTGAACTTATTAGTTTATTGTACGTACAGTAAATGAGTTATTGCCAAAATTTCACCTGTAGTAAGTCAGTGTGGTCACTAGGAAAGCACTACAGCCTTTGGAACGGGAAAAAATACTTTAGGGGAATTACAGTAATTTTTTCTTGAACTTATTAGTTTATTGTACGTACAGTAAAGGAGTTATTGTGGAAATTTCACCTGTAGTAAGTCAGTGTGGTCACTAGGAAAGTACTACAGCCTTTGGAACGGGAAAAAATACTTTAGGGGAATTACAGTAATTTTTTCTTGAACTTATTAGTTTATTGTACGTACAGTAAAGGAGTTATTGCCAAAATTTCACCTGTAGTAAGTCAGTGTGGTCACTAGGAAAGCACTACAGCCTTTGGAACGGGAAAAAATACTTTAGGGGAATTACAGTAATTTTTTCTTGAACTTATTAGTTTATTGTACGTACAGTAAAGGAGTTATTGTGGAAATTTCACCTGTAGTAAGTCAGTGTGGTCACTAGGAAAGCACTACAGCCTTTGGAACGGGAAAAAATACTTTAGGGGAATTACAGTAATTTTTTCTTGAACTTATTAGTTTATTGTACGTACAGTAAAGGAGTTATTGTGGAAATTTCACCTGTAGTAAGTCAGTGTGGTCACTAGGAAAGCACTACAGCCTTTGGAACGGGAAAAAATACTTTAGGGGAATTACAGTAATTTTTTCTTGAACTTATTAGTTTATTGTACGTACAGTAAAGGAGTTATTGTGGAAATTTCACCTGTAGTAAGTCAGTGTGGTCACTAGGAAAGCACTACATCCTTTGAAACGGGAAAAAATACTTTAGGGGAATTACAGTAATTTTTCATAAACATTTTAGTTTATTGTACGTACAGTAAAGGACTTATTGTCAAAATTTCACCTGTAGTAAGTCAGTCTAATCACTAGGAAAGTACTACAAACTTTGGAATATATATAAAAAAACACTATAGGTGAATTAAAGTTTATTACATAAACATATGTAATGATATGTTTATTACATAAACATATTTGATAATAGTACGTACAGTAAGGGAGGTATTGTCAAAAATTCACCTGTAGTAATTCACAGTGGTCATTGGGAAAGCACTACGCCCTTTGGAACATGAAAAAATACTTTAGGTGAATTACAGTATTTTTTTCATAAACATATTTGACTATTGTACGTACAGTAAGGGAGGTATTGTCAAAATGTCACCTGTAGTAAGTCAGTCTGATCACTAGGAAAGCACTACGCCCTTTGGAACATGAAAAAATACTTTAGGTGAATTACAGTATTTTTTTCATAAACATATTTGACTATTGTACGTACAGTAAGGGAGGTATTGTCAAAATGTCACCTGTAGTAAGTCACGGTGGTCATTAGGAAAGCACTACGCCCTTTGGAACATGAAAAAATACTTTAGGTGAATTACAGTATTTTTTTCATAAACATATTTGACTATTGTACTTACAGTAAGGAAGGTATTGTCAAAATTTCACCTGTAGTAAGTCAGTATGATGATTAGGAAAGCACTACGCCCTTTGGAACACGAAAAAATACTTTTGGTGAATTACATGTAGTTGTCTGTTTGAACACAATAAAAAAAATTACAACTTTTTAGACGGTCCCTATCTTGTTTACCATACGACATTGGACATTCAGTTGTGTGTGTCTGTCTGTCTCTCTTTCTCTCTCTCTGTGTGTGTGTGTGTGTGTGTGTGTGTGTCTGTCTCTGTGTGTCTCTGTCTGTGTTTGTGTGTGTGTGTGTGTGTGTGTGTGTGTGTGTGTCTGTCTCTGTGTGCGTGTGTCTGTCTCTGTGTGCGTGTCTGTCTCTCTGCTTGTTTGTGTCTGTCTGTCTGTGTGTGTACAGATGTATGTGATTATCTGTATTTGTACATATTTCTTTTACACAATTATCTTTGTTTTGAAATAAAAGTTATGACTGTTATATCGGATACAGAGATTGACAATGTGCTGTTTAACTTCAAACTACTTTATTGGAATAAATGTTTTATGATAGCCTATATAATGCACAAAAATAAACAATTATTAACTATTAAAGGGGAATGATTAAAATAAGAAATATATAAGCTGCCATCAGTGTTTACAGTAATTTTGTAATTTACAAAGTGAAGTGCAATAAAAGACAGAATGAATCTAAGGCTGCTGGTGTCCTTTTATAAATCCACCATTGAGAGCATTCTTTCATATTGCATCTCTGTGTGGTTTGCTGGGTGTTCTGCTGCCGACAAAAAGGCTCTGCAGAGAATCATCAAGACTGCAGAAAACATTATAGGATGCCCTTTACCATCTTTCTCAGACTTTGCACTTAGTCGCACTCTCTCAAGAGCCAAAAACATCATCAAGGACAATACTCATCCAGGTCACCTTTTGTTTCAACTGTTGCCTTCTGGTAGACGTTATAGGTCTATACAATCCAGCACCACCAGATTCAAAAATAGCTTCTTTCCAAATGCACTGTTTTAATTCAACTTTATACTGATTTTATACTGTTTTTGTTTTATTTATATTTATTGTATACACCAGTGGAGAGTGATCCCAATTTCGTTGTATTGTAAAGTACAATGACAATAAAGGCATTCAATTCAATAGAATGTAAAAATAAACTTTAAATAAAATACTACACAGATATTACACAATAATACATTCTAAAATTCCTAAAAAAAGAATCCTTAAATCAGGCATAGTTAAAACTATGGATGTGTGTTTTACTTCTTTTTGCTGCTTTCATTATTACTTTAGAGTTTTTTAATACATTAACATTTTTGTTAAATATTATGTCAAATTGACGCGGGACGTCAAAACACGTGACGTAACCGCGTAACGCGCATGCGCCATATCGCGGCGACAGCGCATGCGCGTTACGCGGTTACGTGGTAACACCATAGACAATAGGCTTGTTCGACTTCATGCAGCTCTGCGCAGACCGATCGGCGGCTGACTTGAAGCAGTGCATGCCGGTTAGAAATGTTGTCCGACTTGATACAGCGCCGACGCCACGTGACTGTGACGTATGCCATCAAAATACCGCGAGAGCGATTCGAGAGCAGCCGGAGAACTCAGCCAGCGCATATTCTGAAGAGCGGCTGCTCGGGGCTGCACGAGCTCTGATGACGACACAGCTGTTCCACGATTGGCCGGATTCACCGCATGACAACGATCACGTGCGTTTCGTGTTTATTCTCACACCTTTAGTTCCACTAAAGCTCACAAATCAGTTTTTTATAACAGTAAACACTCTTTTCATGTAGTCGTGATGTTAGGCTATATTGTGTTATGTTTATCAAAATAAAAGTGATTAAAAACGTCGACTGCACTTCATTGATAGTGGCTTTTTTGAACTTTATTCTTGTTCAAACAGATGCAGTATGAAGCAGTACATAAAGTAATGAATGAAAATGTGTCTGAAACATCTGTGCATTTGGCAAATACTGAATTTATTTCACTTCAGCTGTGGTAAAGTATACAAACACCATGTGAGTTGTCACTACGGGAACCAGAAAGTGTCCGACTTCACGTCTCCATTTGCAGCTCCTCCCCGCCTGCACGCGGCTACTCTCGCCGATCGGTTACATCCAGCCACAGCCGATGTCGAACACACCTATAATAAATACATAGACGCCCTATTGGCCGCTTTGGAACGTTGCTGCGATACGTCAACAGGTCCGCCATTTTGCGGAGGGCAAGACTGCACTGTAATCTAATGTAAGTAAACGGGGGAGCTGCGTTTTTCTGGATAAAAACAAACTGTTTTTACATTTATCAACCGATTTCAGTGTTTTGTATGTGGTGTACAAAAAGTTCCATCTCTAGTTATTTAAAATCTCGATAGTTACACTTGATTGACCAGATTTTAGCAATAACAAAGATAACTGATCAGGGGCGTCAGTTTGTGTTGAAAAGTGGTGGGGACAAAAGATCAGATGATAAAAAACAAACAAAAATATTGAATAACCGCGCATCAAAAATGGGCATAGCGTAGGCCAGTCAACAACACGAAAATACTCAGCATAAAGGCTCGTACACACCGGGACGAATATCTGCGGGCGTTCTTCGTCAGCGTTTTTCAACGTGTTTTTTGTGTTCACACCCAAGCGATTTCCGCTGACGATGAGCCGAGTGAACATGCAAATTCGTTCCCTGACATTTGATGGCGCCCATTTGCTCTGCAATACCACTCCATAACATTCTCTTTTATCAATTTTTGTAGTCGCTGTCGCGTTTGTCATTTAGTTCTTTATGTTCAGACACCAACGAGACCAGCAGCTCTACATTCATCTTGCCTTGCATCTTCCTCGTCTTATTTCTTCCCGGCAGTGTAGACGCTACTTGGCGTATATCTTCTTCGCCGTTACGTATGTGTGCTCGGCAAGACCGTTTTGTGTTTGAGCGCCCCCAAGTTGTGTTTTACTGTAACTTCAAAAGCGCCAATCTCATTGGTAGGATAGTTTTTGACGCAGCGCGTCAAACTAAAAAAACGAACCCGAGGCGTTTTTAAAAAATGACGCTTTTACGCGTGGCGTTTTTCGTGTCGGTGTGCACACTCACATTAGCGCCCTTTGTTTAGTCACGAGGCGTTAAACGTCGGCGAATATCGCGCGCGAAATTCGTCCCGGTGTGAACAGGCCTTAAAGGACAACTCCGGCACAAAATGAACCTCGGGTGTAATAACACATTGGTACAGACTAAATCGTTCCCTGAGATTTGTTTTCATGATAATCGAATATAAAGAGTTTTATCTCTAAAAACAGTTTAGCTTATAACGCTAGTATATTGGGCATCGAGTAAGCAAAAAGAGATCGCTAGTTAATACCACTAACAAGGCTCAAATTAGCCCCACACTAACACGGCAGCATAATGAGGGTCCTTACATGCAAACCGAAGCATTTAGAACTTTGTAAGTGTATAGACAGTTTAATAAGAAGATACTTTACACAGACAGTACAGTTAGCGCATACAGACAGGAGCCATCTTGGAAAAAAGTCTCGATCAATCGAACCACGAAGGGGAGCGAACAGTACGTGTAGATATTGAAGATAAGATAAATTATATTTATTTTTTTATTTTCTCTGTTGCGTTCAGTGCTTCTCTTATGCGCTCAGAGCTTTCTTCCGGTAACAACGGACCATATGCGATTCCAAGTCACAGTTCAGCTCACGTATCACCGTGTTCGTGGTTTGACTGATCGAGACTTTTTTCCAAGATGGCTCCTGTCTGTATGCGCTAGCTGTACTGTCTGTGTAAAGTATCTTCTTATTAAACTGTCTATACACTTACAAAGTTCTCAATGCTTCGGTTTGCATGTAAGGACCCTCATTATGCTGCCGTGTTAGTGTGGGGCTAATTTGAGCCTTGTTAATGGTATTAACTAGCGATCTCTTTTTGCTTACTCGATGCCCAATATACTAGCGTTATAAGCTAAACTGTTTTTAGAGATAAAACTCTTTATATTCGATTATCATGAAAACAAATCTCAGGGAACGATTTAGTCTGTACCAATGTGTTATTACACCCGAGGTTCATTTTGCACCGGAGTTGTCCTTTAAAACCCTCAACAATGTCAACTGCACATGTAACAGTCCCTGCAACACCAGCTCAACCGAACAGTGCCAAAGCACCATACTACAGGGCTCGACATTAACGCTTGTCCGCTTGTCCGGGACAAGTGGATTTTTTGAAGGGACAAGTAAAAGAGAATTTTACTTGCCCAACCGGACAAGTAGCCTCCACAGGCTGCGTGCTCGTTTGTCCCCGGGGGACACCACACACGAGGAGAAATGGGGCCAAAAAAATCCAACATGTTGGATATCCCCGATTAGAGATCTGACCGGTCCCGGGGTCCTTCCGAGCAGACGAGAGGAGTCTTAACACACCACACATGGCAGGAATATCTGTTCAGATTATTTTACGATAATCGGAGCATCCTTAAGATTGTCGGAAGGGGTAAATCGGGGCTAAAATCGGCCTAATTATCCTGCCGTGTGAACCAGGCTTTACTGATCGGTGCATGCATGTTTTTGGGTCATTTTAGAATCAGTAATAGTTTATTTTGTTTAAGTTACTTTTTTGGACAATGTATATTGTTTCTTTCTGTATCTAAACTGCATTGCATGTTTTATTTTGTGCAAATAAACCTTTAACATTTCTTGGTTCGCCTGATTTTTCAGAACATTTTAACCAAATGCTTTCAAAAAGTGGTGGGGACAAAATCAACCATTTCAAAAAGTGGTGGGGACATGTCCCCAGCGTCCCCATTGTAAATGACACCTATGTAACTGATGGATCCTTTATAATAATACGTTATGGTACAACTACAGTGCAATGCAAATAGTAAATATAACAAAGTGAGAAGTAATAGTAAATAGTTTAGTCAATAAAATAAACAAATAGTATACAGCAAATAAAATAGTAATGATTAGTATAATTATATAATATCATAAGTGCAATAATACAATCATAAAAATATTGATAATAGCATAGTTTATTAATAATACTATAATAATAGCAATAGAATAAGAAATATCAATTACAGAATATACAAAATAAAAAATAAGTTAAATAGTGACTTTAATATTTAACTCTTTTTGTTAAATTTCAGTTTTATTGATCAGTATAACAGAAGTAGCTTCAGTCAAACATACAGCAGGATACAATGTTAAAATAGCCTAAATATAAAGTTATGAAACTTCACTTTGCCCTCAGCCAAAACGATTTGCCAGGGAACCATTTATAGGTTAATGAGACCAAAGATCGCCCGTTAGATATACACAAGACAAATTATATCTCATGTTTAACCACTAGACTACAGACATCCGAGTCAGCGGCAACACTTCAGAAGCACTGGCCGAGGTACGGCTGTTCCAGGCGGGGTAGACGAGCGCTGAGCGCATCTTACAACTCCGAAAACGTCAGATAAAATTTTTAAATAGGCGCTATCTTTATAAACAAACCACATATTTGAGCTTTAAACAACTACATTGTCGACTGAAAAACTATTTAAACTACATTTCGTCACACAATAACAGTAGTATTTTTAAATGTATCCTCTGAACGTTACTATTACTAATTAAATCATGACCAAATACAACCAAAAACAAACGTTCAGTCTTGCTTGTGAAAGGTAATTCCTCGAAAGCTGTTTTCAATTGTGTGGCGATGTGTACAGCCCCAAACAGCGCACAAACATGCATTTTTCTCAATTCCCTGTATGAGAGGTATGGGAAAGTTGCCATCCCCAACATGGCGGCGCCGTTGTCGTACGCTCCAGCGGCCAATAGGGCGTCTATGTATTTATTATGTCTATGGGTAACACATACGTGACGTACGTACGTGACGTATTGTATATACGTGACGTCACCGCGCTACAGTCTGCAGCGAGGAGTACTTAGAAGACTGTGAAGTTTGGTGTATATAGGTGCTACCGAAGTGGAGATTTCGGACTTTGAGTATGAGAGAAAAGTCATTTTGAGAAAACGGGCTTTAAAGATTTAGCATCAGCCAATGAGATTGCGCATTTGCTCCCTTTTACTTTCACGATTGGTTGCTGATAAAAAGGAAATGACCATATTTGGATCCGACAAAATTGTACAAGAGAGAGAGCTTTTGTAACGGTGTGTGTGATGACAGGGTGCAGATCGCGATCGTGGAGCAACGGATGATTTACAACGCCAACTTTTTATGAATTTATGAGAAATCTACAGACGCAAACAGACAAAGTGTAGTAAAATAAAGACCTAAATGTGTATTTCGGACTTTTTTTCACCACAAGTCTGAAAGAAGACATGTTTTTGAAGACAAATATCCCGAAATCTCAAAATTGACCAGTGAAAAAAAAACTATGTTTTTGCCTGCCGTGTCTCGCCTTAAGGTCTCACAGGACAATATTGTGAAGCATTAATTTTACTTTGCCTAATAAAATAGGCAAATCTGATTTTATGCTGATAAGACAAAGTTACTTATCATAGAGAGGCTATTAAGATTATGCGACTAAGATTATTCAGTAAACTCTATTCAAATACCATCACTTAAAGGAGCACTTCACCCATTTCAACATTAATCTTTATTGAAAGTGGGTCATAAATGTAGTCGAAATGTAAAATAAATTTTGAATTTGGTGCCCTCTTGACCGAGAAAAGACAGAAAATAACTTTAGGGCGCATTTGTGTGTAAGACCACAACTCCCAGAATGCACCACATTGCACAGCTCCGCAAGCCACTCCCACTAATCCAGAACAGCGCAAAGTCGCAAACATCAGAGAAATCACTTTTCCGTCTACTCTACGGGGCTAACGTTAGCTGCCAACAGAGTTAGAAATTCATTTCACACAAAATGTATAGTTAGTTGGCTGTGGCGAGCAGGACGAGGGACGTGAGAGCGGCGCGAGGCCGGTGGCGTGAGTGATAATGAACGACACCTGTGAGACGCACTGGTCTCTCTCGCGTCTCTCACCGAGGAGCGGACGCATAAAACGAGGAGCGACAGGGCAGATCGAGAGAGGAACAGGCCTGATTTTATGGTGTGTTTTGTTTCTTTTGTGTGTGGCCAGCAGTGCGGGGCTGCTGGCTTATACTTTTGTTTTGTGTTTATTTTACTATTAAAATGTTTAAATGTTCGCCGATTCCCGTCTCATTCTTCCCACAACAACGAACCCGACGCAGCCGCCTCTTGTTCCTCCATCAGCCTCAGCTGCTCTTCGCTATATTGTGGCTCGTATAAATAGCCACGAACATCAGTTTCGAGCAAAAGATTTTCAAAATCCTCGTCTTCCATATCGTGTGTCGTAAATTCAGGCATTATGGTAAATCTAACTCCTTGAGCGCTTGTTAGCTTAGCTTGCTGTCTTCCAAGCAAGATGGCGGATTAATAGTTTAGTTTCTTCAGGTTTAGTCCCACCCACTGATCTGTAATAGGCCGGTGGGGTGAGTGGGTCCCACGCCCTTGAATAATAATGAGCTAAAGGCTGTAGTTTTCTTAATATGCAATGAAATTTATCTTCCGTCCTATCGTGACGCAAAATGACGATATTTACGTCACGATAGGACGGAAGTAAAACACTTAAATCCTTTTTTCTCCCATCTCAGAAAAAAAAAACAAGCAAAATTCCACCATCATTATAATATATGACTGGGTTTCTAACAATACAAACCTTAATGCAAATGGGTGAAGTGACCCTTTAATTTCCCACGTCCTCTGCCTGCACTCTGCACCTCTTGTATTATAGGTTTTTACTATTTTAAGTATCAGGACAAAATCTGATATGTCCTAAACTGAACCCAATTCATTTGTTCACTTTTCACTTGATGTATGGCACTTAAATTTACATACTTTAAAAGCAAAGTAGACTCTGACTGGATCTCACAACTCTGGAAGAGACGTATATTTCTCTGTACTGAATGTTGTGCTTCATGACTGTCAGTTCATGATCTTCATATGTAACAGCCAGGAACATTAATCATGTCATTTTATATTTTATTCCCAAAGGATTTCGGAAACTTTCAAATTAATAAAATGTGTACATCAAATTGAACCATTTCTTTGAATCTTTTAATTCTGACAAGAACATTTAATAATGCATGCATAGCTGGGCTGTATTCCTAAATCACATGGGTGGTTCTTCAAATACAGGCACTTTTGGCCTTGTGAACTTGAGGGGGAAAAAAGTGTTTAAATCAAAATTGTCACAGTCTAACAGTTAAATATAACTAGTCTAGTTTAATAATCCATAAGAGAACGCACTTACATTATAAAACAAATTGGTGTTTTTTGACATATTTTCTGATCCGCACTGAACAAATGTAATTTCCATCACATGTACATATTTGATTATTATTTAAAGATATTATGATATACATAATTTCTTAACAATGTAAGACCACTTTCACACATAGTTTTACCAGTTTATACCTATATTGCAATTACCATAGATTTGTGGATTAAGTAAATTAATTGTCAAGAGGCCCAAACACAAAGATTACATCCACCACAACCTGAAATATAATATTGGATTGGTTAGATACATTTCAGAAAAATAACGACTTGTGTTATTACATTAAGTGGACCATTATTCCATAAGCAGACATTTTTAATGAGTGATTAGAATTTTGTACATATTTTTTAAAAAGTTATGAGGTGGTGGAAATGACTGGGTGTTGTGGAAATGACAATGAATGGACGTCCATTTAGAAAAACAAATATATATTTAAAGAAATACATTAGCATTGTACATTTCAATAAATAAAATATACATATATAGCCACACAATCTACGAATTGCAGCTTGTAACCATAAATGTCATTTCCACCCAAGAAGGTAATGTGTTGGAAATGACGGTGGTGGACATGACAATCCTGCAGTATTTTGTAAAAAAAATCAAAGCTAGCATCTACAGATTAGCTATGAATTGGTAGCTAGCATTGCATGCATGCAAAATACATCTATTTACATCTATTTATGTTCAAAAATCTATTTATTTACAAACTCAATTGATGTTACGCCATGTTTTGGAAATGACATACAATAAAAATATTTTCATTTTAAGCAATATTTACCTTGAGTTTTCTTCACCAAGTTGGTGAAGAAATTCAAATCTCCTCCTCCATGTCAGACATGTGCTGTGATGTCATTGTTCATCTCCATAGAAACTACCCAAACAATCTTTCAAAAAAAAAAACTTTTAAAAGGGACATTACAGCGTTGTGGTGGAAATGACGGCAATACTGTGGGACAACTACATTTTGTATATAAAATCACATTTATATGTTGACCTCGAATACCACAATTATATTTTGATTATTTTACTGATACTTTATTCAGTCATATTTAAAAAAGAATAGATAAATAATTTTTTACACTTCTTTTTCATCATTGAAGATCAGAAGTCTGGGTGTGGGACAAGCACAAAACAGCAATATTTGCATCTATAATGATGTTTAAAAAGGTGAAAAAATCATCGTAGACTTCCGGTAAAAAGTTCCTAAAGTACTTTCGTTGTAAAGTTAACTATGAAAGTGCGTATTTTTCAAAATTAAATGTTTTTTGTAAAATATGATCAAAGGACATGAAAGTGCCCATAGTCTAAGAATTGCCCACATATAGTCCACAGGAGACAAATGAATACAGTAACAATGCATCACTTTCAACCTCTTGTTGAAACAACTGTCAAAATGGATGGCTTGCAACATCACTGTCTTCAAAGATTTACAGTAGGAATGGTAAGATCACAGTACTGGTTGTCTGCAACTTCATACATCTGTCTCGGAAATCTGAATATACATAATATATGATGCTTAAAACAAAACATGTCTCCTATATTTGCACGTCATTACATACATTATCATCAGTTGAATGTGTGGTGGACAGGACATGAAAATCCATCAATACTAAAAATAAATATTTATGTTCACATGTGGACTAAACAGCAGTTCATAAACTATTGCTTCAACTGATCTCAAGCTTCTTTAACTTCAGTTAACACAGAAATGAACGAGTAACTGCACTACACCTCTGCTCAGCCATGAACTAGTCGAAAGCTGATGACGTGACATGCAGATAGGCCCGCCCTCACGTGATACTGATTGGTCGATTGATAAGCTTAAATCTGATTGGCTAAAGAGTACGACTGCTCTGTGTTACGAGTATGACTGCTCTGTGTTACGAGTACGACTGCTCTTTGTTACGAGTACGGGTGCTCTGTGTTACGAGTACGACTGCTCTGTGTTACGAGTACGACTGCTCTGTGCTACGAGTATGGGTGCTCTGTGTTACGAGTACGACTGCTCTGTGTTACGAGTACGACTGCTCTGTGTTACGAGTACGACTGCTCTGTGTTACGAGTACGGGTGCTCTGTGTTACGAGTACGACTGCTCTGTGTTACGAGTACGACTGCTCTGTGTTACGAGTACGACTGCTCTGTGTTACGAGTACGGGTGCTCTGTGTTACGAGTACGACTGCTCTGTGTTACGAGTACGGCTGCTCTGTGTTACGAGTACGGCTGCTCTGTGTTACGAGTACGACTGCTCTGTGTTACGAGTACGACTGCTCTGTGTTACAAGTAAGCGCTGCTCTGTGTTACGAGTACGACTGCTCTGTGTTACGAGTACGGGTGCTCTGTGTTACGAGTACGACTGCTCTGTGTTACGAGTACGACTGCTCTGTGTTACGAGTACGACTGCTCTGTGTTACGAGTACGACTGCTCTGTGTTACGAGTACGGGTGCTCTGTGTTACGAGTACGACTGCTCTGTGTTACGAGTACGACTGCTCTGTGTTACGAGTACGACTGCTCTGTGTTACGAGTACGACTGCTCTGTGTTACAAGTAAGCGCTGCTCTGTGTTACGAGTACGACTGCTCTGTGTTACGAGTACGGGTGCTCTGTGTTACGAGTACGACTGCTCTGTGTTACGAGTACGACTGCTCTGTGTTACGAGTACGACTGCTCTGTGTTACGAGTACGACTGCTCTGTGTTACGAGTACGGGTGCTCTGTGTTACGAGTACGACTGCTCTGTGTTACGAGTACGACTGCTCTGTGTAACGAGTACGACTGCTCTGTGTTACAAGTACGGGTGCTCTGTGTTACGAGTACGACTGCTCTGTGTTACGAGTACGACTGCTCTGTGTTACGAGTACGGGTGCTCTGTGTTACGAGTACGGGTGCTCTGTGTTACAAGTACGACTGCTCTGTGTTACGAGTACGACTGCTCTGTGTTACGAGTACGACTGCTCTGTGTTACGAGTAAGCGCTGCTCTGTGTTACGAGTACGGGTGCTCTGTGTTACGAGTACGGGTGCTCTGTGTTACGAGTAAGACTGCTCTGTGTTACGAGTACGGGTGCTCTGTGTTACGAGTACGACTGCTCTGTGTTACGAGTACGGGTGCTCTGTGTTACGAGTACGACTGCTCTGTGTTACGAGTATGACTGCTCTGTGTTACGAGTACGACTGCTCTGTGTTACGAGTACGACTGCTCTGTGTTACGAGTACGGGTGCTCTGTGTTACGAGTACGACTGCTCTGTGTTACGAGTACGGGTGCTCTGTGTTACGAGTACGGGTGCTCTGTGTTACGAGTACGACTGCTCTGTGTTACGAGTACGACTGCTCTGTGTTACGAGTACGACTGCTCTGTGTTACGAGTACGACTGCTCTGTGTTACGAGTACGACTGCTCTGTGTTACGAGTACGGGTGCTCTGTGTTACGAGTACGACTGCTCTGTGTTACGAGTACGGGTGCTCTGTGTTACGAGTACGGGTGCTCTGTGTTACGAGTACGACTGCTCTGTGTTACGAGTACGGGTGCTCTGTGTTACGAGTACGACTGCTCTGTGTTACGAGTACGACTGCTCTGTGTTACGAGTACGGGTGCTCTGTGTTACGAGTACGACTGCTCTGTGTTACGAGTACGACTGCTCTGTGTTACGAGTACGACTGCTCTGTGTTACGAGTACGACTGCTCTGTGTTACGAGTACGGGTGCTCTGTGTTACGAGTACGACTGCTCTGTGTTACGAGTACGGGTGCTCTGTGTTACGAGTACGACTGCTCTGTGTTACGAGTACGACTGCTCTGTGTTACGAGTACGACTGCTCTGTGTTACGAGTACGGGTGCTCTGTGTTACGAGTACGACTGCTCTGTGTTACGAGTACGGGTGCTCTGTGTTACGAGTACGGGTGCTCTGTGTTACGAGTACGACTGCTCTGTGTTACGAGTACGACTGCTCTGTGTTACTAGTACGACTGCTCTGTGTTACGAGTACGGGTGCTCTGTGTTACGAGTACGACTGCTCTGTGTTACGAGTACGGGTGCTCTGTGTTACGAGTACGACTGCTCTGTGTTACGAGTACGGGTGCTCTGTGTTACGAGTACGACTGCTCTGTGTTACGAGTACGGGTGCTCTGTGTTACGAGTACGACTGCTCTGTGTTACGAGTACGGGTGCTCTGTGTTACGAGTACGGGTGCTCTGTGTTACGAGTACGACTGCTCTGTGTTACGAGTACGGGTGCTCTGTGTTACGAGTACGACTGCTCTGTGTTACGAGTACGACTGCTCTGTGTTACTAGTACGACTGCTCTGTGTTACGAGTACGGGTGCTCTGTGTTACGAGTACGACTGCTCTGTGTTACGAGTACGGGTGCTCTGTGTTACGAGTACGACTGCTCTGTGTTACGAGTACGGGTGCTCTGTGTTACGAGTACGACTGCTCTGTGTTACGAGTACGGGTGCTCTGTGTTACGAGTACGACTGCTCTGTGTTACGAGTACGGGTGCTCTGTGTTACGAGTACGACTGCTCTGTGTTACGAGTACGGGTGATCTGTGTTACGAGTACGACTGCTCTGTGTTACGAGTACGACTGCTCTGTGTTACGAGTACGGGTGCTCTGTGTTACGAGTACGACTGCTCTGTGTTACGAGTACGGGTGCTCTGTGTTACGAGTACGACTGCTCTGTGTTACGAGTAAGACTGCTCTGTGTTACGAGTACGGGTGCTCTGTGTTACGAGTACGACTGCTCTGTGTTATGAGTACGACTGCTCTGTGTTACGGGTACGACTGCTCTGTGTTACGAGTACGGGTGCTCTGTGTTACGAGTACGACTGCTCTGTGTTACGAGTACGACTGCTCTGTGCTACGAGTATGGGTGCTCTGTGTTACGAGTACGGGTGCTCTGTGTTACGAGTACGACTGCTCTGTGTTACGAGTACGGGTGCTCTGTGTTACGAGTACGACTGCTCTGTGTTACGAGTACGACTGCTCTGTGTTACGAGTACGACTGCTCTGTGTTACGAGTACGACTGCTCTGTGTTACGAGTACGGGTGCTCTGTGTTACGAGTACGACTGCTCTGTGTTACGAGTACGGGTGCTCTGTGTTACGAGTACGACTGCTCTGTGTTACGAGTAAGACTGCTCTGTGTTACGAGTACGGGTGCTCTGTGTTACGAGTACGACTGCTCTGTGTTACGAGTACGACTGCTCTGTGTTACGAGTACGACTGCTCTGTGTTATGAGTACGGGTGCTCTGTGTTACGAGTACGACTGCTCTGTGTTACGAGTACGACTGCTCTGTGCTACGAGTATGGGTGCTCTGTGTTATGAGTACGGGTGCTCTGTGTTACGAGTATGACTGCTCTGTGTTACGAGTACGGCTGCTCTGTGTTACGAGTATGACTGCTCTGTGTTACGAGTACGGCTGCTCTGTGTTACGAGTACGACTGCTCTGTGTTACGAGTACGACTGCTCTGTGTTACGAGTACGGGTGCTCTGTGTTACGAGTACGACTGCTCTGTGTTACGAGTATGGCTGCTCTGTGTTACGAGTACGACTGCTCTGTGTTACGAGTACGACTGCTCTGTGTTACGAGTAAGCGCTGCTCTGTGTTACGAGTACGACTGCTCTGTGTTACGAGTACGACTGCTCTGTGTTACGAGTACGACTGCTCTGTGTTACGAGTACGACTGCTCTGTGTTACGAGTACGACTGCTCTGTGTTACGAGTAAGCGCTGCCAGGAAAGTCTCAAAAATACACACACACACATCCAAGGCGATTCGTACGTGAATGACGATTTGCACATTCAAATTCAAGGACACTCTCGTACATTTTAAACATTCAAAGGTTTTTGTGCACAGTTGTATATCTACGAATTGTGTTTTGCATTTGTGAAATGTTTTTATGAATATGTAATTTTATTTTGCGCATGTGAATTGCTTTTTGTGAATATAATTATTTCTCATGCACGTGAATTTTTTTTGTGTGTACGTGAATTTCAGGCATGTGAAATTGTCTACGCACTTGTGAATCATGTTTCTTGCGTGAATTATATTTGAGACTATTCTGCTTCCATACTGCAGCGCTGCTGATCAGTAATAATAATAATAATTAATTGCATTTATATAGCGCTTTTTCTGGGACCTCAAAGCGCTTCACATATGGAAGGGGGAATCTCCTCAACCACCACCAATGTGCAGCATCCACTTGGATCAGTAGTGATCAGTAACCACGCCCACACTTACACACATACAGCACGCGAGACGAGAGAGAGAAATTAAATTGATCAAACGTGACACTAACATCACTACTTTCTACTCAAGGACTTTGACAGAAATGTAGTGGAGTAAAAAGTACGATATTTGTCTTTCAAATGTAGTGAAGTTAAAGTAACAAGTTTCCAGAAAAAATAATACTCAAGTAAAGTACAGATACTCAAAAAGTGTACTTAAGTACAGTAGCCTACTCAAGTAAATGTACTTCGTTACTGTCCACCTCTGCCTCTTAGACGTGCTTTTTTCTCGTGAGCTTCCCTTTGCCCTACTCCCTTCGAAGGGCAGACGGCAGCAGTGGTGGAGGAAGTACTGAATCTCAGTACTTAAGTAAAAGTACAAATAACCAGAGACATATTTACTTTAGTAAAAGTAGAAGTACCACAATGACAACCCTACTTAAGTAAAAACAAAACGTACCTGATTTTAAATGTACTTTAAGTATTAAAAGTAAAAGTACTTGCATAACAATTTATTCTCTTAATGTCTATATTCTAATGATTAATAAAACAGTTAATTCTAACTCATTCAACCTAATACTCATATAATGATGTTCAATATGATGGAAAAGCAGTTATATTTTAAGTTTTTGTCACCATTTCTGAACAAGCTTGCAATTAGGCAATATAGCCTACACATCAAGCTTACTATACCCTTACTATATATGGTATATATATATATATATATATATATATATATAAACACATAATGTTAAAACGCCGTATATGACGGCGTTTGCTGTAAACGCGATTCATTTATGGCGTAATTCTGAACCTCTTGGCTTGCCATACTAATCCTAACCAAACGTATAATACACACGCACCCCACATCACTACTAAACCTACCAATGTGTTTCCTATGCATGTAAAAACTAATTTTCGCATATAAATTGAACGATAAACACTGCGTGCTATAGACCATTTCAAGGACGTAAACAATAACAAACGCGTTGGAATGCTACTGCGCATGTCTGGCCCTGAATCGTTTCCGGTGGCGCCATTTTAGAACCACGGATCTGTGAAAACCATAGGTGAAAACAAGCTCGTACTTTTTAAGTCTAGCAAAAAGGCAAGTTAAAGTTTTTCCAAGAAGTGAAAATAAATGATGATTAAAATAATTGATGACCCTTTTAAGACTTTGATGCGTTAACTTTTTACCTGAATAGTCTAACCACGGATCATCTGATTGCGTGTTGCGGCTGCTTGCGTGTACACGAGAGTCGAGAAATGCGATAAAAGCATATCGCAGTCTGGATGCTTACAATTAATTTCTTAGCGGAAAGGTTGGGAACATTTATTCGTACAATGTGGATGACATCTGTCTTGTTTGGTGCAGATGAAGCAAGTCAAAATAGCGTCAAAAACGTACTTATGGTTTGTCCGACGATGTTACGAGTGGGCATTTCACTTGCATTGCTGGGTTTGTCAGTCTGTATATCTGCAAATATTCATATTTATCTGTACAGCGCTATTCAAAATACATATCGTTTCACAGCAGCTTTACAGAACATCCATGTATATGAATGCTAAATGTACGCTAGTAAACTAATCGCTATATGCCATTACTCATTTCATACGTTTCCAAGGGTGTGTGTTTAGTTAGGTGAAGTTGTTGCTGTGGAACGGTGTGCGAGGGTTTAAATGTCCTATCTGAGCCATTCATGTGGTCACAAATAAATAGAAGGTGAATGCAATTTAAAGCTGGCTGTCTTTATTTTCTAGTGCCCGTATTAGCCATTTAAGAGAAACATAGATACATGCAGATTAATATTTGTACAATTAAGAATAAAACACACAGAATACACTTTTTAGGTCCTTGAAGGTAAAATGTTCTTTTATGGTTTTCAAATAGTCACATACAGATTTGCTGTGTGTGTGTGTATGTATATAGGTGAAACTTGAAAAATGAGAATATCATGCAAAAGTTCATTTATTTCAGTAATTCAACTTAAAAGGTGAAACTAATATATTATATAGATTAATTACATGCAAAGTGAGATATTTCAAGCCTTTATTTGTTTATAATTGATTATGGCTTATGAATTCAAAATTAGAATATTATGAAAATGTTTTCACAATATTATTGACACCTTTTAAGTTGAATTTTTTTCACTTATATCACAGTGATATTGTCACAATATCACTTTTGCATGATATTCTAATGTTTTGAGTTTCATCTGTAGTAGTCAACATTTGAAGTGGATCAAAGAAGTTAATCAAAGTTGTCCTAAGACAAGAATGGGGTTTGTTCAATATTAATGTATAACTTTGATGAAAGGGTTAGGTCTCCTTCAAATGTTGACTACTGCATGTATTCATAAATACATAAACAAAAGAAACATCCTCTAAGTTTCAACAGCTTTTATTTTCAGCAAATTTCTTATTATGTGTAAATACTTGTATGAACAAAATGCTTCAACAACTGAGACAACAACATAAAACATTTCACAGAATGTTTTTTTTTTTTTTTTTTTACAAACAGAAATGGAGTTATGAGTCCCTGAACAAAGGGGGTCAATATCAATCCTCAAGTTTTCCAAAACATCTGGGGCTTCAAACAGTGTGTGCAGAATTATTAGGCACGTTGATTTTCTGATCATATTTTTTTTTCAGGCACATTTTATCAATTCCAAACCACATTAATCTTAATAACTACTATTCATTTTGTATTTAATCATTTACCAGTGATTTATAATTGTTTATGAAGGCTGGAAATGAAAAACGCCTTATATTCAGGGTGTGCATAATTAGGCATGTTTTCTTTTACAGATAAAATAAGCCAAAAAAGAGAGGTAAAGAATCCTTAAAAATGACCCCCACTTAATAAGAATCACTAGCTGAAGTGTAGTAGAATACATGATCTTCCAGAATCTGACAGTAACTTTTGGGAGTTAATTTTTAGTCCATCTCTGCAAAACGGACTTCAGGGTAGGAGATGGACTAAAAATTAACTCCCAAAACTTACTGCCAGATTCTGGAAGATGAATTCTTCAAACAGTGGTACAAGAGGATGTGGTGCTGGTCCGTCAAGAGTCACTCTCGATCTGTCTGTCTATAGGGCCTATAAAAAAAACAGTCTTCATGTATTTTACCAACTTCAGCTTGTGATTCTTATTAAGAGGGCATCATTTTTTAGGATTCTTTACCTACCCTAAGTCTCTGAGATCCTGACATCTTGCTCTTCTGGAGACTCCAGGTTGCAGTTCTGGAAAATGGCGGCGCTGGAGACTAAAGAGTTCCTGATGGTTTCACGCTTAATTCTTCACCTTAATTGTTTTACAGTTAACATGCGTCTTTTCTTCTCCACCTGTTTTTGTCTGACCCAATGAGCATTTCACTGTCCAATGGGTCAAGCCTTAACTGCAATTCCTAGTATTGCATCCTTCTCATGGGCATTTAATAATTTGTGACTTTTCAGTCTGAGTTAAATCTCTTTTTTTTGGCTTATTTTATCTGTAAAAGAAAACATCCCTAATAATTATCCACCTGAATATAAGGTGTTTTCATTTCCAGCCTTCATAAACAATTATATCACTTGTATATGATTAAATACAAAATGAATAGTAGATATCAAGATTAATGTGGTTTGGAATTGGTAAAAATGTGTCTGGGAAAAAAAATATGATCAGAAAATCAACGTGTTTAATAATTCTGCACACACTGTATGGTCACATGTGGTTTGGCACTGCAGGACGATCAGCTGTCTCCCTGTAGCAGTGTTAAGCGTCTTAAATTACAGATGATGGCTTTCCTATTGAAGACAAAAGTAGAAACAATTATTTTACTTAATCTGGTTAATGCACAATATGTAAAAAAAAAAAAAAAAAGCTATTATTGTGTAATACATCAGTAAATGTTGGAATTAACACTAGCCAAGCTTAATAAGTGATGACAAAATGTTTACCTTTACATTTTGTAAACTACTGCAGTTAGCTGTTGCACACCATTCTGCAGTTGTCAACTGACTAGACAGCTTGACAACAAAAGTAAACTCCTAACTTACTTAATTACAGCCCACAGAACATTTAGAAGAAAAAAAAGGAAATAAAAACTTGCCCCTTTTCACTACGCACGCGTCAAAATGCTAGGTGCATAATATGTAAACAATTACGGTCGGACCAACAGTGCTAGCTTAAATTATGCTGTATCATACTTAAACAGTTAAAGTAGAGAAATACAAATAATCCAATGAAAAAAATAAGTATTTTACTTACCAGAATCGTGTACCAAATGTGTACACTACACTGTATATTGTTGCTTAGTATCCATTCTTCTCACTGCTGCAATCCAGGCGCGAATTCATATCGAAAATCTAAACGCTTTGATTCTAAAGTTAGTTCCGGGCCTGAGAGAACATCCAACCACTGAACAACATGCTCCTAATTTTAATTTTGACATGTTTTATTCGCATGAATAAGAAAATTATCGCACAATTGCCGTATATAAAGAGTAAATAAAGCGCATCCCGCCGTTGTTTCGAATGTGCGCGCTAACTAACCGGAAACTTCTGAGGGCCAAACACGTCACTTCCTTCCATCTACAAATAGCCGTTGAAATGGTCTATAGAGACGCATTTAGTGCGACCGGGTTGATATATCTATGGCAACCAAACTTCACTGGTGAGACAGAAACGTGCAATGAACGGACGGTCAGGATGACGTTTTGGCAGGGGAAAAACTGATCAGAAAATTTAACGAAAATGTAACAGAACGTTGTAGAAATGTAGTGGAGTAGAAAGTATAATAATTGCTGCAAAATGTAACGAAGTAAAAGTAAAAAGTATGCACTATTTATTCTACTTAAGTAAAGTACAGATACGTGAAAAATTACTTAAAGGGTCATGAAACCCCAAACCAAATTTTCTGAGATTTTTACAGAGGTATGTGTGTTGAACACCATTGAAGACAATGTTAGCATCAGTTAGATTTAATAGTAGGGTTAAAATGGTTAAATTTGAGTTTTTTTCCGCTTTTTTCGTCTTCCGGGTTTAAAATCTTCATCGTGTCCACGTCACAGGCTGTGACGTGGCAGTGCACTGTGAGTGCGTTGATGACTCATCGGTGTCTCATAATTATTAATGAGACTCAGTTTTCATATCCTATGAGAAGACACTGTCTCTTAATTATTCATGACACCGCGTGGATCTTTCCAATGACAGACATGTCAAACTGTGATATCGCGCAGTAGATGAGAGAGGCAATCACGGGACGCACGCAAGTTTTTGTTTTCGTGGTGCAAAAGTCCAATTGGGTTGAATATGTTTCCCCGCGATGCTGCCCGGGCTAGACTCTGGCTCCGGGCGGTTGGTTTTCCATCAACCACGGACACATCTAAACGTGTGTGCCGCAAAAAAAATTCTCGAGAGAGCTTCGAGAATGTGGACTTCGCCTTGTTGACAACCAATGCAGGTTGCGTCTTGCGAGTGATGCGGTACCAAGTCCCGAGGACTTTTCTATCCCATCAGAGGTGTGTGTGTCTAAAATGAGAAGTCATCCACCTCCACAGAGCCATCTTTATTATGGGGGTTCAGGGGGCGCGTAGATCTAGGCTATGCACGGAACGTTTTTTTTTAAGCGGCAAATTAATAATTTTCAAATATATGTATTTATAGTGTCTATAAACAACTATATATTTTATAATGACATTATAATTATACATGTAGCCTACATTAATATGTTCTCAATAGAATTACTGTAGGCTAATATAGCAGGGCATTCAGTTACTTTTGAAAGGACAATAATAAAGTGTCGTATTTCATAAGACTTTAACTTTGCCAGCTATAAAAAAAAAAATCTAGCATTTCCTCACGTTTTACCACTGCTTTTAGTGACAGTCGATATGCATGGGATACATGCGATGACAGTGATGGCCTTACCACACCCCTTCTCACAGCCATCCACGCCCATTTAAGTTGCATTTTTCAAAAAGATTGTGAGCTAGACTTGAGCTGAAAGAGGGGGGTTTCATGACCCTTTAAGTAAAGTAACGAAGTATTTGTACTTCGTTACATTCCACCACTGGACGACAGAGCCATTAAAGTGGGACTTTGGAGTGAGCAGGGCACTTGTGTGCTGTTATATAGCCGTGTGGAACTCACTTGATGAAGGGAGCAACGAAAGACAACGTAATTTCCTCATTATTTTCACCTGGGATGTTCCCATGACAACGCAGCACGGTGTCCATCAGCTGAATAGCTGTTCTTACCACAGAAATATAATGCTGCTAATATAACAGTTGCAAAAAAAAACAGTTTAATTTTTTATTTTTACTTTACAAAAAAACTGTTAAAATATGTGTTTTATATCCGTTTTTTTGCCGGACGACGAGCCCTAACTCGTGTACAGACCCTGTTCATTTGTTTTTGTTTGAATAGGCTACTGCAGACAAACAAGAGAGAAAGGAGGGTTAAGCCAATTGGCAATTGGACACAAGTTGCTAGCAGGAGAGGACAGGGAACGGGGATATACAGGAGAGGAGAGGTAACGTTGGGGGGGATGTCGAGTCAAAGTAAACGTAGTTTGGAAGAGAACAGTTCAGATGAAGGAAATGAGTGTGTGCGGAAAAGGGTTGTGAGAGAGGATTTTAAAATAATCCTCAAATTTAGAAAGGAAGACGAGAATGTTGGTTTAAGTCCGATAGCGGTGTCTAGGGAAATAAAAAAGAAAATAGGAGATGTGGAAATGGCAAAGATTTTGAGAGATGGAAGCTTGTTGGTCATAAGTAAAACGGAGGAACAGAAAAATAGAGTCTTGCAAATTGAAAGTGTTTGCAAGAAAACTATTAGTGAGAGAAAGGTGTTGGGTGAGACTAGAGTAACAATGGGAGTGATAACAGGGATTCCTGTAGATGAAGACTTGGAGAAACTCAAGCGGAGTATTAGTGGAGGCGAGGTGAGTAGAATAAAGAGACTGTTGAGAACAATAAATGGTGAAAGGGTAGATAGCTTATCTGTTCTTCTGAAATTTCAGGAGTCCTTACTTAAAGGGTGAGAGTAGGATGCATGAGCTTTCTAGTTAGGCCGTATATTCTTCCACCGCTACGGTGTTACAAATGTCAGAGGTATGGACATATAGCAGCAGTCTGCAAAGGGAAGCAGAGGTGTCCCAAATGCGGAGGTGAGCATAGAGTGGAAGAATGTCAGGAAAATGTGAAGGATAAATGTTGTAATTGTGGTGGCAAACACAGAGTAACATATTGTGGATGTGAAGTCAGGAAAAGGGCTGTGGAAATACAGCAGATCAAAACAGTAAACAACATAAGTTATTCAAAGGCAGTGAAGAAAGTTCAAGGACAAAGGGGAAGGGTTGATATTGACATTGCTGCCCAGGTGTCGAGAATAGATGCAGGTCAAACAGAGGAAACAAAAACAGAATTGACAGTTGAGAAGATTATTTTGTTGGCCTATGTGATCAATTGTACTGATCAGGTTAAACACAAAAAAGAGAAAATTAAAATTATAGTTAAGGGGGTTGAGAAGTTTCTGGGTATAAAAGAAGTATCTTGGGAGCAGATCAAAACAAGACTTGAAGCGGATGGGAAAG
The DNA here is from genome assembly GCA_029959095.1 of Rhinichthys osculus. Lineage (NCBI taxonomy): Eukaryota > Metazoa > Chordata > Actinopteri > Cypriniformes > Leuciscidae > Rhinichthys > Rhinichthys osculus. The sequence continues at coordinate 55,059,573 of JARWKJ010000002.1, forward strand.
TGGGAGGCCCAGGTGATAAGACAAGCTGACGAAACAAAAATATATTGCAATATACTAGAATTTATATTGCAATACATTAGAAAATATATTTCAATGTATCAGAAACTTCCTCATATTTGAAAATATATAACAATATATGGTTATGGTACCTACTGCTATATATTGATTCATATATTAAATATGATAATATGTATTTATTCAATATATGAAAATGGCATTAATTGCAGTATTGTACCATATATTGCAATATATAACTTACATGTATATATTATATATTATTATATAATATATCATATGATATATTACTATGTATATTTCACAATATATGGAGACACATGAAATATATTGTCACATAATATATTGAGAAATATATTTTTGTTGCGTATATGTATAACTGAGTTTTTTGAACACCTTCAAGACGCTTTCACAGAGGCTTTGTCAATCAGTTCATGTGTCTGTAAGGTAATCATCAGCTCATGGGGGTCATCGGTCAATGTCTGATCGTGTTTATTGAGTGTTGTTGAACAATCAGGCTCCTATTCTCACAGGTAACAGACAGAACAGGTAATTTACTGTAGGAGCTCAGCTTTTCTTTTGACTAAATCCTCGACATCTTTCAGTTAAAGAGTGCGGTTTATTAATGTTTTGTGCTGTTTTTGTTTTATAAGAAGCATTACTCTTGTGATCTGTCTGGGTTCACTATAGATCAACAATCCACACCTACATGTAGCATATATAAGTGCTGCAAATATAAATAAATTAGTGGACCAGTATCAGAAGATCTTAGTTTGGCTCAGGGAGGAAATGGTAGAGTTCAATGATACACAAGAGTCAGGACTGCAGTGCAATTGTGAATTGTATTACATATAAGACAACAAGTATTTACAATATTTACACGTGCACATAGGAGGTATTCAGTTCAAAGTTATTAATGATGAGCATACAACAATTTCAGAATTCACTCAATCATAAAAAGGTGCTTGAAGCCGCTGAGGTTCACAACACACAACCACGAGACGGACAGAGTCCAAAGAGTCCAGGATGGAACAGTTCATAAGATCAGTAACAATATATAGATGTCTAAAGTGTCCAAAGGTGTGTGAAAATGTCTCTGAGGGTGTGTGCGCAGGTGTAGCAAAGTTAGCAGCTGCAGCACCTCCTACCACACCGGGAGATGCATGCACTCCGATGCATCAGGGTTGGGCCTAGTGGCTCGCCATCAATGCACAGAACCTGGCCTGTACAAACAGGACCAATTAATACATCATTCTGGTTCCAAGTATCACAACTAATCACCATAAGCATAATATAATAAAGTCATCATATTATCATAATCATTATCTCAGTTCATTCGTTTCATCATGTACATGATTCAATATAAATACTGCATATAGCAATAAATAATTTAACAATCAGCAAGAATACTCTTATAAATAGACAATATCAGTAAATAACCTCAAAATACATTTCAAAATCAAAGAATAGTTGATACTTCATAATTCAACAATATTAAGATTAATTATTAATGTTTTGCTCATTTAAATAAGCACAAAGTGTATATATATAGTCAGACTCAGTATGATTAAGCAAAGCCAGCGCCAGCACTGGCTAACAGAACCATATACAGTACACATACAACACACTTTCAGCACCGTATAACAAACAATGACAACTCACCAGTTCCCACATCATTAAGTCACTCAACAGCAGTCATTTGCAACGGTAGAGGCAATCTAAAAGATTGGCATACATGATAGATAAACCAGCAGTTTAATTAATAAAATGTTTTACAGGGCTAAACGCCTACCTGCAGCAGCTCAACACACAGCTCGCGCACACACATACCAAAACAACAGCGCGCGGCCGTATTTAAAGGAAATGACGCAACACTCCATCTCAAGTCTCGGGATACTTCACGAAGTCTCGCGACAACGTGAACACAAAAAGGGAGCCGCGAATAAGGAGAATATAAGGAGAATAAGGCAAAACCCATCTGGGTTACATACAGGTAAGAAATCTCTCCACACAGTTGCTGCTATGCTGATTTTTTGTTGTTGTTAATGGTGTTATGGTGTTTGTGGCAAATTCTGAGTTTATAATGTTACAGCAATGCATTTGTTAAGTATTATTATACATCACAAAACAATTGGAATTTCATGTTTTGTTCCATTATAGTGCCACCAAGAGGCAAAATCCCACAATCCCGCTTCAGAGTTATAGACATTTATGTGAAGAAGAAAAAAAACGTCAAAAATGAATGACACTTGACTTTGATTGGATTTCACTACCCCTTACTATCAGTATTTTGGCATTTGGGGAATGTTATTTAGCTAACGACCTATAGTTCCAAACTTCTGATGGTTTTGAAGATATCGGCAAAAGTTTTTTTAAGCACTAAATCACAACACTACACAAACCGTAAGACGAATCCTAGCATGTTTGGTATCTGTGGACTCGGCAAGGATTCAGGAAGCCAACAAGATGACTCCCATGAAAATAAGTCAACTACAGCCAAAGTTATAAGCATTTGAAAATTAAATTTTACCACTAGGTGGTGCTGTTTCAAACCTTCTCAGGCTCCTTCAGGCCTTACCAGCTCTATAGGCCTTACGGTGTAAAAGTTATTAGCATAATATGAGTGAAACTTTGGACAGGTGGTGGTGCTATAGGGAATGAGTAAAAGACACCAAAATTGGTGTATTTAATGTTGGGACTCTCCTCTATCAAAATGTCAAACCAAAACAACTTTCCCGCAAACGGTTCTTTGCCCAGTCAGAAGAAGGAGAAGAAGAAGAAGCAGAATAATTAAGAACCGGAACAGATCCAATAGGTGCCTCCGCACCTTCGGTGCTTGGCCCCTAATTCACGCAAAAAAATTCACATTAGAAAATTTCACAAGCATAAAACCAAATTCATGTGCACAGAATAAGAAAAACATGCACATGTGTGAAAAAAAAATCACAAAAAGCAACTCGCATGCACAAAATAAAATTATATATTTGGAATGTAGCAATTTTATGGGCATTTGCCTTACAGTTCAATCCAATGCAGATGAATGATGAATGAGCACATATTTCAGAGCAAGATCGCCTGAGTGTAAAGCCCTCTCTTGATTGGTTGTAGTGAGAACGTGCTATGATTGGCCAGCTCAATGTGGCCGTTATATGATTGGCTTGAGGAAACGGAGGGTGGAGTCCACTTATTTGTGGATTTGTTTGCACATCGATGATAAAAGTGTTTTAAAATCCACAAAGGTGTGCAGCGATTTACAAATGCACAGAAAGCGGTTCACAAAAAAAATGGCAGGTTGTTGTGTTTGTGACATAAAACACATTTGTAAATATTTTTTTATTTGCAAATCTCATTTTATTTATTTGTGAATCTTAATCTATTTATTTGGAATAATGCAACAATTCTAACCCCATATTTCTTCATCATTACACATAATCACACATAAAAAGCCAGCCTCGCCATGTATAGTTAGAAGAGTTGTGTGGCAGACCTGCTCTTGAGCTCCTGAGAAATAACACAAAGAAAGGTAAGGCTGGGGTGAAGTCAACATTTATATGATCAATAAGTCATGGCAACTTATGTTTACATTGCTTTAACTCATCAAAAACTTTTTTATAAGTTATACGAGCATCAACTCAAATTTTAAGTCAACTTAATATAATATTTAAGTCAACTCAATTTAATAAGTTGAATGGACTTGCACTGCCAAGTTGATTATAATTTTAAAAATTAGGCACCAACTGAACCTAAGTTTTTAATAGGTGGATTGAAATAGGTGGATTTTTACAGTGCATTTTATCAGCAAACATCACATGGATTTTGTATGTGTGAAACCCGGTTGTGTTTCTTGTTGTTTGCGCTTCACAATAGCTTCACTGGATCATCTGAGGGATTGAACTGGATCAAGATGCTGCTCATCATTGAAGCTCTTTTTCTCATTTCAGCTGTTCTGGGACAGGTGAGCTTGTGTTTGAGTATGAATATTACAGACATGAATACTGATGACTGATCATTATGATTCCTGTTGATGCAGGATAACAGAACTGCTGATGTTGAAAGATTGGATATGGCAGAGTATTCAGTTGATGACAAATTTTAATGGTGTATAAAGAAAATGGAACATCGAGTGCAGACAGAACTTCTGAAGAAGGAAATGACTAACTATGTTTTTGCAAAAGCTTGGAGAGATGCTGAAAACAATCACCCAGAAGATTTGTCAAAGAATCATTCAGTTGCCATTTATGCGTATACTGACAGGGCTCTATATAAGGAATTCAATAATGCTGTTCGTAAGGGTAAACAAAACTATAAAGACGGGACATATTCATGGTATTCACTTCAGTTTTGGTTAACAGAAGCGATACAGGTTCTGAAGAAAACACAAACTGAATGCTTTAATACTTACCGTGGTACTGACAAGGAATTTGATAAGAATGTTAAGAAGGGCAAAGAAGTTTATGTCGGCCAGTTTGCTTCATCCTCTCTTGATCGTACAGTAGCACAAGAGTTTGGAAAAAAATCCTGTTTTGAAATCAGAACTTGATTTGGCAAAATATTGTCAAAATATTGACAAAATATTATGACAAAATATTCAAGGTAACCTAACCAGAAAGAGGTGCTGATTCCTCCATACGAGACATTTAAAGTCCGTGATGTGCAGACAAGAGCACAGCAGAACGATCCCTGGTGTGACACTGTGTTCACTTTGAAAAACTATAAAAAAAGAAGCTTTCTGAACTGTGCTGCAAGCAGTGGAAACCAATTTGCTTTTTTAAATGCTTTATTAATTTTAATAGTTTTTTGCAATGTGGTTAGCTACTAATCAGACAAATACTGCATGTTTCTTGATGGTTTTAAACATTAAATTGATTGTCATGCTTTATTCAATCTAATATTCATGCGCTGGTCAGCCGTGTGAAAAGTCAAAGCATCTGATTTAATATATTGGAAATCTGAGATTTGAGTCTGCAAAATATGCAGATAATACAACTTTTAAAATAATTGTAATTATATTGTATCAACCAAAATCAAAACGTTTTTGTTATAATATGTGCAATAAACTTGTGATTTGTAAGGGTTACGGTGATAACCTGAACACAATGAGCACAAGACTCAAGATCAAGAAAGTATGTGAAGTTCATTGACTTTGGGATTGTTGTGTCATGCGACACTTTAATGTGTACTTGCATTTTAAATTCCCTGGGAGAAGATGAGATTCAGCCCAAACTGACTGACTGCTGTGTAGATGTCTTGCCAAATGCTGAAGCCATTTTATATGTGATGCAAATGCTTTGTGCTCAGGTGAAAAACCCTGTGATTTCTGAAGGGTATACATTATGAGACCTTCAACTTTAAACCTCATGGACATGGTGAAGACTTCTCGAATGTAATTTTTTAATGTTGATTTGTATTCTGTACTTTGTTATTAAAACAAAACCATTGAATGTGGCGATTCGTAAACTTCTCTATAACAAGTCTCAGAGTGATTTTCTTCTGAAAACCATTATCTGAACCTGGACGATGATCCCATCGAGCCTCAAGAGCACGAACATCCAGACTGAGTTTCAGTAGCACCTCATTGCAGTACACGAGATCCAGGGGGCGGAGTTGGATCCAGATCTAAGGGGGCGGAGATGGGTAGGATTAGGGGTGGGGTTAGGGATCGGGGGGCGGAGATGGGTAGGTTTAGGTATATGTAAGGTGGGAGGAGTTGGATCTGGATCCAACTCCTCCCCCTGGATTTCGTGTTCTGCAGTGAGGACCATCTCCTGAGTTTGGCACGGACTCCCCCGGGAATTTCTCACCAGCGGACAGGCTCAAAACCTGAAGGAAATGCCAAATCTTTTGGATTTGCATACAGATGTGTAATGGAATAGAAATATTAGATATTTAACAGACAGTAACTGTGTGTAGTTGTTGATGCAGGGATAGTTACATTAGAGTTTTTCAGAGAGTGTTTCACAAAATGAATCCAGGAATTTCTTGTAAGTAACAGTTTATTGTAAAACGTTGTTAAAAAAAATATTATATTATTATATTTCAGCTTAGTTTTAGTTTTTGTTCTGTCAGTCAATAAACTATCTTTTTCTTTTTAAACTATCTCTAACTGTGATTTCATTAATTGGGCACTATATTTTTTTTTACCTATTTACTGCAAAATTCCTGAACTACACCATTAGAAATATAACATTTTTATGAAAATAATAAACCCTTTAATGATGATAAAAATTTAATATTCGTTTTTTTTTCTGGATATTGATTTAGAATTCTAGGCAGAATTCTGCTATCTGCTGTTAAAGAAAAATGTGTAGGGAATATACATATATATACACACACACACATATATATATATATATATATATATATATATATATATATATATATATTATAGAAAATATTCTACAAGTGTGCAACTCTCATTGGATGAATTCACACACTGATTTGCGGATGAGCAAAATTTGTGACTTCACATGTTTTGATGCAGACCTGTGTGTAACGTTAAATGCGTTTTGCACAATATTCACTGCAGCAACTGTAGCAAAAATGCGTATACGATTTTCTTAATTTGTGATTTGTAGAATAGGATTTGTGCACCTGCAATAGATAATCTGAGATGGTGTAACTGTTGTGTGTTTTTGTGGTAGAGAAAACAAGTCTACAAGTTTGCAACTCTTAAGAACATTTCTTTCTGTGACTTCCAATTTACTGATAGACAAGACACGTGTCGATATTCTCTACAACTGCAAATTTCACTGTCACAGGCGTTCAGTTGTTTTGCACCAACAATACCTTCATGGTCGAGCTGGTTTATGGGTGTTTCCATTCTCAGAATGCTGCGTAAATACGTTTCACACGACAGTCCACAGTTTACTTTCGGTTTTATTTGTCTGGTGTTTATCATAAAATGGCTCACGGTGCAGGTAAGATTTGATCAACAATAAAATATGTATATTAGAATGTCAAAAGTTGTTTTCAATGATAGACTACATCAGATTCAGAATAAAGTCTATTCGGCGATTAATGTAGCATATTTCAGTGGAGATGAAAGTAGGCTAGGCTACGTGTTTACGATTAGCATTTCGAACGAGGAAGCAATAGCCTTATAGCTGTAGGCTACAATGCAGATCCGATTCCTTTAAAACTTCCGAATACATAGGCTACGAGTAATTTGTTTATTAAGATCCACCACTTCGTTCACGTATTTCAATGACGGCCGAAGAATTGCCGACGGACTAATCGATTGTTTTAAACAAGAATTTGATGATATTGTATTAATTTTGATCAGATTCCATTTATTTGTGTTTTTCAGCAAAAAGAAGTAGTCCAGATTTGGTTCGCCCAAACAGTAAGTACATTAAATGATTGACAAGAAAGTGTGAGAGCTTGAGCCTACAGTTTGGATTAAATGGATTGATTTGTCATTTTAACTATAGCCTATTTTATATTATTTAATACAACAGAGATGAGGATTTCATTGTTTGATTTTTTTTTTTTTTTTTTTTTTTTTGAGTTTGATATGAGGCCTGGGAATAAAAAAAATTGTAGGGAGAAGTAGACCCTTAAACCTTGCTGTAAAAAAACCCTGCTAAATTCTGACAATTCAATTTCCACTAAAACGGTAATATACAACAATGCATTCTGAGTAATAAATATGTGACCCTGGATCACAAAACCATGGGTCATTTTTAATTGAATTTAAGCTGAATAATTAAGCTTTCCATTGATGTATGTTTTGTTAGGATATGACAATATCTGGCCGAGATACACCTATTTGAAAATCTGGAATCTGAGTGTGCAAAAAAGCGAAACATCGAGAAAATCGCCTTTAAATTGTCCATTTATGTTCGCGATTGTGCTGCACTCACTCACAAAAATAAATGTTTTATACATTTATGGTAGGAAATTTACAAAATATCTTCATGGAACAAGATCTTTCTTTACTTAATATTCTAATGATTTTTGCCATAAAAGAGAAATTGATAATTTTGATCCATACAATATATTGTTGGCTATTCCCACAAATATACCCGTGCTACGACTGGTTTTGTGATCCAGGGTCACATATGTCATTTTCAAGAAAATATAGTATATTCCTAGGCTACTTTCTCGATATTACAGAGAATGCATTGTTTTCTATGGTATATTAGTTTTAATTTAAAATGGCATATGTTACTCTCATAATTTTGCCATGTTTTTACAGCAAGGGTTAACAGTGAACACAAACTAGAGCAGAAGTGGTGTGCAGAAAAAATCTTTTGTTATAATGACGTGACAAAGGGTGTTTCTGTGACAAAGTAATGAAATGCACATGTAAGTGGTGTGTTTCCAGTGCTTTCCTGAAAGCTCTTTATATGTACACTGTAAACAATTTACTGTAAAATTTACAGCAACTTACTGGCAATTTTGGTTGTCAGTAAGCCTGTAAATTTTACAAGATTACCGTAAATCATAAACTACAATTAACTGTAAAAAATACAGCACACCTGTAAAAGCAGAAAAACAAGAGCAGCTGTGAATTTACAGTTCTTTATTATATTATTTACAGTATGATTATTTGATAATTTGAGGAAATCTGATGATCTTAAATTGGTCAATTGACATTTCATATTTATACTGTGATTTTATTTCATTTGAGTCCACTAAAAAAAATAAAATTAATTTAAATGAGTTAACAAACCATCTATTTAACTCAATCCTCTTGCAGATAATTGGTAGTTAACAACAGCATACACCTGAATTGACGAACTCAACAAAAAGATCATCAATACATCAGCAACTACAGTCACTGCCTTTAAAGGTGCAATGTGTAAAAAATTTGAGTATCTATTAACATAAATGCAATATGACATCCATAACTATGTGTTCAGTGGTGTATAAAGAACTTACTTAATAAACGGTAATGTTTTTATTACCTTAGAATGAGGCATTTATATCTACATAGGCGCGGGAATCCCCTTCTATGAAGGTCGCCATATTGTGACGTCATGTTTCTACCGTAGCCGAACGCGAACAAACAGTGCTACAGAGCGCGTTTCGTCACTACATTGAAAAAGAAGCCGCAGGAAGCTAGAAGAAGCTAGTCATAAACACCGTGAGTAGTGACTTTTCCCTTGTCAGTGGTGTAAATATGTAGTTGGATTGTTTCATGTAACTTAATTCTTCTCCCTCGCTGTGTTATGGCTTTGCTATGTGGGGATAAATGTGCTGGTTAAGTTCGTGAGACAGCTGATTAGTAGGCTACTCTTGTCATTGACCGTAAAACAGTTACAGGAATCACCAACCCGTCGATCTTGGAAGCATTTTAAGTCGACTGAGTTTCCAAAATCAGAGAAAAAAGCCCTTGTGTGTAGTAAGTGGTGTCAAGGGGATGCGGAGGCGCGCGCGCTGTCACAATCACGTCATTTTTGCCGCACACACCTTTGGGCTCATGCGGACGCGTCGAGTTTAAACAAGGCTCAGCCACAGTAACAGCTCATATTAGCCAGCTAAACTTTTACTACCCTGTTAGAAAAAATATATTGTTGCATAGTTTCATGTGGTTCTTCTCCCTCGCTGTATTATGGGTTTGCTTTGTGGGGAGAATGTGCTGGTTACGTTCGTGAGACAATCAGCTGATTACTATTAGCCTATTATATTATGTAAGGTGCATTGTGTAATATTTCTGAGGATCTATTGACAGAAATGCAATTTAAAATCCATAACTATGTTTTCAGTGGTGTATAAAGACCTTACTTAATGAACCGTTATGTTTTTATTACCTTAATGAGACATTTATATCTACATAGACGCGGGAATCCCCTTCTATGAAGGTCTGAAGGTATGTTTCTACCGTAGCCGAAAGCAAACAAACAGCGCTAAAGAAACCTCATTGCTTGACTTACTACTCTCTGCTGCTGACTCAGACGACGACATATTTTGTCTTACGTCGGCCACCGTAGCTTCTCATTCGAGTTTGAAAACCGAGGGATAGGCCGCGAGTGACATGCTGTTTGCAATTTGCAAGTTTCACCACTAGATGCCGCTAAAAATCCCACACTGCACCTTTAAATAAAGCAACACACAGCATAACATCAGTGTTTCTCTGCTCATCCTGACCTGAAGCACAGGCTCTACTCTTCAACACAATGGTGACACACAAAACGCAACAGAAACACTTTAAATCCCAACAGAACATTAAACACTAACAGATCTCCACTATATCATTATGTGCAAAAACACATAAAATCACACTTCATTTCAGCATTTACTCTCATGAGCAGTCATTCATATAAATATATATTCACATTTCACATTTGTTGTCACATAAATACATGCACAGAAAATAACTTATTTTGTTTAGTAAATTTGACTTAGATTGTATAGTAAACTACTGACTTCCAGCCACAGCCATATATTTAATCAACTGAAAAGAAAAGAAGACGGTACATATCTAAAGATCTCAGCAGAGGAGGAGTAAATAACTCATTACTAGCGTCACTTGTCAAGGTCTTTTTGAGAATTAACTGAGGTTTAGATGTTGATGATTTATGGTTTAGTTTGTAGTCACCATGATTTTGATAAGTGTTGGCTTTAGTTGGGCTGTTACCCTTGACATTGCAACATTAGTTTTCTCTGGCTGCTTTACCTGTGTGTTTATAAGGCACAACAGTTATAGCAATAAAGCCAAGAGAAAAGAAATCTGGCGACTATGGGTGAAATGAGGTGCTACTGATCTGTAAGCTCTTCATGACATCATCAATACACAGCCAGAGTTGAATGTCTTCTCAGTCACATGGTTCTTTCCATATGATTGATTAATATAGCGATTTTCCATAAGACAATTTAACAGCATTATCATTTGAATGATTTTAAAAACAATATGGCATAGATGGTTTAAAAAAACATCATGTTATTTAGTCACACACAGACATCAACAATCAGCGTATGAATCTCAACAATGGTGACACTCAAATGAAACGCTTCATGTTGCAATGCATGCTGGGTATCACCTTAATACAGAACTCCCAGCATGCATTGCAGCATGCATAAATTATGCAGCTGAATTGTCTTATTTTCTTTTCTTCTTACCATGTGCTTTTATTTTTGTTGTTGTTTTTTGATGTGACTTTTTAGTAGCTTGATTTGTGGTGTTCAGAGTTGATATATCTATATTATGTTTGTCACCATAGTTGAGGTTCATATGCTGATTCTTGATACACATGTGTTCCAGTTGCTTGAAAGGTTTTGTGAATCTTATATATGTCAAACACAAATTACCTGATACAATCACAACTGAACATCATCATCATGCTGTAGAATCACATGACTATACCAATTAGTAAGATGAAATCTATTTCTCCTCAATTTCATAATCAAAAAATGATTATGATTAAGATCAGCCACTAGATGCTGATACCAATAGACATCCATCAACACCTGAACATCATTTTACTTGACTTTTATTGCCATAACAAATTTGTCTTTTAGAGACATGGTTATAGTAGCCAAAGAAAAACTAATGTTCAACTTATCAAGAGTCAAGAGCCCAACTAAAGTAAACACTAATCACGATCATGGTAACTTCAAATGAAATATTTTCAATAAATCATCAACATCTAACCCTCAGCTATAGTCTGGTTAGTAATAAGTGAAGCTGGTAATGCTGTTTGTGGAGTTGTTTAATCCTCCTCTGCTGAGATCTTCACAGATTTAATGTCTTCTTTTCTCCTCAGTGGATTTCCTCTAAGGCTGTGGCTGAAGTCAGTTGTTTCCTGAAAAATCTCACAGTCAAATGTACTAAACAAAAAAGTAAAATTATGTGAATTACTTTATGTGATTTTATGTGTTTTTGCACATAATGATATACTGGAGATCTGTTAGTGTTTAATCTGTTAGGATTTAAAGTGTTTCTGTTGAGTTTTGTGTGTCACCATTGTGTTGAAGAGTAGAGCCTGTGCTTCAGGTCAGGAGGAGCAGAGAAACACTGAGGTTAAGCTGAATATTGCTTTATTTAAAGGCAGTGACTGTGTATTTGCTGATGCATTAAAGTTATTCAACTCATTCATGTGTGCTGTTGTTGTCTAGTAGGATTTAGTTAAATGTATGTTTCTAGTTAACTCATAAAGTCTTTTTCTTAGTAGACTCAAATGAAATTAGCTCACGGTATAACTATTTAATGGCAAATTTCCTCAAATGAAATGATTTGTCTCAGGTTTTAATTCAATGCATTATTAATAACAGTAACATACTGTAAATAATACAGTTAAGAACTGTAAATTCACAGCTGGTCTTGTTTTACTGTTTTTACAGGTGTGCTGTATTTTTTACAGTATAATTGTAGTTTATGATTTACAGTACTCTTGTAAAATGTACAGGCTTACTGGCAACCAAAATTGCCAGTAAGTTGCTGTAATTTTTACAGCAATTTGTTACAGTGTACTGTAAATGTGCATAAAGGGATTTAATGGGTGTGTGTATAGACTGATTAAAACCCTTTATTGTATGTTAGTGCACATATTAATGTTACCCATTCACTAACAGTTTTTTTTCTGTTGCAGTGAGCATAAGTTCAGATGATGATCGCCCCTACAGTAAGTCAGTTTGGTAGAGGTTTATAGATTTTATAAATGACTGTTCATCATTCAGCCGTGATTTGTGAAACTGAGATGAGACAACATATGCACAAGTACTGTCAAGAAAAGCAACTCAAATCAATTCAGTCACAGTTGGAAGCCATGATCCCAGCAAACATGATCCCAAATTGTGAAATTTGTTTAGCTTTACACAGAACAGACTTTAATCTGGACATGAAACTGAAGTTACAAAAACAACTTTAAATAAAACAATTTTTGACACTTAAATCACAACATGAAGCAGACGATGCAAATGCAAGATTTGGCTTAATATGTTTAACATAATTGATATTTAAACAACACATATTCTTCCACATTACACACTAGGGATGCAACGGTACACGGTAAAATCCCGGACCGTTCGGTCAGCCCTGCACGGGACAATCTACCCTCGTGTCCCGCGGGACTTCGGTTTTGCCATTGAGTTCGCGCTGATCCTTTTAGTTTTTGCTTTAAGCCTTGTTTATACTCGACGCGTCCGCACGAGCGCGAGTCTCCACTGACTGCGCGCGCACCTCTTCAAATGGACGAGGCGTTTATACTTGACGCGCTCGCCGTTGTGCTATTCTGTGAAACGACAGGGGGCGACCTGTCGAGGAGTAATTATCCTCTAAACCACCAGGAATCAGCAGTGAAGAAGTAGTTTGCCGTTTATTAGTAGTTTATTAATTGCTGATTCATAAAAGAGTAATAAATGCAGTAGGTTTATTGTAGCCTACTTTCACTGCCTGTAAACTAGTTAAACAATTGAAGCCTGAGTGTTTAAAACTTAATTTCATCAGCAGGGCTTACTTCTGTTATTGTAGGCTTATTTTGTAAATGTAACCAATTACTTCAGACAAGTGCAAACTGGGTGCTTAATGCAAATGTGTTCCTATTCACAAAATGAGAGGCTTTTATGGTCGCCCATCAATGCAAATGTCTCTGTGTATAGAAGGATCATAAACATGCTGGTACAGACGTACCAGTTCGGCCTGATTTGGCTCGAAGTCGTTCATCTTCACAGAAACACAGAAAGATAACCGGTGCGTTGGGATTCCATACACATTGATGTTCTTCCTACTGTGACATTCTGTTTATGCTCATAAGAAAAATAAACATATTTTGGGGATGAAATAGCAGTCTCTTTCTGCATGCAAAACGTACCGAAACCGAACCGAGACCGTGGCCCAAAAACCGAGGTATGGACCGTACCGTGGGCTATCTGTACCGTTGCACCCCTATTACACACTGAACTGATATTTGAAATTTATGTTTAGTAATATGTTTAAATAATCTAATGGCGCTTTTCCACTGCATGGTACGGCACGGCTCGCTTCGTCTCGCTTTTAAGGTCCCCTGACATGAAATTTTCACTTTCTGAGGTTTTTTAATGAGTTCCCCTAGCCTGTATATAGTCCCCCAGTGGCTAGAAATTTCAATCGGTGTAAACCGAGCTTTGGCCATCTTTCTCTGCCTTTGAGAAAATGAAAGCTCAGACGGGCTGATCTTGAATCTCCCCTGTCTGACATCGTACGGAGGAAAGGTAACCTCCCCTTTCTCTGCTGTGCCCGCCCAGATAATTTGGCTTGCCCATGAGAAAATGAGCTAGGAAGTACGAACGCGGGAGCGCGATTTGAGTTTTTCCTCAAGAGATATCATGGCTTGCAAACGAGCGAAACATGGCAGTTGATCAGTGTTCGGATGTACAAATGAATACAAACGTATTTTTTAGTTCTGGAAATGCGCCGACACAACTTCCCAAAGTTGTGTATGGTCCAAACATTTCACCGACGACTGTTTCCTCAACTTGGGCCAATACAGAGCTGGCCTCGATGAACGTCTGAAAATAAATCGATCGAGATACCAAGCAACAATTTCTGATGTGTAGCCTAATTGTTCAAGTTCAGACAGGTAAACTTTCTCTCAAAATCGTTCAATACTGTTTATGCATAAGTCAAGCCAGTGACTAAAATATCAACTTCACATCGTTTCTTTTAGTGGGATGCAAAAAATATTATTTAAATTGTGAACAAATTATATACAGAAAGCGATGTACAATCTTTCCACACAGCGCAAGTTTATCTGGACAACTCGTTATGAAATCAATGATGCACGTTACACTGCACATCATCGTGTTTGCATTGGTGAAAGCAGAGAGAGTGCAGAAACTGCGTTGCAATGATAAGATCTTCATTCTCGCGATCAACACACTGTCATCTGCTCAATGCTCATCACGGCAACATTTTATGTGATGGGAATAGATCTAAATACTTTAAAAACTTCTCACGATTCGTTAATCTCGATAGCTGTAATAGTAAAAACGTATAATAGCTGTAGTAAAAGTATTCGAGAGAGTTTCACATGTAATACGTTGCTATTTCATATGCAAGCATGTCAGCCAATAGCAGCAGAGGCCGGTTACACACAGCAGACACGCCCTTCAAACAGAGCGTTCAAATCAGAGGCTGAAATCAGGCTAGGAAAAATGCCTTTTATTTCTAAATTATGACTATTTTTGATCTAAAATATATACTAACATTATAAGGGCAACCCAGGAAACATTATAAAATAGTAAAATAACCCCATGTCAGGGGACCTTTAAATGGTACCACCTCTGTCGAGGTTCCAAGCGTACCGTACCGATACTAAAATGTGACGTGAACACACTGTAGATCACTGATTGGCCAGACAGAATCGTCACTACCAGCGTCATTGTATTTGACTACTTGCTTGAAGAAAAAAGAAAGAAAGAAAACTTCCAAAAAAGAAATGGCTGAATCGTGGTCAGTGGACGAAGTGCAGAGGTTCCTCTCGTTGGTTGCCGAGGAGCGGATAAACTATAACAATCAGTCTATAATCCCACCCACTTTGAAGCGGTACTAACTGCAGTGGAAAAGCAAACCGAGCTAAAGCGAACTGAGCCGTGCCGTGCCGAGTCGTACCACGCAGTGAAAAAGCGAAGCGGCCTGAACCGTGCCGAGCCGAACCGTACTGAGCCGTACCAGGAGTGGAAAAGCGCCATAAGGGCTAGCTAAAAATACATGAATTAATGCAATTGAAGATCATAATTACATGTTCTTTAGAGAATTTAAAATGTTAACATTTTTGTTTTAAAGGATTTATTTGGAAATGTTATATTATTTTAATATAAAAAAAGGTTTAGCCGGCAGAATGTTTTATTGTAAACTGTCACATGAACACATAAACTCCCCCCCTCTTATATAAATGTCGATGTTGTTTATTTCTAGGTTTTGGGATAAATTTGAATATGGTCCTCCTGGGTAGAACAGGAGCAGGAAAAAGTGCATCAGGAAACACAATACTGGGACGAGAGGCTTTTAAATCAAAGAGAAAGTCCCACTCAGTCACACGAGATGTTGCTGTTGAATCTGGTGCTGTTGGTCACTTTCCAGTCACTGTTTATGACACACCAGGACTTTCGGGTGCAGAGAGCAAGGAAAAGCTGAGGAAATATGAAGAGGTTCTGCAGAAATGTGAGTCAGGCCTGTGTGTGTTTCTCATTGTTCTCCGGTTAGACAGATTCACTGCAGAAGATCAAGAACCTGTGGAGAAGATTGAGGAGCTGCTGGGAGAAAAACACTTTGACAAAACTTGGATTCTCTTCACCAGAGGAGACGAACTGGAAGAAGAAAATAAGAGCATAGATCAACTCATTAGTGAGGCTGAATTCTTGAAGAAACTTACTCAGAAATATGAGGGCAGATTCCACGTGTTCAACAACCAGACAATAGGAGAGAGTGACCAAGTGAAATCTCTGATAGATAAATTTTTCGAGAGGAAAAATGGAAACGGTAAGTCTATTTTAAGTAGAAGGAAATATTTTAGCCATAATTTAGCTTCCTTGCTCATTCATACATTCTTTTGTCACAACATTTGCAAGGAAGATTACAGTAGCAATAAAGGAAAGCCTTTCAGAACATGCGAAAGAGTGGCTTAAAAGGTGATTTGTAAAAATGTCATTTTTTAATCAGCAGTGATATTGTCTCCTTTATCTGGATTAGTATTCAATGTTCACTGAAGCATTTTAACAAAGTTATTTTTCGAATTGTACAGTAGGTACAATATGAGTGGGTATATATAGAAAAACAATGGAATGAATGGATCTGTTTTATTTTATTTTATACAGTGTCAAAGAGACAAAGTATTCCCATCAGCATCCAGGACACTTCTGTCTCCAGTCTCTCATCCAGACGGATTGTTCTTCTGGGTAAAACTGGTGTTGGGAAGAGTGCAGCTGGAAACACAATACTGGGACTGAGGGAGTTTAACTCTGTGACGAGTGTGTTTACAGTAACCCATGAATCCTCAGTTGCTCACGCCACTGTTTCAGGCAGATCTGTGTCTGTAGTTGATACTCCTGGATTCTTTGACACAGACATGAAACCTGACATGTTAATAACAGAGATAGCCAGAAGTGTTTATATATCCAGTCCTGGACCGCACGCTTTTCTCATTGTGTTTCCTATGAATATGAGGATCTCTGAGGAGGATCGGAAGATCACTGAGCAGATTAAAACACTGTTTGGAGAAGAAGTGTTAAAATACTCCATCATTCTCTTCACTCATGGAGATCTGCTAGAAGGAAAGCCCATGGAGAAATTCATTCAGGAGAACAGTAGATTAAGAGATCTAGTTGGTCAGTGCGGAGGCAGATTTCACGTCTTCAACAATAGAGATGTGAATAACAGAGATCAGGTGAATGATCTACTGAAGAAGATTGACACAATGATAGAGCAGAATGGAGGAGGACACTACAGTAATCAGATGATTGAAGATGCTGAGAGATTCAGACGAGAGGAAGAAGAAGAGAGGAGTGTGAGGATGCTAAAGAGAATCGGAGCAGAGTTAGAGGCTCAAAGGAGGTCAGAAATAGAAAGACCTAAAGCAAAGATACAAAGTGAAGAAGGAGCAATAGTGAATTTCATCCACTTTTGTCCAAGCATCAGAATCACTTTATATGACGGCCATTGCAGCAGGTTTTGTAATTAGTGCGGCTGGTATAGCGGTGTATATATACAAATAATAATAACAAGATCAGCACGAAATGTAAGATGATTATTTTATGTAATGAAAACATTTTAGTTGCACCACAGACATTGATTCATGTTGTGATACACTGTTGATTTTGAGAGTCTGAAACTCTTCCTGTGTGTGTTTTATCTGAGTTAAATGAGGGTCTGTTTCTATATTTCCACAGTGTCTCTCATTCAGTCTGCACTTCAGAGAGTGAATGTGCATCTGCGTTATTATATAATATATTTATTCTGGCATTTCCCTTTAGCTAGTTAGTTTAAACAAGTTGATTGAGTCACAATCAACTTGTTTAAACTAGGGCTTTTCTGTCTTTAAGGCCACAAGAGCATTCATTTATTAAGTTCCTTTCTGGTCATCATCATGTGTCCTCCTGCATAAAAGTTATAGCTTTTAGAGTTATGAACATTGCACAGTACCAGTACAAATGACTGGTTTTGAATGTCAGAAATTGGACAAGGGGGGTGGGAATTTATTTTACTGACTTTGTACTGATTTGAATTTAAAACAAATTAATACTAGCATATTTTCTAGTAAGTTTCCATTGCTATTGCTTGTGCTATTAAAAAAGTGGAAAATAATATGAAAATAATAATAAAAATGATTATTCAATAAACTCTGCTAATTAATCATTTTTGTCTCCTGCTTTCTGTTTGATTTGACCTCTCACCCCTCAGGCATAATCATTATAAAATATAAACTGTGTTTCATGGCTTAGTTTTTCATTGTAAACTTTAATAGTAAGTTATAAAACCTGTAAATTAAGAATAATGTCAGCATTTTGTGTCTGACTGTACACTTCCTATCATACATTTCTGCATGTGTTTCTGGGGCTTCAGTTTTTCCTTCTCCATCTCTGCATGCAAAACAAGATGCTTTAAAATCAGCTCAAACATATCTAATCTATAGCGGCTAAATGAAATCAAAGTCTGAAGCAAAAAAAAATCTGAATCTGTGTCACACGACACATTATTTAAAGTCGCTTCAGAGACTCTGACATGGATAAAACTGAGTTTATGATCCAGAGGATATTAATGTCTGTTTGTATTTCAGTTTCAGAGACATTATGAAACCACTGCCATAACCTTTTCTTCTTTATTTTAGTAAACAACAATTTTAAGTTGACCTTATAAATGCACATCTGCCTGAGCAAGACAGGGTTTCACAAATTAAGGCCTTAAAAAGTCTTCAATCGAAGCAGAAAGTCTTAAATTCATAGTCATGGTTTGCAATGCATTAAGTAATGCGCAAAGTATTTTTGTGTTTTGTTTTCCAATACAAATATCTAAACATTTTCTTTTCCCTTCGAATTAAGTTGATTTTTCTGAGCCCAGTGGCAGATATTGTTCTTGTTTTAATCATAAACTCAATTATTAATTTCTCAGAAAGTAACACTTTTTATCTTGCGTAAATCTGCTTCTCAAGTATCTTGATTTAAGGATGTTTTAACATTTGTGCTGGCAAAAAAAAAAAAATAATGAAAAAAAAAAAAATAACAGAAAGACTCACTTTTTGATCAATGTGATCAGAAGGTGAAGTTAAGCATTTTCATGTTAAACATTTACAATGTCCCTGAAACAAAGTAAACAGGGCCTTTTTGTTTTTACATGTTCTCATATTCTGGTTGAATATTTCATTCGCCCCAGATTTCACACATTCCTTCTTCAGTTGTCATCAATCCTCTGAAAAACAGGCTTATCCAGATCAGACAGATTAGACTCAGAACATGGGTGTGTAAAGACATTTGTATGGTGTTATTAGTGTTTGGTTTTGCACTTGTTTTCAGTAAATTTTAGTATATTTTTATATGGTTTTGGCCTTCAAAAAAGGTCTCCAAACAAAAATAAGTTTGCACCATCTTCCCCCATTGACTGGATAATCAGGAAATACCGGTAAGTACTTTAATAAGTACATTCCAGTTCTTCATGTTTTGAGACTTAAAATGTATACTTTCATTTCTCTCACCATTTTTTGAACTGTGGGTTTACATGTACATGGAATTTGCCTTGGTGTACTGGTGCTTAGGGCGCTCCTTGTCTCCATCCAGTTTAGGCTGGTAATAGGCCTGTTATATAGTTTAGAATTAAGTTAGCAATAGCAGAGTTGTTTGTTTTGCAGCACTGAGCAGTTATTTTACATAACTTTATCATAAAAACAGTACAAAAGCATTTCCAGATGACAAATATGGACATGCCTAGTAGTTAATGTTAATTATTGTTTTCTAAGAACAGAATGTCAATTAAAATGTTAAATGTAAAATTAAATGTAATGTAAATCTCCCAAGAAATTCTGTACAGATACCAAATACTTTGACAATCAATATATACTTATACACTTCTGCTAATGCAAGGATTTTGTGTTTGTATTTTTCCCCACACCAAGCCACGCCCCTCAATAAGCCCCTCCCCCATAACCCAAGCCCCGCCCCCCAAAATCTCACTCTAAGCTGAACTCAAAAGTTGGCAGCCCTGGGATTATCGGAACCATTTCGGTCTCTGATGCCCGAACCTGGTCCTCACGGATCTTTAGAATGGTACGTTGACCTGGCCCTGTTGTGGAGCGGTTCCCCGTTTACTGTGGGCGTGGAGGAGAAGCTGCGAGAGCCTGCGCTTAACGTCAGCCCGGTCGCGCCCGCGCTTCACTTCAGCTGCTCAGCCGAGACCACGCTCCACAAGCCTGCGCTTCACGTGAACCGAGTCGAGCCCGCTTTCCACGACATGCCTGAGCTTCTTCCTGCCGAGACCGACATGCCTGAGCTTCTTCCTGCCGAGACCGACATGCCTGAGGCTGAGCTTCTGTCTTCCGAACCCGCACGTCGCTTCAGCCTCGACGAACCCGAGTCAAGTGAGTCAAGTGCCGCCGAGTCAAGTGAGACCGCGCTTCCCGAGTCAAGCGAGTCAATTGCCGCCGAGTCAAGCGAGTCAAGTGCCGCCGAGTCAAGTGAGACCGCGCTTCCCGAGTCAAGTGAGACCGCGCTTCCCGAGTCAAGTGAGTCAAGTGCCGCCGAGTCAAGTGATTTAAGTGCCGCCGAGTCAAGTGAGTCAAGTGCCGCCGAGTCAAGTGAGTCAAGTGCCGCCGAGTCTACTGAGTCAAGTGAGTCTACCGAGTCAAGTGAGTCTACCGAGTCTACTGGGTCAAGTGAGTCTACCGAGTCTACTGGGTCAAGTGAGTCTACCGAGTCAAGTGAGTCAAGTGAGTCAAGTGAGTCTACCGAGTCAAGTGAGTCTACCGAGTCTACCGAGTCAAGTGAGTCAAGTGAGTCTACCGAGTCAAGTGAGTCTACCGAGTCAAGTGAGTCTACCGAGTCTACTGGGTCAAGTGAGTCTACCGAGTCTACTGGGTCAAGTGAGTCTACCGAGTCTACTGGGTCAAGTGAGTCTACCGAGTCAACTGAGTCAACTGAGTCAAGTGAGTCAAGTGAGTCTACCGAGTCAAGTGAGTCTACCGAGTCAAGTGAGTCTACCGAGTCAACCGAGTCAAGTGAGTCAAGTGAGTCAAGTGAGTCAAGTGAGTCTACCGAGTCAAGTGAGTCTACCGAGTCAACCGAGTCAAGTGAGTCAAGTGAGTCAAGTGAGTCAAGTGAGTCTACCGAGTCAAGTGAGTCTACCGAGTCAACCGAGTCAAGTGAGTCAAGTGAGTCAAGTGAGTCTACCGAGTCAAGTGAGTCTACCGAGTCAAGTGAGTCTACCGAGTCAAGTGAGTCTACCGAGTCTACCGAGTCAAGTGAGTCTACCGAGTCAAGTGAGTCTACCGAGTCTACCGAGTCAAGTGAGTCTACCGAGTCAAGTGAGTCTACCGAGTCTACCGAGTCAAGTGAGTCTACCGAGTCAAGTGAGTCTACCGAGTCAAGTGAGTCTACCGAGTCAAGTGAGTGTACCGAGTGTAGCTTCTGTCTTCCGAACCCGCACGTCGCTTCAGCCTCGACGAACCCGAGTCAAGTGAGTCAAGTGCCGCCGAGTCAAGTGAGACCGCGCTTCCCGAGTCAAGCGAGTCAATTGCCGCCGAGTCAAGCGAGTCAAGTGCCGCCGAGTCAAGTGAGACCGCGCTTCCCGAGTCAAGTGAGACCGCGCTTCCCGAGTCAAGTGAGTCAAGTGCCGCCGAGTCAAGTGAGTCTACCGAGTCAAGTGAGTCTACCGAGTCAACCGAGTCAAGTGAGTCAAGTGAGTCAAGTGAGTCAAGTGAGTCTACCGAGTCAAGTGAGTCTACCGAGTCAACCGAGTCAAGTGAGTCAAGTGAGTCAAGTGAGTCTACCGAGTCAAGTGAGTCTACCGATTCTACCGAGTCAAGTGAGTCAAGTGAGTCTACCGAGTCAAGTGAGTCTACCGAGTCAAGTGAGTCTACCGAGTCTACTGGGTCAAGTGAGTCTACCGAGTCTACTGGGTCAAGTGAGTCTACCGAGTCTACTGGGTCAAGTGAGTCTACCGAGTCAACTGAGTCAACTGAGTCAAGTGAGTCAAGTGAGTCTACCGAGTCAAGTGAGTCTACCGAGTCAAGTGAGTCTACCGAGTCAACCGAGTCAAGTGAGTCAAGTGAGTCAAGTGAGTCAAGTGAGTCTACCGAGTCAAGTGAGTCTACCGAGTCAACCGAGTCAAGTGAGTCAAGTGAGTCAAGTGAGTCAAGTGAGTCTACCGAGTCAAGTGAGTCTACCGAGTCAACCGAGTCAAGTGAGTCAAGTGAGTCAAGTGAGTCTACCGAGTCAAGTGAGTCTACCGAGTCAAGTGAGTCTACCGAGTCAAGTGAGTCTACCGAGTCTACCGAGTCAAGTGAGTCTACCGAGTCAAGTGAGTCTACCGAGTCTACCGAGTCAAGTGAGTCTACCGAGTCAAGTGAGTCTACCGAGTCTACCGAGTCAAGTGAGTCTACCGAGTCAAGTGAGTCTACCGAGTCAAGTGAGTGTACCGAGTCTACCGAGTCAACCGAGTCAACTGAGTCAAGTGAGTCAAGTGAGTCAAGTGAGTCTACCGAGTCTACCGAGTCAAGTGAGTCAAGTGAGTCTACCGAGTCAAGTGAGTCTACCGAGTCAAGTGAGTCTACCGAGTCTACTGGGTCAAGTGAGTCTACCGAGTCTACTGGGTCAAGTGAGTCTACCGAGTCTACTGGGTCAAGTGAGTCTACCGAGTCAACTGAGTCAACTGAGTCAAGTGAGTCAAGTGAGTCAAGTGAGTCTACCGAGTCAAGTGAGTCTACCGAGTCAAGTGAATCTACCGAGTCAACCGAGTCAAGTGAGTCAAGTGAGTCAAGTGAGTCAAGTGAGTCTACCGAGTCAAGTGAGTCTACCGAGTCAAGTGAGTCTACCGAGTCTACCGAGTCAAGTGAGTCTACCGAGTCAAGTGAGTCTACCGAGTCTACCGAGTCAAGTGAGTCTACCGAGTCAACCGAGTCAACTGAGTCAACTGAGTCAAGTGAGTCAAGTGAGTCAAGTGAGTCTACCGAGTCAAGTGAGTCTACCGAGTCAAGTGAGTCAAGTGAGTCTACCGAGTCAAGTGAGTCTACCGAGTCTACTGGGTCAAGTGAGTCTACCGAGTCTACTGGGTCAAGTGAGTCTACCGAGTCTACTGGGTCAAGTGAGTCTACCGAGTCAACCGAGTCAAGCGAGTCAAGTGCCGCCGAGTCAAGTGAGACCGCGCTTCCCGAGTCAAGTGAGTCAAGTGCCGCCGAGTCAAGTGATTTAAGTGCCGCCGAGTCAAGTGAGTCAAGTGCCGCCGAGTCAAGTGAGTCAAGTGCCGCCGAGTCAAGTGAGTCAAGTGCCGCCGAGTCTACTGAGTCAAGTGAGTCTACCGAGTCAAGTGAGTCTACCGAGTCTACTGGGTCAAGTGAGTCTACCGAGTCTACTGGGTCAAGTGAGTCTACCGAGTCAAGTGAGTCAAGTGAGTCAAGTGAGTCTACCGAGTCAAGTGAGTCTACCGAGTCTACCGAGTCAAGTGAGTCAAGTGAGTCTACCGAGTCAAGTGAGTCTACCGAGTCAAGTGAGTCTACCGAGTCTACTGGGTCAAGTGAGTCTACCGAGTCTACTGGGTCAAGTGAGTCTACCGAGTCTACTGGGTCAAGTGAGTCTACCGAGTCAACTGAGTCAACTGAGTCAAGTGAGTCAAGTGAGTCTACCGAGTCAAGTGAGTCTACCGAGTCAAGTGAGTCTACCGAGTCAACCGAGTCAAGTGAGTCAAGTGAGTCAAGTGAGTCAAGTGAGTCTACCGAGTCAAGTGAGTCTACCGAGTCAAGTGAGTCTACCGAGTCAAGTGAGTCTACCGAGTCTACCGAGTCAAGTGAGTCTACCGAGTCAAGTGAGTCTACCGAGTCTACCGAGTCAAGTGAGTCTACCGAGTCAAGTGAGTCTACCGAGTCAAGTGAGTCTACCGAGTCAACCGAGTCAAGTGAGTCAAGTGAGTCAAGTGAGTCAAGTGAGTCTACTGAGTCAAGTGAGTCTACCGAGTCAACCGAGTCAAGTGAGTCAAGTGAGTCAAGTGAGTCAAGTGAGTCTACCGAGTCAAGTGAGTCTACCGAGTCAAGTGAGTCTACCGAGTCAAGTGAGTCTACCGAGTCAAGTGAGTCTACCGAGTCTACCGAGTCAAGTGAGTCTACCGAGTCAAGTGAGTCTACCGAGTCAAGTGAGTGTACCGAGTCTACCGAGTCAACCGAGTCAACTGAGTCAAGTGAGTCAAGTGAGTCAAGTGAGTCAAGTGAGTCTACCGAGTCTACCGAGTCAAGTGAGTCAAGTGAGTCTACCGAGTCAAGTGAGTCTACCGAGTCAAGTGAGTCTACCGAGTCTACTGGGTCAAGTGAGTCTACCGAGTCTACTGGGTCAAGTGAGTCTACCGAGTCTACTGGGTCAAGTGAGTCTACCGAGTCAACTGAGTCAACTGAGTCAAGTGAGTCAAGTGAGTCAAGTGAATCTACCGAGTCAACCGAGTCAAGTGAGTCAAGTGAGTCAAGTGAGTCTACCGAGTCAAGTGAGTCTACCGAGTCTACCGAGTCAAGTGAGTCAAGTGAGTCTACCGAGTCAAGTGAGTCTACCGAGTCAAGTGAGTCTACCGAGTCTACTGGGTCAAGTGAGTCTACCGAGTCTACTGGGTCAAGTGAGTCTACCGAGTCTACTGGGTCAAGTGAGTCTACCGAGTCAACTGAGTCAAGTGAGTCAAGTGAGTCAAGTGAGTCAAGTGAGTCTACCGAGTCAAGTGAGTCTACCGAGTCAACTGAGTCAAGTGAGTCAACTGAGTCAAGTGAGTCAAGTGAGTCAAGTGAGTCTACCGAGTCAAGTGAGTCTACCGAGTCAAGTGAGTCTACCGAGTCAAGTGAGTCTACCGAGTCAACCGAGTCAAGTGAGTCAACCGAGTCAAGTGAGTCTACCGAGTCAAGTGAGTCTACCGAGTCAAGTGAGTCAAGCCCAGTGATGCGTCGTCGCAGGAGGAGAAGGAGGTCTCGTTTGCCTCGCCAGGCTCCGAAGGGCGTTCCCAGACTCCTCGCCCTGCCGGCCCCGCCTCTGCGCCTCGCCCTGCCGGCCCCTCCTCTGCGCCTCGCCCTGCCGGCCCCGCCTCTGCGCCTCGCCCTGCCGGCCCCGCCTCTGCGCCTCGTCCTGCTGGCCCCGCCTCTGCGCCTCGTCCTGCCTGCGCCCTTCAAGCTCCGGGAGGCCTGCCCGGAACCCTTTTACCACCTGGAGGTTCCTCCCGAGGATTTCCCCAAGTATTTTTGGGGGGGGGGCAGAAGGTACTCCGTGAGGGCCATGGAGACGACGTCGACATGGTCCTCATCCTCGTCTGAGTCTGCTCCGACCTGGCCACCATCTCATCGTGCTCCGCCCTGGCCTTTGCCACGCCATGCTCCAGCCTGGCCTTTGCCACGCCATGCTCCACCCTGGCCTTTGCCACGCCATGCTCCGCCCTGGCCTTCGCCTCGTCCTGCTCCGCCCTGGCCTTCGCCTCATCCTGCTCCGCCCTGGCCGCCGTCACATCCTGCTCCGCCCTGGAGGCTTCCTGTTCCGGGCAAGCCACGCCCTCGTCAGCCTCCAGGGCGCCCACCCTCCCGCCCCTATTTGATATTTATTCGGCGCGGGGACACGCCTTATGGAAGGGGGGGATAATGTTACGGTGTTATTCATTTTTGTCATGTTTCTGGTTTGTGGTTTCTCTGTCTTTGGTCTTTTATTCAGTTTTTGCCTTGTTAATTGTAGTCTGTTATCCTAGTCATGTCATTATTAGGTCCCTTGTTTCAGGTGTGTTGTCTTGTTAGGTTGTATGGTCCCGCTCGTTGTTCTGATTTGCCCCAGCTGTGTCTTGTTCCCTCATCCCGTCTGTGTATTTATATCCTGTCTTCTCTTTTGTTCATGGTCAGTTATTGAATGTATGTTTTAATGTGCGTACCACGAGTATCTTGCCTGTTCTGAGTTTTCCCTAGTTTGTATCATTAAAATCTACTGCTGCATTTAGATCCGCCTACTGCCTTTGCTTCCACGCAAATCGTAACACTTTTATTTTGGATGTGATTAATTGTGATTAATCATTTGACAGCCCTAATTAATACATGTACTGCCACACTTGTGCGATGTTGTGATTTTCCAGTATTTTAAATAATAAGTTAAAGATTTATTTGTTATATGAGTAATTTTCTTTCTCCAAACCCACAGCTGTCTTCACAGGGTCAGCCAGGGGCAAAAGGAAAAAGTCTGGTATGTAAAAAATGTTTGTAGGGTATTGGTGGTTCTGACAACTGTTACCATACCTCATTAGTCAAGCAGATTCTCTTAAGTAAATAAATAAATAAAATATAATTTAAAGGGGACCTATTATGCTAATTTCCAGTTCTATATTTTTATTCTGATACTCCACTAGAGTAGCTTTGCATGATCCTTAAAATCCTTATTTATCTTAAACTGGTCCTTTATGCAGACCCTGTCTGAAATGAGTCGTTTTAGATGGAGTATTCTATAAGCCTATGATTACTATTCTAATGAGCCTGCACGTGATGTGAAATGTGGAGGCAAATATAAACAGCGTGTTTGCACACATATTAACTGAAAGAGAGGGTGGTCTTTTCTCATATTTCAGGGGTCTCTAGACACACCAGGGACACATATTTATGTTGAAAAGACCTTACAAAGTGCATTTTGTCTAATTATTGTAAATGTTGTTTTTTCTGAGTGGATATATGACTGGACTGTAATCTTATATCCCACAGGGGGACCAAGGCATATGCCTGAAAGAAAAAGGCCACAAAAGAGTAAGTGCATGTAAATGCAATGATTGATACTTTTGCTATACATTACAACTTTTACCCCTGTTTATTTGCTATAGTTCAATTGCTTATTTTTAACCAATTACAACAGACAATTAGTCACAATTTTATTTATTTATTTAATCATTTAGCAAACGCTTTTATCCAAAGCGACTTACAAATAAAACAGGGCAACAAAATGTAAATGTCGTGACCAGTCCAGCTAGTCCAGTGTAGCACACATGACCATGATTATTCATAATAGATATAGAATAGGAAGTGATTAATATTATTGAGATTAGTACAATTGACAACCTATAAATCCAACAGGCTTAGTTAGTCTAATTTGACCAAAATGTAGTCAAGTAGTGGAAGCAGCAGCAGTGGAGTATTCTCAGTTGTGAGCGTTGGCTTTGCAGTAGTATGGTTATTCAAGCTAAGCATACCACATTGGAACTGAGAGTAAGTTAGTTCCATTATAATTTTTTTTTAATTAGTGATAAACATCACTTGTCATCCTTGCAAGTCTGGTCGCTACTTAAATCTTCATAGTTGTGTTTATTTTGTTCCTAATCTAACTATCTAAGAAATATTTGAAACGTGTTTTTGATGTTCACAGATTGCTCCTACCACACTCGCCTAGAGGCTTTCCCCATCAGGAGTGTTGTAAAAGAAAGAGTGAGAAAGGTTAGACAGTCATAAAGGAACTTCAGAGTGTAGGCGGTATGCAGAGTGTAATATAGGATTTAGAAACTTCCTTGTGTGTTGACAAATACAGGTGAAACTTGAAAAAATTTGAATATCATGCAAAATTTCACTTATTTCAGTAATTCAAGTATATAGAAATATATACATATGCATGATTATACTTTTCAGAGGGCTGACATTTCTGTATTTAAAATCCTTCTTTTTTATTGATTGTATGTAATATTCTAATGTAATGAATTTGGGGTTTTCATAAGCTGTAAGCCATAATCATCAAAATAATAACTTTTCCACAATATTCAAATTTTTCGAGTATCACCTGGGCATATTATTCATACCATAATTGTTAGGTACATAATTTTTATGTGTTTAGTCTTTTTGAATTACAGTTTAGAAAGAAGAATTACAGTTTAGGAAGAAGAATTACAGTTTAGAAAGAAGTGTCTACTGAAAATAATGACCCATTGGATCAATTAAACTCAATGCCTAACCAGACATAATAGCCTTATGCTTAGAATTAAATTTGTTTCTTGATAGGGCAAAGCAGAAATGCTGGTTGACAGGGAGCCCCGTCCAGTATGGTATGTATGTATTTTTCTGTTATTCTGCTTAATGAATTAATGCATTCATTATTTATTTACTTTAATAAACTCAGTAATTTTTTATTTATCTGTTCTCTTTCAGATTAAACAAGCCTTTTAACAAGTGTAAAGCACACATCATTACTAGGGGTGTCACGATTCTCCAAATCCTCGATTCGATTAAATTTTCGATTCTAAGGTCACGGTTCGATTCTCGATTTTTTATCAATCGGCCAATCAGAATGCTCTCTGTCTTACATGCACTTCATGAGGCACACACGCAAGGTCTCTCGCTCTCTCCCAGCAAACATTTGGACGTGTAATGACCGTTGAAAAGACGTCCGTCCGACACGTCCCGTCATGGTTGAAAAATAGTTCCAAAATGAAAGTTGAACCGACGTCTTTGACGTCATCTGGCCGTGAATTCCACGTCTCTTCAGCGCGTCCCTGGACGTCTAAATGCGTCGTCATTTGTGTGTTTAAATGTGTTGCTGCATAATTTAAGTGTATATAAGCCTGCATTTAAAATAATCACACACATATTGAGTAACTTCGTGAAAGGCAATCAAGTCTTGAAGTTTACACATCTTGACAAAGGTTCTAAAAAGGTCCAAAATTGGTCCAGTCAGACCTGACCGTCAATAAAACGTTTTAATCACGTGTACATCACAAACAAGAACACATTATTTGTGGACATAAGAAAAAAAGAAGCATGTTCTGATTTAGCACATTTTATTGATCTTGAACAGCCAAAATGTCTCTTAATATTTTTTCAATGTTTAACATTTGTTAACCAAACTAAAATACCAATTACAAAATACTGAATTATTATAAAAAGGGATAGTACACCCAAAAATGAAAATTCAATGAAGAAAGGTATACAGGTTTGAAACATGAGGTTGAGTAAATGATGACAATTTTCATTTTTGGGGAAACTATCCGTTTAAAAACACATTGTTTGGCTCAGTTTTTGTATCCACCAGCTGTTCCTGGAGCGTGTTTCAGGTGTTCTGCCATTGCTGCATCAATTTCAGTGTCTGTAGCATTTGGGCTCCACCTCTTCACAGCATCTAAGGGAAGAGAATATATATATATATATTTAAATAAATAAAATTATTATTAAATTAAAATTTGAGGTAAATGATATGCACTTATTTTCAAAATATTTTTATGGTCTACAGCTAAATTTTAAAAAAAACATGGAACAAGATGAATGAATCATGAATGACACATTAGAAAAAGGTAATCAACATGCATTACATTTTATTTTATTGTATAAAATATGTTCTGCTTTTATTTTTAAAGCAGTTACTGAAAACATACATGTTAAAATCCAGCAAAACATTTCATTCCATTTCAGATAATTTACTTTCTGAAAGAAACTCTCAAAAGGCTACATTAATAAGTTACAGTAATGACTGTATCATTAAACAATATACTTGGTATACCGTTGTTGTATACGTTCAAAGTTACTTTTAGCCTACTGGCTAATTTTAAGCAAACTCAGTAAATTTCAGTTGACAATGTGGGCATAATTTCTTTCGGTTCATTCATGTCACACAAGTAAAACTCAAGCACGTTAATCTAATACAAAATGTACTTACCCAACAGTAGATTTTTAATAATATCGACACAACTCTGTCCTCTCCTCGTGTTTGTTCAAAGTTCCAGAATCTATGGGGAGAACGCGTTAACATCTCGCGAGATAATCCCATCGCATGATTTTGTAATATCGCGAGATCTTTTGTTACTACATCTTGGCAGCACAGTTTATGGTTTGGGCAGAGGGTTTGGGTAATTACATTACATTTAACTCAGACATAAATGGTGACCGGGTATATTTCTGTTTTACATGTATACATTCCATAAAAAAAATAACAACGAAAACATCAGGTACAACAGGTTAAAATAATGACTAAAATGCAGTGTCTTTGCAATCACTTGACTATACTGTGCATTTTGTGATTATAATTTATAAAAACAAGATAAAGTAAATATATATTCATTTGTATATAAATCGTGTATTTTATAAAGAATTATAAATCCTGATAATTTTTTTCTGTCTTGCTAGACTAGACGTGCAAAAGACGCCAGTGGACGTATAGTATTCACAGCCTGACTAGACGTGTAAAGGACGCCAGTGGACGTCTTCTTCACAACCTCTTAAAAACTTCATGGGCAACTACATTAATTATTGCAGTATTAACCATGCGAGGATTAAGCGCAGCTTTTGCATATTTAACAAGGATTTCATAGAGGGTCATGATGGACTATAAATGCACGTGTAAAAGACGTCGGCAGGTGACGTCCTCTCACCCGATACACTAAACATAACTACACATTGCTAAAAGTTAAAATAACAATTATACATGCAACTGTAGACATGTACAAATGTATCTGAATGCATTTTTGGGAAATGTTCTGTGTTACATTTTTTACCGATTTATGATGTCCTGTCCGCAACTATTTTTGGCCAGGGACACGACCCAGATAGCACAAGTCTATTTGATGTTATATTTACATCTGGAAGATGTATTTTTAAGAGTGTTTGCTCATCTGCAAGACGTCTATAGGACGTTTCCTGTCAGATGTCAAATAGATGTTTAGAAGATGTCAGTTTAACATGCATTCTAAATCATTACATCTTAAAGAAATCTTCTAAACGTCTATTTGACATCTGACAGGAAACGTCCTATAGACGTCTTGCAGATGAGCAAACACTCTTAAAAATACATCTTCCAGATGTAAATATAACATCAAATAGACTTGTGCTATCTGGGGACGTTGCCGTCGGACCAATGTTTGCTGGGCTCCCTCTCTGCGGTGGACGCAATACGGTTTAGAGCACAGTTTTTTCTGTCTCGCATGTCTCTAGATTCCGGGAGATTTTAACTAATTTGCGTGCATCAGGGAGCCGCTAGCAATATGCGGGACACTCCGGGAAATTCCGCGAGACTTGGAATTGTCTGCAAATTGTGGCTTTTTTGAAGCACGAACGTTGTCAACATAACTCACTGGAAATCCAAAAAACTTCCACACCTGCGACTTCAATGAAAGAGGAGGGGTTCACGTTCTGCCGATGGGTCTCCTGCATCTGCAGTTGCCATGCAGGAGTTAGAGGAGGTTGACTATAGACTCGCAGCACTTAATCAACACACGTGTTTTTTCCGGTTGGCAAGCCGATTGGACGTGACATGGGGGTGTGGCAGCATCGACGATTCCATTTTTTAAATTCGAAGTTCGAGATTGTGAATTAATTTCGATCAATTTCGATTTACAATTGAAATCGTGACACCCTTAATCATTACCTGACATGTCTTATAAGTACAACAGTTTTTATCCATCTATGAAGGACCACCACCATTAATGCATGCATGAAGGTGGTGGTCCTTCATAGATGGAAAATTAAACTGTTATACTTGTAAAAGTCATGGGTTACACTTTATTTCGATAGTCACTTTAGATGTTATACTAATTATAAGTACCTTTTCAACTACATGTCAACTAACTCTGATTAGAGTATTAGTATATTATAGTAGACTGTTAGGTTATGGTTAGGTGTTAGGCTTTGGGTTAGGAGAACAAGTTTACCTGTAGTCGCCAAGTTACTTATAGTCAGTTGAATGACTGTTGGGGGATCAACAAAATAAAGTGTTAGCAGATATTAAGCTGACAGTCTACTAATACTCTAATGACAGTTACTTGACATGTAGTTGAAAAGTTACTTATAGTTAGTAGAATGTCTAAAGTGGACTATCGGAATAAAGTGTTACCAAGACATGTTTGGTAATGATGTAAGTTTATTGGAAAACGCGACCAGTAACAGAAAAAAAAAATCCCTTCTGTTTTTAGTGGTGAGCAGTGGGCCAATTCCTGGCAGCCAAAGGATTCTCTCCGAAATAATGAAAATAAATAAAATGTATGTTTTGAACTC
This sequence comes from Rhinichthys osculus, assembly GCA_029959095.1. NCBI lineage: Eukaryota > Metazoa > Chordata > Actinopteri > Cypriniformes > Leuciscidae > Rhinichthys > Rhinichthys osculus. Next base: position 55,091,654 of record JARWKJ010000002.1, read on the forward strand.
CATTTTGGTTTCAGCCTATTTATTACATTGGTTCTGTGCTGCATTTGAAGTCATATCTCATCTTTCTGTAGTGAAAAGGTGAAAATCTCCAAGAATGTGACCTGGAGTTTAATCTCAAGAGGGCTGTACTAGAAATGTACTTAATCCAATTCATTTTGCTCTTCAGATGTTTTTCAAAAGCATGTTTACATATTTCCTGATTATACATTCTTCTGTTATTTTATTACAGTTGAAGCGTAACTGGATTTCGTGTTCTGTTGTCTGTGCTTTTCAAGTTCACTTAACCTCACAGTCCACTGTTAAGAAATACAGCCTTATGGCTTGATTGACATGAAGCATAAATATGAAGTTAAAAAAATAAGACTGACCTTCTTTATACTCACTCATTACATTATATCTTTAATTTTTGATTTTTTTGTTCATAATTGACCAGCACAAACAAATTATAACTAATGGTAAATCTGATAAAAAAAAACAATTCATCCAAATAAAATGAATGGTTTTATATATTTCAAAAGATGGTGAATAGAACTGTACGGAGCAGCTTGTTGGTGATACCTGTTCCATCTGTCATATCTTGATGGCATTATCTCTCACAGACACACACACACACAACAGACACAACCACACTGTCATGAAGTGGTTGAAGCAAGGCCGAAGCAGGATCCAAATGCAGCACATTTATTTAACTAAACTTCAAACACAGAGCAGGACTCAGGGACAGAACAACCAACATAAAGAACTCACAAAGACTGAACTAGACACAGGGCTTAAATACACATGCAAACAAGATAACAAGGGGGCGTGGCTAATAATAAACACCTGGGAAAGATGATCAATTAACAAGACACATGGCAAACGGAATCACATGACAGACAAGAACAAGGATCAAGACACAAAACCCAAATTAACACTGGTTGTAAACATGAACACAAACAAGGAGCGGGAAAAATGGAACAGGACTGAACCAAATTCACAAAAATGGGAGGAGCACAAGACAGACAGGAACAAGACATGAACCCACACCGTGACACACACAGATTTAATTATAAAGATACATATCTGGATCACCATGGTTTTAGCTTCTAGAATTGAACAGTATTTGTCACTAGTAAAAAAAAACACATTGATTTATTGTGAATGTCTTGATCTGGAGAGCATATCACAGATTTTGGAAATCTTTATTATTGGGATATTGTTTGTCCTTGCTCCTAATGATGACATATTTATAAGCAACAGTTTATTACATTAAACTGGGGCAAAACAACTATGTTGATCCACATGAAATGAAATGTCCAGACAGGCTTCTTCCATTCCATCGTGTCCTACAAAAGTAGAAGCACTTTTTACTGTAACTATAATGCATCCTTTTTAGAAAATGAAAGCATACAGAAACTCTATCTGTATGTGAGGCAATTTGATGCATTTCTTTTCATTACAGTAGTATAGTAGTGCAACAGCTACCGTACGTGTATCTATTGTCACAGCACTGAGTCAAAAGTTACAGTAAGAGTGGTGTAAGGGTGGATTTCTTGCAGGGGTTCAGGCTGCAAGACTGCTGAATGACTACAGAAATGTTATCAGCAAGATGGTAAAACTGTACATTTCTTGTCTATTCCACCCACTGCCACTAATACCAACAACGGAAATAAGTGCAGTTACAATAGCTTAATATGTGGGGAGAGCGTTGCTATAGAGAGTGACAGTATTGTATTGCAATAGGTAGCACTTCAAAGTCAATTGTAATTGAAAAGGTTTAATGACAAAATATGGTTATGGTTACACTTAAAATAGTTACAAAATAGATGTATGAGATGATGACTTATACCAATAATCTTACCCAGCCAGAGCATAAAAAGAGCAGAGCATTAAAAGAGACAGAGCAACAGTTACAGTTTTCTTTTATCCTTTCCCTGACCATGTGACTAAAACCCAAATGTGAGACATTCAAACTGACCAATCAGATAATTACACTTCCCCCATTGTTCTAAAGGTGTGACAATTCATAGACCCCCAAAGTACACAAATCTTGGCCTACAGGCCTTGATCACTATCAGACCCAGAATGTAACTCCTCTATGCCTTTGGGAACTCCTTGTGGCTGAAAGAAAGGGTGGAACATTGTAATGTTCATTTCAAATGTCTTGGATTATTTTCAATCCTACAGCAGTCTGAAGTACACCTACTGTACCTGTTTTCCTCCCTGAAGGTTCTTATGATCGAGGTGACGGTGAAGCGACTCCAGTTTGGCTGTACTCGTCGCCCAGCCTCCCTCATAGTCATACCATGGACAAGAACATGGTCAAAAGTGGCACAAATCTCATCTGAGACTGCTTGTCTCTTTCCCCTTCCCCTTTCTCCTCCACCTCTCGTCTTATCCCTTCCATCGATCTATTGAAGGTTGCGATTGCTGTGTGATCAGTTTTGACTCTTTGTGTTTCCTCCTGGGTTAGGGTTAACCCTAACCCTCCTGGGTGATTGTGTGCTAATTGAGCTGAAGCTGTGCTGAATGCTATACTAAATTGCAACATTGTAGGCAATGAAAAATGTAGGGATATGTGTGTAAAGTTTTGCATGTGTCAAAACTGAGCAATAGTGTTTATAGTTTGGGGAAAAGTTTGTGCTTTTTTATAAACGGTGTTATGGTTTTGAAATTTTAGTTCAAAACCATAGTTATGGTTTCAGCAATCGAGGAAAATGTAACATGTATATACACCTTACATATACTAGATATTACTTGTTTATTTACAAGCAAGCTTGGTTGTTTGAAAATAAGAAAAAAAGACATGCATTAAAGTAATGAATTGATACAGTGGGATGTTAAATTAAACAAGATTCCACATATAAATAAGTTATTTAAGTTATAAGTTTTATCCAGCTATTGGCTTTTATCAACCATAAAAATATCAAATATTGTTTTTCAATAACAATGTAGTAAAGAGTAATCTTTGGAAATATTTTATTTCTTGTCTTTCTCAACAATACCACTGAAAATACACCAAATGCATATTTGTCAAACAAGCCATACGGCTGTATTTAAAAACACTGGACTGTGAGGATAAGTTCACTTGAAAAGCTCCAGCAAAACAGAGAATCAAGTCATCTGTCAACTGTAATAATATACAATATAAAGTATAATCACAACATAAAAAATGCAAGTGGTCAAGAACGAGTTTTTAAATTATGGCCTAAACGTGAGGATAGAGGAATGGTCATGAGGTCACCAAAGTCATCATGTGCTTACAAGATTTCATGGGAATCTGCCCAATTAGACCAAATCAAATTTTACATTCTGGTCTAATGGTTGTGCTACAGGGAACGTCACGAGGTCAACAAAAATGACATGATTCATTGCTCAGCAAACTACAAAAATCGGTTCATAACATTTGTTGCATGCAAGTCAAAAGTTTGGCCTGAAGTTGGTGCAAGAGGAAATGTCACAGGGTCACCACAATCAAGGGGGGTCTCTCTTAAAAGGGTATGAATTCACTACCCAAATATCATGTGAGCCCAGTAATTACATCTGGTAATATCATACATCCCAAGTTGATGCCATAGAAATATACAGAGCGACCGCATAAACGGAAGTTCAAAGACAATATTCTAAAGATGGTGGCGCCCTCGTTTCTCTGGTGCATAAGGTCTATAGGGCAAGTCCATTTCCTTCAACGCAGTCCTTCGTGCAGCTTCCATCTGGAGAAATACAGAAAAACAAAAAAGCAAGAATTAGAATAAGAATAAGAGGGTGAATTTCAGCTGTTTTAGAACAAATAAGATGTGTAAAGCATTAATGAAATACACAATGTAAATTATTATAAACAGTAACAGGGGGTTATTCCAAAAACAGACAAATGTACATATTAATGAATAAATGACCTAAATTGTGTTTTCCTCTTCATCCTCACTGGTGTCTGGACTACTGAGGCCACTTTGACATTCCTCTTCAACATGTAGAAGGACAGAGGCCTCAGGACCTAAAGCAGTCTTGTACCCAGCCAGCACAGCCATGTGGGGCCCACATGGGTTTGACGTGGGCTATCTAACTGGGACCCAGACAGTTTTGCTCCCGGTTTCCATGTAGGCCCCACATGGGTTTGCCCAGATAAAATGAACACTGCTCAGTGTGCACACTACAGGCTGTTAAATGTAACACTGATCAGTGTTGGAGTTAATGAGATAATTAAGTGATTGAATATGATTGAGAATTGAACACACCTAAAGCAGAATCACTGAAGGAGAAAATTGTAAGCCACCGTTATGGCGATCATTGTTTGCTTTAGTTGGGCTCTTGACCCTTATATTATTAACTTTAGATTTTGTTTGGCTGTTGTTTCTGACTTATAACTGCCAGATGAAAAAAAAAAAAAAAAAAGTCATGTAATGGTGTTGGTTATATTATGACAGTCAAAAGACAGTATATTATTAAGTCAACAAAAACACAACGCAGACAACAGACCAGTTACACTTGGTGCCGTGATCATTTCGGATCATCAGATCAGCGCTTCGCCGATCGCCGTGGTTGCGTGACGGCTCGCCTGCTTCGCCGATCTTCTTCCTCGCCGATCTTATTCCTCATCGCCATCGCTCGTGGCGGCTCCTTGCTCGCGCATAAGGAGGGCGCGTGTGTGAGATGAACAGTGCGTGACATCGCGGACGACGCGGAGCGAACTGTTGCATCTTAAAGGAACGGTAAAAGTTATTGACTTCCTGATTGACTTTTTTTTTCTTTCCCGGAGCACTGTCGTTGGTGCATATTGAACGACAGGGACTGTGAAAAGCACCGCGGGACGCTTCAGTTTTCTTCACGCATCGTATCCTTTATCTGTACAGTATATAACCAAGGACTGTTGAGGCATTTTAAACAAGAAAAAGTACATAATTGATTTTGAGAAAGTATATATTTTATTTTTATTGAGAATTTTGGTGTTGAACTGTTTTTAGACATTTGATTTAATATATTTCCCTGCATATTTGAACTTTTCAACAGTTAAGGTCACACTGTTTGTGGCATATAATTTGCTGTAATTTTTTTACGTTTTATCTGTTTCATTTCACAAATTGAGACATGTTTGAGGATTCTAGCAAAGACGATTTCAGCCCCGTGAAACAATCTAATGTCACTTTTCCACTGGGCAGGGGTCGTGGGTCTGAAATGTATCGAAATGAGGGGGTGTCTGAATTTACACGTTGTTATGGGAGAGGGAGAGCGTTAGCTAATTTGGGACTTGACCATGTGCACACCGCTGATTCAGCGATTGGTTTTTCTGTAGGTCCAGCAGCTAGCTCCACCCCAATCATACGCCCTGATATTGAACGTGTTGTTACTCCTGAGTCGTTAGGGGGTATCATTTCAGATCTTGCTCAGAAAATAGGAGAGAGTATTTCAGCCAGCCTTAACCTTGCGCGCCAGCCCAGCCCAGTACAGTCTAACCCACCATGCCAGTCTCAGCACTCAAGTGACGACGTTGATGAATCTAGCCTGAAGGTGATAGTACAGCAAGATGCACCACCTCCACCATTCTTCAGGGGAGATAAGAGTGATTCATTTACTGTGCACGAGTGGGAAGATATGATGTACAGTTATTTGAACAGGATGAAATGCCGAACGCAAACTGATGTCTCTGATCTCATCCTGAGCAGATTGGCTGGCAAAGCGAGAGATGTGGTTAAAGTGTCCCTGCGAAGCCGCCCTGAACTGAGTGCCAGTGAACTCCCAAGTGCAGTGTTTGACATACTGAAACGCAACTTCAGTGAGTTGTCTTACTCTAACATGCCTATGGCTGACTTCTATAACACTGTCCCTAGAGCAGATGAAAGTCCCATGGATTACTGGATACGGCTTAACAAGTCCATAGATGTTGCTAATGAGTGCTTGCGCAGACGTAATAAGAGTGTTGAGGATCCCGCTGCTGAAGCAGTCATGATGTTTATTTCTCATTGCCCAGACCCGAGTCTTTCTATGTCTTTTCAGTTTAAGCCAGCTGAGAAGTGGAGCGCCGCTGAGGTCCAGGAGCGCGTGGATAGTCATCAGAGGGATCTAAAGAGAGTCTCTTTGAGGAAGCAGCACACAATGTCCTTGTCAGCAAGCAACCAGTGCACTGTTATGGCAGGCCCCAATAATGTGCCTAGTTCTCTTCCACAGCATGTTTCCATGCCCAGTTCTCCTCAGCAGCCAGTTTCCATGCCAGCCCAGTCACTGACTCCTGTAAGTCCTCTTAATCCGTATGCTGTTCCTTTCTCTCCAGACACCAGCCTTCAGCACATTGTTGGCATGATGGATAGAGTCCTGTCGTTGTGCACTGCCTCTTTAACTTCACCCAGTCAGGTTCACCCAGGCAAAACTCCAGGTTTCAAAACCAACTTAAGCACTGCATGTAGGGTCTGTAGATCCAAGGAACACACGACGTATGAACATTGTAGACGTCAAAGGCTATGTCGTCACTGTTTCAGTCCTGGACACTTTAAGAGTGACTGTCCTAAAGCAGCATGCCCTACATCTCCCTCAGATACTGCTCAGTTAAACTGAAGAGCCCATGCGATGAGAGGGGTAGCATGGGCAATTTAAGTAGAACCTCCCTCACAGAAGATGTGCAAAATGTTTTCGCTAACAGCTGCAAACTATTGCCAGAAGACAAAACCGTGTTATATGTGGGGTCTCAGAGAGTTGATGGGGCAAGTGAGTTGTTTTATGCTCCTGTGACAGTCTGCGACCGTTGCACATTAAAGGGGTTACTGGATTCTGGTAGTATGGCCTGCACGCTTAGTGAAGAGGGTGAGTCCAAGCTGCAAGCTGATGGTCTTCCACATCCTCAAGTGATTGCGAGTAATGTGGTCCTGGTTGGCTGTGGTGGCCTTACGATTCAGCCGAAGTGTTCATACGACTTGGAGATTGACGTCTATGGATTTAAGTTTGTCGTTCCTACTCTTGTGGTGCCTGGACAAAGAGATGAGTTCATAATTGGAAGTAATGTGATCAAATGTGTTGTGCAGAAGATGAAATCGCATGACAAGTACTGGGAGCTTGTTTCCTGCAATAACCGTAATCCTGAGTGTGAGCAATTCCTTGAGCTTCTGAGCTGCATCTCCCGATGGTCTGGGCCTCAACAGCCTGATAAACTTGGGACTGTGAAACTCTGTCAGGCAATCACTCTGCTTCCCAAACGTGAGTATCTTGTTTGGGGCAAATTGCCAGCTAATGTGCCTGTTTCCCCAGGAAGTACTGTAATTGTTGAGCCAACCACTGCACGTTCAGCTCCTAGAAACATCCTTGTTGGACGGGCAGTTACACCAATGTGGGGCAATCGATGGGTGCCAATGAAGATCCTTAACCCTAATCCAGAATCAGTGACGCTTCGCCGTAACACTAAACTGGCCGACGTTTCCTCTTGTCTAGCCGTGGAGGATTTTACTGTCATGCAGGGTCTGAGCAGAACTCGATGTGATGTTCCTGATTCAAATCCACACATTACTGTCTCATCCGTTAATCCAGCTCAGTCGTTGAAGGATCTTGGTCTTAGTGAAATTGACATTGAAGGATGTGAAGTCTCTGAGATGTGTAAGAGGAAATTGACGGATCTTCTTGTATCCTACCATGATGTTTTCTCAAAGGATAAGCTGGATTGTGGAGAGACAAAGGATTTTGTGCACAGGATCCATCTTTATGATGAGCGTCCATTCCGTCTGCCCTATCGCCGCATCCCACCTGCCCACTATCAAAAATTGAGAGAAGTGTTGTCAGAGATGGAGGAGAAAAGCATAATCAGCAAGTCTGTCAGTGAGTATGCGTCACCCTTGGTGATGGTCTGGAAAAAAGACGGTAATCTGAGGGTCTGCACTGATTTTCGCTGGCTCAATGCTAAAACCATCAAAGACGCCCACCCTCTACCCCATCAAGCTGACTGTCTCGCAGCCTTGGGTGGTAATGCTCTTTTCAGCACCATGGACTTAACTTCAGGATTTTACAACATCCCACTCCATGTGTCTGACCGACGATACACTGCCTTCACAACACCAATGGGCTTGTATGAGTATAATCGTCTTCCTCAAGGTCTTTGCAATAGCCCCACCTCTTTCATGCGCATGATGCTCAGCATTTTTGGTGACCTTAACTTTTCCACTCTGCTCTGTTATCTGGATGACTTGTTGGTCTTTGCACCTTCTGAAGAGGAGGCATTGAAGCGTTTAGAGTTGGTGTTTTCTCGATTGAGAACTAGCAACCTGAAGCTAGCACCTAAAAAATGTCACTTTCTGAGAAAATCCGTAAAGTTCCTGGGCCATGTGATAGATGGTACTGGTGTTTCAGTTGATGAGGAGAAAGTTAAAGTCATCTCTGCTTTTCAGAAGGAGGATTTAATGAAGGAAAACAAAACCACACCTTCACAAAAAAAGATCAGATCGTTTCTTGGTATGGTCCTGTACTATCAATCCTTCATTCCAAGTTGCTCACGCATTGCCAGACCCTTATTCAACTTAACAGCTGGCCAGAAACGCTCAGTGAAAGCTGCTGGTAGTCGCAAGAGAGCAGGCACTTTTCGGGAGTTGACGCCCCAGGACTGGACCCCTGACTGTGATGTGGCATTTGAAGAGCTGAAAAGGGCCCTTGTTGACAGTGTGGTGCTGGCTCATCCTGATTTTGAGCGCCCTTTTCTTCTCTGTACTGACGCCTCATTGGATGGTATAGGTGCAGTACTGTCTCAGATCCCTGCTGGTGAGGACAAGGCAAGACCAATAGCGTTCGCTAGCAAGGCTTTGAGCCGCAGCCAAACAAAATATCCTGCACACAGACTGGAATTCTTAGCTCTGAAGTGGGCAGTGTGTGATAAGTTCAGGCACTGGCTTAAGGGACATGAGTTTACAGTCTGGACGGATAATAATCCGCTGACATACATTATGACCAAGCCGAAGTTGGATGCATGTGAGCAGCGCTGGGTCTCGAAACTTGCTCCATATTGCTTTGAGATCAAATACGTTCCTGGAAAACTCAACGTGGTGGCGGATGCGCTCAGTAGGAATCCATTTGTTAGGCCAGTGAGTCAGCGGCTTTTGTCCGAGCCTTATTCTGAACTGTTGCGACAAGTACACAGTGTAGAGGATGGAAATGTGCAAGAGGTGTTCCGTCTTACCTGCCAACCACAAACATTAGGGACAGGATCACTTGATGCTGGGCTGGATACATCAATGTCCGCTGATGATGTGTCTTCCATTTTTGTCCTCCTGTGATGAATGGGAAACAGGAACTGAATGTAGAGCAACATCATTTGCTGAACATCTGAACTCTTTAATCAGTGGAGGCGAGGAAGTTTTTCATTCTCTTTCACTGATAGACTTACAAGATCACCAGCACAAAGACCCTGTCATTGCTAGAGTGTCTTATTATGTCGGCAGGAAGCGCAGACCATCGAGACGTGAGCGTGCCAATGATAACCAGTGTGTGCTGAGAATTATAAAGCAGTGGGACAAGCTTTCTTTGCTTAATGGAATCCTGTACAGAGCTATTAAAGACCCGCTCACCAAGCACAAGAAGTTCCAACTCGTTTTACCTGACTCATTGAAATCTGAGGCACTTTTGGGTGTTCACGACCTGGCTGGACATCAAGGGCAGCCTCGTACTCTATCTTTGACCCGTCAGAGGTTTTTCTGGCTTGATATGGAGCGTGATGTGCTGGATTACGTGAAGAAATGTTCCAGGTGTGTCCTCAGCAAAACTCCAGAGCCTGCAGCGAGAGCCACTTTGGAGAGTATTAAGACCACAGCCCCACTGGAGCTCGTTTGCATCGACTTCTAGTCTGCTGAAGATCGGAACAACAAATCTGTGGATGTTTTAGTGGTCACAGATCACTTCACAAAGCTGGCGCATGCATTCCCGTGTCAAGACCAGACAGCGAAGAGAGTGGCTAAGAAACTCTGGGACAGCTTTTTCTGCGTCTATGGATTTCCCCAACGCATCCATTCTGACCAGGGGGCTACCTTTGAGAGTGAGTTGATTGCCGAGCTTCTTGAACTGGCTGGAGTTGACAAGTCAAGAACCACCCCTTACCACCCAATGGGGAATGGTGGTACCGAACGTTTTAACAGGACATTAGGAAATATGCTGAGATCTCTTCCACCTAGGCCTAAACAGAGGTGGCCACAGTTGATACAGACTATGACATTTGTGTACAACTGCACAGCACACGAAACAACAGGTTTCGCCCCTTTTTACCTGATGTTCGGTAGGGTACCAAGGTTGCCAGTTGACCTCATGTTCCGTAGTGTCCTGCAGGATAAGACAATCTGTGACTATGACAAGTATGTCAAATCTCTTGTCAGCGACCTCCAGTCTGCCATGGCGTTAGCACAGAAAAATGCTGTTGTGGAACAAAAACACCAGTCCAGCCAGTACAACAAAAGAGCTAAAGGCCTACCTCTAGCCGTTGGTGATCAAGTGCTTGTGGCTAACAAGGGTTGTAGAGGGAAACGTAAACTTGCTGACAAATGGGAGCCGGTCATGTACACTGTTGTTGCCTCAAAGCCTTCCATACATGTCTATAGGATCCGTGACAGGGCTGGTAATGAGAGGATAGTGCATCGTAATCTTCTTCTTCAAGTGAACTTCCTCCCGCTGCTTGATCCAGAAATGGTTAGTTCAGATCATGAGGTTGCTGAAACACTTGACTGTAGTTTACCTTCACAGACATCTGATGCAGCACACTGTGGTGGTCTAACCGAGCAGACAGGCAGTGGTGAGTCCTTCTACATTGCCGAAATTGAGTCTGCTGGGCACGCAGATGATGGGCAGAATGAGGTTGAGGAACTCTCACATACAGACTCTATGTCGAACATCTCCAATGTTGCTACTTGTGGTGATGTCCGCACTTCTTCATGGGTGCATTCTCAGTTGTCCAATCAAGAGGAGCCAAATGCACAAGTTGCTGTGTCAGTGACTGATGATAATACTGTGGCTGTGGCCTGGTCTGAGATTTTTCAAAGTGTAATGGGCACTTTGGTAATGCCTACAATATGTGTTGAAGTTTGGCCAACTTTCTTCATATTTGTATCCCTTTCGTTTGGGTAGCTTTTTATGCTGCGTTTCCACTTTTTTTTAAGTGTGGACCATGCAATTCTAGTGACCAGTGTTTTTTTATTATACTCAGGTGAATTTTGTGTAAATTCTGAGGGGTGAGTGTAACAGGTACATAAAGTGTACTGTTAAATGTATGTATAGTTTATAAGAATTCACACAAAATTGTTCGTTTACATGATCTGATATGAGTGCCTAAGTGGAATGAGTACCTTCCCCTTTAATTAATGTGATGTCATGAGTCAATATAATTTCCTGTTCTGTCCCCTCCTCTTCCTCTTTGCATTGATGATTGCAGTGAGAGGTGAGGTTATTTTGGGCTCCCGATAATCTTAATTAATCTCTATTTGAATTGTTGCTATTATGTCTATATTTTCACTCTAATTTATGTATATAATATTATTTTACCTATATGTGCGGTTATTTTTGTCATTTCATCCCGATTAAGTTATATTTTTGCATCTGGGCCTAATGTGAAATGAGAGCACACGTGATAAGTGTACATCACATTTGTTTTATAGAGTTATTTCGAGGGCGACTCTCACACTAAGAGGCTGATTACATTTTGTTTGTATATCAGGTATGTTTTCTGTTATATGCATTTTATTGTGATTTATTCCTCTTTGCATTGATGATTGCAGTGAGAGAGTTATTTCGAGGGCGACTCTCACACTAAGAGGCTGATTACATTTTGTTTGTATATCAGGCATTAAAGATTTGTGAAGCTGCCGAATGCTGTCCTGTTATTAAGTCAACAAAAACACAACGCAGACAACAGACCAGTTACATGTGCTGAAGCACATCAGAGCTGCTGAACTGAGTCCACCTTCTGTCGTAATCCAGCCTGTGAGTACAAATACAGAGTTAACGTCGACATCTTCGTCTGTTCCCCGTCCGTGCTGAAGCACATCAGAGCTGTTGAACTGGGTTTGCCTTCTGCTGTCATCCAGTCCTGTGAGTACACAATACAGAGTTAACGTCGACATCTTTGTCTGTTCCCCGTCTGTGTTGAAGCACATCAGAGCTGCTGAACTGAGTCTGCCTTCTGCTGTCATCCAGTCCTGTGAGTACAACATAAAGAATTAATGTTGACATCTTCGTCTGTTCCCCGTCTGTGCTGGAGCACATCAGAGCTGTTGAACTGAGTATACTTCCTGCTGTGATCCAGTCCTGTGGACAAGAAGTACAGAGCCAACGTGTGTTGGAGAGACACAGGAAGAGACCGCTTGATTTTAAAAGAGACATTCCTTTAATAAAAGTTCAACTGTATCTCCTGTTGTCTGGCCTCTTCTGTCCTGCGGGGTAGCTCCTCAAGGGGGTGTGGTAGTTCGGGGGTGTTTGTTGGCTGGTTCAGTAGCAACAAACCCCCTGGCCTGTGACATACACATGAGACAATCTTGCATAATAACTGCAAACATTTAGTTTTTTAGCAAATTGATACATAAGAAAACTGAGAATACACCATTAAACTAAATGAATATTACAACACTCAATATGTAACATGCATGCCTTAGTTCAGTAATATACTGAACTCAGTATACTTTAGCAGAACTGTAAATAAATTCCTTTGAAGCATCTGAAAACAGACATACCACTGCCATGAACCTCCCACGGCCATATTTGAGACACAGTACTCTCTCCAGTTAGGGAATGCTCCACCACAGCTACGTCAATGTTTGTTGCAGTGTGTAGTACAAGATCATTGTATTTATTTATCTCCTGAAGAAGGAGCTTTTTGTCTTCTGCCAGCTTCCTTCGAAGGCGATGGCGAAACTTGCTGCTGTCTAGAAAGACATGAAGTATAGGGGCAGAGGTGTGAGGCAAGAAAAAAAAACAAAAATGTGAAAAGCAAAGCTGCAGTTTTTGTAGTATGTGAAAATTATAATGTAGACTGAACTGGGTAACAAAGGTCCAGTGTTTAACATTTTGGGGGGAATCTATTGGCAGGAATAACACACGCGCGCACACACACACACACACTCACTCTTACTTTTCATGATCGCCTGAAAATAATAATTGTGCATTAATTACTTCAAACATCACTGAGAGATACCACTAAATTCTACAGACTGGTCATTTAAAGAACAGAATTCAATGATTGAGCTGAACTGTGCTACTACATTATTTGCTAATTCCATGTTGGTGGAGTAGGATGCATACAGTAGCTTGAATTTGTCAACCGATCATATTTTATAGTTATACCATTCTGACGGTAGAGGGTTCGCTTCCGCTGCCTCACACTAAGGTAGAGCCCCTCAATTGATTGCTGAAGTCCTCTGTGTGTGGTGCCTTGACTGGCATGAGTTGTATCAGTTGTCTCTGTAGAAGAAATAGTGAAAGCAAATTCACTGTTAAAACAACTTAATTAAACTTGGTATGTGCACTTCCTGCAGGGAAACTGGAAAATACTAATAAACCTGACATAAATGTGGCATCACATTAGATGTTGACACATAGTTGGCTGGTCTTCGGTGGCAGGTGATGTCACCAACTGTATTGTAATCCATAGATCATCAGCCTAATATTTTTTTGCTGCTCTTTAATATCAAACTTAAAATTTTGATAGTGGGAAAGGATGTTTGTTGTTTCTTTTATCTGGTCATTCTTACCACCAGCTGCCCATTCCTTCACATCAGATAGCCACTGTGACACCACTTCATCTGTGCAATGTAGCTCTGTTTTTAGGTCAGCTAGCCTTGCAGTCTCATCCTGGAGTCTCTGACAAGTCTGATGAACAGTGTTATACAATAATCAGGATTAAAACTTTGTATGATTAACAACAGGCCAAGTTAACACAACAAAAGGACACACAAAACAATTAATGGGAGACTTACCTTCACATATCTTGTGGAAAGTGCCTGATGTAAAGAGAGATTTTTTTTCTCGTTCCAACCCATTGCATGCAATGTAAGCATGTCCACCCGTGCTGTTGAAAGCAAATAATGAGGTTATGATGATCAATCTAAAAAAAGTATACAAGAATACTGCAAACAGTCTGATCACCTGCTTTGGACATGTATTTGGTCGTCAGGGCACAACGTGAGAGGTAGCTGTTCACTTGCTCCACCTCCTCACCAGCGGTTGTCCCTGCTCCTTCCTGGTTCCTGCCACTCCATTTAATCTGTTAATAAAGGGTGGAAGAAATTCAATTAAATTTTATTTATATAGCCCAATATCACAAACAACAATTTGCATCAAAGGGCATTCCAATCTGTGCCCAGACTGATCTCATGAAATGGCGTATGTATGACACGCCAATTCATATTTCCATTTTTGGCATGCTATCAACACGCATAATTGCTTTTCAGCGTGTTTATCAACGACTTAACCCTACATTACTATATATATATACTGTATATATATATACATATATCACCTACCCCAACCCCATCCCTAAACCTACCCGTCACTGGGGTAATACCATTTTTGACTCTACCCCTACCATCCTATGGAAAAAAATATCGCTCCCCAGATGTAGATATACATTTTGCTTCATTTCGCTCGGACATTTAAAGCAGCGCTCAGTAAGACTGGCAATTTCTTTGCTGTTTTCTCGCAGGTTTCTCTCTCGAGCTCCCCCTACAGTTTCGGAGTATATATATATATATGAGAAAACTGTCTTAAACTCGTTGTCAACTCTCCCCCCTCCCATCTCGCTCAGGCCATGTGCATTTGTTTTCAGAGAAGCCGGCGAACAAACGGAGCCATGTCCACTGAGGTATGTATGATTCTCAGAACAATATCATATAAATGTTATTGCATATTTGTATAGTGGAGATAGTGTATATTTTTATAGTGTTGCCAAACGTAATCAGTAACATTATGGCGAAAAACAATACTATAAGAAATATTTCAGCTATTTATTTATTTTTAGTTTAGCCTACAGCTATAGCTACTTAGATTATGCATTATCAAAATAAATGTTACGTTACATTCTTTTATAATTTTGCCGGTGATCCGAGTTGTCCATCATAACGATTGACCAAACAAAGTCAAACACGTAGCCTAGTTTGTTTATTTATTTTTCAAGAATACGTGTACTATGGTAAGGCTATAATTTATTAGTTCATAATGTTTGGTTTGAAATTTCATAATAACAGTGGTCAGTCTCCCGTTTCCTCTTTGGTCCACTGACAAAGATTTCCGAGCTTTCTTCTTCTTTTTTACATCAGCCATTACGAAAACTTGAAGAATTCAATATCTAGCGTTACCTTTTTCTTATAGCTAGCCGGATACTGGATGGATGGCGGCCCGCCGGCCCAAAGTTGCAAGGGTGGTTTTGCGGCTCACAGGCACCAGGGAGGTGCGAGACGACCACCATTCAACACGAAATCAGTAATATAAACATTACAATGACTCCAAAGTTTTCGGTTAAGCTAAAAAAGTTACTTAGTTCACCTTTAACGGCTCGGACATTTAACGGTGTACACATACACGCGGAATCACTTGGACATTTAACGGTGTACACATACACGCGGAATCACTTGGACATTTAACGGTGTAGACATACACACAAAAGATGACGGTTCGTTTCGGCGTGGACATTCACGCGGATAGCTCAAAATGCGTATAGATAACACGCCACTTGACTTGAAAGTGGCATGTATGTTTACGCAAAGTCATGATGTCATGTTGCTGTGCAAGAATTGGTTATGCAAAAAGACAAGCTATAGTGTAGGCTATCTTAACTTCAATTTCATATTATTAATGTGCTTGTAAATCCTACAAATGTACATATGATGCCAAAATACTATACACACCTCACACTTAGTAGCATGGGCTCGAGCATGCATCACACTGAGAAAGGGTTTCATATAGGGCTGTGTATCACCAACAATGTCACGATACGATACGCATCACGATACTAAAGCCACGATACGATACGTATCACGATATGGATCAATTTGGAATTTAAATTTCTTTTGAGCAGAGTTTAGTAGCAGTAATATCTTTATTGAATAAACAGTGTTATAACAGTTGTGATAACTGAAAAACTATTTCGTTTTTGTCATTAAAAAACAATGAGAGTTCAATTAAATAAGTGTTGGAATGTGCACCAAACAAAGTAATTTCTTTACATTACGTTGAAATCATTTTAAACAAATAAATACAATAGAATAAATATAGCCTACCAATAAAGAGAAACGTTTTTGAATAGGTCTAGCAGTAGTATTCAGAAATACTACAGACACTTAAAGTAATTAAATGTAAAATAACATTGGGTAGTATTTTAGTCCTGACTAAATTAAATACATTGGCTATAAATCCAGATTCCTTATAATTAAAGCTATCTTTTGTTGTTTTGACGACAATATTAATGACAGACACACATGGCTGCTGTCACTTTAAGAGCTAGTGCACGGATCCTGTGTTCATTATACTGTCACATGCATTAACCGAGTAAACCGACTGTATTAGATACTCACCAAGATTGACATTTTTGACATCATTTTGCTTGTTTTTGCCCGTAAAAGCGATATAATCCGTGAAAAAGAACTTTTGTTACTCACAGGCTGTTTGTGAGGCGGCTTTACTCTATGTATGCATGCAGAGAAAACCATCTCTCAGAGAGCGTGCGAGCACTGAATAGTTTAAAATCGCTTGAATGTTTTGCGTGGTAAGACTTAAAAAGACGAGCGAATGGTAAACTTAAGTGACAATGCAATACTCGCCCGAATATGCAAGTGAATATTCCGTCATGTCCCAACTCCCGAAAGCGAGAGTGTATCGCCGCCTTCAGCGCGTTTGACGCTTGCCTTGAGCAACCCATTTTGAGAGACAGAGACAGAAGACGCGGCACAGCTGAACACTCACGCTGTTTGTGAAATTGTGTCTCGAACATTTTAAAATGACTAATTCGATGTTATAACCTGTATGGATTAATCATTATAAGTGGGAGACCTGCGGGAATGGTTAGAATAATGCGTAATACTTGCAATCCCGCGCTGAAATTCGAGCCCTGAATTGGCTACATTCAAAAGCACTACAGTATCGATACAGCAGTTGCTGTATCGATACGCGCATCGTCAGGAGTTCATGACGATGTATCGTCGTATCGATATTCTGAGCACAGCCCTAGTTTCATAGTGGTCAGCTCCTGAAGAGCAGGAAGAACACTAGCAGCTTTCTCCAAGTACGGCCAGTATTTGCAAGCCACGTCCATCGCGAAGAATTGTGCCTAGGCTGGCATGAGGTCCTTCTGAAGATACATAGGGTAGGCAAATATCTCCCCCCTGTACATATTAAGGGCTTTCAGAAGGAATCCATGGCGGCACACAGCAACCTCCATCCCCTCTTCATCCAATTTTGAAGCCTTCCTTGAAATTTCCCTCGCTGCTGTCCACTGGGAGTCCCCACATGTGCCTCTTCCCTGTGTCTATGACACACAAAACAAACATGACAAATCAAATAAAAGCAATGGTGTCATTCAATATATGGCATTTATTCTCTCAATTTGATTTTATATTTGGTACACTCAAAAAAATGATATGTTGGCTTTTTTTTTGTAAACAGGTTCCACCGGTTCCACATAACTATGTTTCGTTAAACAAACATAATATGTTCATGTAACTTCAACATCATGGAATTTGGTCATTTTAAGCGACCCAATTAAACTCTGAGCTAATGAGTTAATTAAGTGAGTAATTGAGTGATGATTGAGCATTATTGAAGACACCTGATGATAACAAGCAGAATCTCTGAAGGAGAAAACCGGAATGTTTAAGTCACCATTATGGAGATAAGTGTGTGTTTTAGTTGGGCTCTTGACCATTAACTTATTAACTTTAGATTTTGTTTGGTTGCTGTACATGAGTTATAACAGCCGGATGAACAATAAACAAAGGTCATTTGATGGTGTTGGTTGTGTTTTAACATAATCATTATTTCACAATCATTTGACCTGAGTCACTGAACTTATATTAAACCGAATTTCTGAGTTAAGTTTACCTTATGGATAATAACAGCACTGTCATTGTAGAGCATACTATTTTTAGATTTTTCAATGAAATTCAAATGACCAAATCAAGAAATAAAAAAGAAACTTCCCAAAAAATATTTAGAGTAGGCACACACAGACATCAAGAATCAGCATATGAATCTCAGCAATGGTGACAAACAGATCATAAGCTTATTATTTATTCATGCAGCAATGCATGATGGGAGCCATGAATGAGTTTTGATTGGTGGCACCCAGAATGCACTACAACATGCTTTATAATTGTCACCATTGGTGAGATTTACAGGCTGATTATTGATGTCAGTGTGTGTCTACTAAAGATATTTTTTAGGAAGTTTCTTTTTTATTTATTGATTTGATCATTTGAATTTCATTGAAAAGTAAAAAAAAAATAGTATGCTCTACAATGACAGTGCTGTTATTATCCATAAGGTAAAGTTAACTCAGAAATTCGGTTTAACATAAGTTCAGTGACTCAGGTCAAATGATTGTGAAATAATGATTATGTTAAAACACAACCAACACCATCAAATGACCTTTGTTTATTGTTCATCCGGCTGTTATAACTCATGTACAGCAACCAAACAAAATCTAAAGTTAATAAGTTAATGGTCAAGAGCCCAACTAAAACACACACTTATCTCCATAATGGTGACTTAAACATTCCGGTTTTCTCCTTCAGAGATTCTGCTTGTTATCATCAGGTGTCTTCAATAATGCTCAATCATCACTCAATTATTCACTTAATTATCTCATTAGCTCAGAGTTTAATTGGGTCGCTTAAAATGACCAAATTCCATGATGTTGAAGTTACATGAACATATTATGTTTGTTTAACGAAACATAGTTATGTGGAACCGGTGGAACCTGTTTACAAAAAAAAGTTAAGTAAAGCCAACATATCATTTTTTTTGAGTGTAGGCAGAAGTAATTGAAGTGGGGTTATGGTTAATATTGTAACAACTATTTTGTCAACTTGCATTTCTCACTGCTTTCTGTATGGTGTCGACAAATCTAGACACCGCACTGTCTTCAGCCACAAAGAGCCCCTCAAAAAAGCCAGGATCATCAGAGCTGAGGAAGAAATAAAAATAAAAAAATCCATCAATGAAATATATAAAGTAAGAAAATAAATCAGTAAAAAGACTGAAAGAAAGATCACCTTCCGTTTCGGCGAAAGCGATATAGCTTTCTGTTTCCATCTGCTGAAACGGCCAACATTTCCGGCGTGCAGGCTGGGCAGGTGAAAGGAGCACTACAGCAGAGCTGGTCTTCCTCAAATGATGCATATGAAAGCTCTAAGAAGCTGCGCTGCAGTGCATCGCCGTTGATAGGTCCAGACTGGAAAATATATAGAATTAAATAGTATTTGTGATATTGTCTGCTTTTGGAAAGAAATGTTATAATATGGTAATAACATTTACACTTACTATTCCTCCACACTTAGTGCGATGCTCCAGCAGCTTTGCGAAGGCTTGTCTGGAGAATCCCGGAGAAATGATCTTGAGTTCCTGAAGGGAGCTCAGGAGGTCCAGTGTATAAAGTGTGGAGTTCTGGACAGAGGCTGGCCAATATCCACTTCTTAGGAGGTCCTTCATGTCAGGGGTCCACTGCTGCTGGCATGTTTGACATACATATAGTGGCTGATGCAAGTCAAAACGCCCTTGGAACAAGAAAAATAAATAAATAAAATACACATTTAATTACCACATACACTGTAAAAAAAGATTAGTTGACTCAACTTAACTAAGTCGGCTTAGTATAAAGCCGACTTAGTTATAGCATATAAATAAAGCAATCACTGATCACCATTATGGTACCATCAAATGAAAAAAAAATGACATCTAAACCTCTGTCACCTTTTAATAAGAGCTTCTGTAGACGTCTGACAGAAATAAAGTGAGTCTGGTTAGTAATAAGTGAAGCTGGTAATGCTGTTTGTGGAGATGTTTAATCCTCCTCTGCTGAGATCTCTTGCTAAGATTTAATGTATTTTATCTTGATTTCGTCTTTTTTTCTGTTCTTCTTGTTCCTATTTCCTTCAGTGATTCTGATTGTTAACAGCAGGTGTTCATCAGGGTCCCAATTAACTTAGAAAATTAACTGAATTATTCACTCAGTCAAGTGGACTATATTAGTGAACTAATGTAGGGAATAGTGATTGAGGGTATAGGATATGATTTTGAACACAGCCTCTGAGTGTCGACTTTGAGCTCTGTTAATTCACAGTATATTCCTGTAGGCTACTTTCTCGAAACCGACAAATATCACCCCGAATGCAATAATAATAATGTTGCCCTAACTTGATAAACTCTGAGCGGCAGTGGCTCAGTGGTTCATGTAGGTTATCTACAAACTGGAAGGTTGGTGATTCAATCCCCGGTTCCACCTGACCAAGTGTCGAGGTGTCCATGAGCAAGACACCTAACCCCAGCTGCTCCTGACGAGCTGGATGGCGCCTTGCATGGCTGACACCGCTGTCAGTGAATGCGAGGTGAATCCATTTACCGAAATAAGTTCAACCAACATCTTTTTTTTAGTTCTCTTAAGTAATGTTTTCCAGTCCACATTACTTGATACAGGAAGTTGAGTCAACTCGTGTTTTGAAGTGTAATAAACTTGACACTATAAGTTGACTCAAACTAACTCAGTCAAAGCAACAAGATGACTTGACTTAGTTAAGTTGAGTCAACTAATCCTTTTTTACAGTGTACTTAATACGTACACTAGTGTGAAAAACATCAAATCTACAATAAAAATCTAAATATTGATTATTATTTTTTACCATTGATCGTAATTAAAATCACTGGTTTGCCTGGTAACACAGTGAAGCTTGTGGCTCCACAGGAGCAGTCTGGCACCTTCACAGTTGGCAAAATGCAAGCTGGCAAAAAGAAGGAAAACCAATAATTTAGATTATCTGTAACTGTCTGCAGACATACCTTGAAACGCAAAATTAGGGCTTTCATGAGAATGTACCTTGCTCATGGGTGCAATATCCATCTTCCCCTTTAATGATGCATGAGGTTGGAGGAATGGGTTGAAAAAACCCACGAATTTCAGCGGAATGCAGCGGAATTTCACCCTGGAAGAGAGGAGAGAAACAGGAAACCTGAAAAGGAACCTGACATCGAAGAAATTGGTGGCGAATCTGTAAACATACCTGACTCAGAGAAGTCCGATGAAGAAGTGCTGGGAGATCTTCAAGGGGAGCAGGAGCTGGAGGAAGGGTTCGTTGGAGAAGCCGAGCATGAAGATAGTGACTTGGCATCAGAACCTATGAGGAGAACTTCTGCCAGAACCAGGCGACCTAGGAATCTATACACATATGACACCCTGGGTGAGCCTACACTTCGACCAGTGAGCTGGAGTGTTTGTGGCGGAAATACTGACGTTATAACCTGCTGTGTACAACCCCACCTGAGCATCGATCACCTGAATCTGTATCCTTCATACTAAGTAATACTAGTGAGAGTTGAAATAGTTACGTTCAAGGTAATATTTTTGTTAAATGAGTTATAAACAGTTAAGGGTATTGTAAGTCTACAGTCGTAATAATGCTATAGGCTACAGTAGAATTATAGGTTGTGCAGTTTAAGGTATATTTGGCAGACTGGAAGAACACTAAGAAATTAATGCATTGCTGAAGTGACATTTAAAATGTGTCAAATACATTGTGGAGGTGTATGTGGTTGTGTCCACTTGTCATTACAGGATGTTCTGGGGGGCCCACCAGCGAACCTAAAGACAAGACACCTCTCAACATGCATCAAATCTAAAAGTTTAGATGATTGTAATTATGTCAAAGTAGTTTGGAAGTAAAATATGTTGTTAAGCTGTGAGAAAGCATGTACATTACACTGTTATTGGAACTTACACTTTCAATATTTTCCCAGAGATAGCAAACAAAAAATGTTTTGTAACATTTTATTTTTTTTTAGTGGGGGAGGGTGTAATGACCTCAAATAATTATTTAGTTTGTTATGTCTTTGTTCATTGTAGATAATCTGCACTAATATAGTGTAAACGTTATAAATATAGAAAGCCTCAGAAAATATGTATACTGTTGGGGGCGCTGTGAGAAGAAAAGACTAGTGAGTAAAAGGGGAAGAGAAGAAGGGCAGTTAACGCATGTTGTTGTTCATGTTACAACTTTCAGCCCCAAAATCTGTCACAGAAAACAAAAGAGAAAAACAACCGGGGCGAATAAATCTACAGAAAAGAACTGGTTGTCGTTGTTATTGTCCAAGAGGGCAACATATGTGCTGATCTTATCCAGATTTTATAGGAATATGTTTGACAGTGAGAGGAAAAGGGTGACTTCAATGTCAGAATCACAATAAATAGCCTATTGTATTATTATTTTTTTCTTATTTTTGTTTATCTGGTTTTGAATCACAAATTATTTGATAACATATTACTTTTTTTCAACACTGATATAACAAAAGCACTAAATGGACCAGTACGTGTTTTGTCATAATGATTCTTAAAATTTAGTACATTACTGAATTAAACGGTTAACTATGTATTTAACCTCTGTCTCTGGCAGAGGTGGGAAATCCAGGGCCCAATGAGTAGAAGTCCTGCCATATGTTTATTCCACCCATGAACTCAGTCAGCTGATTTCACTAATTAGTTCTCTCTCATGTCTGAATTAGCAAATTTAGGTGATTGGAACAAAATACTGAGGAGGACTTTTACTTTCTGAACCTGGACTTTACACCTCTGGTCTCTGGGGTATGTGAACAAAGTGCTGTGTCCGAAATCTCCACTCAAACCACTACTCCCTAACCCCTATGTAGGGGGTAAGGAGTAGAGCACTATATAGTGACTCACCAGCATAATAGAAACACCACTTTCGGACACTACTCGATCGTCTCTCGGTGCCGTTGATTACGTCATTACTTATCTAAACGCGCCATCATCTGTCAGCTGGTGCCGAGCCAGCTCTGGGCTAAATAGATTTTTTTTTTTTTTTTTATAAATACATTACATTATATTGAGCTTATTTCTCCAAAATTGTAAAATTAAAAGTCATTTCTGGCCGTTTCTGTTATAATGCGTTACTCCACACATGATTATAACTTATAAACATAAATAAAATTAATACACATATTTAATATATTTTCATTTTCGCTCCACACCGGTTTCTCTTGCCTGTAGACATTAGGAAAAAAAAAACAGATCTACGTTATCAAATACCTTGCTCATAATACTCTTAATAAAACAGCTTTTAGACTCTGTGGAGATGCCACTCAATATTTATCTTTTTTGTTTGTTTGTTCTCGTGATTCAGAAGATTTTGCGGATTAGCAAAAGAAACAGGATTTCGAGACACAGAAAACGACGTGCTGTTCTTGCTACGCTAGCGAGACGTCGTCAAATTGTAAGTTAAAGATGAAGATGATGCTGATAGGTCTTTTACGATCAGCGCAATGCATGATGGTATGTAGGGCTTGGGTTAGTGACCATCGGTTGTACACTACTTTTCAAAATGCATTTTGGGATACATTGAGTGGACTATATAGGGTATAATAATCATCACTATACATTCGGACAGCACTACAAAATGGCGAGCTCACTATATAGTCCACTGGTGAGTAGTGGGAGATTTCGGACACAGCAAAAGACTTGGTACAAATGTTTTTTTTTTTATTTGTACAAAATGTATCTTCCATTTTTAATGAATGATGCGACGCATTTAGCATGTTATTGCTTGTGCAATCATTCCAATGAAAAAGAGCTGGATGAACCCAAGTGCAGTTTATTTTACATAATCCAAACAGAAAAACAAAGGTGTGTCGTGAAACTCACCCAGTGGTTACACAAACAATACTTGACAAGATCACATGGCAAACATGAGGGCTTAAATACACACATGACTAATTACTGAACAAGACACACCTGTGCACAATGAACCAATGACAACATGACAATACAGAACACATGGCAGGATCACATGAGGGCAAGAGAATCACATTACAAGACATGAAACATTAGGCTTGTTTGAGATGAGCAAAATCTGCGCAGAACCGATCACCGGTGATCAGCGCGAGATGCATGCCGGTTAGACATGTGTCCGAGTGCGGTCCGCCTTGCTCTGATGTCATGCCGACGTATGTCAAAAAACTCTCGCGACCGCAAGGCGCACGTGTCGGATTCTGCAGTCGCGCGCAGTTGCTCTCCACCGACTGCGCTGATCAAAAGCATGATGGGAAACGACTTGCTGACGACACAGCTTAATGCTCATTGGTTTAAACAACCGTGATGTATTGTTCTCTTTTAAAATGTTTGATTTTAAAACTCTGATATCATGTTTTATGTGTATAAATTATGTGTGGATATTCCCAAACTCTCTGACAGTGTGATCTATCTATGTGATGTAATAAAATAAAAAAAATAATACAAATAAAAACACATATGATAAACACATAGGCCTATTTAAAATGGAATTAAATAAGTACTTTGGGTGTCTTGTTCCTTATATTTATTTTCATATTCAAGCAACAAAACTTCAATTACATCCAGTTTATTAGCAACACCGTGCACGAGTGTGAATCCCGTGAATCCCGCGATATCCGCCTTTGATCTCACAGGTGTCTGATCCACTGCGAGAAGCGAGATCTGTCTGGCTTGCCTGCGCTTTTTTCACTCCTCCTCTCACTGCAGCCGCCTACTCACGACTACATTTCAGGCGAGGCAAGGCGCATCTCAAACAAGCCTATTAATCAAAAACCAATGCAACCTGGTCTCACAGAATTCCGTGAAATGAACACGGACCCTTAACTCAAAATCTGTGGCAGTTTCACGGAATCGCCGAAAATTCCGTGATGGGCCCACGGAAATGATGCCTATGTAAGTCAATGACAGGCAGCATCCGTGGTCCACACACGGATTCCCTGTTCGGACCTGCGCTCCCCCAATTGGCGGCGTTTTATAATTTGGCAACGTATCGCTTCATTCTGGGTTTACTTTAAAAAGTAGGCCTACTTCACTTTAAATATTTATTTTTAAAGTGGTTTTAACTTGATATTGCATTGTTCTGTCGTCGTTTGATCGCTATGAAAACTTCTGGTCAGTGGTCTGTTCCGTGACGGTACCACGTAGGCTAATATTCAATCTCACTGCAGTTCGTGATATGGTCACGTAATTTAATATATTGATTCTTGACACGGACACGCTCATTTAGTTATCTTCGTGATGTCAGCACGTTTTTTAAACTAATGTATTTCAATAGGAAGCATCTTTCGTGATCACAGCACGATTCTTTCTGCCTGTCGGGCTGCAGCAGAGAAGCTGTTTAATCAACATTTATTCACGAGATTTTATCATGGTTTATTTATTTTAATATTATTTCGGTCTTATTGCCAGGGAAGCTGGATTGCTATGCTGTTTATTTTATTAAATGATATTTTATTAGTAGGAAATCGCGCTGAAGAAGTCTCGTCCCGAACACATCGCGATATTTGGCACCAGTTCACGTGTGCCAGATATAGACCAATTTTCAGCCGACGTCACAGTTACGTCACGGCGCTAGCTGGTGGCAGAACAAAGGGAAAACTGGAGGCGGCAAATACAAACCAGCACAGATTCGGCTACAAAATAAGGATCTTAAATTATTCTTCTTATTATTAAATGTCATCTTGTTGTGTTGTTGGGTGCAAGAATCAATGAAAAATTAATATGCTTTATCTGCAATTTTTTATTTCTAGAAATATTCACCTCATTAAAATTGCACCGCAATGTCACTCTTTACATTGTCGTCTTCTCGGCGCTGGCTAGGCAGAACTGCGGATCGTACCACACAAGTCTTGTACATGACCATTCAGCACATAGTTATAGGCATCTAAAGATTTACATGCCCTCCGTTTCTCTATCAGGTAGGTGTAGAAGTCAGTTCACTCAACCGGAGGTAACGTTAACGTTAATCCTGTCAGATCCTCAATGAGTGTACGGGTCGGCCAATCTGGTTCTGTCCGATTAAAATGAACTTTTGCAAATAACAATTGTGGTCCTGGACAGTGAGTGACCTTGCACATTAAGATAAAATCGGATTTTCTCCAGTCATTGTTAAAAACAAGCTAACAAAACTTGCAGATTTTACGTTAGAGAAGCGGCCAGAGGGATCGTTCTGCCACCACCTAAGCTCCGCCCACATAAAAACGTCACCATGTTTACCAACTGAAAATTAGTCTATTGGTAATTAGTCGTAAATACGCTGTTGTAGTGACTGTGACATACATAATTCACCTTTGGGTTAAATGTAGTTCTATACATTGTTGGTGATAAATGCAGTACTTTGTTCTTAGCGTTTTTTTCCTCATAACTGTTCAGGGATCGTGGTCCCTTTAAATGTTCTGTATGGGTGATGACGTAGGACGCTTGTCAGCGCCATTGGTTTGCTGTTAGTTTTGTCATACGAAATAAACGACACACGTATTTGTGTGCTCAAAGTGAGAAGTTGTCTCTTGCTAGTTACTGCAATTTCCACACTGGTGACCCCGACATTAGTCTGCTGGACGTATCCAGAGACACGACACGACCATGACCGCGAACGCTGTCACCCTCAAACTCCCCGAATTCTGGGAATCGTCGGCATCTGCATGGTTCGCACAGACTGAAGCGCAGTTCGCGCTGCGTGAGATCACCACGGATACAACAAAATACTACTACGTAGTGTCGGCTCTCGGTAATTCAACGGCATCCAGAGTGGTGAGCCTTCTAACAAATCCTCCGGAAAAAGAGAAATATGCAGCACTCAACGCCCACCTGTTGAAAACGTTCGGACTGTCGGACGCTGAGAGAGCCGGCAGGCTTTTCTCCCTTCAAGGACTGGGTGACAGCAAACCGTCCGAGCTCATGGACCGCATGCTGGATCTTTTGGGAGAGCACAGACCCGATTTTCTGTTCATCCAGCTTTTCCTGCGTCAGCTGCCTTCACAAGTGAGAGCTGCATTAGCCAACACCACAATCACTGACTGTCGGAGACTGGCTGAGGAAGCTGATAATTTTTTCCTGGCGAGTCACGGACATTGTGCGGACGCGCTTTTTCCCGCGCACATCGCTTCGGTGACACGTGACGACTCCACCTTCGTCGCGGCAACCACTTCTCGGCGGCAGTTGTCTTCTGGCCCCCAACAACTTCCAGGCTTATGTTTCTACCATGCTAAGTTTGGAACCAAGGCTAACAAATGTCGCTCACCATGCAGTTTCGGCGGGTCGGGAAACGCCGGGGCCGGCGCTCAGTAGTGGCCATGAGCGTCGGCCGCGTAGGCAGGCTGCTTTTCATCCACGACAGCATCTCTGGACGGCGTTTTCTGTGCGACACAGGAGCACAGAGGAGCGTCCTGCCTGCATCCCGTTTGGACATGGTGACCGACAGCCACGGCCCTCCTATGGAAGCTGCAAATGGTAGCCCCATCCGCACATATGGAACGAGGTACATCGAACTGTGTTTAGGAGGACAGCACTTCGGCTGGAACTTTGTTACCGCAAAGGTTGCCGTTCCCCTCCTCGGCGCTGATTTTTTGTGTGCACATGGACTGTTGGTGGATGTAAAGAATCGCCGTCTGATTGACGCTGTCACGTTTTGCTCTTATACATGCACGCTCAGCGGGACTGACTCCATACGGCTGTCTAGCATGCTTTCAGCTTCTGATGATTTCCACCGTCTGCTTGCCAGTTTCCCAGCACTCACTCAGCCCACTTTCTCTGCATCAGCCGTGAAGCATGGTGTGGAGCACCATCTCGCCACCACTGGTCCACCCGTCTACGCCCGCGCTCGGCGCCTCGACCCAACCAAGCTTGCCGTTGCAAAGGCTGAGTTTGCGAACATGGAACGCCTGGGAATAGTTCGCCGATCCGACAGCCCATGGGCATCGCCCCTCCACATCGTCCCCAAACCTGGTGGCGGCTGGCGCCCATGTGGCGACTACCGGCGGCTTAATGAGGCAACGGCGCCTGACCGATACCCAGTCCCGAACATACAGGATTTTTCCGCATACCTGTCTGGCAAGGTGATTTTTTCCAAGGTCGACCTCGTTCGTGGATATCATCAGGTGCCGGTACATCCACTGGACATCCCCAAAACGGCAGTGATCACGCCGTTTGGTCTGTTTGAGTTCCTGCGTATGCCGTTCGGCCTTAAAAACGCCGCCCAAACTTTTCAACGCCTCATGGACTCTGTTTTGCGGGACCTGCCTTTTCTTTTTGTGTACTTGGATGACATTCTAGTAGCGAGCACGTCCAAGTCTCAGCACCTGGCGCACCTCCAAACCCTTTTTGAGCGGCTTAGCCAACATGGATTGATTGTCAACCCCGCCAAGTGCCAGTTCGGCCTCTCCACCATTGACTTCCTTGGACACAGAGTCACTAAGGACGGGGCGGTCCCTCTCCCATCAAAGGTGGAGGCAGTCACACAGTTCCCACGCCCGCTCACTGTCAAATCCCTGCAGGAGTTCCTCGGCATGGTGAATTTTTACCACCGCTTCATTCCTCGAGCTGCTCTGCTCATGCGGCCTTTGCACGAGGACTTGAAAGGTAAACCACAGCACGTTGTGGACTGGACTGAGAGTAGAGACAGGGCTTTTGCCGCCACTAAGGCAGCCCTAGCGAACGCCACCATGTTGGCACATCCTTCTCCAACAGCCCCCATCGCCATCACCTCGCATGCCTCAGACTATGCTGTCGGTGCTGTCTACGAGCAGTGGGTAGGCGGTGCCTGGCAGCCGCTGGCTTTCTTTAGCCGTCAGCTGCGCCCCTGTGAGCGGAAGTACAGCACTTTCGACCGGGAGCTGCTGGGTCTCTACCTCGCCATCCGACATTTCCGTTCCCTGCTGGAAGGCCGACACTTCACTGCGTTTGTGGATCACAAGCCGTTGACTTTTGCCATGGCCAAGGTGGCTGAACCGTGGTCCGCCCGCCAGCAACGTCATCTGTCCTACATTTCAGAGTTCACCACGGACTTGCAGCACGTTGCTGGTAAGACCAACCACGTGGCTGACTGCTTATCACAGGCTGTGGTGGGGGCAGTCCACCTGGGCTTAGATTACAACCGCATGGCGGCCGCTCAGGCCACAGACCCGGACGTGCAACTCCTGAGGACCTCGACTACAGGTCTGCAGATCGAGGATGTAGTTTTTGGCGATGCCGGCACCACGCTCCTGTGTGACATCTCCACAGGTAGTCCTCGGCCAGTCGTTCCCTCGGGATGGAGACGACAAATTTTTGACGCCATCCATGGTCTCTCCCACCCAGGTTCGAAAGCGTCACAGAGACTGGTTGCAGCTAAGTTTGTTTGGCACGGCCTCAAGAAGGACGTTAGGGATTGGGCTAACATCTGTGTTGAGTGCCAACGGGCCAAAGTCCACCGCCACACTAAAGCCCCGTTAGGTTTGTTCCCGGTTCCGGAGAGACGTTTTGACCATGTAAACGTGGACCTGGTCGGTCCTCTGCCCTCCTCTCACGGTTTCACATATCTGTTCACCATGGTTGACAGGACCACCCGCTGGCCCGAGGTTGTGCCTTTGACGTCAATGGCATCTGTCGAGATGACACGGGCATTTATTAGCACCTGGGTTGCCCGTTTCGGCACTCCTTCGGACATTTCCTCTGACCGAGGCGCGCAGTTCACGTCTGAACTGTGGGACGCTGTCGCACAGAGCCTCGGAGTGAAACTCCACCGCACGACCGCATATCACCCGCAGGCTAACGGACTCTGTGAACGTTTTCATAGGTCAATGAAGGCTGCCCTGCGTGCCAGCCTCAAAGACAGCAACTGGGTCGACAAGCTCCCATGGGTGTTGCTGGGCATCAGGACTGCGCCAAAGGAGGACCTTCAGTCCTCATCCGCGGAGCTTGTTTATGGACAGCCACTGCGGGTACCGGGGGAGTTTGTCCCTAGTGCCACGGTTCCCTGGTCTGCTACTTTCCAGCGGTCTACTCTACTGGACAATGCAAGGCTTTTCGCACCTGTCCCTACTTCACGTCACGGCCTCCCTCAGTCACACATCCCCGCTGGACTTCAGACGGCTGACTACGTTTTCATTCGCCACGATGCTCACAGGGGACCGCTACGTCCGCCCAATGAGGGCCCATTCCGGGTCCTGGAGACGGGGACAAACATTTTGTGGTGGACAGAGGCGGCAAACCGGAGCGACTTTCTATCGACCGCCTCAAACCGGCTCATTTGGACGTAGCCAGGCCCATCAACCTGGCCCAGCCCCCACTCCGCGGACGGCCTCCTGCTCTGCCTCCACCCCTTGCTCCTAAACCTCCTACACTCCATGCCCCACACCCGGGTCTTGACGGGACACCGGCTGCAGTGAGGTTTCCTCAACCTCCAGTACAGCGCAGCCGTTGTGGTCGGTTGATACGCCCACCTCCCCGTTGACAGTTTGGTTCTTCGGATACAGTGAATTCTGGGGGGACGTGTGTAGTGACTGTGACATACATAATTCACCTTTGGGTTAAATGTAGTTCTATACATTGTTGGTGATAAATGCAGTACTTTGTTCTTAGCGTTTTTGTCCTCATAACTGTTCAGGGATCGTGGTCCCTTTAAATGTTCTGTATGGGTGATGACGTAGGACGCTTGTCAGCGCCATTGGTTTGCTGTTAGTTTTGTCATACAAAATAAACGACACGTATTTGTGTGCTCAAAGTGAGAAGTTGTCTCTTGCTAGTTACTGCAATTTCCACACTGTCACTTATAATGTTTGATATAATGTATTTTCTGTTTGTCGATATTAATCAGATTAGCTCACGTTCAGTCACTGCATTATATCTGTCATCTCCACGGAGGCTTTGCGTTTCATTGCTTTCTAATTCAAAACAGGGTGATTTAAACACTGTCTGTCAAGTGACGTGCTATAGGCCTCCTAGACCTTCAATTTAATTAATCATATTTATATCAGGTTTAAAGTAGTACAATTAGTTCCAAAGTTGTATTTGTAGAAGGAGCGCAGTAAAAATAACACTTATACCATGCTTTTACCACAGTAACTTTAGTTTTACTGTGATAGGTGTGGTAAAAGGACTGTAACCACAAAACTTACCATGCTTTTACCACAGTAATGTTAGTTTTACTGTGATATGTGTGGTAAAAGGACTGTAACCACAAAGCTTACCATGCTTTTACCACACTATTGGTAGTTTTAATGTGATACTTATTATTGCAAATGCACAGTAACTACAACACTTACCATGCTTTTACCACAGTAACCCTAGTTTTACTGTGATATGTGTGGTAAATGGACTGTAACCACAGAACTTACAATGCTTTAAACCTCAGTAACCTTAGTTTTACTGTGATGGATGTAGTAAAGGACAATAAATACAAACTTACCATGATTTTACCTCAGTATTGGTAGTTTTAAAGTGATATTTGTTGTAAATGCCTATTCATCACAACACTTACCATGCTTTTAATGCTTAATAATGTAACATCCAATATTTGTAAGTTAAATCAGTACTTTTTCCTTTAAATAATCCCATATATTATACATAATGATATTTTATTTTCTCTTTTTTCAGCAGAAAAGACCAAAAGGGCCTTTCGGACTCAGTCGACCCATTATTGTTGGAGGAGAAGTTAACTGAGGAGACGGAAAGCTGCAAAGGCAAATATTTGCAATGGTATGTATGTATTGGTTTTAACCCTAAATCAAACATTTTATCAAGCATTTGTTGTTTCTTAAACCTTTTCTTACAAAACCCATAGCCCAATCAGTACAAACATAGTCTCAAAGTCTTAATAATTCACAAGATTTAACAAGTTGTCAAATTCGTACGATACTCGTACATATTTCTAGCCTGGGAAAACCCAGACAACTTCTGGCAAATTTAGATTTGCTCTTCAAGTAGTCTGGCAAAGAGCTCATTCAAGATCATTTCTAATCCGTCGAAATTGATTTTGTACATTACAAAGATGGATGCCGCCGTGGAACATCATTCGTGGAACATCATTCTATCGCGTCAGTTTTAAGCGATTTGAACGTTTCCTTTTTGTTAAAACCCGAGCAAAGAACAACACTTGGAGATGTTTCTCCATAGCTCTGCATAGGTCATCTCCTTCATCGCTCTGATTGCATTTGAGTGACGTCCGTTGGTGACGCCCCTTTGGAAATGATTTGTCTATGAAGCTTTGCCAGACTATAACTCAGTTACTACTGAGAATGGTATGGTTTTAACCAGGCTAACATATTTGTATACTCGTACATAATTATGCAGCTTTTACTCCTACTGCTGTCATTGGCTACTGCCTCAATTCCTGTGTAGTGACTGTCTTAACACAAATCAGACACTCGGCAGGGTGAGGGCTAGATCATGTTTTTGACGTGCTATTTGTCCACTTCGGATGAATTTGAAGTCCACAACGTTTAGCGTCTTTGGGTGGTGTTCCCATTTAATCGAAAGATAGTTTACAGAGTTCAGGGTATATGCAAACGTGAGGGCTAATCTAGCTGTGGCGTGCCAGCGGTAAAAACCGTGTGATCTCCCTGCCACCCTAGCATCCTTCTCCTCGCTACACCTGTGAATTAATCAGCTGGCGCGCCTGTGCCACCGTGACCTTGGCTACTGTAGCACGAGCACACTGCCCTCTAGTGTAGACCACCACCACAACATCAACAATAGCTAATGGCTCCCACACACCGGCCCCTAATTGGGAAAGTGTGCCCAATTAAACTACAAAACAGGGAGTCACACAAAAAGGTCTTCAGGTCTTCTTTCTTCTGGATTGGATGTTAACCAGCGTTGGGTCATGACCATTACACAGCTTCTTGCAACAGGAAAAGCTTGGAAATAGGGCGCTCCAACTGCCCTGTCTTAGTCTTCAACTGCACGGCACGTACGAAGCCCTTCTTGTCCGGGTAAGTCTTTGTCACTCTTCCTATAATCCATGATCCACGCGGAGCAGTGTGATCCATAATGATGACAATGTCTCCCATTATGAAACTTCTTCGTGGCCTCGCCCACTTTTGCCGTTCCTGTAACAGCGGCAGGTACTCCCTTATCCACCTTTTCCAGAACAAAGTTGAAAGATACTGAATTTGTCTCCATCGTCTTCTAATGTAAAGATCATTCTCTTGAAAGATTCCAGGGGCAAGAACAGGTTTTCCTTTCAGCAAAAGGATGTGGTTGGGTGTGAGCACTTCCAAGTCGTTAACATCGTCAGACATCTTGGTTATCGGACGGTCATTCAGAATGGCTTCCACCTCACACAGAATGGTATGGAAGCTTTCGTCATCCAAAGACTGTTGCTGCAGAACAGAATACAGAACTCGCTTGACTATCTTAATGAGGCGCGCCCACCCATCTTCTGCTCACTTGGCTGTCCGCGATGCCTTCTACAGACCACACACTCAGATATTATTCTCCGGCAAGCAGAGTTGGCGTTAGTAACCCAATACTTGCGCCGCAAAGTCGAGAGCATATGGTTCCGTCCAGTATGCCCAAGCTGTTGATGTATGGATCGCAGAAAAAGACTGGATATATGTTGCCCCTTACAGAGAATCGCAGGATGCTTGAGCTCTTCAGGCAAAGCTGCACGGCCAAGTCTTCCACCTACTCTCAACAAATTGTCACTGAGCACTGGATCTAATTTTTAAATGTTGCTTGTTTTCTTCACAAAAGATGCTCCACTTTTCAACATTGAGATTTCTTCCTGAAATGTTACTTGCTGACTGAAATGTATTATAGCAGCTTCGGCTTGCTCACTCACAGAAAGTGGTTGTTTGCCAATTGCTCCTCTAACCTCTCTCATCCTCTCCTCCAAAGATGAGCCAGTAAGATCTAAAGAAGCCAGAATCAACTTCCTCTCTCTGCTCAGCTCCAAAAGAATAGATTTGAGCCTTAAGTACCAAGCTACAGAGATTTTAAGTTTAGACCAGTCAGAAAAGTAAGTCATGAGCTTAGAGGTCGCATCTTCTGTGTGTGTAATCACATTTACCAGGACGTCCCTTTTGACCTCTGGGTCGTCTGAGGAGATGGTCTGCGGCTCCAAAGGTCTTGGCCAATCCATTTCCGGTCTTTGGAGAAAGTCAGGACCCTCCAACCACCTCTTACAGGCAAGAAAGTTATCCACACTCAGACCCCTGGAGGCTTCATCAGCAGGATTGTTCTTGGAGCTGATATACTTCCACTGACTGAGATTTGTTGCTTCCCGTATTGCAGCCACTCTGTTAGCAACAAAGGTGTGAAAGCGTTTTGTTTCATTGTTGATGTATTTCAACACAGTCTGACTGTCTGTCCAGAAGTGTGACTCCTCCACTTGCAGCAACAGCTCCTTCTTCAACATCCTATCGACCTTAACCGCCAACACTGCAGCCGTGAGCTCAAGACGAGAGATAGTTGTCTGTTTTAATGGCGCAACCCTGGCTTTACCCGATATAAAGGCAACATACACTCACTCCTCTTGACTCACCAGCCTTAGGTAGGACACTGTGCCATAACCATAGCTGCTAGCATCAGCAAAATGATGTAGTTGTGCACTGGCAGATCTTCCAAAGCCCCTTGGCTTGATACAGCGGCTCACCTTAAGCTTCGCCACCTTCTCCAAGTCCGACAGCCATCCGGTCCATTGTTGTCTGTGGTATAGGCTCATCCCATGACAAGTTTCTTCGGCACATTTCTTGCAACAGCAACTTTGGCAGCAAGGTGAAAGGAGATAACAAACCCAATGGGTCATATATGGAACCAACGATTGATAGAATTCCGCGTCTAGTATGTGGCCGTCTTTCCACTGCAGGTTTAAAAGTAAAAGTGTCACTTTCAGCACACCAATTCAGTCCAAGTGCCATCTCCATGGGTAGCCGGTCTTGTTCCAGGTGCAGCTGCCTGGTTGTTTTGGATCGCTTTTCTTCAGGAATGGACGACAATACGGCCCGACTGTTACTTGTCCATTTGAGCAGTCGAAACCCTCCCTTTGAGCACAACTCGGTGAGATCTGCAACCAACTTTATAGCCTCCTTCTCTGAAGGCAATGACTTTAGACAATCATCCACATAAAAGTTGTTGTATATGGTCTCAATCACTTCAGCTTGAAAGCCGTCCTTGTTGTCTGCCGCAGTTCTCCTTAAAGCGTAGTTTGCACAGCTTGGTGACGAGACAGCTCCAAAGAGGTGCACCTTCATTCTATGTTCCAGTGGGCTTTGTGTCGTATCTCCTTCTGGCCACCATAGAAAACAAAGGAAATCCACGTGTCTTTTCGACACCCTCACTTGGTGAAACATAGCCTGGACATCGGTCATCAGGGCGATGCTCTCCTGTCTGAATTTTGTTAAAACACCAAAAAGTGAATTGGTAAAGTCAGGACCTTGCAACAACTGATAATTCAAGGATGTTCCTTTAAATCCAGCTCCACAGTCAAAAACCACCCTTAGAGACTTCTTTCTTGCACTCAAAAAAAAAAATGATATGTTGGCTTTAATTAACTTTTTCATGTCAACAGGTTCTATAAATTAACTTTTTTATGTCAACAGGTTCCATAAATTAACTTTTTTATGTCAACAGGATGCACATAACTGGGTTACGTTAAACAAACATAATTTGGTCATGTAACTTCAATACACTCAAATAAATGATATGTTGGCTGTAATTAACTTTTTATGTCATCAGGGTCTGATATGGTGGCTTTAATTAACTTTTTTATGACAACAGGTTCTGATATGTTGGCATTAATTCACTTTTTTATGTCAACAGGATGCACATAACTGGGTTACGTTAAACAAACACTGAACACTGAAGCAGATAATTAAGTGAATAATTGAGTGATGATTGAGCATTAATCATGAACACTTGATGTTAACAAGCAGAATCACTGAATTAGAAAACCGGAATTTCAGGTAACCATTATGGAGATGAGTGTTTGTTTTAGTTGGGCTCTTGACGCTCACTTTATTAACTTTATATTTTGTCTGACTGCTGTACATGAGTTATAACAGCCAGATGATCAATTAGAAAAGCTAAATATTGATGTCTGTGTGTGCTTGCATACAACGGTTTTATTTTATTTTTTTTATATAGATTTGATCATTTGGATTTCATTGAAAAGGTTACAAATGGTATGCTCTATAATGGCAGTGCTGCTATAATCAATAAGGTAAACTTAACTCAGAAATTGGGTTCTATATGAGTTCAGGTAAAATGATTGTGAAATAATGATTATGTTAAAACACAACCAACACCATCAGATCACCTTTTTAATTTGTTCATCTGGCTGTTATTACTCATGTACAGCAACCATACAAAAATCTAAAGATAATGACGTGAGGGTCAAGAGCCCAACTAAAACACACACCGATCACCATAATGGTGACTTTAAATTCTGGTTTTCTCATTCAGTGAGTCTGCTTGTTATCATCAGGTGTCTTCAATAATGCTCAATCATCACTCAATTATTCACTTAATTATCTCATTAACTTTAACACCGATTCAGTGTTCATTTAACACTCAGCTCAGAGTTTAATAAGGTCGCTTAGAATTACTTAACTCCATTATGTTTAAGTTACATGAACACATTATGTTTGTTTAACGTAACCCAGTTATGTGGAACCTGTTTACATAAAGTTAATTAATGCCAACATATCATTTTTTTTGAGTGTGGGTGATACACCCCATGATGAGGGAGATACCACACATGGCCTTCTTTACAATACAGCTGGTCTTTAGGCACCACTTCAGCCTATCCGCTGTCAATCATCTGTGAGAGAAACGCTGTATACTCCTCCTGATAAGATTTGTTCCTTTCAAACTTTCTTTTTAGACAGTTAACACGCTGTTCCACTATGCACCGGTTATTTGGCATGGTGATGTCATCAGTCTTAAAGGGTAAATCCATGCAGTAATGACCTCCTTGCAAGTGTGTAGACTTCTCAAGGACCTCCATGAACCTCAGGTCTTCCCTTGACATCTCCTGCCTCTCCTCCAATGACTTCTCATTAAAGTCTTGGTTATACTGAGAAACCAACAGCTCATCCAACCTGGTTATGGATACCCTACCCAGCCAGCACAGCCATGTGGGGCCCACATGGGTTTGACCTGGGCTATCTAACTGGGATCCATCCAGTTTTGTCCACGGTTTCCATGTAGGCCCCACATGGGTTTGCCCAGATGAAATGAACACTGCTCAGTGTGCACACTACAGGCTGTTAAATGTAACACATATCAGTGTTGGAGTTAATGAGATAATTAATTGATATAATGATTGAGCATTATTGTTAACAAGCAGAATCATTGAAAGAAAGAGAAACACAACTACTTCCAGCCACAGCCTTAGATGAAATCAACTGAAGATAAAATACACGAAATCTCTCAAGATCTGATTAAACAACTCCACAAACAGCATTACCAGCTTCACTTATTACTAACCAGGTTGACTTTATTTCTGGTAGACGTCTAGGCCTACAGAATTTCTTATTGAGAATTATCAGAGTTTAAGATGTTGATGATTTAATGAAAATAATAGTTTGGTTTGATGTCACCATTATGGTGACCAGCGTTTGCTTTAGTCGGGGTCTTGACTTTTTAAAATGAGTTTTTCTCTGGCAGCTGTATCTGATTGTTATGTTGAGTA
Source organism: Rhinichthys osculus (assembly GCA_029959095.1). Lineage (NCBI taxonomy): Eukaryota > Metazoa > Chordata > Actinopteri > Cypriniformes > Leuciscidae > Rhinichthys > Rhinichthys osculus. The sequence goes on from JARWKJ010000002.1 coordinate 55,129,243, forward strand.
TCTGAACATATGTTGTTATGTTAACAGCAAGAGAAAATGCAATCAGATGTTATAAGCTGATTGATGATAATAATCTAATCATGTAGTAGCTTAACTCAATAATATTGTGTGTGAGTTTTATACGGGTGATATGTTATTCATTTCATTTTATTATTGTGATTCTACAGCACGAGATCCAGCACATTTTTATCAGAACATCAAATGATTTTTAAAACATAATTTTCACATTTTGGAATTTTGCAATTTTTACTCACACACAGACATCAAGAATCAGCATATGAATCGCTATAATGGTGACATGCTTCATGGTGCAATGCATTCTGGGAGCCATGGATAAGTTTCTTATGATGCACCCAGAATGCATTGCACCATGATGCATGTCACCATTGTTGAGATTCATATGCTGATTCTTGATGTCTGTAGAATCACAACAATAAAAGAAAATGAATAACATATCACCCATATAAAACTCAGACACAATATTAGTGAGTTAAGCCACTACATAATGATTATACTCTAAGCATCAATCAGCTTATAGCATTTGATTGCATTTTCTCTTGCTGTTCTCAACATAACAATCAGCTACAACTGAACAGAGAAAAACTAAAGTTAAAAAGTCAAGAGCCCAACTAAAGCAAACACTTATCACCATAATGGTGACATCAAACCAAACTATTATTTTCAATAAATCATCAACATCTTAACCTCTGTTAATTCTCAATAAGAAATTCTGTAGACGTCTACCAGAAATAAAGTCAACCTGGTTAGTAGGGCTGGGCAATATATCGCACAATATTGTTATGCGCATCTCGTCAGTAAAGCCGGTTCCTTGATTAGTAGTAAATCGCCTTCACCTGCTTTCAGATGGAGCGGCATTTACTACAAAGAGCCGTAGTTAACTGACAAGCTGAGCCATATCGCATTAATATCGCGGACGTATCGCCAGCGATATTTAATGCGATATGGCTCAGCTTGTCAGTTAACTACGGCTCTTTGTACACAGCAAAAACTCCAGTGTTAAATTAACACTCCTGGGAGTGTATATGAGTCCACACTCAAGAGTGTTAAAGTTAATGAGACAATTAAGTGATTAATTGAGTGATGATTGAGCATCTAAAGAAGGAGAAAATATAAAATTGTAAGCCACCGTTATGGCGATCATTGTTTGCTTTAGTTGGGCTCTTGACCCTTAGATTAATAACTTTAGATTTTGTTTGGCTGTTGTATGTGAGTTATAACTGCCACATCAACAAAGAAAAAAAATGATCTAATTATGTTGGTTATATTATGACACTCATCATTTGATCTTTAAGTTTGTGATTTATGCTGTTGATTACAGCATAACTGTGATTCTGCCTAAATATCCAGAATTTTAGATATAATGTAAAGGATTTCTTAGGAGTTGTTTAAAAAAAAAAATCTTTCTGTTAGGCACACACAGATGTCAAGATTCAGTCAATGCATCTCAACAGTGGTGACAAGCAGAATATTCAATTAGGAAAAGTAAATTACATAGACAATTCAGATCATAATTTATTCATACCGCAATGCATGATGGGAGCCATTAATGAGTTGTGATTGGTGGCAGCCACTGCAACATTCATTATTAGTGTCACCATTGTTGAGATTCACAGGCTGATTATTGATGTCTGTGTTTCTAAATAAATTCATTTGAGACTGTTTTGATAAGAACAATGTTTATTAAATATTTTGGTTTATAAGAAAAATACTGATAATATGCTGTAGAATCACAAAGCTGTTGCTAATGATTTAAACCAAACTATCTCAATAAGTTTAATTTTTCAGATCACAGCATGATTATGCCAAAACATAACCAACACTATCAGATCACACTTTTCTGTGTTCATTTCACTGTTATAAATCAATAACAGGAGACAAACAAAATTTAAAGATGAAAGTATAAGGGTCAAGAGTCCAACTAAAGCAAACACTGATCGCCATAACGGTGGCTTACAATTTGTGATTTTCTCCTTCAGTGATTCTGCTTGTTATCATCAGGTGTCTTCAATAATGCTCAATCATCACTAAATTAATCACTTAATTATCTCATTAACACTCTTGAGTGTTAATTTAACACTCATATCTGCATCATATCTTCCATCTGAAAGCAGGTGAAGGTTATTTACTACTAATCAAAGAACCGGCTTTACTGAAGTGATGCGCATAACATATCGCACGATAAATCGCCCAGCCCTACTGGTTAGTAATAAGTGAAGCTGGTAATGCTGTTTGTGGAGTTGTTTAATCAGATCTTGAGAGATTTTGTGTATTTTATCTTCAGTTGATTTCATCTAAGGCTGTGGCTGGAAGTAGTTCTTGTGTTTCTCTTTCCTTCAATGATTCTGCTTGTTAACAATAATGCTCAATCATTATATCAATTAATTATCTCATTAACTGATATTTGTTACATTTAACAGCCTGTAGTGTGCACACTGAGCAGTGTTCATTTCATCTGGGCAAACCCATGTGGGGCCTACATGGAAACCGTGGACAAAACTGGATGGGTCCCAGTTAGATAGCCCAGGTCAAACCCATGTGGGCCCCACATGGCTGTGCTGGCTGGGTATTGGCATAGACGGTTGAGCAGCTTCTCTTGCAACATCCACTATTGCCTCTCAATGGACCGTTGATGACCCACCCCAATAGGGTCCTCACGGCATAGGGTCCACCACCTTCGCTGTTAACAATTTCCCAGGGCTCCATCAATTTGGTGCATTGGTCCCAATCAAGATTTCAACATCTGCATCCAATTCTGGAATTTTAACATCTCTCAAATATTCCCATTTCTCAAGGTCTTGCTGGATAGGAATGTTGCTCTTTGACACTGGAATTGCGTCCTGTGTGTATACCTCCGGGAGGTCCAAGAACTGGCTGCCACCCAATTTGGACACCTCTAGACCTGGAATAACTTGACTTTCAACAACCTTCTCTTGGCCCATGGTGCGTAGTAGAATGTTGGTCCTTTTACCCTGCAGATTCAACTTCTTCAAAAACCTGTTGGTACAAAATGTTGCTGTACTTCCAGGGTCCAAGAAGGCATATGTCCTGAGCACCTTGTGTCCTTTCTTAGATTTCACCTGTACCGGAATGATGGAGAGAGTACAATGTTGGTCTCCGGCCCCAGTACAACCACATGCCTGAAGCGACACCAGTGCGTTATTTACTTCTACTTCCTGTGTCTTAGTCATCTTGTCCTTATTGTAGATGTGCAAAATAGTTGGATGTTTCAGATTGCATTCATCACAGGTCAGACGACTTCTACACTCTTTACTCATGTGGCCCACTTTCAAGCATCCAAAGCAAACACCCTTTCCTCTCAAGAATTCAATCATCTCCCTGTGAGGAATTTTGTTCAAGCCTGGACACTTGGGCAACAGATGACGCTGCTTACAATAGTGACAGAATTCTACGCCTGACTCCTTCGAAGCACTGGGCTGGCTTGGCATCGCCAAAATGTTAGTTGCAAAACTGCTTCCTTTGATATTACTCCTGGACACTGGCCTTCTACTATTCATAGCCTTCAAAGCGCTGGATTGTGTGTCTGCAATATCACCAAAAAGCGGATGAGACAAGATTTTGACTTGAGTCTCCAAAAAATTCACCATATCAGGAAAGGTGGCTCGATAGCCTCGTCGCTCTTGTAGCTCACAGGCCGTAGATCTCCATCTGTCCCGCAGCCTGTACGGCCATTTCATTATCACATTCTTCATATTTGATGGAATGTTCAATTCCTCCATACATTGTATCTCAGTCATAACATTGCAGCAGCCTCGTAGGAAAAGTGCAAATTCTTGCAATGCCTTAACATCCTCAGCCTTTACGACAGGCCATCCGAACACCTTGTCCATGTAGGCTGTTGCTATCTTCTGTTCACTGCCAAAGTGCTCTCTCAGAAGACCTTTTGCTCTTTGATATCCTTGCTGCGATGCCATATGTAGGCAACTTCGAACCAGCTCTCTAGGCTGCCCTGTAGTATATTGCTCTAACAGGTACAGACAGTCTTGATAGCTGCTAGTTCTCCCCTCAATACAGTGTTCAAAAGCTCTAACAAATGAAAGAAATTGCAATGGATCCCCATCGAATATGGCAATGTCTTTCTGTGGCAAACTTGATGACATTTGCTGCTGCACAAGCATTGCTGTAATCTCATTCTGCTTTTGCAAGATTCCACTTATGGCATTCCGGTCCACAGTGCTTTGCATTGGTGGAGTGTTCTGTGCTGGCTGAAGCCTGTGCAATTGCTGTTCTTGTGCAGCTACTGATCCAGCAGGCACAGTTGTTAAGGTTGTAGGAACATTTTCAAACCGATGCTGTTGGCCAGTACCATGTATTCCATTGTGTGGCTGTGACTGCAGTCTAAAAGTGCTATCCCTTGCTGATGATATGACACGACGCTGTTCGTGATTCTGTGAGCGTGCAAAGGGGTCCTTGACATGCATAGGAGACAAAGGTGGTTCTCTTGAGGTTGGTTTTGTAGCCATTGTGCTTTGTTTAGGAACATAGATGCTTGCGTTTGGATTAAGTTCAAGACTTTGCCCTTTACATGCCTTACTCATGTATGAGTTCATTCCATCTGATGCAGCCATTCCCACATCACTGCCTTCCAGCACTGAAAGCCTTGCAGCAGCCATAGCAATTTGTGCATCAAGTTCCAACTGTTCCTTTCTTATCCTCAGCTTGACTCTTTCCAATCGGAGTTCCTCCTCTTGTTCCTCGAGCTGATGCTTCCTTTGTAAAGCAGCAGCCTTCTCCATCAAAGCTGCCTTTTCTGCATTTGCCTTTAACCGTGCGGAAGATGTACTGGAACTGCCATGGCTTCTTTTGCTTGATCTTTCGCTGGACACATTAGACACACTGTCCCCTGGCCCAATGTCATCTTGACACACAGATTGAGCATCTTTGGTTTTCACCTTTCGTTGTGCACCCTGGCCATCACCATCATCATCATCGTCATCATCATCAACAATGTCAGCGGCATCATTCACATTTTCATCATCACATGAAGCTCCCATCTCCTTCAACCATTTATACACTTCCTCAACAAAGGCATCATTAATGGACCTTTTTGACTGAAACCATTCTTCCTGTCTTTTCTGTTCCTCTTCAGGCAGAGAAAACTCATTGAGCAATGTGTTGTGAAGATCAAAGGCATTTTGACATAGAGACTTAAACCCTTTTAGCTTTTGTTGAACGCTTGTCACATTTGCAGGAACCTTTTCAACCAAAAACGGGACGATGTCTGCTTTTATTTTGCTTGTTTTTAAAAAAAATCATACTTCTTTCCTTTTGAAGTCTTTCAATTATCATAACGATTCCTTTAGCGGTAGGCTTTCTTGTCCTTTTTTCTCTACCCTCACGTTGCAACTCTGTAGCTTTATTTTCATCATTGCCTTGTGTGTCACTCATTTTCAACAGATTACTTTGTAAGATTCACGAGCCTTGTTATTGCGCTATGTCGATGTGATAAATAACAGGTTCGTTTGTGTATGGATGATGGAAAGAGACACGGGGTCGGCGAATACTGGGACTCGTGCACTTCAGCGCCCCTTTTTATTTAAGAGGTTTTTCCCCCTTTTGTTTGAGCGTAATCACGCTCAAACAAAGTTAACTCAGAATATCAAAAAGGCAAAATAAACAGTAGACAATAATTCTCTTCCCGCTGGACACAGCTTCACTGGACACAATTCCAATAGTACTCTTCCCGCTGGATACAGCTTCACTGGACACGATTCCAATAACACTCTTCCCGCTGGATACAGCTTCACGTGTCAAAGTTTCAGCAACACTCCGTTCACTGGTCACAGCTTCTCAAGCGACGTGCACGAGCTCCCAGCCTCTCTCAAAATGTTGTCAGCACGGCCCGCTTATATGCGGTCTCCTCCGGGAGAGGAAGTCGGCCACAGCCATCTGTGCACCCGGCCTGCGGATCACCTTGAATTTAAAAGGCTGTAAAGCTAGATACCAACGGTTGATCCGCGCGTTGGTATCTTTCATGCGGTGGAGCCACTGCAGAGGAGCGTGGTCCGAACAGAGGGTGAACTCTCGCCCCAGGAGATTGAGGACGGCCCATTTGATGGCAAGGGCTTCTTTCTCAATGGTGCTGTACATAGTCTCTCTCTTTGAGAGCTTTCGACTGATGTACAGCACCGGCCGTTCCTCACCCTCCATCTCCTGGGACAAGACGGCGCCCAGCCCCCTGTCCGACGCGTCAGTCTGTAGGGAAAAAGGGAGAGAAAAGTTAGGAGCCTGTAATAGCGGCCCGCCACACAGGACAGCCTTTATCTGGGTGAAAGCCTGCTGACACTGCTCCGTCCACTGGACGGTATCTGGTGCCTCCTTTTTAGTTAGATCAGTCAGCGGGCTAGCGAGGTCCGAATAATTAGGTACAAACCTTCTGTAATATCCTGCTAGCCCCAGGAACTGTCTAACCTCCTTTTTGGTCTTAGGTCTTGGACAGGTCGCAACTGCTGCCGTCTTATCAATTTGGGGACGCACCTGCCCATGACCCAAGTGAAAGCCCAGATACCTGACTTCCACGCGCCCAATCGCACACTTCTTTGGGTTGGCCGTGAGCCCTGCCCCTCGCAGCGTCCTGAGGATAGCTCGCAAATGCTGCAAATGCCGCTGCCAGTCATTACTATAGATGATAATATCATCCAAGTATGCCGCGGCATATGCAGCATGCGGCCGGAGGATTCTATCCATCAGGCGCTGAAAGGTAGCAGGTGCCCCGAACAAGCCGAAAGGAAGGGTAACAAATTGGTGTAATCCAAACGGCGTCGTGAAAGCGGTCTTTTCTTAAGTCATTGGAGACAAGGGGATCTGCCAATAACCCTTTGTTAAATCCAGTGTCGAATAAAATCGAGCCGTGCCGATCAAGTAATTCGTCCACCCGTGGCATTGGATATGCATCGAACTTCGATACAGCGTTCACCTTACGATAATCCACACAGAACCGAATTGAGCCGTCAGTTTTAGGCACTAAAACTATCGGGCTCGCCCAGTCACTGTTGGATTCTTCTATGACTCCCATATCCAGCATAGCCTCTAATTCATCCTGAACTACTTTCTTTTTATGCTCAGGTAATCTATATGGCCGGCTGCGCACTACCACACCCAGTTCGGTCTCAACATGGTGCTGTATGAGGTTTGTTCGACCAGGGAGGGGCGAGAACACATCGGCAAACTCCGTTTGTAAACCTCGAATGTCAGCGATCTGGGACGGTGAGAGGTGGTCTCCGCAAATGGCCAGAGCAGAGGATTGAGATTTTAAGTTCGCCTCTGGCCCGAGATCCTCCTCCCCACTCACTACCGTCGCCAGCATCGCTGACTCCGCCTCATTCTACTTTTTCAACAGGTTGAGGTGGTAAATCTGATGTGCTCCGTCCCTATCTGATCGAAGAATCTCATAGTTGAGATTCCCGATTCGCCGTGTGACCACAAACGGTCCTTGCCACTTGGCGAGTAATTTAGAGCTGGATGTGGGAAGCAATAGAAGCACTTTATCTCCCGGTGCAAATGTACGTAGTTTAGCCCCCCTGTTGTACAGACAACGTTGTTTGTCCTGGGCCTGTAACAAATTCTCCATAGAGAGCCGCCCCAAAGTGTGGAGTTTTGTTCTCAGGTCCAGGACATTGAATTTCATTTCTACTGTTCGAAGGTCCGTCCTCCCAAGCTTCCCTAAGCACCTCCAGCACCCCGCGGGGCTGGCGTCTATAGAGCAGCTCGAAGGGGGAAAACCCCGTGGAGGCTTGGGGGACCTCGCGTACAGCGAACAAGAGGGGTTCTAACCACTTATCCCAATTTTTGGCGTCTTCCTGCACGAACTTACGAATCGTGCGATTTCAACGTGCGATTAAATCTTTCCACCAAGCCGTCGGTTTGTGGGTGATAGACGCTGGTCCGAACCGATTTAATGCCCAGCAATTCGTACAGCTCGCGAATTGTGCGTGACATAAACGCCGTGCCCTGATCGGTGAGTGTTGCGCTCACTACAGCACGGGTGTTTGGTAGAGAACGCAGGTTAATAGGTGGGAGGTTCACCTTCCTGATTGAAGGAGGGACTAGTTAAGCATTGAAACGCAAATCAGTGAGATCTTAAAACGGTGTGATATCATGAGCTTGAGATATACGCAGAATCAAGAGTTTGTTTGCATGTTGTCTCGTCGGGAGAGACGCACCACCGGTAAGCTGCTGTTTCATAATGAAACACTTATTGAGATGCGGGGGAAAGTTTGCCTGTCTGTTTGTGTAACTACTGACAACCGCGGCATATGCGCGCAGTTTGTGTGTAGATGAATGTTGGTAAATGTTGCTGTGGGAACACTGAGAACCTCGTTTGCAATCAATGTTTAATGTTGTCGTATTGATAGTGTTCGCGGTAGAACTTAAGGAAATGTTTGGATTTGGAGCGTTTCACTTTCATATGAGATACTTCCTGGTTTGCGATGCCGGATGGGAAATGTAGTTTGATGTCTTGCGTTTATAATGAGTTACTATGCTAAAGCACCACTACATAAACTACACTCACTAGATTCACGTCGGGCCAAGCACTGAGAATATCTCTTTGATTTAGAGCGATTGGTTTAATTGAATATTGGTGTATTGTGTGAAGCTGTTGCATTTCTGTGCTTAATGTTTATAGTCATATAGAGTAATTGCTAAATTAATCTAATATAGTCATTTAGATTAATTGCTAAATTATACTATAGTATTTATTGAGAATGTTGATATATTATTACGAAATATTTATTAGAATTAATGTTTATTAATATTTTATATTGTTCAGAATTTATAGTATGATATGTAAGTGTTATTAATATTGTCATTTACACTGTCTTTTTATGTCTATAGGTTTATAACTTCTTTGTTTGTGGACAAATCAACTATATGTGGAAATAATAAATCCAAGTAAACAAAACCACAATTGAGTTATGCAACGTGTTCTCTCCTGACGCCCCGTTCGGTGGGGAAATTCTTGGAAAACTGAACAGTTATAAACCGTGGTTCACTGCACTGGAGTGAGTGCAGTGCTTCATGAAGGAAGTTCAATCAATCCAGGAAAGCTTCAACCAACCCAAAACAGCTGGCTGCTCACTTTCTCTGATGGACCCCAAGTTTTCCATTAATTAAACTGCCTGTTGATTAAAGTAAAGGAGCGGAAATACACATTGGGTGTGACAGCTTTTTGGTCAACGCAAAAGGAGTAACTATGACAGACTTGGAAAAGTTAAAAAGTGTGCGATCAAGAGCACAGGCTTCGTTCACAAAGAGGGCTCATATTCTCACCAAACCGGGGCTTTTGGAACCGACTGAGGTTCTCAAAGAATGGAAGATTTTCAGGACGGATTTTTCTAAAGTCATAGACGCGGGACATGAGTATGTTGAAGCCCTGAGGGAGTCAACGGATGAAGAGGTGAAAGGATCGGCGGATCAAATTGATGTGAAGACAACGGAGTGTGAAAACCGGTTCCTTGAGGTAAAGGTAGCCACTCAGGAAACCTTTTGGACCAGTTACGCTGAGGAGGCGTTTTTTAAACAGGTTAAAACAGCTGAGACGGCTATCACGCAGGCAGAGGAAGAGGAAGTTAACCCTCGGAAGTCAATCAAGGACCGCAGGTTAAGGAATAGAGCTCTTGAAAGAGAGGTTGTTGAACTCGGAGAAATGTTAGTAGAATGGAAGGAGTTGATTCCTGGTTCGAAGGCGTTAGATTTCAGGACACGCCACAAGACACTAAAGAAGAGGGTCCTGGTGCTGTCTGACAAACTGGAGGAGGATGAAGCAGACCAAGTAAAGGGTAGAGAGAGAAATCTGGGAGATGAGAGCGGCGCAGCTGGGGATCCGATGCAAGATGCTTCTTTCCTCTCTCTCCCTGACATGTCTTCCAATCACAAGCTGAAGCCCAGGAGGTATACGGGGGCATTGAGCATGAACACCCGGCCCCTCGTACAGCAAAGCAGCCCGGAAAGGATCAAAGGAAACTCTAATCTCAAGCCTCAAATCAGCCTTGAAAAAGTACGGCTACCCACTTTCTCTGGTGACATGAGAGACTGTTATCGCTGGAAGATTGAGTGGGAAGATCTACAAGAATTGGGTAACCCACAAGGTGTGGAATGTATTAAAAAGTTTCACTTGTTAAATAGTCTCCACGAAGAAGTCAAGAAGGATCTTGTGCTATCTCGCTGTGGAACCGCTGACGACATGTTCAGGTTGCTGGACAGCAAATACGGGAACAGAGCGAAAATAGTCCTTATGATCGTTAATGAGGTCCAGTCTCTTCCCCCTGTCAAAGGAAACAATCCAAGAAGATCTATTGAATTGATCCAGGCTGTGGAAAGGGCACTGTGTAACCTCCGGATTATCGGTGAAGAGGACGCCGTGAAGAACCGTGTTGTTGCTCAATCGCTTGAAAGCAAGCTTCCCAGTTCACTCAAGAAGGAGTGGATTATGCACAAAACTAACCCAGCAAACAGATTCTCTCCACTGGATCATTTTGATTGCCTCCTAGGATTCCTAAAGAGGCAGGAGGAGATTCTTGAGGAGTTGGACCAGTTAGAGCCAAGCCCCACAGATAGAGGCTCTGTTGAGAAGGGTGCTGCGGATTACTTCGAGAAGAGAGGGAGGAAGGCTTTCACTAAATCCACAGCAGGTCAGAGGGACGGTTACCCCAGTTGTACTGTCTGTGGAGATCATTCTCATGGTGGCAAGCTATTTGCGTGCAAGGTCTTCAGAGAGGAAGATCTCGCAAGAAAAGGGGTCCATGTGAAGAAGCTAGGGTTGTGCTTCAAGTGTTTGTGGTCTCACCCTAGGGATGGGAAAGGATGCACACCCAGATACCTCTGCCCAAAAGTAGACTGTCGGAAAGGAGGGGTGTCAGACCACAATTATCTTCTGTGTCCTAAGCCACCGGTTCCAAAGAAGGACAGCAGCAGTGAGGAGCAGAGCGTTATAAAAGTTGGAGGAAAGACACTTGGCCTAACCAACAAGCAAGAAGAGTTTCTGGCGGAGCTGACTCCAGAACAAAGAGAGAAATACAAGAATGTGTTCTCAAACAGAATATCAACTACCGTATCTGCCACGGCTGGAGATGGATTGCAAGAGCATCCAGTGGTGATGATGCTGATGGAAGTAACGACAAACTCAGGTTGCCTTATTGGCTCTCTAATCGACCTCGCATCTGACACCAATTATATCACCAATGAGACAGCCGATCGCCTTGGACTGTGCGGTGAGAAGATCAAGCTTATAGTTCATGGAGTAGGAGGGATGAAGAAGACCGTCTTTACAAAAAGATATTCCCTACGGTTAAGAGTGAAGACACCTAAGGGAGAGGTAGCAGAGCATAGAATTTTCTGCTATGGGTTGAAAGACATCGCGGAGGTGACTCAGCCAGTCACAGCCAAGCAATTGCAGAAGTTATTTCCAAATGTACCCAGGGACGAGCTAGTTCGTCCCAAAAAGATAGACCTCCTTATCAGTCATCGAGAAGGCCGTCTTGTTCCCCAGCCAATTAAAATAGTCGGAGATCTCGTCCTCTGGGATGGTCCGCTGGGAAAGACTGTTGGAGGTACCCATCCTGATCTTATTGAGACTGTCGATTTGGCAGTATACCACTCTGAAACACACCTTGCAAGGACGATGAGATCAGCTTCGATGGCGTACAAAGAAACCGTCTTACCTCAAGAGGAGGAAGGAGATGCACTTGTCCGAAGCACTAAAACCACTTACAATGAGGTCCTTGAGTGGTTCAGGTGGGACAGCATTGGAGCTGCGTGCAGTCCTCAATGTGGTGGTTGTAAGTGTGGTAGGTGCCCTCCTGGAGGAAAAGAGATGACCCTCAAGGAGGAGCGAGACCTGGTAAAGATAAAAGAATGTCTAACATATGTATTGGCGGACAAGCACAGCAACTCTCCCCATTGGGACGCGGCTTATCCCTGGAGGACAGACCTCAAGACACTGCCCGACAATAGGCAGGCCGTGGAGGCAACATTCAGAAATACTGAAAAGCGTCTGGAGAAGGAACCTATATGGAAAGCTACATACAAAGAGCAAATACATGAGATGGTTTCAAGGGGAGCTGCTGTTAAACTCACGGAAGAGGAAATAAAGAAGTGGGAAGGACTGAAGTGGTATATTAGCCATCTGGTTGCACTGAATCCGCATTCCTCTTCAACCCCAGTGAGAATTGTGTGGAATAGTAGCCAAGAGTATCAAGGTATAAGTCTGAATGATCTTCTCCACAAAGGTCCCGATGTACTTAATCCCATCAGAGGAGTCCTGTTGAGGTTCAGGAGTGGACGCCATGCCGCACTGGGTGATGTAAAGAAAATGTATAACTCAGTGTGGCTGAAAGATCAGGAAGTTCACCTCCACCGATTCCTCTGGAGAGACGATCCTAAAGAAGATATTGAGGTGTTTGCGGTTGTCAGAGTGAATATCAGTGATAAACCCGCAGGATGTATCGCCCAAGTCGCAATGAGGGAAATTGCCAACTTTCCTCAGTTTGCTGATATGGTGGAAGAACGCCGGGCTCTGATTGAGGACAGCTATGTGGACGATATTCTAACCTCACACAATGATCCTGAGGCATTGGAAAAGATCACCAAAGGGGTAGAGAAGATGTTAAAAGCGGGAGGCTTCTTCCTGAAACCATGGGTTCTATCATGCCAAAGTGGGAGGGGTGGAGTCACTACTGAAGCCATTATACCGAGGACCATGGTACTGCCTAACCAGATTCATGATGGGGAGAACAAAGCACTCGGGGTCGGTTACGAACTTGAAACTGACAAACTTCGGTTGCAGACGTCTATCAACTTCTCCAAGAAAAGAGGGAAAATGAGGACTGGAGTTAACCTGAGCATGGAGGATGTCAGGGAAGGAACACCAGACCCCCATACCCGACGTATGCTTCTTAGCCAGATAGCTGCAGTATATGACCCGGTTGGTCTTGCTTCACCAGCCAAACAAAAGGGAATAATGTTGGTTCGGGAATCATTCCAGGAAGCTGGTAGGGACAACCCATCTAAAAATACATGGGATTTCCCTCTCTCACAAAAACTTAGAGAAGCCGCAATAACTTTCTTTGAAGAAATCGTGAGACTTGGTCAAGTAAAATTTGAGAGAAGCCTCACACCGCCTGGAGCTAAAGGGTTGCCAATAGGGATTACGTTTTCAGATGGAAGCGAATCCTCCTATGGGGCTGTACTTTATTTGAGGTGGGAAACCAGCGATAAAGTTGAAGTGAAGTTGGTAGAATCCAAAGCCAAACTCACACCTCTTGACTTGAAAGGAGATGTGATCAAATCAGAGCTTTGTGGTGCGGTGTTTGCTACCCGCCTTAAGAAATATTTTGAGAAACACTGCCATATTAAAGTCAAGGAATGGATTCACTTTGTGGACAGCCAAACAATTCTGGCAGCCATCCAAAAGGACAGCTATGGCTTCCAGACCTTTTTCGCTAACCGAATCGGTGAGATTCAGAAAGCTGGAAATGTGGAAGATTGGAGGTGGATTGAAGGCAGAAGAAATATTGCGGACATACGGACCAGAGGTGCAACTCCTGAGGAACTTGGCGAAGGGTCAGAATGGCAGCAAGGCCCTGAGTTTCTGAAAAATCCCAAGACCGACTGGCCTATGAAGATGGCTAGTGAGATTATACCCTCTGCTGCTGAAGATGTGGGAAAACTTCAGCGGAAAGCCTTCTCAGCAGTGGTCACTAGGGCCCAGTCTAAAGAAAAAACTGGCCTTAATGGGCCTGACATTAAGGCGAACCTCAAGAATGAAAGAGTTTATAATAGATCGACATCACCAGCTATCCCGGGTGTAACATCAGTAGCAAACAAGCAGAGAAAGCCTTGGGCAATTGGGCTAGTGCGCCTTGTGGAACCTCAACGTTTCAGTTCTCTGTCCAAGCTGTGTAGTTCCACAGCCTGGACTCGACGGGCTGCAGTAACTTGGCTGAGAAAATGCCAGGCACCAGACTCATCAAAGTGGGAGGCAAACAATTCTATCCTGTCAACTGAGAAGAGAGCACAAGCATTCCAAGACCTGGTCTTCGCCGCCCAAGATGGTTGTCAGTTTCTGGACTCAACACTTAACCGCTTGGTGGTCCACAAAGACGAGAGCACAGGAATTCTTCTCTGTGGAGGACGAATCCAGTGCTGGAAGGAAGATGGGACAGCTGTTCCCTTTATTCCTTTCAGTTCATGGCTCGCAACACTACTGTCAAGAGAAGCTCATAACAAGAACCATGAAGGTGTTGCTGCTACACTTCTGCGTACCAGGAGGAAGGCGTGGATTATGCAGGGTTGTAGGATAGTGAAGAAAGTTGTAAATGACTGTATTGAATGTCGCAAGAGAAAAAGTAAGATGTGCCAACAAATGATGAGTGACCTGCCGCCAGAACGATCACAGCGTGCTAACCCATTTGAATATACCACACTTGACCTCTTTTGGCCCCTTTGAGATCAAGGATGCTGTCAAGAAAAGAACAGGAAAGAAAGTTTGGGGCCTAGTATTCTGCTGTATGGCATCAAGAGCAGTTCATGTGGATCTAGTTGACGATCAATCATCTGAAAGCTTTCTCCAAACTTACTTTCGCTTTGTAGCAATGAGAGGCAATCCCAGAAAATTGTGGTCAGATAGCGGTACCAATTTTATTGGAGCTAAACCTGCCCTACAAGACTTGCACAGGTACTTGGAGACTTTACAGGAAGTAGCCATAGAGGACAAAGCCGCCAAGAATGGGACAGTGCCAAGTCAAGTCAAGTCACCTTTATTTATATAGCGCTTTTTACAATACAGATTGTATCAAAGCGCTTCACAGTGATAACATGAAAACAATATAACAAAGTTTGTTTCTAAAAGAAATAGCGTCAATGTACACCTTAAGTAAGGCAGATCAATAATATTATTGAACATTAAATGTTAAATGTCCCCAACTAAGCAAGCCAAAAGCCAAGGCAACAGTGGCAAGGAACCAAAACTCCATCAGGTGACAGAATGGAGAAAAAAACCTCGGGAGAAACCAGACTCAGTCGGGGGGCCAGTTCTCCTCTGGCCAACGAAGGAACAGTGCATGACTCGGGCAGCATTACAAGTCAGATTGGATCGGAACATTTAGAGTATTTTTTGGAAGTCCAAGTAATCACGCCGGTCTTAAGACGAGTAGTTGAGGATCAGTGCCGTCCACCATAGAGAGTCCATATCGCCCGTGTTGAGTCGTCACTTCACAGGCTTTGTGATTGGAGCATCTGAAGTCTCCGTGAGAGGCTGGATACAAACTGGAGCTGACGAACGCCATTTTCTCGGGACTCGCGTCCCGAGATAACAGCATAAAAGCAAAGGGAAAATAATTAGCGTAGCTGCTGTTCATAATGATGATTTCCATAGCAAAGTCGTAAATGATAAAACATGAAGACAGTGACTCTTGCGTCCCAAAATCACCCCCCTCCGTCCCCCACTCAACTCAGCCCAGCTTACTGACCTCTACGTCCCTCCTGCTGCTGAGACCTAACCACAATCTCACAATCTCTCCGCAACCCAACCATACGCGCCAACCCGTTGACTAAGGCTGTCGAGCCCCACTGGTGCGTGAATAGGCAGTTTCAGTGGACAACGGTTTCGTATGGCATACTACCTACCGCAACACAATATCTGCCCAACCACCCGTCATTCACGCAATATACACAGGAAAGTAATGACTGTAAATACTATGCAACCTATACAGATAACCTACAGTCTCTTCAAGTTTTATAGTATTAAATGCATTTGATCTGATTCAGCAGTATTATAAAAGGTAAGCATTATGTAAATGCTTGGCTAAAGAGATGCGTCTTTAATCTAGTTTTAAACTGGGACAGCGAGTCAGAGCCTCGAACAATATCAGGAAGGCTATTCCAGAGTTTAGGAGCTAAATGTGAGAACGCCCTCCCTCCTTTAGTGGACTTAGATATCCTAGGAATGACTAGAAGCCTCGAATTTAGTGATCTTAAAGAACGCGATGGATTGTAGGGCGATAGAAGGTCCATTAAATACACAGGAGCTAAACCATTTAGGGCTTTATAGGTCAGTAATAGTACTTTGTAATTGATACGGAACTTGATAGGTAACCAGTGTAGAGATGATAAAATCGGTGTTATATGATCACAGTGTGGGCATGGAACTTTCATCCGGCTGACGCACCACATCGTAATGGGGCTGCGGAAGCTGCAGTTAAACTTGTTAAAAGAGCCCTCACTAGCCTTGGAGGCATAACAAACTCACTCACTTGGGGTGAGCTCCAAACACTTTTCTTCCAGGCAGCTAACCTCACAAATGAAAGGCCGATTGACGCTAGAGCACAAGAACAAGAGGACTCTGTAGAGTATTTGACCCCTAATGATTTGCTTCTTGGGAGGACAAGGCAAAGTGGAGATACAAGAGGAATTGACTTGTGTATTCATCCCTGGCGCCGTCTCAGGTCCATCCAGATAGGTGTGGATATGTTCTGGAAGAAGTGGAGCGAACTCGCCGGACCTAACTTATTCATCAGACCAAAGTGGCACCGGACCCAAAAGAACGTAGAAATTGGTGACATTGTTTGGATTGCTGATCAAAACGCATTACAAGGGCAATTCCGGCTTGGACGGATCCAGGCCGTGTACCCTGATAAGAAAGGACTTGTGAGAGATGCTGATGTTAAGGCATGTGCAGGCCTTCCTGCCTCCCAAGTAAGTGGGCAACTTAAGAGGATCCCTCAGCAGCCGACATCAGTCATCCTACGGAGAGATGTGAGGAGACTGGTAGTCCTCATTCCTGTGGGAGACCAATGACTCTTTGTTTCTTTGTTTCTTTACCATTATTTGAACTACCTTTCAAGGGAATGGACCAACCCCCGACAGAGTACTATATATCTGTCAGTGGAGGTTAACAGAGACAATAATGGTTTCATAAAAAAAATAAAAAAAATAATAATAATAATAATTATGTTTTATGAAATGTAAGGCTGTGACCACTTGGAATCACATGATCACGCGGTCAAGTGGGAGGTGTTGCGCTCACTACAGCACGGGTGTTTGGTAGAGAACGCAGGTTAATAGGTGGGAGGTTCACCTTCCTGATTGAAGGAGGGACTAGTTAAGCATTGAAACGCAAATCAGTGAGATCTTAAAACGGTGTGATATCATGAGCTTGAGATATACGCAGAATCAAGAGTTTGTTTGCATGTTGTCTCGTCGGGAGAGACGCGCCACCGGTAAGCTGCTGTTTAATAATGAAACGCTTATTGAGATGCGGGGGAAAGTTTGCCTGTCTGTTTGTGTAACTACTGACAACCGCCGGCATATGCGCGCAGTTTGTGTGTAGATGAATGTTGGTAAATGTTGCTGTGGGAACACTGAGAACCTCGTTTGCAATCAATGTTTAATGTTGTCGTATTGATAGTGTTCGCGGTAGAACTTAAGGAAATGTTTGGATTTGGAGCGTTTCATATGAGATACTTCCTGGTTTGCGATGCCGGATGGGAAATGTAGTTTTTTGTCTTGCGTTTATAATGAGTTACTATGCTAAAGCGCCACTACATAAACTACACTCACTAGATTCACGTCGGGCCAAGCACTGAGAATATCTCTTTGATTTAGAGCGATTGGTTTAATTGAATATTGGTGTATTGTGTGAAGCTGTTGCATTTCTGTGCTTAATGTTTATAGTCATTTAGATTAATTGCTAAATTAATCTAATATAGTCATTTAGATTAATTGCTAAATTATACTATAGTATTTATTGAGAATGTTGATATATTATTACGAAATATTTATTAGAATTAATGTTTATTAATATTTTATATTGTTCAGAATTTATAGTATGATATGTAAGTGTTATTAATATTGTCATTTACACTGTCTTTTTATGTCTATAGGTTTATAACCTCTTTGTTTGTGGACAAATCAACTATATGTGGAAATAATAAATCCAAGTAGACAAAACCACAATTGAGTTATGCAACGTGTTCTCTCCTGACGCCCCGTTCGGTGGGGAAATTCTTGGAAAACCGAACAGTGAGAATCTCTTTCGGGATTCCCACCCGGGAGATTAACTGAAACAGTGCGCTCGCAACACTTTTAGCCGAAATGTTGCGAAGCGGCACTGCTTCGGGGTATCGCGTTGCATAATCCACCAGAACTAATGCAAAGCGATGCCCCCGTGCGGATCGTTCTAATGGCCCGATGAGGTCCATGCCAATTCTCTCGAAGCACAAAGGTGCTTTTCGGTTGGCCGGTGGATTCACCAACTGACATTCACGACAAGACGCACACCACCTGCGCACATTCTCGTGAATGCCCGGCCAAAAAAATCTGGTCATTAGGCGATTTAGTGTAGCTGCTTGCCCTAAATGCCCAGCCATTGGATTACAGTGAGCCGCCTGAAAAAGCATTTCCCGGCGGCTCTTTGGAACTAACAACTGAGTTGTATCTTGCTTGGTTGTCCTGGGTCACCCGATACAACTTGTCTTTTATCACGGCAAAATAAGGATATGAGAGCGGCTGGTCTGGGTGGACAGGCTGTCCGTCGATCACGCGGACCTGATCAAACGCATTTTTAAGCGATTCATCTCGGGACTGTTCCAGAGGAAAATCATCGCGGTCAGAAAAGATTTCCCTTTCTGACGCACTCCGTTCCTCTGAGACAGGGCCCGAGGGTCCCGGTACAGCCTCTCCAACCTGAACCACCGCTCTCTTCTCCTGCCTCTTTCTTAACCCAGAAGCACCCGTACATAAATGAGCCAATAACGTTTTGAACCCCGGCCAATCACAGTCGACTATTGCCTTTTAGTTTGCCTAGGCAACACACTCGCAATACGTGACCTATATAGCAATATTATTAACACTGCGTAAATTGTTGTGCGGACGTAAAAGTCTTTCAGTTCGTAACCTGCTTATCAAGAACGTCCAAGTTTTCCTTTGCCGGTCAATGATAAAAAGATTTATCCTACCTCAGGATTGGCGATGGATGACCCAGTTTATAGCTTTACCATACTGCAGTTTCAAGCTCGATAAAGCAATCCATTTGCTTATTCAACTTCCAAAGCACTCCAACGAAATCCAGCCGCTGTCCAACTTCCAACTTATCCAAACGAAACCAGCTTTTCATTTGTTCTTCCTCCAGGACATCTCAGCAAAATCGCGGTTTTTACTTGTGTAGTGACTGTCTTAACACAAATCAGACACTCGGCAGGGTGAGGGCTAGATCATGTTTTTGACGCGCTATTTGTCCACTTCGGATGAATTTGAAGTCCACAACGTTTAGCGTCTTTGGGTGGTGTTCCCATTTAATCGAAAGATAGTTTACAGAGTTCAGGGTATATGCAAACGTGAGGGCTAATCTAGCTGTGGCGACGGTGCCAGCGGTAAAAACCGTGTGATCTCCCCGCCACCCTAGCATCCTTCTCCTCGCTACACCTGTGAATTAATCTGGCGCGCCTGTGCCACCGTGACCTTGGCTACTGTAGCACGAGCACACTGCCCTCAAGTGTAGACCACCACCACAACATCAACAATAGCTAATGGCTCCCACATCCTGTATATATTTATCGCGATATTTGTAAATCAGTTGCGCCCCTTCTTGGAAAGTTGTCGGATGTTCCACACACTGTCAGAAAGTTTATATTAATTGCATTGTATTCATTAAAATTATTACAAATTGGACCCTGTCTGTTCATGTTCCAATGATACATAATGTCTCTCCACACCTCCTAACTTACCTCTGTTTGCAAGAGTGGAAAAGCTGATCTGACTTGTCACATGACATCAGATACTCGATTATTTTGTCATAATCAGATCAGTTACACTGCTGATAACTGTCCCGTTTGCATGTAAATCATGCTATTTTTAAATGAGTTCATATGATTATTGCTTGCTATTAAAGACATACTTTTATTCATAGAAATGCCAACATATCAGTGAACTTATTACATTAAAATGCTTTTAACATGTAATTATGCAACACTCTTTTACAGAAATAAATCCTATACAGTTATATATAAATTGACTACTTGCATGTAAAAATTAAAAAATAAAAAATTTATTCCTTTCTGTTTTGCAGGATTACTTAATCTCTACAATATCAAACTCAACAGCTCTTTTAAGAGCCAACCCTCACAAGAGCTGCGAGTGAGTCGCAGCGAATCCTGCTGTGATCAGCCCTTCCCAGGTACAGTTTCTAGAATATTTCAATCAGTATTTTACTCATCAAATGCTCAACTGAATCGTATGGTAAATTAACTTAAAGGAGAACTCCGGCGCAAAATGAACCTTTGGTCTAATTACACATTGTTACCTAGTCAACCGTTATCTGAGATTTGTTTTCATGATTATCGAATGTAAATAGTTTTATCTCTAAAAACAGTTTAGCCTATAAAGCTAGTATAACGCTAGTATATTGGGCATAGAGTAATGACAAATAAAAATCGCTTGTTAATACCACTAACAAGGCTCAAAATAGCCCCACACTAACATGGTAGCATAATGAGGGTCCCTACCTTCAAACCGAAGCATTGAGAACTTTGTCAGTGTCCAGACAGTTTAATAAGAAGATATTAGTAGTAATACCAGGCGGCTTCTGTCAGGATGATTTATGACCCTGTGATTGACAGGTGGGCGGGGCTAACCTTTAACCTTCCGGAGTGTGTTCCGGAGGTCCCTTTGATCTAGGGATGACCCTTTGACCTATCGATCGATCAAGTTGACAGTTGTCTTTGATCCGGGGTATGCCGGTTGTCTTTGATCTGTGGGTATAATCATTTATTTTGACAGTTTTCTTTGATCCGGGCTATGACAGTTGTCTTTGATCCTGAGAAATTATAGAATAAAACATTGAAGGGGTGTGCAATAAATAAAATCATCTTACTTTATCAGACGTTCCCCAAAGATGTTCCTCCGAGTGACTCTCTCTCTCTCACCGGCCTTTTTTCATGACAGCCATGGTCACCGCACTAAGCATCTGCGTCTGTGTGTGTGTGTGTGTGTTACATGATACCCTCCGCATTCCTGAGGACACTGTGGAAGTGAGGACAATATATATATATATATATATATATATAATATCTCACACTAACTAGAGCTGAAAAACTTTCTGTTCTATATAAATGAAATGCTTTTATCGTTCATTGTAAAATAAATAACTAAAATGTGCTGATCCAATTATTTTAGATAAAAAATCACCCCGCATGTTTTATAGATTAGAAGAAAACATACAGGTTGCTAACGGGTGACAAAAAATAAAACCATCTTACTTTCCCGGCTGTCCCAAGATGTTGAATCATTTAAAGATCCCAGATTGTTTTCTCTCTCACAGCGAGTCTGTGGCTGACCAGCACCTTTTGGTCTTCTATGTATGTGCGTGTGTGTGTGTGTGTGTGTGTGTGTGTGTGTGTGTAAGTGAGTGAGACGCCATCCCATTCCTGCACTCTTGCTGGGACAGTGAGAAAATTTCTCACACTGGCTAGAGTTGAAACCATTCAGTTCTTTCAATTGATATAAATGAAATTACAAATATTTCACACCAAACCAATTATTTTAGATAAACAAATAAATAAAATGCTTTTCTCATTCATTGTAAAATAAATAACTAAATGTACTGATCCAATTATTTTAGATAAAAATCATCCGGCATGTTTTATAGATTAGAAGAAAACATACAGGTTGCTAACGGTTCACAAAATAAAACCATCTTACTTTTTCACCGAGTTGAAGAAGTAGTTCCTAAGATGTCCATACAATATGAATGGTTTACAAAAGATGTAAAAGATGAGTTTAAAGTTGTCCCCCAGTGATTCTCTCTCCCCCACGCTTGACCGGAGTGGTGTGTGTGTGTGTGTGTGTGTGTCTATGTGTGTATGTGTAAGAAATGGGTGATATCATCGGCAATAAATTACTTTAGACCTCTCTGAATCCTGAAAACCTCTAAGTCAGAGGGGCCCGGGCGCGCGCTTATCTGTGTGTGTGTGTGTGTGTGTGTGTTACATGATACCCCTCCAAGTGAGGACAATATGTATCATATATTTCACACTAAAGTTGAAAAACATCATGCTCTATATAAATGAAATGGTTAAAATTTACATCTAGTAATTTACAAATATATTATTTCACACTAACTTAAGTTGAACAACATTCTTCATTTAAAAGTATATTAATAAAATGCTTTTATCGTTCATTTTTTAAATAAATAACTAAAGTTATTATTTTAGATAAAAATCATCCGACATGTTTTATAGATTAGAAGAATACATACAGGTTATGAATGGGTGTCAAAAATAAAATCATCGTACTTTTTTCAGCCGGTTGACAAAGTAGTTCCTAAGATGTCCATACATTTAAAGTTAAAAAGATCCCACAAGTAATTCTCTCTCCCCCTCGCTTGACGTGTGTGTGTGTGTGTGTGTGTGTGTGTGTGTGTGTCTTTTCAGCGGTCAGAACGAGACATTGCATGTGTTCGATTACTGTTAATCTTATTTCATAGTATAATCATTAAAAGTTTAAATTATATCTTTTTCAAAATACAAGATATTTTAAATTAATTCATAAAACAAATATGCTACATCGTGGAAAAACTTGACTATATTTTTTATTTATCAGGGTACATGTAAAGAACTTTGAGTTTTTTGGGCTCTCACAAGTCATCTCACACATTGTGTGAAATGTTCAATAATTCCTCAAGTAGTATCTGTGCGAAAATCACCACATAAACCTATCTTTAGTGCGAGAGCACCAATGAAGACATTTAGAATCTGTGATGCCTCAGGCCAGCCCCCATTAGCTTCAGGATATAGGGTGACAGAGCAGATGAGTCTCTGTGCATCGTGTAATGTTAGTCTGCTAACACCTTTCCAGAGCCAAAATTTTGTTCGTACTAAGATTATTTCAAATCATAATCGTAAAAGTTTAAATATTTTAAAATGAAAAGATGGTTTAAATGAACTCTTTATAGTTTTAATACATTCGTATCTTCTATTTATCTTTTAGAAGATTACTGTAAGGATTTTGTTTAATGGTGACCTAAAGTATAATTTTTATTATTATAGCCATAGCATATTCTACCGCGTACACCTAAAACCATTTTCTAAAACCATTTTCAAAATAAAAATAAGTAATTTAATATAATTTCTAAGCTGTTTTGCGACTCCATAAAATCTCTATTTTAAAATTAAATTATTATAAATAAAGTATATAACTCAATGTATAATAACACATATGCTACTAAAATGTATTCATACAAATTAAACATAGTTTTATCTTAATTCCTATATTTATAAATATATATATATAAATGACATCGATAATTATAAAAAAAACTCCTTACATTTTCATAGAACTGAAGAAGTAGTAGAATCTAGATCTATGCAATGATAAAAATCAATCCAAAAAGCAAATAGTTTAAGTTGTGATAAACAAACAAAGCCCTCCAAGATCCTTCAGTGATAAGCTACAGGGTGAGATGAAGCTTCAGACCCGCACAGAGACGGAGGAGTTACAGGCCAGATGAGCCTCTGGGGCACAATTATGTCACAGCGTATGCAATGCTAGTCTGCTTTTCAGAGGTTTATTCAAATTAAATTAATTTAAAAGTATAATCTTAAAAGTTTAAATTAGATCTTTTAAAATTAAAAGACTGTCTAAATCAAATCTTTAAAGTTTTATTAAAATCATATCTTCTATTTATCTTCTTAGAAGACTTCTGTATGATATAAATGATTTGCATAAAGCTATTATTTTTACTAAACATCGTTTGTTCAAAAAATCAAATAAAAATGTTATAAATCAAGAACTGTCCTTTGGCATCTTAGATCTTATTTCAAATAGTTGTTTGTCCATGCGACATGAAACATGTTGTCAAAGTTTGTCACAATGTTTTTGTTTTAAAAGAAATCCCAGGACTCTACATTGCTCTTATTTAGATTAATTTGCTCTTATTTGTTGATGCGACAGGCCACATGAACAGACTTTGGGGAGAGCTGATGAGACTATAGCAGAAAGCATGCCCCTTTGACCTCCTCGATTCAAACGAATAGTGCTCTCCAGCGCCACGCTTTTTCAAATGCGTGTTGCAACTACGGTAACCGTTATGTGCCAAGAAGCTACGACATGTCATCCAATAGCACTTCATCGAGTTTAACTATACACGTTCTACCGCTATGCTGCCTATTTAATGAATTACACAACCACGGAATAAAAAAGCTTGTAATTTAGACCGTAACGTTGACTTACCTGTCGAGAAGAAAGCAGGCAACTTCTCCTTCATTAGCTCTATCCACCTGGGAAAAGCTATCCCGATATTTACCCTCGTTTTGAATTTGCCGGACACGTTTCACTTTTAAAAAAAAATTTTACGCTTTATTATGGGATTGGATTATGAAGTGCCGTGCAATCTTTCAAATTTGCCGGGGGAGTGACAAGCGCCTCTCACTGACCTCCTTGTGTCCCTTTCAGATGGTTTCAGTCAGCCGGCTCTGAATAAAAACGTGTTGTAGAAACGCGTTGAGGTAGCCTAGTGCTTTTTGTACCTCTCCGCTATTATAGTTTTTTCAAGATGGCGGAACGACATGGCGGCCACCATGGACTTACCCGTCAGAACATTGGCAGAGCTAATTTTACACCAATGAGATCATATTTATTAATAAAGACATTGATTTTAGCTATTAAAATACTTTTTAAAAAACTACTGTACCTTTAATTTCAGATGTGTAAATTACAAAACTTTCAATTTTACAATTACATTTTTCAACCGAGTGAATCTACACATGGGAGATCTTCAGAAGTTATAACTTCAGGGGTCGATGGGGGTCCTGAGAATATTTAATTCCCCTCAAAACCAAAGATTAAGTTTAATGACACTAGTTTGCAACGGTCCCCCCAAAACCAAATACTTTATACGATTTGTATCACACTTTTTAAAAGGGTAATCTTACTTTAAAGTTTGAACAAAAATGTAAAAGCACTTCTTCATGTTTGCTGTGTTCTGACACAATGTCATTAATTGGTACTATTTTCCTTCAAATCTTCTTTTTAAAATATAATTTTCTTATTTATACAAAGGTTCAATTTCAATTCATTTCCTAGCAAGTATAAAGTAAAAAATAAGATATATGATATGTCCGATGCAATGTTTTTGCAAAAGAAATATGTGCTGCAAAACTCCAAACAGTTTAGCTCACAATGACGGCATTAAGGATGGCCGAAAACGCGCGTAAGGTGGTTTTCCAGATTTTCCACCAAAAAATCAAATACTGTATTAACCTTTTCAAAGATTAATCTAGCTTTTAAAGTTAGAATAAAAAACCAAACATATTGTTGTGTTCTGACACAAGTCCATTAACCGGTTCTTTTATAAATTTACTTTCTACAAATATCAGCCTGATAAATATGTACTTAATACACGATTAAATGAGGCAATCACACTAAAAAAAATGATATGTTGGCTTTACTTAACTTTTTTATGTAAACAGGTTCCACCGGTTCCACATAACTATGTTTCGTTAAACAAACATAATATGTTAATGTAACTTCAACATCATGGAATTTGGTCATTTTAAGCGACCCAGTTAAACTCTGAGCTAATGAGTTAATTAAGTGAATAACTGAGTGATGATTGAGCATTATTGAAGACACCTGATGTTAACAAGCAGAATCTCTGAAGGAGAAAACCGGAATGTTTAAGTCACCATTATGGAGATAAGTGTGTGTTTTAGTTGGGCTCTTGACCATTAACATATTAACTTTAGATTTTGTTTGGTTGCTGTACATGAGTTATTACAGCCGGATGAACAATGAATTAAGGTCATCTGATGGTGTTGGTTGTGTTTTAACATAATCATTATTTCACAATCATTTGACCTGAGTCACTGAACTTATATTAAACCGAATTTCTGAGTTAAGTTAACCTTTCGAATAATAGCAGCACTGTCATTGTAGAGCATACTATTTTTAGACTTTTCAATGAAATTCAAATGATCAAATCAATAAAAAAAAAAAAAAACTTCCTAAGAAATATTTTGAGTAGGCACAAACAGACATCAAGAATCAGCCTGTGAATCTCAACAATGGTGACAATTATAAAGCATGTTGCAGTGCATTCTGGGTGCCACCAATCAAAACTCATTCATGGCTCCCATCATGCATTGCTGCATGAATAAATAATGAGCTTATGATCTGTTTGTCACCATTGCTGAGATTCATATGCTGATTCTTGATGTCTGTGTGTGCGCCTACTCAAAATATTTTTTTAGGAAGATTCTTTTTTATTTCTTGATTTGATCATTTAAATTTCATTGAAAAGTCTAAAAATAGTATGCTCTACAATGACAGTGCTGCTATTATTCGTAAGGTTAACTTAACTCAGAAATTCGGTTTAATATAAGTTCAGTGACTCAGGTCAAATGATTGTGAAATAATGATTATGTTAAAACACAACCAACATCATCAGATGACCTTTGTTTATTGTTCATCCGGCTGTTATAACTCATGTACAGCAACCAAACAAAATCTAAAGGTAATAAGTTAATGGTCAAGAGCCCAACTAAAACACACACTTATCTCCATAATGGTGACTTAAACATTCTGGTTTTCTCCTTCAGTGATTCTGCTTGTTAACATCAGGTGTCTTCAATAATGCTCAATCATCACTCAGTTATTCACTTAATTAACTCATTAGCTCAGAATTTAATTGGGTCGCTTAAAATGACCAAATTCCATGATGTTGAAGTTACATGAACATATTATGTTTGTTTAAAGAAACATAGTTATGTGGAACCGGTGGAACCTGTTTACATAAAAAAGTTAAGTAAAGCCAACATATCATTTTTTTTTAGTGTAAAGTAAGTACACTTTCTTGTTTTACAGCAGAGAAGGAAGACCAGTCCTTATATCAACGCAAGTTAATCGAATAAGTCCTTTTGTTTCGGGTGAGGAAGAAACGTCTGGTGCCCAAAGAAGACAGAAAGGTGCACAAGTCCATTGGTGTGTCTTGTTTTGAAACTGCTGTAATATGTAGTACATAATTTGATGTTGACAATTTTACATTGTACAGGTTATCACTTGTTTTTTGACCAAGTGAAGCTCTTGAAACAAGTGACAGAAGAGTATGTTGTCTTGAAAGAAATCAAGCATCACTTGCAAAGACTCAAAAGAGAGCATGACTTTCTAAATGATCTTTTAAAATAGGTTGCTGTTGATATGGGTAAAACTGTTTTTGGTCAGTACTTGGCTTATATTATGAGCTGCAATATTATTTATATATATATAATATTTCAATGTGTTGATTATATAATGTACTGACTGCTGCTTTGTAAATTTAAATAAGGAACAAGGAACCCTGGCCCTTTGCGTTGTCCTTTTTTGAGGTAAAACCCTAACCCAACCCTAACTGAGCACACCTGAAATTTTTAACCAAAAGTCTTCAGGTTTACTTGTAGATAATAGGCAGGAGGGTTTGAGGTTAGAGCTAAATCTGCAGGACAGTGGACGCTGAGGGCCAGAGTAGCCCATCACTGCTTTAAATAACGCAGAATATAAGCTGACCTGACTGTCCATTAAACAACTTCATTTGAATTTTTTTATTTTTTTATTTTTTATTTCAGACCAGGACTGGAGAACACCTGACAATGGGATGTTGAGACTTCTTCCTCTGGTTGAGAAAGGTCTACACCACATCAATGATCACATCTTCTGTTCATCTGTTGTACTGTAGGGTACAACTGAACAAACTGTTTCGATGAGGAAGAAGAACATGAACATGATATAGACATGTACATGGAAGAGCGAGAAACCAGTTTAGTTGTGATAATGAATCATTATTTTCTAACACAATATCAAATCTGTTTTCTGTATCATATGACTAATCATAGATATTAATATGTTAATGTATTTTTGAAGACACATTTGTATTTATCTTGAATCTCATTGTCTTTATGCTACTTTATCAACTTTATGCTGTGTCCTCCAATAAAGTGTTTAATAAAATATGGTGAATATTGTGTATTGAAAGTGGTGTTTGGTACAATAAATAGAAAATTATTTGAGAAATTTTTAGTTTAGTTCATAATTTAAAAACAACTACATATAATTAATTACCATGGTCCTTTTACTTAGGACATAACATTTAGATCTGGTTAACGCCTGAATTTATATAGCTGTATATAAAAAATTGTTTTATGTGTGTTTTTGACTTTAAGTAGATGGTAAATAATGTTGAGATTATCAATTTCACTTTTGCACAACAAATAAACCGAAATTTTGGTATGTTGCAAATTTGCAACAGCGGGCATAATGGTCAATTTGGAGTCAATTTGGTATGTTGCAAATTTGCAACAGCGGGCATGGTCAATAATAAGATAACAAAAAACACAGTAAAATAACAGTGAAAAAACAATGTTTTATTTATTCACCCTTTTTTTTACTTATTTATATAAATTTGCAACAGCAGGTATTTAATAATAAGAATTATGACCACTTTCATGTCACCAACACAATATACACAAACGTTACTGTTACGGCTATAGGAAACATTGCATTAATTTGAATTGTAGATTGATTTGAATTGTAAATTAAGTTTTCAAATGTATGTTGCTGAACCTGAAAGAATGAGAGGGAATGCACAGAAGCAGTTCTTTGTACTATAACAATGTAACATAACAATGCTACTCCACTCAGGAGCAGGGGCCCTGAAACACCTCTTGGGTAGCCCCAGGGTTAACCTCCACACACACACACACACACACACACTCGCATACATACAAACACACACATGCACGCATTCACGCACACGTGGACACACATGCATGCATGCATACATACACACACTCAGGCATGCAAGCACGCACAACAATGCAACATCACTGCTGCTCCTGTTGCTCTCTTCATCCCCTGGCTCGAGAACACATTCGCCATCGCTGCCCGCATCTTGGTATTGAACCTCCTCTTCACTGCTGCTGCTCCTCACACCTGCAGGGGTCAAAATTAACTTTTAGAAATGTGAAAATCTATGGATAATCTATGGATAAACTGGCGAAATTCACTAGCCATTCAATAGGAAATCAGCATTTTCAGTCTAAAATCTAGTACCAGCCAAAATAAAAATTAACCAGCATCTGGCTGGTGCTGGTGCTAATTTTGAATCCTGATTCACCTGGCTTGACAACATTTTCCTGATCACTGCAGCTCTCTTCATCACCTGGCTTTTGAACATATTCCTCATCGCTGCCTGCACTATCGCTGAGACAACTATCCTCACTTTCCTCTGGGGGAGCTCTAACGTGAGGTTGCGCATTTACGCGCTTGCCGTAAAACACGGAAGGTTTCATTCGGATCTGCATAAAAATAATTAGCTTTTGTATTCATATCCTAGCATGGTGTATCCCAGCATGGTGTCTGTATACAGACTATTGAAAATAACTAAGCAAAATACAAAGGATTACCTAGATAAGCTGTCACGAAAAGAGTTTTTCTATATAGCGCTGGTTAGCGGTCAGCATTAGGCTTATGGACCACTGTCGCTAATATGCAACAAAGCGAAATATTACAATAACTTCAAAAATACTTGTCACACATATTTCACCTCATTATCGAGTGTATATGCACACAATAAGCAGGTGAGTATTTTTTATCTTAGCACAACTTACCTTATATACACATCAGGATCAAACTTTCCCGACTCATAGCCATAACTTCGCGTCCGGAGTAATCCTCGTGCGTAAACAGGAAATAAGTCCGTCACTTTGCGGTCCCACTAGAAACAAGTGCTTGTCGAAGGTTACTAGGTCCTTAGCGAATATGCACTAACCGGCATTGGGGGAATGCAGAGGTTAGTTGTGTTAAAGGTAATACAAAATGTGTAGCCCTAAACACAGAGGTGTGTTAAGATATAACACAGGTTGTGTGTTAAATTTGACACAACATGTGTTGTCCCTGAGCACACACACTACATGTGTTAAAATCTACACAACATGTGTTGTCCCTGAGCACACACACTACATGTGTTAAAACCTACACAACATGTGTTGTCCTTGAGCACACACACCACAGTGTTAAAATCTACACAACATGTGTTGTCCCTGAGCACACTCACTACATGTGTTAAATCTACACAACGTGTTAAAATCTACACAACATGTGTTGTCCCTGCACTCAAAAAAATGAATTTTTGATGTTGTTCACTTTGTTTAAACCATTCATTTTGATTTAACACCATTGTATCAGGTTTAATGTTCAAACACTATTGCATCATGTTAAACTGACTTGAAACGGTTACTCTTTGACTTAACTTGATGTTTTCATTTTAATAGAACACGTTCCAATCAAGTAACTCAGCAATTAATTTAATCTGATATCTTACGTCTATGCCTGACCACAAAATATATATATAAAAATGTCTTAACTTACTCCATGATTTCTAATTTCTTTTAAATAATTTTCTCTGAGAAATTACGTTTGTAGGCTATAGCATATAAAGGGCTCATTTTATTATGCTGTTTTCTTTTATAACTAAACTAAAAGCTAATCAAATAAAAACATAAACAATAGTAAATACGTAAATCTATTTCATATTAAGCATACATTAAGCCTTAACTACTTTTTCTAATGGCAAAATATTATCCAGGAGTGTTTCACAAGAAGCAAAAAAAAAAAGAACCGCGCATTTTCTCTCAGGCAGGCAGTCGTTTGCCCAGCCGCCCATCCCCCACTGCGCGCTCACATCACTCCACGGGTCACAGCAGGACGGCTAACGGTCAAGAAAAATAACAGGTAAGCATTTCGAACTTCTTTATCCCCATTTAAATCACATTTGAACGTTTTATGTCTTATTGTCGTACTTCTCTATCTGAAGGTTAACCATCCCAGTAACGCTAATGTACGTAACGTTAACGTTAGCTAGCAAAGAAGCGGAGCCAACGCGCCATTAGCAGCTAGCTAAGTTAACTTACATCAAAGACAGTTAACTTATCAGCGGCAAGTGTTAAATATGCAGCGTTTTACGCCACAGTTTGTCAGTGGTAAATTAATAAATATTTTGTGTGCTTTCTCACAGTTGGACACGGACAAACAAGTTCCGGCATTTTTTATTATTATTTTAAAACAGAGACGGCTGATAGACGGACCATCGTCCACATCTCTAACCGTCATTCGCACCACGTAAACAACAGGTAAGTTAACTTAACGCAATCCCACCCATTCACTACATTACAATGTTTAAACTTTTTGTTAATCGTTTTATGACCTGTTTTTTTGTCAATTTTATCTAGCATATCCATGTGATGCTTATTAAGTTTACTAAAGCAGCCGAAGTCTCGGTGAACAAGTGGCTCGAGGACCGATGATGATGGCTGTTTTGCTAACATTAGTTA
Organism: Rhinichthys osculus; assembly: GCA_029959095.1. NCBI lineage: Eukaryota > Metazoa > Chordata > Actinopteri > Cypriniformes > Leuciscidae > Rhinichthys > Rhinichthys osculus. Next base: position 55,160,634 of record JARWKJ010000002.1, read on the forward strand.
ACATTTTAGACTGTTATTTGCTTCTCACGTTTTCTAATTTGAAACCCACACTAACAAGGTTGGTTTCATACTTTTTTCAGAGTAAAGGCAACGAGGGATGGAGTGATATCAATGTCAACAAGACGATGCAATACTAGTATGAGCCTAAAACGAAGTAAGTAAAATTCACATTGAACAAACTGATTGTTTTTAGTGTTGTACGAGATGTAAATTGTCACATATTATGACCAGTTATTTAAATATATTGTTTGTACATCGTTCAGTTTTAGAGATGTCTTGCAGCACAAATGGCAAAAAAAAGCTTTGAAGAAATGCAATATTTTTAGAATGAAATTTAAATGTTTGATCAACTCATGCATACACTGCCCAAACGAAAGATTACGCAAACCTCAACTAACATCATGAATAACATCATGACATCCTAGGACTAATGATGTTTGATGTAATGAAGTGTGCCACCATTTTTTATTTAGACCCTAATGGCACCTTTAATACCCTAGCTCGGCCATATATATATATTATATTTCAGTCTGTCTATGATTCAGAGTAACTTTGTATTACTTCAGAACAGGGGTGGGGAACGTTGATCCTGGAGGGCCATTGTCCTGCAGAGTTTAGCTCCAACCCTAATTAAACACACCTGAAGCTAATCAAGGTCTTCAGGATTGCTAAAGTTACAGGCAGGTGAGTGTTTTTTTTCAGGGTTGGAGCTAAACTCTGCAGGACAATGGCCCTCCAGGATCAACGTTCCCCACCCCTGCTTCAGAAGAATACCAGTGAAGTCTTGAATATTCTAGCTATAGTATACTTTCTTAATATGGATTAAAAAAAATATATATAATTTGTGTTATATTTCCACTTATCCTGAAGTTTGCCTTGGATTTTGTAAAGGTGTCATGTAATTGCTAATGCTAGGTTTGCAGTCATTTAAAGTTGTCTTATGAATCATAAAAATAAACTCAATAAATGTTGCTTAATTGTGTTACATTACCATAATTTTGTGTTTTGCCTTCAAGTGCAAAAATGGCATTGATGTCATTAGAACTACGATCCTGACATGTCTACTATCTCAAAGGAAGAGTCAGCTGATGATTTCAAGACACACAAGGTAGGACACATGTCAGGACTACATTATATTTACTTAGAAATACTTTATCCTTTTAGCATAAATCATTATGTCATTAGAATAAATGCATGACTTGGATAGTGCACCTAAAAATAAAATGAAAATCGTCATGATTTACTCACCCTCATGTTCCAAAACCATAATTTTGTTCATCTTAAGAAAAATAAATAAATAATATATTTCATACTTTGTCATATTTTATCCATTGGAAGGCTTGTATAAAACTGCTTTATTCATATGGATTAGATATCTTTATGTACTTCTTGAAGCTAAATATTGATTGTCTATAGACTTTTGATGGATTGTCCATGACATAATATATAAAAAATAATAATAATAATTTGTTCCAAAGCTGAACAAGTTTCTTGTTTGGTGTGATGTGATAGTGAGTAAATGATGATGACAGAATTTTTATTTTGGGGTGAACTATCCCTTTTAAGCACCACTTTACTTTCTACTTTGTAATAAAGAACCGACTGATGCCAAATTACATTTTATTAATGACATTTTTTTTTAAGCTCTAGAACATTCAACCGATAAACCCCTGACATTTTTTCCCAATAAAATCCTTCTGACAAACATCTCTGGAAGACGTGTAGTAAAAAAAAAAGTACTACAGGGTTTTAAATGGGCACAAACCCTACTGGATAAACACTACTCTGATCCTTCATGTCTTTATTTTAATTTATAAACATTTAAATGTCTGTCCTCACAAGGGTCGTTTTTATGATATGTGGTGACATGCACTAACACCTTCTTTTTTTTCTTTCAATGCATTTAGAAAAAGGGGTTTGTAAGGAGAAATGTAAGGAGTTTGACCAGGTGCAGCAGTCACCATCATTGCTGTTGAGGAGGAACGTTGTCTTTAAACTCACTGGATGTTTTGCTTGAAGATGAGGTGGTGATGTCTACCAAGTCTTGGTCAGTGCACTGCTGCTGTTTTTTGCACTTATTTATGCCCTTATTTAGAGTACACTAACTTCTCAAAGTTCATTTTGTGTGCTCAAAGTGCTGTTCAAAGTGCTGTTGAATCTAGCGGAAACATTTTACTTAAAAGTGGTCCACTCTTTGTTTCAGATAATAATATTATTTTATATTTACACATTTTTACCATTTAAAAAAAAGGAAATTTTAAACAAGCATATTTCCTTTTTTGTGCAGTTTTCACTTATTTGGTGAAAAAGTCTGATAATATTGTTTTAATGTTATTTTATTTATTTTTTACTATAAAGCCCACTTATTTTGTTTTATGCCTGAAAATGTTATGTGAAGTAAATGTTGTGTCTCAATAAATACTTAAGAATACCCTCCTGGTCTGTCGTAATTGCAATGTACCAGTGTTCTTTGATAAAAATAAAAAATGTAAGCAAGATGAGAAAATAGGGAGACTTGTTAATGTTTAATTTTCTATTATGTTGGTATTTTAAACGACTTTCTTATATGTAGGTGTTTATGGGTGAGTTACCATTGTGATAAAGTGTCGCATGTGCTTCGGTGGAGGACATGCTAAGAATTCAAGTTGCTTTAAATGCAACTCCAATGGGTTTGCTAGTGATGCAATCAGTACAATTTTTAGACTGCCAAAATCTTATGTATTAAAAGAAAAGCTATATTGATTGTATGTTATTTTAACTCTGTGTGTCTATTAAATAGACACAAATAAATAACTCTTTGGCTGAACATGATTCAAGCATGGACAGTGGTTCCACATGATGGAACCATGTTATCTCAACCAAAAAACTTCATGTTGGATGAACTTAAGCGAAGTGAGTAAACGCAATTAAAATTAGACTCGTCCAAATAACTTGATTTAATCATGTCCAAATAACTTGATTTAATCATTTCCAAATAACTTGATTCAGTCTTGTCCAAATAACCTGATTCAGTCGTGTCCAAATAACTTGATTCGGTCTTGTCCAAATAACCTGATTCAGTCATGCTCGAATAACTTGAATCAATCACGTGGAACCACTGTCCATGATTAAATCATGTTCAACCAAAGAGTCATTTTTTTGAGTGTGAGCACACACACTACATGTGTTAAAATCTACACAACATGTGTAATAGTTAACCCTCTGGGGACCAAGGGTTTTTTGGGGCCCTTGGGATGTTTTGACATGCACTGACATTTGTGCTTTTTTCAGTTATTTATAAACATGTTAATGGCAAAGGTGTAAATTCACTCTATATAGTACAAACGGGGCTACCATAATCTGTGAACAACATGTATGTACATGTTTGTATTTTTGAGAGAATATTATTTATGCATGGTTATTGAAAAACTTAAAAATAAAAGTTTCTGAAATAAGGCCACAAAACACATATTGATTATTTCTTCACAAGACTTTTGATAATTGTATCACATAGTCTAGAATATTTGCTCCAAAACTATGTGAGAATCATCCTGACTACTCATTCAGATAAGTCAATAAAGTAATTTATTATGTGTATGACGTGTTTAGTGTGAGAAAGCTTTATGCAAGGAGGCGTGATCTCTCATTATTATCAGAGATGGGCAGTATTTGAATTACAAAATACTCAAAAGTAATTAAATACGTATTTCAAATACATGTAATTTGTATTTTCCTTAACAAAAATAAATCAAATGCTGTGCACATCTCTTCAGTAAAGCCGGTTCCTTGATTAGTAAATCACCTTCACCTGCTTTCAAATGGAAGATATGATGCAGATATGAGTGTTAAATTAACACTCAAGAGTGTTAAAGTTAATGAGATGATTAAGTGATTAATTTAGTGATGATTGAGCATTATTGAAGACACCTGATGTTAACAAGTAGAATCACTGAAGGAGAAAATCACAAATTGTAAGCCACCGTTATGGCGATCAGTGTTTACTTTAGATGGACTCTTGACCCTTATACTTTCACTTTAAATTTTGTTTGTCTGCTGTTATTGATTTATAACAGTGAAATGTACAAACAAAAGTGTGGTCTGATAGTGTTGGTTATGTTTTGGCATAATCATGCTGTGATCTGCAAAATGAAACTTATTGAGATAGTTTGGTTTATCTTGTTAGCAACAGCTTTGTGATTCTACAGCATATGACTATCAGTAATTTTCTTAAATTACTGATAATTATAGATTTAATTTTCATAAATCTTTTATTTGGATTTTTCTTTAAATCCAAATTTTTTAATAAACATTGTTCTGATCAAAACACTTTCAAATGAATTATTTAGAAACACAGACATCAATAATCAGCCTGTGAATCTCAACAATGGTGACAATAATAATGCATGTTGCAGTGGCTGCCACCAATCACAACTCATTAATGGCTCCCATCATGCATTGCGGTATGAATAAATTGAATATAATAATTGAATATTCTGCTCGTCACCATTGTTGAGATGCATTGACTGAATCTTGACGTCTGTGTGTGCATAAAATAAAAAAAAAATTAAACAACTTTTAAGAAATCCTTTATATTATATCTAAAATTCTGGATATTTATGCAGAATCACAGTTATGCTGTAACCAACAGCATAAATCACAAACATAAAGACAATCAAATGATGATTGTCAAAATATAACCAACACCATTGGATCATTTTTTTTTCTTTGTTCATCTGGCAGTTATAATTCAAATACAACAGCCGAACAAAATCTAAAGTTAATAATTTAAGGGGCAAGATCCCAACTAAAGCAAACAATGATCGCCATAACGGTGGCTTACAATTTGTGATTTTCTCCTTCAGTGATTCTGCTTGTTAACATCAGGTGTCTTCAATAATGCTCAATCATCACTAAATTATCTCATTAACTTTAACACTCTTGAGTGTTAATTTAACACTCATATCTGCATCATATCTTACATCTGAAAGCAGGTGAAGGCGATTAACTATACTAATCAAGGAACCGGCTTTACTGAGGAGATGCGCACAACATTTGATTTATTTTTGTTAAGGAAAATACAAATTACATGTATTTGAAATACGTATTTAATTACTTTTGAGTATTTTGTAATTCAAATACTGCCCATCTCTGATTAATATGTATGGAATTTCACACCTGAGAAAGACAAAGACCCTCCCATAATAGCCCTATTAGGTGCTATCAGGCCCCATTACGAGGAGCCTTGCACAAAGAATGAGGAGGTTTAAAAAAAGAATGGCTTTTAGATTGTTTGGATTTATTTACAACACAACATAATCCAAAGATACACAACAAAGGACAAAAAAGCACATTAGTAAACACACTGATCTAAATACAGAGGCTTGCACAGTCACACAGCATTGTCCCATTCCTGAAACAAACCTTCTCTTAATGTTTTTCTAAGATAATGAAAAACGTTTCATTCATAACAAGGTAGCCTATATAATAGGCCTATATGAAGAACCTAAAACAAGAACTTTCAGATTTTAAAATTAAGACAAAAATAAATAAAAAAGACCCATGAATCATGTCTATAATATGTGTAATGTAGTCCACTGAAGTCGAGTTGAATTGAACCCAAGTAGGCCTATAGTTTATTCCAATAAACCGATTTGGGTTGAAGTGACCATATGAAATTAACATGAACATAAACTTGGAAATTGTTGTAAAAATGAGCTATATAAATTAAATGAACTTTAACTTGTGAATGTCATTGGTTGTTTTTGGTCATAATCCTTGTCCTTGTGTTCCCATTGTCTCTTGTCTAGCTTTGTTCCCTGTACCATTGTTGGTGATTCTATGTTTAGACCAAGTTTATGTTCATGTTAATTTCATATGGTCACTTCAACCCAAATCGGTTTATTGGAATAAACTATAGGCCTACTTGGGTTCAATTCAACTCAACTTCAGTGGACTACATTACACATATTATAGACATGATTCATGGGTCTTTTTTAAAATGTTAGGTTCTTCATATAGGCCTATTATAGAACATTCAGAAATAATGTTTTTATAACTTAATGGGAACGTTATGAAAACGTTCTTATAACCTAAAATTGTTAGCTGGGGAAGAGGAGCAATTCGCGATTGCACTGAACACGTTTTAAGTGCAGGCATATTCTCTGAGCGAGGCAGCGAGCCCACTCAGCCCAGAGAGAGAATTCTTACAAGAGAAGTGTATCTGAGAGCGCGCTCCCAGTTCCCGCGCGCTCGGCATATCATATTCCGCGCGCGAGCAGAGAGATTCACGCTCGGCACATCATATTCCGCGCGCGAGCAGAAAGATTCACGCTCGCGCATAATATTAATGTACTTTCGCGCTACAATAATGCGCTTTCGACATTTGACAGGATAATAACGCCATAAAATGACAGCTGAATTTTTATTTTACAGATATTATTTGTAATTTTACAGTGTTTTGAGTACAATTTAAAATGAAAGAAAATGATCGTCAAAAAATCACAGTTATTTTCTGTAAAATTAGGATTTTTTTTTACAGTGTACGTCTGGAGACTTCTATCCCCAGAAACTCCTAACAAAAGCTGATGTCTTTATTTTGAAGCTTATTTGAAGCTTATTTGATTTGAAAAACTTTATCCAAAACTAGTCAACGAAATTTTGTCTTTTATTTCGTCTCTAACAGTGCGTATCTGTGCGTGCGTAAGTATTAGCGGAGTTTCCGTTCATTTTCCAGACATGTTTCAGAAAGATTTTTGCGGAGACAGAGTGAGCTGAAAGCGCACCCTGTTTATTTTATTTATTTAAACAAAAACACAAGGTTTTGATGTTAATGTGAGTGTACACAAAAAAAGAAGACCCTCTATAGCAGGGGTCGGCAACAGGCGGCCCGCGGGCCAAAACTGGCCACTGGCCTCTATAGCACGCGTTGTGTTTATCGTGCAATTTATACACGAAAATGTGTTTTTACGTGCATATGATACGCAGTTTTTCGCGTGCATTTGATACGCACTTTATTGCGTGTAATACACACGCATCCCACACCACTAATCCTACCCAACGTATAATACACACGCACCAGACACCACTACTAAACCTACCCATGCGTATCATATGCACGTAAAAACTCTTTTTCGCGTATAAATTGCACGATAGACACAATGCGTGCTATAGAGACGCATTTAGTGTGATCGGGTTGTCGTTGCAGATAAGACACACCGGCTTTGCATTTACAAAACTAGGTAGGATGAACGCATAGTTGTCTTTTTATTATTCTTTGTATAACTATTTTCGCTGTCAACTTCCCTTTTTAGACTCTTTGATAGTGCCATTTTCTCTCACCAGCTTAAATGTTAACATGGCGTAATAGCGTAAAAAAAGTAGCTATGCAGTTTAGTAGGCTATGCGAGGATGCCAAGGAATAATTCTAAGTTTAAAAGTAGTCTACGTCAAATAATTATTACAATAAGTTAGACTCCATTTTGTAACAAGCAAATTAAAATGATACACATTTATTCACAATATGGAAAGAGGAAATAAAACATAGTTCGTTAAGAGCAGGACTCAAAAATGCCATTAATGGGCTTATTCAAGTCCTCTTTTATTTTTTTAGTTATTTTTATCCATTCCGCATCTCCCACATGTGTGTTTTAGCAAGGCAGGATGTGTTGCAAGATGCCGCAATATATCGGGAGACATGTGGGCCAGACATGATTTTGACCACTTCATTAAGTTTTGTTTTGTAGAAAGCCTATCTAAAAATTTAATTTCGTTTTGTATCATTTGTATCTTATTTTTAATCAATGTTTTATTGCCTGTATTTAATAAAAGCAAATATAGCAGACAATATAATCGGACATGCTGTCTACAGAAGATCTTATTGAGAATTAACAGAGGTTTAGATGTTGATGTCTTATTGAAAATGTTTCGTTTGAGGTCACCATCATGGAGATGAGTGTTTGCTTTAGTTGGACTCTTGACCCTTGACTTTCATAAAGTTGGTGCTTTGTCAGCAATTGTAGGTGTTTATTTTTATTTTTTTTAATTGTTTAATCCATTACAGGTAACAATTATCACCTGATGTTGTTACAAACTTTCTTTGCTACAAAGATTGTATAAAAAATAAAATGAAAATTAATTACAATGATGTTGAAAAAACACAGCTAGGTCTTAGTGAATCAGACCCCAGAGAGGACATTATTCATGAACTGATACTGCACCTTCATCTGCACTGGCCAACTTTTGCACTTCATGCACTAATGTACAGGTAAATGTGTCTTTCTATTCTTTCTAAATTGTTTATATTTATACTCAAATTTTTCTCTCTTCTTTAGTTTCATTAAATGTGCTTCTTATTTCAAACTTTCTTTTCACTTTACTATCTTAACTTACAGATGTAATTTATATATTAATGTATTTATTTATTTATGCTATTTACTCACTGACCTGCCTGCGTTCACAATTCACACGGTGCAGATGGGAGGGAGAACGGCTGACTACACAGTTTATGGGAATAAATTGTATATTTCCCTCACAATTGTCACAAAAAACTCACACTGTCTGTCTGGTCTCCAGAGCCGGTCCGAGCCTTTTGGGGGCCCTAAGCAGAATTTGATTTGGGGGCCCCTCCCACTACGCGAAGTCCCCTGTGCTTGACGATTATTGACACAAATGCCACGCAATAATGATACATTATGAATGAATACAGTAAGGTTATGTATCAATACAAAATAAATAGGCCTACTTAATAAAAAATAGATGCCTACTTAAATAAAAAAGTTTTAACTTTTACTTTACTCTTTTACTAACTCTTTAAAACTTCTTAAAACAAACTGTCTCGTCTCAAAACATATAAAATAAATGATTTGCTAAAATAATGACAAAACTGAGAAATCAGAAATATAATAAGAGCAAGGGTTCAACAATGACAATTATTGTTGAAAACTGTAAAAATATTATTATTTCTCAACTGTCTCAATACAGTGTAACTGTCCACTGGGTTGTGTTGCGAAAGACACGCAAGCTCGCTTAATCACCTCTCTGCCGTCGTGTGCGCGTGCGCGATTAGGAGCGCGCCGTTAGGAGCTCAACACATCTGTCTCGCATGCACGCTCGCTCGCTATAGATTACAGGATATTTGAACTAATTTGCGGTAAAACTAGTCGATCACGAATGGCTCAACTGGTAGATCTATAGATAAACTTATCTTTCAGGCATTTGACCGACCGGGTTGACACTTCAGCGTGAGAAAACGGGGGTGTGGCGTGAGAGCGTGAGTATTGGCTCAATTGCGTGAGTCTCACGGTGAATGCGTGAGAGTTGGCAGCCCTGTAATCCTCCGCGGAAGAAGATCTTCAGGCCGTGGGTGTTCATTTGCGCGAGATATGCCAGCTCGAGGAATTCTGCGACATAATCCTCGATGGCGCGATTCTCCTGGCGAAGACGGAGGATCTGGACATCAGGACTCCAGGTAGGCATGGCTGCTAGATCCTAGTGGGTCAGTTATTCTGTTACGATTTGCGTGGAAGCAAAGGCAGTAGGCGGATCTAAATGCAGCAGTAGATTTTAATGATACAAACTAGGGAAAACTCAGAACAGGCAAGATACTCGTGGTACGCACATTAAAACATACATTCAATAACTGACCATGAACAAAAGAGAAGACAGGATATAAATACACAGACGGGATGAGGGAACAAGACACAGCTGGGGCAAATCAGAACAACGAGCGGGACCATACAACCTAACAAGACAACACACCTGAAACAAGGGACCTAATAATGACATGACTAGGATAACAGACTACAATTAACAAGGCAAAAACTGAATAAAAGACCAAAGACAGAGAAACCACAAACCAGAAACATGACAAAAATGAATAACACAGTAACAAAAAGTTTGTGTTTACATAATATATGTGGGTGCACTGTGTATAATTATTTTGTATATATATATATAAATACACACACATGCATGTATATTTAAGAAAAAAATATTTATATATAAAATATTTATATATAATATAAATTATATAGAAATCTATATACAGTATATACATGAAAATATTTCCTAAATATATACAAGCATGTGTGTGTATTTATATATATAAAATAATTATACATAGTGCCCCCACATATATTATGTAAACACAAACTTTTATTTTGGATGTGATTAATCACGATTAATCATTTGACAGCCCTAGTATTAATAGGTGTAAAGTACATGTATTCTTATTGCGATTGAATTAAGGTTGCTCCATTAACTCCAAGTGTTTCTTTTTCTCGCTTGTGTTCATCCTGTTTGTGATAATCCTAATTTGTTTCAACAAGTGCATGGTGTGTTTGAGTTCATTTCCCCTACTTGACATCATGCATCCTGCATCATGACTATTTCATATGCGCACATTGCAATGTCGATGCTGAAAAGAGCCCTAAGCTGCATCAAACTCTATGGGGGAAAAACACTGGAAGTCGAGTTAAGTTAAGGTAACCCATGGATCAAACACTTTAGGGCTTTACAAATATAAAGTGTAATTTTTTAAATTTGTTCTTATTACCTTGCCCCTCCGTGGGGCTCGCCTGCTCGGCCTGACCCTCCGTGGGGCTCGCCTGCTCGGCCTGACCCTCCGTGGGGCTCGCCTGCTCGGCCTGACCCTCCGTGGGGCTCGCCTGCTCAGCCTGACCCTCCGTGGGGCTCGCCTGCTCGGCCTGACCCTCCGTGGGGCTCGCCTGCTCAGCCTGACCCTCCGGGGGGCTCGCCTGCTCGCCCTGACCCTCCGTGGGGCTCGCCTGCTCGGCCTGACCCTCCGTGGGGCTCGCCTGCTCGGCCTGACCCTCCGTGGGGCTCGCCTGCTCGGCCTGACCCTCCGTGGGGCTCGCCTGCTCGGCCTGACCCTCCGTGGGGCTCGCCTGCTCAGCCTGACCCTCCGTGGGGCTCGCCTGCTCGGCCTGACCCTCCGTGGGGCTCGCCTGCTCGGCCTGACCCTCCGTGGGGCTCGCCTGCTCGGCCTGACCCTCCGTGGGGCTCGTCTGCTCAGCCTGACCCTCCGGGGGGCTCGCCTGCTCGGCCTGACCCTCCGTGGGGCTCGCCTGCTCGGCCTGACCCTCCGTGGGGCTCGCCTGCTCGGCCTGACCCTCCGTGGGGCTTGTCTGCTCAGCCTGACCCTCCGGGGGGCTCGCCTGCTCGGCCTGACCCTCCGTGGGGCTCGCCTGCTCGGCCTGACCCTCCGGGGGGGTCGCCTGCTCGCCTTCTTCTGGTTGTTTGTTTTCTATTGGGTCACAAGGTGTGAGCTGCAGCGTAATCAGCTGGTCATTGCCACTGGAATCCTGGGTCCAACCTGTGCAAGTTAAACAAGTGTTATGTTTTGCTTATTTAAAACATAGAGGTTAACCATAAGCTTGATCTGTACCTGTTTTAAGTGTTAATCTGTTTGAATCATATAGTCCAAATTTTCCCCAACCAGATTTAAAGGCACTTTTGATTGCAGGATAACTATTGAGAGTCTACTGGATGTATTATTAAAGTCCCTGTAAAGGCAATTTCAAAAAAAAATTCTAAACACATTATAAATGTTAGAAATGTATTGCTAAAACATATTACAAAGACTGTGAACTGTGAAGTACTGAATTGTGGAGATTCAGTACTTCACCATTGATATTTTCACCATTGATATTTTACTTTTCTGGGCGGGGCTAAAACAGGGCTCGATGACGCACTGGAGCCCTTGAGCTCCTGGACATGCCCCTACTTGATGACGCTCTGAGGCCACTGAGGCTGGCCGCTCCTAACAATATTATAGAGCACATTCACATCAGTTTGCCGCTCAATCGCGAGTTACTGTCAGTACTATTATTAGTAACACAGCCTACAGATTGCTAGCTACTAGCTATGCCTTCGTCACAGAAATGCGTTCTACCTGGATGCGATCACCGGATCACGTACAAAACAGATCGGTGTCCTTGTTTAAATTTCCGAAAAACGATTACATCAAGAAGTGGATTAATTTTGTGAAGAGCCACCTTGATGGAGAGCTGAGGATCACCGCCAAAACCCGCCTCTGTAAGTGATCTTTTTACACTGGATAGTTTTATAAACTTTCGTCGGAGACAACTGTCTGGGATTCACTGATAATCCGCTGTTACTGGTGAATGGGGCCGAACCGACTCCCGCCTCAGCCTTCATCCTCCAGTCGCACCGTTCGGCGAGTCGACGACTGCAGCTTTCCCGCGAGTGGGCGTGGTTTCAGCGCAGCCAGTGGACACGCCCCCAGCGTTTGAGAGCAAGATTACTGCTCATTTTTTCAAGATTTTGATAGCTTATTTTATGTACTTGCTGGCTTTTTTTATCATTCAAATTTGGCTGGGTGACTAATAACACATTTTTCTGTGGTGTGACAAACTCAAAACACATACTTAATTTTGACTTTACAGGGACTTTAAACTATGTATTATTCTACTATGATTTTATTCATGCTGCTAGGCAGTCTGGATACCATGGACCAGATTTTCGCCTCAGCGAGGGGACCAATCACAGAACGGGGAGGGAGCAGCAAGACGATGACGACGTCTATGCGATACACCGAAGCAGTTTGTTTGTATCTATGGATCCAACATGGAAACGCAAAGTTACCTTTCGATGCAGCCTTAGATATTGTCGGCAATAGTCGCTGAACACCATTGTGTATACATAAATCTCCGACCCATCATCTTCTTCCTCCTCTAATTTCTGTCGCTCTACATATGTCATCTGGTATAATTGAAACGATTGGCTATGAGCTACGTACAGGCACATTTGATAGACATTCGTAGCACCCAATAAATTGCTCTGGGCATTTGTAAACCACGCCTCAAATACGAGAAAATTAACATGTGTTTCCCAGAACTCAATGAGACGAGGCTAAGTTTGTATTGTATCCAGCCAACATTTGATGGTTTTCTTTTTCTTTGTGCTATTTTCGTTAATGATCTACATTTTAGCACTGTCCTTGATTTTGTTTCATTGAGTATATACTGGATAGATTAATTATCATTCGATTCATTGACCCAGTGACCAAAACGGGTCTTTGCAAATTTTAATGTGGTCAATTAGTATGTCCGTATAAATATTGCTGTGGTCAGTGTGCCTAAACATTAAAATATTATTGTATGTGGGCTGAAAACAGAAATTAAATATGGCTCCTACAAAAAAAAATATACCAAACAGAATTCTAAAGATGATAGTATATGCTTGAATGCACTTAACTATGGGTGCCAAATCCCAGAATCCCATTGTAGACCAGTGTGCTGTATGCTATTAATACAAACGGGGCTCAATACATTTAGAATGTACATGTTTGAGCATCTGCAGTTGCAAGAAACTAGTGTTTTGAAACTGTTTACTTCAATTCCCATAATAAATTGCCAGGTGTGATTTTTTTTTTTTTTCTACCGATTTGCGTCTACATTACATGTGTTGGTAGAGACGTCACATAGAGTAGCCTATGATCATACAAGCATTCAGCAGCAGAAAAAAAAAAGAGACTGAAATTAAGTTTTAGGGGTGAGCCATCCCTTTAAGATTTAAACATTAATAAAATATTTTGCGTACTCAACACAAGTTGTGAACTGTGACTTTAAGATACAGTGTGTGCATCTCACCTTCACAAAGATATTCATAAAATGAACCTATCTTCTGAAGGTAGTCCTTGGCATAGGCGGAGAGTGTGCAGCGGGGGAGTCAAAATTTCACACTTAAATGTTTTTTTGTTGGTCTCCTTTCCAAGAAGGAGAAGTGGCTTATATCCAATGGCATGGAGTTTCTCCAGCTGCAATGACAAAATTGTATATTTGCTGTTTAAAGTAATAGAAAAACAACAACAAAAATAACTAAGAATATTAATTATTAAGAGAATATAACATTATTGATGGCAGCATCCAGGTTACTGCCATTCAAAATGTGTAACCTAATGGTGAGTTTAGCTTATGTATAATCTAGTATGTGCAAACAGGAAAGGCTCATACAGTAGCAACAAAAACCAACTCTAAAACAGCAGAAAGATTAATCTAACACCATGAGGGTACAATATGACTTTTTGTAACATTAGTAGTTTGGGTTTTGCACCTACGTTGATAATATCATGTAACCATTGTGCAACTGGACAATGACAACCTAAAGATTTGTTAAAAATAAAGGCAGAAACTTAATGATTACATTACCAGATGGGTGAATGCTGCACATATTTAGTTAACCATGCACATTGTAAATTGCTATGAATAGTACAGTATGAATGCAGTTAATTTGTTATTTCTCATCCACTCAATAATAAAATGTTTGATTATTATATTGCACCTGTAATTCTGTCATAATACATGCCTGTATTTGTTATGAACTCAAGAATTCCTGAGTATAAATTATGTTTGCTGTGTGTTCAAATTTTGCTCTGGTAGATAATTTAGGTCTGTGATGTATTACTGTGAATAAGTGATCACTTAAGGGAATCACTTATTCACAGAAAAAAATAAAAATACAAATCACAATTACATCTGCCTTCTAAAATTGATAGTTAAATTGTACTTTTAAATTAGTTCTGATGACAGGGTCATTGAAAAAAATTATTCAACTTTATCTATATTTGCAAAAAATAATGTCTTTCTGACCTTGCACTAGCATGCTCACTTAACAAATGGTACCACTGAATGTACTTCCTAGATAATATGGACAGTTTGATGTCATGTATGAAATTGTACGTACCATGATATTGGCTTCATCCTTGATGGATGCCATGTTGTGTTTTTTCTTGTGACCAATCACCCATTCCTCTAACTTCTCATCAAACCTCTGAAGCTTTTTCTTGAGGCGCTGTTTCAGAGGCTGCTCCTTTTTACAATGTGAACATATTTTTTTAGCGCAAAATAAAATGCCCTGGCAAAAGGGGCAGATCTTTTTTGTAGAGCCCCCTGGCATTATAACAGTCAGATATGGACAGACAGACAGACAAAGATGAATAAGACAGACAAAGACAGACAGAGAGAAAAGAACAAGCAACAAATAAAGACTGAGATAGACAGATATAGATTAGAGAGATGGAAATAAATATAGATATTGAGAACAGAGAGGATGTTAGATATAGAAAGTAAAAGAGATAGAGGTTGGCTCTTAAAAGTGCCTTTGTGTTTTAAGAATCAGGTTCAGGATAAGCTCGGACAGGTGGTGTGTTTAACAGGATCTGCAGGGAGAACAGAAAATGTTAATTATGTAGCTTAGTGTTATGTTGATCTAAGATTTAAAAAGTGTACAATAATAGTCAGTGATTCCCATTTTCTTATAAATACAGATTCACGTTGTTCCTATTTCCTGTGTGACTGTTAAAAGGCGCGTAACATGTGCCAGGTGTTCGTCATCCCAGATTTAACCCTTGTGTGGTGTTCATATTTTTGTTATTCAGCCAGTGTTCGTGGTTCTGGTGGACCCGCTGCATTTTTGGGTTTTTAATTCAACATAATCAAACAATTTATGTTAAAATACTCAACAGATGTTTACTTCATCCCAATTACAAGCAATATAAACAGCATATATGGTTAATACTTTCCCTTTACCTTTGTTAGATCACATTTAAGAATTGCAACCTTGTGCGGGAACGGCAGGGGTAGAAACAAAACTCACTTTTGCACTCACACTCTCACACTTACACACAATCTCTCTCTCACATGCATGCACTCACACTACACTACACTACACACACACACAGAGGATGTTCGGGCTAATAAAAGTGTGGAAATGTTAGGTCCTGTGTACCTTTACTCTGTCCTCCTCCTGTCAGGGCTTGCTGTTAGTGTGTGTGTGTGTTATTGTATATGGTTTTTGAGGACACAAATGTGTATAAATGACATGGGTATTACAACGTAAACATGGTTTATGAGGACGTCTGTTTCCTCATAAACCAAACGGCTTAAAACAACATACTAAATGGTGTTTTTTGAAATTCAAAAAGGGCCAAAAGTTTTCTGTGATTGGTAGGTTTAGGGGTAGGATTAGTGTAGGGGATAGATTATACAGTTTGTACATTTGTAAAACCATTACAACTATGGAGAGTCCCCATAAACCACATATCCAAGTGTGTGTGTAGGGGGGGTGTACAGTCAGTGTGTGGTCATTGAAAATGTGTTCGGATATATGTTCTTCACAGAAAATGAGCCAAGGCCAATGAGTCTGCACAGCAAAATCCCCAGTGTTAAATTAACACTCTGAGTGTGGACTCATATAAACACTGAAGCAGTGTTAAAGTTAACACTGAAGCAGTGTTAAAGTTAATGAGATAATTAAGTGAATAAGTGAGGGATGATTGAGCATCATTGAAGACACCTAATGACAACAAGCAGAATCACTGAAGGAGAAAACCTTTATCACCATTGTGGTGATCAGTGTTTGCTTTAGTTGGGCTCTTGACCCTTTAATCATTAACTTTAAATTTTGTTTGGCTGCTGTACGTGATTTATAACAGCCAGATGAACATATAGAAAAGGTGATCTGATGGTGTTGGTTGTGTTTTAACATAATCATTATTTCACAATCATTTGACCTGAATTACTGAACTCATATAGAGCCCAAATTAGGTTTACTTTATCAATTATAGCAGCACTATTCTTGCACAGCATAGTGTTTTAAACTTTTACAAAGTAATCCACAGAATTTTATTTTATACACGTCTCATATAATAAAAAAAAAAAAATCATTTATTTGATAGAGTTTTTAGACACAAAGACATCAAGAATCAGCCTGTGAATCTCAACAATGGTGACAATTATTAAAGCATGTTGTTGTGCATTCTGGGTGCCACCAATAAAAACTCATTCATGGCTCCAATCATGCATTGCTGCATGAATAAATAATGAGCTTATGTTCAGAAGTGATCTGTTTGTCACCATTGCTGAGATTCATATGCTAATTCTTGATGTCTGTGTGTACCAACATAAATAATTTTTGACGTTTTTTTTTAATTTTTTTTTTTTATTATCATTTGGTTTCATTGAAAAGGCTAAAAATATGATGCCATACAAGGACAGTGCTGCTATAATTAATAAAGTAAACCTAACTCAGAAATTGGCCTATACATGAGTTCAGTGATTCAGGTCAAATGATTGTGAAATAATGGTTATGTTAAAACACAACCAACACCATCAGATCACCTTTTCTATATGTTCCTCTGGCTGTTATAACTCACATACAGCAGCCAAAAAAAATCTGAAGTTAATGATTAAAGGGTCAAGAGCCCAACTAAAGCAAATACTGATCACCATAATGGTGACTTAAAATTACGGTTTTCTCCTTCAGTGATTCTGCTTGTTATCATCAGGTGTCTTCAATGATGCTCAATCATCACTCAATTATTCACTTAATTATCTAATTAACTTTAACACTGATTCAGTGTTAACTTTAACACTGCTTCAGTGTTTATATGAGTCCACACTCAGAGTGTTAATTTAACACTGGGGATTTTGCTGTGTGAGGTTGAAAAAATTATTAATTGTATAATTTTTATTTTGATAAAAAATGAAAACGGGTCTGTAACACCATACAGGGTTAAAGGCAGCGTACAGTAGGCTATAACGTTAGATAAAGTGATAATATTTTTTATTACTGACACATTACAGTGACCTTATGGGTGAACCACGATGATCGAGAGAAAATGACATCATCTAGATAAATAGAGTTAGCTTATGTTGAAGTTGGCTAACGTTAGCCATGTAGCAAGCCTAATTTCACAGTTTGTTTTTTCTTTCTGATATTGAGGAAACCTTTAATTCGTCGGGCTTTAATTCGTTGCCCTACCCTGTAAACCATGCGAATAATACATTTTCAAGGAAGTCATCGATTTTTATAGCATTTAAGCAAAACGTGATCGTTACGTATGACTCTATGAGCCTGCAACTTACCTGGAAAGTGGTTTGAGCGCAATGAGAAATCAAGCGGGCTGGCTCCGTCTCCATAGCAACGGAAGCTGATGATCATGGGTAATACTGGAAACAAATAAAACTGATGGCCATAACATACTATTGTTGAATTATCAAGCACACTTTCGCGTTTGTGTTGAAAAAAGATGAGGATATAATTAAAAGACAATCGGTGGTGGAGGGTCCTCAGTTTTTTCTGTCGTCTTCACCATAACGGCCGATAAGGCTCCCCAGCTAACAAAAAAACGTCCCCAGAACGTCCACTGCGAACGTCCCCTGAACGTCTTCGTGTAGGGTTCTTTAAACGTTCGCAGGACGTCGTGGGGGACGTTCGCGGGACGTTTAGAAAACTTTCGGGGACCTTTACGGAACGTTCACTAGAAGTCCTTTTAACATCTTAAGACCCTTTTATAGTGTAGCATTAGTCTGATAACACAAAATCGAACAACCAAGGAACAAACACACAACAAGGAATATCAGGAAACAAAAATACTTTTATTTTCATAAACAAAAAGTGCGTGTGTGTGTGTTGCGTGTCTAGTTGCCAAGTTTCCAGCTGAAACAAAGTTCACATGTGTCTTCAAATGCGCTGGCAGCTGTGTGTGTGTGTGTGTCACAGTGTCTGGGTGATGTCCCCTGGGTAGCCACTAGAGGTCCTCTTCCCCCACAGGTGTCAGTCACTATTGGACTACAATCCCCATCACCCTTGTCGGACTCATTATTCATCATCACACTCAGCTGTTCCCACTCACCTTGTTAGTGTCTGTCTATTTATACCCTGTCTGTTTAATCACTTGTTCTGGAATCCTTGTTTGACGTCACCCGCTTCCCAGAGTCTGTCTTGATTTGGTTTAGTGTTTATTTCTTGTTTTTGGACTGCTTACATGGACCTTGACCTGAACGTCCACTGCGAACGTCCCCTGAACGTCTTCGTGTAGGGTTCTTTAAACGTTCTCAGGACGTCGCAGGGGACGTTCGCGGGACGTTCACATGACGTCGCGGGGGACGTTCGCGGGACGTTCAGCAAACATTCGGGGACCTTTACGGAACGTTCACATGACGTCGCGGGGGACGTTTGCGGGACGTTCAGCAAACATTCGGGGACCTTTACTGAACGTTCACTAGAAGTCTTTTTAACATCTTCTTAAAGAGTCTGATAACACAAATTTGAACTACCCAAGGAACAAACACACAGCAAGGAATATCAGGAAACAAAATACTTTTATTTTCATTAGCAAAAAAGAGCGTGTGTGTTTGCGTGTCCGGTTGCCAGGTTCAGCTGAAACGCGTTACTCCTCCACATCTGATTCCACCCATAAGCTTGGAACCTAAAACAAAGTAACAAAATTTTAGTTGGATCATTGTAATATCAGTAAAGGATCAATATTAAGGCCATGTTTTACATAACATTGAGTATCAAATATTTGACCACAACAACAGTATTATCCTGAAATAAAAGTACTTATATTGCGTGTTTTTGATCAAAATTCTCTTTCCTTAACATTTTTCTTTGCTTTCTCACGATGTGGAGCATGCTTAAGGGTCACGGCTATCATATCTTCTGCACTCTGGGTCTTGTGGTGTGGGTACACCTTACTGCAGGCACCTTCAACTAATACATAGTTCACAGCAATATTACTAGAACTTGACCCAACTTGAAATTTTTTTTATAATAACATGGTTGGTAGAAAAAATATTCTTTTAATCAGCCAGAGGCGACTGCTATTCACTGGAGAGCATCTTCTGGCAACAAAGTAATGTCCATAAGATAATACAAGTCATGAGTTTAAAGTAGGGGTGGAACGGTACACAGAAGTCACAGTTCGATTCATACCTCGGTTCAGACATTACGGTTCGGTACGAGTTCGGTACAATGGAGGGAAAAGCAAAACAAAAATGCAGAAGGCAATTTTTTTTATTGTGCATGTCTCAGGCTGTAGGCTACCACCTAGTGTATTACTACATTTGAGTAATTCATGTAATTAATGTATTATTATTGGATTAAAGGAATATAAATGTCTTAAGCCTTGTATTTTTAAAATAAGTTTTATTAATAAAGTAAAGGCATAGAACCAGTTTATTTGTAGTGCATTGACAATAGTTTTATATAATTAGTTTATTAATTAAATTAATAAAAAGACCTTGCGATATGTTTGGTAATTGTACCTGAATTAATTTTAAATTTATTTGCTATATTTTCAGATTTATTTTCCTTTATTCTCATCTGAATTATAATTAATCTATTTCTGTATAAAATAATACTACCATTAAAAAACACATTTGATTTTCTTTTTTAATCAATGTAGAATGTGTAACTTTAAAATAACCAGATTAGTGCTCTGTTTGAGGACAATAAATTAAAACCAATGCAATATGATGAATGTCCAAAAGATGGCACTCACAGACTGTTTTTAAATGGGTTGGAAAAATAGATAAGATAACAGCTGTCAACATGACTCATGAATGTTTTGCTGGTCAAACAATATATATATATATATATAGTTCTGATTTTTTCCCCTCCCGTTTATCTACAGCTCAGATATAGAATTCTGAAGTGAAATAAAGTAGTGCTGTAATATTTAATTTATTTTATTTACTAAAATGCATGTTAAAACTGTCTTAACTGGAAGCAACTTGCACTGACATCTTAAAATATTTCAGTGCCATTGTTTTGTCTCAAGATGCACACCAGTAATGATTTTTTTCTAAAGTACATTTTAAAAAGCTACTTAAATATTCTAATTTAACTAAGGCCTAATCCTGGCTTAATCTAAGCCCTGCCTGTAAAACCGGACCAGTGCAATATACGGATAATATCTGGCAGTTTTGTATGTCTATCTATAGTTGTCATCATCTGAAGTCTTCAAGAGTGTTGGTGTCATTAGAACTCTTCACAAGTGAGGCTGGATCCAGACTGGAGCTGCTGTAATCTCGAGTAAACTTGCTGAGCATCCTGAGATAGAAACAGGGAAGCAAAAGGAGAAAGATTAGCATAGCTGCTGTCATATTATTTCAGACAAAAGATGATCATGTGCACTTTTTACTATTTCATCACATTTAACTGTTGTGCAAGATTATGAGATGTGTTAATTGAATGCTTGGGTAAAGAGATGTCTTTAATCTAGATTTAAATTAGGATCATGTTTCTGGGCCCCAAACATTATCAGGAAGGTTATTCTAGAGTTATTCCCTTATATTCGATTGAATTAATAGGAAATCGTCTGATTTAATGAGAAAACATGACCTAACGAGTCAGCATTTTTATATTTCAATACTATACATTATTACAATGCAAACGTCCTAAACATTTCTCTGAGTATTATCAATGTTAAAAACAGTTGTGCTGATTAATATTTTTGTGTAAACCAGTGTAAGTCAAGTCAAGTCAAGTCACATTTATTTATATAGCGCTTTTCACAATACAGATTGCATCAAAGCAGCTTCACAGTGATAACATGAAAGTAGTACAACACAGTTCAATAATATTGTTGAATATTAAATATCCCCAACTAAGCAAGCCAAAAGCAAGGCGACAGTGGCAAGGAACCAAAACTCCATCAGATTGGATGGAGAAAAAAACCTTGGGAGAACCCAGGCTAGTCAGGGGCCAGTTCTCCTCTGGCTAACAATCATAGGGTTTTAAAGAAGCTTTACAGTAAGTGCATATCAGAAGTATCTAGAAAAAATACATTTAGTTAATCATGTAATATTTAGGGGATAACATATCGCCGGCGTTGAGTCGTCTCTTCACAGGCGTTGGTCTTCTCATCACAGGCGTTGGGGCATCCGAAATCCCCGTGAGAGGCAGGATACAAAACTGGAGCCTACGAACGCCATTTTTCTCGGGACAAGCGTCCCGAGATAACAGCAGAAAGGCAGATGGGAAATAATTAGCATAGCTGATGTTCATAATGATTTCCATTACACGGGAGTAGGTGTTAGAAAACCATAATCTCACAACTCTCCGCAACCCAAACTCTCCGCAACCCAACCGCAACCATACGGACCGACCCGTTTGTCTATAAGGCTGTCGAGCCCCACTGGTGCGTTAAGCAGTTTCAGTGGCAAACGGTTCCGTATGGCATAGCAGAGGACTAAAAGGTAAGCATTATGTGAATGCTTGACTAAAGAGACACGTCTTTAGTCTAGTTTTAAACTGTGTCAGCGAGTCAGAGCATCGGACCGTATCGGGAAGGCTATTCCAGAGTTTTGGAGCTAAATGCGAGAATGCCCTCCCTCCTTTCGTGGACTTCGATATCCTAGGAATGACCAGAAGCCTTGAATTTAGTGATCTTAGAGAACGCGGTGGATTGTAGGGCGAAAGAAGGTCCGTTAAGTACATAGGAGCTAAACCATTAAGGGCTTTATAGGTCAGTAGTAGTACTTTGTAATTGATACGGAACTTAATAGGTAACCAGTGCAGAGATGATAAAATCGGTGTTATATGATCATATTTTCTTGATCTAGTAAGAACTCTAGTGGCTGCATTTTGCACTAACTGTAGCTTGTTTATTGAGGATGCAGGACAACCAGCTAATAAAGCATTACAGTAATCTAGTCTCGAGGTCATGAATGCATGAACTAACTTTTCTGCATCAGAAACAGATAGCATGTTACGTAATTTAGCAATGTTTCTAAGGTGGAAAAAGGCTGTTCTTGTAACAGATGAAATATGATTTTCGAAAGACAAGTTGCGGTCTAGTATAACACCCAGGTCTTTTACTGTAGTGGAAAAAGTAACAGGACATCCTTCTATATTAAAGTCGTATTGTAAGAGGTTTTGTGTGTAGTTTTTTGGACCAATAAGTAATACCTCCGTTTTATCTGAGTTTAATAGCAGGAAATTACGCGTCATCCAGCATTTTATATCTTTGAGACATTCTGTCAATTTAGATGAGGTAATGTTTTCATCTGGTCGTGAGGAAATATATAATTGAGTGTCGTCAGCATAACAGTGGAAATTAATTCCATGTTTTCTTATAATATTACCAAGTGGAAGCATATATATTGAGAATAGCAGAGGGCCTAGCACCGATCCTTGCGGTACTCCGTAGTCTACTGACGTTAACTTTGATTTTCCCCCGTGTAAAGAGACAAAATGATAACGGTCAGATAAGTACGATCTAAACCAGCTTAATGCCTGTCCCTGAACACCAGTGTAGTTTTGTAGTGTAACAGTTTAATCCATTTTCTTTTTTCTCTCTCCAGGATTAATTGTTAAATAGACCCAACATATATAAATGGTACTTTACACTACTGTTCAAAAGTTTGGGTTCAAGAATAAAAAAATATATTTCTATTCAGCAAGGATGCATTAAATTGACCAGAAGGAAGAGTAAAGATTTCTGTTTCTATTCATCAAATAATCCTGAAAAACACAAAAATATGAAGCAGCACTGATTTCAACACTGATAATAATCATAAATGTTTTATCAAAATGATTTCTAAAGGATGATGTGATGCTTCTCCATAGAAAGCAATTATTTAAATGTTTTAATATTATTTCACAATATTACTGTTTTTACTGTATTTAAAATTAAATAAATGCAGTCTTGGTGAGCATAAGAGACTTTCAAAACATAAAAAAAAATGTACCAACAACATTAGTGTATGTTTGAAGTTTTAGTTTAGTTCCAAGTGGACATTTGTCTTTGGCTTAGCGCTACTTATATGGTGCCTTTTAGAGATGATGATCAGCTCAACTCTGCTACGGAGCAGGGCATCAGCATGGAACGATCTAGGAACACAACAAACCATTTCACATAGCCAACAATTATCTTGTTGCTGCTGAAATCACAGAACAATTTTTAGCAATATTTATTAACCATTGAGCTAGTTTCAGTCGTGTAAGTGACGTCATCGATTAACAGTAACGTTACTTTTATGTTAAATACATACGTTTTTAGCTCACTTCCAAGCAAAATATTTACAAAAATATCAAAACCTCTCATCTACACATAAGATGTGATTAAAAGCCCAAACATTCATAAACAAAAGCTCAAGCTATAAAGTTAGCCTAATGTTAACTCTTCTGAAAACGGTTGAGATGCTAACGGACTTTTTCGAAGACACTAACCCTTTTCTATAAAGTAAATATTAAACAGAAGCGTGTCAATTACAAGTAAGAGAAGTGTCAAGAACAGTCGTGTGTATTATTTGTGTGATTTTAGAGACTAAACTCACCTGAAAGCAGTGAAAACAGGGAGAGTCGGAGTTTTGCTGTCTGCACTGGTGACGCGCCGTTTCCATGGCAACTCATCTCCGCTCCAGTGTTTCTCGAATGTTCACGCGCAAGCCCATTAAAACGCGTCAAAGTCATGCATTTACAAACATAAACTAGAATTAGAACCTGAATAAAGATCTCATTATTAAAGCATGAATCTAAAACTTATTTTGAAGTTATGACCCGTTCATAGGTGCAAATTACCACTCCGGGACAATGTGGCACTTTTATAATTTCAGACTTTTTTATTATTGTTTTTACGAACACTCAAGCCTCATATTTCATTTGAACATGTGCTAAAAATACTCATAGGCAGTATTTTTTATAGCCTACCACCAACACTTTTTATGTTTTTTACTATGGTTTATTTGCACTACAAATATATTTATTGATAGCCATTATGTCAAAATGCAAAGTGCACGTCCTCGGAATGTCCCCCAGCGAACGTTATGAACCGGACCAAATGCGGACGTCCTCGGAATGTCCCGCAGCGAACGTTATGAACCGGACCAAATGCGGACGTCCTCGGAATGTCCCCCAGCGAACGTTATAAACCGGACCAAATGCGGACGTCCTCGGAATGTCCCCCAGCGAACGTTATAAACCGGACCAAATGCGGACGTCCTCGGAATGTCCCCCAGCGAACGTTATAAACCGGACCAAATGCGGACGTCCTCGGAATGTCCCCCAGCGAACGTTATAAACCGGACCAAATGCGGACGTCCTCGGAATGTCCCCCAGCGAACGTTATAAACCGGACCAAATGCGGACGTCCTCCGAACGTCCTCCAGCGAACGTTATGAACCGGACCAGATCCGGACTAGGGCTGTGTTGAAAAAATCGATTCACCAATTCTGAATCGATTTTCATATTAATTTCTAAAGATCGATCCGTAACTCAGAGGATCGATTTAATAGGCTTACATTTTCCCCGTGAACTTTAACTTGCCGCGACTGGGAGATCCCTGTATGTGCATTGAAAGGCTTTCACTCAGCGCGCACATTGTTACGACAACGGGCTTTGAGTGAGTCATTAAACCGTTCATTCAACGAACACGTTCAAAAAAGCTGATTCATTAAAAGAGATGTAATGAAACAAGGTGTTAATTATTTTTAACTTTGAGTTCCACTTTTCAAGGCTCAGCTGAGCAGCAATGCGTCGCATGGGTAACGCTGAAGCTGATGCTTCATTGATTCAATGCGTGACTCGCTGATTTTATTTCCCCGCGGCTTCCTCGCGCTGTGGAATGCTGACCAGCGCTGCTCCTGACGCGCATTTATGGTAAATACCCGTGACGTGAACGTTAAAAGGATGATACGACAAATATTTCGCTTTCCTTTGACACGGCAACCTTTTTCACGAATACATATGACTTCAAAGACAGACGCAGGTAATCGCACGCGCTCTGCCGATCTCTCTCATTCACTGTCTGTGCGAAGCCTCTGTAGGCTACACATCACCACGATAAACAGTCTTGTTTGTTATCATTATGAACTTGTTTAACATTCAATACACATGCATGAAGTTCAAAACAAGCAGTTAAATGTCTAGCCTAATAGTATCAATATGTTGCATAACTACAGTCCTGTAATTCAGGTAACAGCTGGAAAAAAACAAAAAAACTCATATCTAAATCTCGAAAATCGGATCAGATCGGATCGGATCGAATCGAATAATGATAATCGATTCAAGATCTTGAGAATCGGAATCGAATCGATTCTTGAAATTTGAATCGAAACCCAGCTCTAATCCGGACCTAATTAGACGTTCGCAACGTCCGGAGGACGTCCCCTGTTTGCTGGGAGTGTAGGCTACCCTTGAAGTTCGCAAAGTTAATAAAAATTGAGGGAACAAACAATACTGCACTATCGAAAGAAAAACGTGGCACAGACACGAAAAGTGTGTCCCATTGAAATACATTGGATTGAAAGTCGTGCTGATTGACACGAAAAAAAGAAGGAAATTCGTGCCCCTAGACACGTATCATCATTTGATTCATGTTGCGTAGCCCACCGAATATAAAGCAATAAAAACAAGGATTAAAATCTTCTTATTAATTGTTGGTAGGGCTTAGTGTAGGCTACCCTTGAAGTTTGCAAAATGAATAAGAATTGAGAAAAAAAATACTGTGCTCTCGAAAGAAAAACGTGGTGCAGGCACGAAAAGTGTGTCCCATTGAAATACATTGGATTGAAAGTCGTGCTGATTGACACGAAAAAAAAGAAGGAAATTCGTGCCCATGGACACGAATCATCATTTGATTCATGTTGCGTAGCCCACCGAATATAAAGCAATAAAAACAAGGATTAAAATATTCTTATTAATTGTTGTTAGGGCAGTGTATACCTTGAAGTTTGCAAAATTAATAAAAATTGAGGGGGGAAAATCCTCTCGAAAGAAAAACGTGGCACAGACACGAAAGTGTGTCCCATTGAAATACATTGGATTGAAAGTCGTGCTGAGTGACACGAAAAAAAGAAGGAAATTCGTGCCCCTAGACACGAATAATCATTTGATTCATGTTGCGTAGCCCACCGAATATAAAGCAATAAAAACAAGGATTAAAATCTTCTTATTAATTGTTGGTAGGGCTTAGTGTAGGCTACCCTTGAAGTTTGCAAAATGAATAAGAATTGAGAAAAAAAATACTGTGCTCTCGAAAGAAAAACGTGGTGTAGGCACGAAAAATATGTCCCATTGAAATACATAGGATTGAAAGTCGTGCTGAGTGACACGAAAAAAAGAAAGAAATTCGTGCCCATGGACACGAATCTTCATTTGATTAATGTTGAGTAGCCTACCGAATATAAAGCAATAAAAACAAGGATTCAAATCTCCTGATTAAATGTTGGTAGTGTAGGGCTACCCATAAAGTTCTCAAAATTGAGAAAAAACAATACTCTGCTCTCGAGAAAAACATGGTAGTCTACAGGCACGAAAAATATGTCCCATATTGAAATACATTGGATTGAAAGTCGTGCTGAGTGACACGAACAAAAATAAGAAAATTCGCGCTCATGGACACGAATCATCATTCATGTTGCGTAACTTAGCCTAGCGAAAATAAAGAAATAAAAACAAGGATTAAAACCTCCTGATTAAATGTTGGTAGTGTACCCTTAAAGTTTGCAAAATGAATAAGAATTGAGAAAAAACAATACTGTGCTCTCGAAAGAAAAACGTGTCGCAGGCACGAAAAATATATCCCATTGAAATACATTGGCTTGAAAGTCGTGCTGAGTGACACGAAAAAAAAGGGAAATTCGTGTCTATGAACACGAATCAATAGATTAAATTTCGTGACTATATCACGAACTGCCGTGAGACTGGGTTGACTTTTTACCCGAAAAAAGTGTTTACGTTACTCACTGTAACGCGTTACTTTGTAACAACACACAACACTGGATATATAACACATTTGTAAATATTGTGAAAATATTTTTTATTTGCAAATCTCATTTTATTTAATGAGTTTTATCATTTTGTGAAATTCTTTAAATTTATTTGTGGATCTTAATCTATTTATTTGTTAATTTCATACATTTTTGTGAATCTCTTTACATTTGTTTGTGAATCTCTTTACATTTGTTTGTGAATCTCAATCTATTTATTTGGAATAATAACTGAAAGTGAAAGATATAATAGTTATGTTTTCCTGTAAATCACATGCTTGTGTGGATTCCCGTTGAGGCAGTGAGCATTTAGACCACGCCCACACCGGGAGGTGTGTGAAAACATTCCAATCGTCTCCATTGACTGTATTGTCTGAAACTGCCTTGTCATTTCTGACTTATAACAAAAAAACAATGTCTAAAAGCTGCTACGTGACAGGGTGTAGCCTACAGCAAACAAGCTAAAAAAAAAAAAAAAAGAATATAATAAGACGTGAAGCATCAGCTGGAATGTTCTTACGAATAGGTAAATTGTGGGATCCTGACACTTAGTGTGCAGTAAACATTTTGACATCCAGTTTTAAATATTATATTTCTGTATAGCTTCTAAGCTATCCTGTCACTGATTACGTCCCCCTCCCATTTTTTGGGGTCAAGAGCTTATAAAACTTTTTTTAGCTTGTTTGCTGTACAGCTTTACAGTTTCACATTTTAGACATTGTTCTGTCTTTTGTTATAAGTCAGAAATGACAAGGATGCAGCTTCATGCAAAGTCAATGGAGAGGGTTGGATGGATTGTTTACCCCCTGGTGGGCGTGGTCTTCAGATTATGACGTGTGTCGCTCTATTTGGGGAGGACAGCAAAGCAACAGACACGTTAGACAGACCAGACAGCAACTAAAATTCACAACTTAAAAACATCTTTGTCAAGTACGTCTAGCACAAGGCTCCAACTATTTCGCTTGAATTTCGAAGTACTTTTCAGGTAATCTTAACTCCTATACTGCTAATTTCCATTTATTATAATTAAGTTGTGCAAATGACAAGTTAAATAACTATCACAGCCGCTGTGTGAGAAATGAATTGAATTAAGAAGTGGAATTACCATTAGTAAAAATAATGTTTAGCAATTAGATTGATATTTGATTCTTACTAATATATCATTTAAAACATCATTGTTAAAACTGTTAATCTCATTCATAATTTGATTAATTGACATTCATTTCTTATTTACCAAATTAATTTCTTAAAATTAAATGTTTAACATTCTTTAAAATGGCGTGTGTAGGCTACTCAAGTCAAAACACGAAACACCAAATACAGCACAATTTCTTTTTCTTTTTTTTTACTGTAATGTAATTTTCCTTTTAATTTGTAATGATATGTAATATGTGTGTCGTATTTATTTATTTATTTATTTATTTCTACAACACCACACTCTTTCTAGTTAAAGACTGCCAAATGTAAAATTTTCTATTTTTTTTAAGTTATTACATTTAAATAAACACAGGGCACAATAAAAATGCGGGCTGGTTCGGTTTAAATGTGTCCAGACATTAGGATTATGGAATTTTGTGTATTTACTTAACATTACTCCATAATCTTCGGAAGATATTGCTGAACATTTAGCCTATTTAACCATAGCAAAGTAAAGTTCTTGCTGAAGTAAATTTGTATCTTATATTTTAGTGTTTGTTTATTTATTTAGTTCTTTAATGCTGATCTAACCAACAGAAGACACTATCAAGTCCCAGTTGCGCAGGTCAGGTTCGTCTAACACTGCGTTACAATGAGCCTCGTTAGAACTAGGATATTCTTTGAAGATATAGCAACATAATTAACACATTCTATACAATGTATATCTTATGAATTCTATTGAGAAACCATTATAAATGGGTGAAGAAAGAAAGGAAGAAACTGAATATTCAGAAATTATTATTGAAAAAAAAAAGTATAAATTGTATTAATGAAACAAGACCACATAATTGTGCCAGAAGTGTGAAATTAATGCTGGAAAAATGTTTTACACTTACTCACTTTACACAAACTGAGAAAGTAAAAAGCATTGGGTCGTGCCCCACTCTCTAAGTACTATAACAAAAAAATATATATACACTATTTTATGAGTTGCAAACTGAGTTTTAAACAAATGTGATTTGATTCATTAAAAGTGAAGAAGATAAATTAATATTAATGACCTGTACTCATGTAAAGGTGAAAATGTAAAATCTGATCTCTGTTTAATATATACTCAAAATACTTGCCAGTATGTCTGCCTGACAACAACTTAAGTCATATCCTAAGTTTATTTTACATTGGGTACTTTATTCTGACACACTTACGGTTTGTTGTATTTATAATTTACACTGGGACTCTTTTGTCTTCTCCTAATTTTTTAAAATGTAAAGTTTATTTTTGTTCAGCCTAATTTTATTCTGCCTCATATAAAACTTGATTTTAATAAACAGATCTTTACCTTTTGTTTTTGCTTTGTAAAAGGGACCAGCAATGCGCAGTTTAAAATAAAATGTAAATGTAAGGGACATGCAGATTATCTGTTTTTTTTTATTACAATAATGCCTAATATTTTGATTTATATTCTTTTTTTTTATTATTATATTTTTCCTCTTACACCATGTTAATATTTTGATTTCTAGGCTACACAATAAAAATTGAAGGAAATATGATGAATATGTGTTTAAATCAAGCCGTCGTATCAGGGATAATCCCTGCTTCTGACACAGATGAGGTAGCTGCAGGAATCGGGGAAGTTTGTGAAGTGTCGGTCACTCGTGAAGTGCCAGGATGTGCAAAACTCAGTGAGTAAAAGCTTTAGAAATATGAAGAAGTTCTCCAGAAATGTAAATCAGTTTCCTGTGTATTTCTTCAGTTAGACAGATTAACCCAGTAAAGGATAAACATTAAAGACTTTTATGACATAAATAAAATTTGGCTTAAAATGTGATATGGTTTCCTTTATCTGGGATTATGT
Source organism: Rhinichthys osculus (assembly GCA_029959095.1). Classification (NCBI taxonomy): domain Eukaryota; kingdom Metazoa; phylum Chordata; class Actinopteri; order Cypriniformes; family Leuciscidae; genus Rhinichthys; species Rhinichthys osculus. The sequence goes on from JARWKJ010000002.1 coordinate 55,191,144, forward strand.
TGTAAAATAAGTGATTTTTTTGTTGTTGTCTATTTTCTTTAATATACAGTGCCAAATAATCCTCCTGCTGACAGTCTCTCATCCAGACGGATTGTTCTTCTGGGTAAAACTGGTGTTGGGAAGAGTGCAACTGGAAACACAATACTGGGAAAGAGAGAGTTTAACTCTGTGATAAGAATGAATTCAGTGACCAGTGAATGTTCAGATGCTCACGCCACTGTTTCAGGCAGATCTGTGTCTGTAGTTGATACTCCTGGATTCTTTGACACACAGATGAAACCTGAAGAGTTAGTGACAGAGATAGCGAGAAGTGTTTATATATCCAGTCCTGGACCGCACGCTTTTCTCATTGTGTTTCCTATGAATAACAGATTCATTGAACAGGAGTTGCAGATTCTTCAGAAGATTGAGATGATGTTTGGCGAAGAAGTGTTAAAATACTCCATCATTCTCTTCACTCATGGAGATCAGCTAGATGGAGAGTCTGTAGAGGAACTCATTGAGGAGAACTGTAGATTAAGAGCTGTAGTTGATCAGTGTGGAGGCAGATATCACGTCTTCAACAATAGAGATGTGAATAACAGAGATCAGGTGAATGATCTACTGCAGAAGATTGACACAATGATAGAGCAGAATGGAGGAGGACACTACAGTCATCAGATGTTTGAAGATGCTGAGAGATTCAGACGAGAGGAAGAAGAGTGGAGACAGAGAGAGGAAGAAGAGTGGAGACAGAGAGAGGAAGAAGAGTGGAGACAGAGAGAGGAAGAAGAGTGGAGACAGAGAGAGGAAGAAGAGTGGAGACAGAGAGAGGAAGAACAGAGGAGACAGAGAGAGGAAGAACAGAGGAGACAGAGAGAGGAAGAAGAGTGGAGACAGAGAGAGGAAGAAGAGTGGAGACAGAGAGAGGAAGAACAGAGGAGACACAGAGAGAAAGAACAGAGGAGACAGAGAGAGGAAGAAGAGCAGAGACTGAGAAACAGAGTGAGACGAAGACAAGAGAATATTTACAGAGTGAGAATGAAGCCAAAACAGAGAATTAGAGCTCCACAAGAACCAAGCCCTGGTTTTCTGATGTTTTTAGCCAGGTATGACCGTCAAATTTATATGGCAGCCATAGCAGCTGGTTTAATAATAGGTGGTGCAGTTGGAGGAGCTGTAGTTTATGGAGTTGTTGGTGGAGCTGTTGGTGGAGCTGTTGGTGGAGCTGTAGTCGGTGGAGTTGAAAGGAGAACTGTAACTGGAGCTGTTGGTGGAGGTGCTGTTGGTGCTGCTGTTGGTGCTGCTGTTGGTGGAGCCGTTGTTGGTGGAGCTGTTAGTGGAAGTTTTGCTGGAGCTTTTAAGGGGGGAGTGGTTGTTGGTAAAACTGTTGTTGGACCTATTGGTGGACTTAAGATAACTGCTGCTGCTGTAGCTGTTGTTGGTTTAACTGTTAGTAAGCAACAATATAGGCAAACTCATTCCAACTGATGAAATCAATATTGCATCAATTTGTTTAATTAATCTAAGGGTACACTAAAAGTATATTTCTTTATATAAAATTATTCTAAAAACTCAACTGAAATTATTTGTGTAGCTGAAACTTAAACATTAAACTAAAACATTAAATTGTTCTCGCTCTTGAGGTTAACTGTTAGCTTGCAACAGCACACGTCTTAATGTATAGCCAAGAGACAACAACTTCAGCAGTTGCAGATTCTGTTTTGTAAATTATAGAGCATTATAAATATAATATTGATGTATACTCTAGAGTCTGGATTATGCTTGACCTATAGGCTCTAAACAGAACATTAAACACTAATGTGTTTCTCATATGTGCAAAAATACACAACACATTTCAACATTAAACATATTTTCAACATTAAATAGTAAATTTCACTGTTAGGTTCTCGTTTCACTGTCTCCAAAAACACATTTAGTCAGTTAATGAAGATTGTTTTATTTTTATTTCTGATCATCACTGTGCCTCATGCCTCCTGCTTTTTGCTGTTAGAAGAGATTACTTTTTCAATGCAGGTGAATAATTTTAAAATAAGATAAAAATGGAAAAGAAATCTGATGTACAGACATTGTACTGATTGCAATATTTGATTTGAAAGAAAAATTGAACTATAACACTTTATATTGTCCACTTTTATTTTTATCGATAATGTTTCTGAATGTATTCCATCAATTAATGTAATCCAGCATATGAGTAATTTGTTCTGTCACATGATGTTTCTTGGGCTTTTGGAAAAAAAAACCTTCCCCGTTTAAAGGTGACATTAATTGTTTAGTGGTTCCATTGTGTCTATTTTAACCTCTAAAATCTTCATAATAAAATGAAAGTGTGAACTTCTCAAGATTATACTTTGTTTTCAAGATGGCCTTTTCTTTTCTTATTAATCCATAAAAAAGTTATTGTTTTGTTGTTTTGACCCATATAACCTTGTATTGTAACAAACAAGTTTAACATATCACAATTATTGGTGCAAATAAAATTTCACAATTGTTGATTCACATTTCAAAACCGCAGATAAACTATATGAGCCTAATTAGACTCTTAACACAGCAACACAACTATCACACAATTAGCCTAATTGTTATTTTTTGTTCATTAAATGCCAACTCTGTGTTTCATTTGGATTTCATTGAAAAGGCTAAAAATGGTATGCTCTACAATGACAGTGCTGCTATAATCCATAAGGTAAACTTAACTCAGAAATTGGGTTCTATAGTGACTAAATCAGGTCAAATGATTGTGAAATAACGATTATGTTAAAACACAACCAACACTATCAGATCACATATACTATTTGTTCATCTGGCTGTTATAAGTCACGTACAGCAGCCAAACATAATCTAAAGTTATTGATTTAAGGGTCAAGAGTAAAACTAAAACACACACCGATATCCATAATGGTGACTTTAAATTCCGGTTTTCTCCTTCAGTGATTCTGCTTGTTATCATCAGGTGTCTTCAATAATGCTCAATCATCACTCAATTATTCACTTAAAGGAGTCATAATGTGCAATTTTCACTTTTCCATGAGAATCAATGTATGTTATGATTGACTAACGATTATACATTGGCCGGGATGCCGATATTCAAAAGTGAAGCGTTTGTTTACCCCAGGGTTCTTAAACTAGCCAACGTGCACGCGCACTCAAATACGAGATTTCAATTTCTCCCCCGACATGACGTCAAGACGGGGCCGGATATACCATATATGGACACCGCAGAGGAGGCCCGCCCTGCCCCTCTCCCCATCATATTCAGTCAAGAAAGATGCAGAAACGTAGTGCACACGTGAGTTGCTCTGTGTTGACTGTCATAATCCACATTCTAATGTTTTTTCTTTACCCAAAACTGACCAAACTACAAGGGACAAGTGGATGAAATTTATTTTTAATGACGCTGTTCCAACAACCATCTCAACTTGCTCAACGTTAGGTGTCTGCGCTAAACATTTCACAAAAGAATCTTTTACAAATTTGGGGCAATATCAGGCGAAGTTGGCATCGAAGCTACGTTTGGAAAAAGGTGCCATTCCAACAATCAGGGACTTGCCTGAATTTGAAACGGTAAGACTGTGTTTTTATTACTATATTTTGTGTAAATAGCAGCTAACTACTAATGCGTTAGTGTATGTGATGTAAACACGGGGAATGGACTCGAATGCTAGCCACGAATGCTAGCCACATCTTTTCACTTTAAACAGACTAGAAAATGATACAGCTATTATTTAATATAATCGTATACAATATAACAATGACACCATATCATTGTATTGATTTTTTTATATAATAGATAAGGATAGATACATTTAAAAAACAGTCAAGAATTAATAAACATAAAGAAAAACATAACGTTACATGTCTGCAGATGAAAATTATTAAATATCTAAAAAACCACAACGTCAAAAAAGGCAAAAACAACACATTATAGCAAACGTTAATCTCTATAACCACTGTAAGCTGAAAATAAAGTAGACTACATCTCCGTTAATGTAATCTACATTAAATTAAAGCTAAACTTATGTGGGAGAAAATAGCAAAAAAACGTTTTAGCTCGTTACTGATGTTAATGTATGTCTCAGTCAAAAAAATTGTCTTTACCATTCAAGACATGTTGATGTAGACGTCCTTCTATTGACTGTTGTTACTCTTCCGTTTCTAGCTCTGGTTCAGAGTCTGGCTCAAACATATACGGTTGAATCCCGTAGGTCGCGGCCGGGTCGGGTTCATTAACAACTTGCGCCATGATCTCTTTTTGGAATGATATGCTGAAGTTACCTGCGGTGTCAAGCCCCCTCCTTCCTGCCACCAATCAACGCGCCCCTCATTTGCATTATTAAAATGACCGTCCACGATAGCCAAAACCTTGCATCAGATCTCGCGAGACAATAATGCATTCAGAAATAAGGGTCAAACGAGCTCTGTGTTTATTTTTTTCCAATTTTTATTTTTTAGAAGGGCATGAAATGACTATAATAGAGCGTGGGTATCAAAGTTAATACTACATTATGACTCCTTTAATTATCTCATTAACTTTAACACTGCTTCGTTTATTTAACACTCAGCTCAGAGTTTAATTGGGTTGCTTAAAATGACTTAATTCCATGATGTTGAAGTTACATGAACAAATGATGTATGTTTAACGTAACCCAGTTATGTGGAACCTGTTGACATAAAAAAGTTAATTAAAGCCAACATATCATTTTTTTGAATGTAATGTCAGAATGTTAATTTTTTTTAAAACCACAACTTCAATGTTGTGGTTGATATCTTTTTCGTAAAAAGATATTTTATGATATCTTTTGCATTTCTAATCCAAACAACGTCAAACTCTGCATTGCACTTACTCGTGCCCGTAGCCACCGTAGACACCTGTCAACCGGTCTAACGGTTCTAAAATGAGCGGGGATTCGCAACACATCAGTGTTTCTCGTTGGTCATGATCTATTCAGTGATTAAGTAATCAATAAAAATTGTCTTTCATGTCTGAAGCCCTGAAAATATCTGGATATAATAATGAGACTAAAACTAAAATTACATATTTAATATATACAGATTTTGTGGCTCATATAAGGTCCAGTTCTGGTTTATTTCTTTGCTCTTGGCTGACATGTGGCATTGCTATGGACTGCTTGTGGCCCAGATCTGGTAAACAGGAGTGGGCCACCCAAGGGCCGTCATTCCTCGCTGCATGTGGGCCAGATCCGCATCCCACAAGTGCCAGATCCCCTTTCCACGGGTGATGTGGGCCGGTTCTGGGCTGAAACAGATGTTGCTATCTGGGTCTGAGAAAAATTATGACGAAAGACATTTCAAGTGTCTAAACTTGAAATGATGGATCAACCGCATCTATCTAAAAGAGCATGAAAACAAACACCGGCATGTTGGCACAGGGTGTGTGAAATACACTCAAAAGACTGACTGTTGTAGGAAACTTATTTTCTTCTCAAGTGTAGAAAAGTCAAAGTTCAGACCAGGAGATTGTTGAGGTATAAGTTCTTTATTTCGTCGCTGCAGTCATCTCAATCTAATCTGACTAAAGTGACTTTTCATGGTATTTTATAGGCATTTTAGGGGGAGGGCTTTACATCAAAGGGGGGAAGACAAATGGCGATGGTAAACAGGTTTTGGAAACCTGCTCAGCAGACAGGAGACAAATGGTCTCAGCTCAGCAGGGTTTAAACACGTGACTCAGGAAAAGCAGGCCTTCTCGTACAGACAGACAAATGGCGATGACAGGCTTACTATTTGCAAACACAAATCACGGCTCAGCGTCCCTCGGCTGAGATCTCCAGCGAACCATCAAATAATCTCTCATAAATTAATCACAAAATGCATGATTTATTATATGTCACAATAACATCATATATATATAACTATATATTTTATTTAATATGTTGACGTTGTTATTGTCCTTGTAATAGCACATCTAACTGAATTATTATGTGACACAATAATGTGTGTTTTACCTGCTAAAATGTATATATGGGACGGTCTTTAAAGGCAGAAATAATCCTTAATCAGTATTGGCAGGTCTTTTATTAAATTAAAAATATTACATAGACCAAAGTTTAGTTGTGTCGTAATTTTGATTTTATTCTTAAAATAGTATTATTTTAATCTTGTATTGCTACAACATTATTCTCGTAATTTTTACTTTATTCTCAAATATTATGGGTTTAATGTTATGACTTTATTAAATTGTTTAATTAGGTTTATAGTCTCCATGACAGAGTTGAAGATAAATCTTTTCATGCTGGAGCTGTCAGTCTGATCAGTTTCAGATGATTATTAAACTATAAAAGCACAAACTATGCAGTTCATGTTGACTAAAGTAGTAAACTAATGTTATCTAATAAGCTTTATTGTAAAGTGTTACCAACGTAATAAATAAATAAAAGTGATGTCGGGGTGTTGGACAGCGTCTCCATCTGTTTTTCTCTTCATTTTCTTTTTTCTCTCTCATCCTCACCCTCCAATTTGTTTCTGTACAACTGTGATCACATGATCAGTAAATAGTCATGAATGTCAAATGGATTTAAAAAAGAAAAATCACTTTTGTCAGTTAAATATGAGATACCTTCTCAAAGAAAACTGAGCCATGTGTGCAGATTAGATCAGTTTTATTCAGATATTGTAACTCGACATCTGGAGAGAGACACATATCATTTTAAAAATGGTCTTATATTTTTCTTTTTCCAGAGTACAGAACCACACTTCACAATATCATCATCCCCATTTCACACGAACAATGTGCTTTAATAATTCTTAAAGCACAAAACAACACAATCAGTATCCAACCACTGACAGACATGTCACATCTTTTACAATCCATCAGAATGATAAATTAAATCAGAATGAGACATGGATGGATAACATGATTTTGTGTTTGCAAATAGTAAGCCTGTGTCTGGAATATGTCATCATGATCTGTAAAGCATCAGCATCTTCACTGTATTGCAGTAAAAGCTCCAGCAGCTCCAGCTAATCCTGCTAACACTGTAACAGGAAGTTCATTTCCTCCTATAAAGTGACCAATCACGGCTCCAGCTGATAAACCACACACAACACCTGGTGTCTTCTGTAATATCTGTCTAACAGCGCTGGGACGCTCATGAGAAGATGAACGGATAAACGGACTCTTCAACATCAATCTCCAGAGAATCAATGTCTTCAGCAGTAACTGTCTAACAGCACACAGACGGCCATAAGATGATCCTCACAAACTGACTCTTCCACAACATCAAGAGAATCCCTTATCAAACCTCCTTTAGCTTCTGCTGATCTTCCAATGAAACCCTTTATGAACATCCATGGATGTGAAAAGTCCACTCATGCACTCCAAAACACCTCCAGCAAAAAAAAAAACACAATTACAAAGACATATTTCAGATTCTCTCCTCACACGCATTTCTGTCTCTCTTCTGACTCTCTCTAATGTGATTTGATGTTCTCTCTCTCTCCTCTTCTCTCCTCTCTTTAGCAACGTCTCAGCATAATATATTCATAATCATAAAATAAATTAAAAATATATATAAAAAAGACAAATTTACGTGTTTTGTCAAAATGATGCTTAAAATTTAGTAAATGACTGAATTACATAAATGGTATCTGAACTACGTGAACAAAGACTTGGTACAAAAAGAGACTACAAGTTTTTAGATTTTTACAAAATGTATCTTCCATTTTTAACGAATGATGCGATGCATTTAGCATGTTATTGCTTTCTGTTTCTAAACGGCAATCGTAAACAAGTACTTGTGTAATCATTCCAATGAAGAAGAGCTTGATGAACCCAAGTGCAGTTAATTCAACATAATCCAAATAGATAAACAAAGGCGTGGTGTGGCATGGCAAACATGAGGGCTTAAACGCACACACACACACACACACACACCTAATGACTGAACAAGACACACCTGTGCACAATGACAACATGACAACACAGAACACATGGAAGGATCACATGAGGGCAAGATAACCACAAGACATAAAACATGAATCAAAAACCAAAACAACCTGTGACTTATTACCAGAGGTGGGTAATCCAGGGGTCAAAGAGTAAAAGTCATGCTATATGTTTATTCCACCCATAAACTCAGTGAAACGTTTCTTGATTTTTACAAAATGTATTCATTTATAAAGAATGATGCGACACATTTAGCATGTTATTGCTTCCTGTTTCGGAAGAGAGCTTGAAAGAACCCAAGTGCAGTTAATTCAACATAATCCAAATAGAAAAACAAAGGTGTGGCGTGGCGTGGCATGGCAAACATGAGGGCTTAAACACACACACACACACACACACACACACACACACACACACACACACACGCACACACACACACAACACAAAACAACTAATGACTGAACAAGACACACCTGTGCACAATGAACCAATGACAACATGACAACACAGAACACATGGCAGGATCACATGAGGGCAAAGGAATCACATTACAAGACATGAAACATGAATCAAAAACCAAAACAACCTGTGACTTATTAAAATACAGTGGTGAAAATAGTATGTACCTGCTATTCATACGTATTGTAAAATAAAACACTGCTTTTTTTACACAGTGTAGAATCTATTGTTATTTTCACTAAGTATCATAGCATCTATTGCTAAAAAACAATGCTATTTTCACCTGGTGGGGATTTTCACCTTTGGCCAAAATGCATTCTTCCATTTTCCAAACGTACTTTTGAGTGATTTTTTAAACCACTTTGTCGGAGTATTGTGTATGTCACTTTAAACAGAGATGGGCAGTATTTCAATTACAAAATACTCAAAAGTAATTAAATACGTATTTCAAATACATGTACCGGTAATTTGTATTTTCCTTAACAAAAATAAATAAATCAAATGTTATGCGCATCTCTTCAGTAAAGCCGGTTCCTTGATTAGTAGTAAATCACCTTCACCTGCTTTCAGATGGAAGATATGATGCAGATATGAGTGTTAAATTAACACTCAAGAGTGTTAAAGTTAATGAGATAATTAAGTGATTAATTTAGTGATGATTGAGCATTATTGAAGACACCTGATGATAACAAGCAGAATCACTGAAGGAGAAAATCACAAATTGTAAGCCACTGTTATGGCGATCAGTGTTTGCATCATTTCACTTTAGCTTTCTTTGCTGCTGCAAATGTGTTTGATTAAACACACTGTCACAACAGCCAATCAAAGACAAATGATATATTAAGAGTTAAGAGCCCAACTAATGGAAACACTAATCACTGTTATGGTGACTTCAAATGAAACACATTAAAGTTAAACCTCTGTTAATTCTCAATAAAAACTTCTGTAGAAGTCTGACAGAAATAAAGTCAGACTTAGAGAGAGTTAAAACTATGGATATGCGCTCTACTCCTTTTTGCTGCTTTCATTATTACTTTAGAGTTTTTTAATACTTTATCATTTTATTAAAGTATTATTTCAAATTTGCGCATGCGTTTTGAAGACGCGTCGACGTCATTACTGTACCACTTAACGCAAATACGTTGCATGAGCTTTCAGCGCGATATAGCGCATGAGTTTTGTTTTCAACACCATTTCCTGTTTACCGTGGCGTCGACGTCATTGCTGTGCCACAAACCAATGAGAAGCGTTATGGGCGTGGAGCCCCGCCCCAGGTTCAGCCCCGCCGCGATCTGCAGGCTGCAGCCAGGTGTACTTGATTCATTCTGCACTCGCCCGCGATCACCTCCAGTGGAATTCTAATGGAACTGCAACCAAGATGATACAATGGGGTAAATAGGAAGCGCCAAGGCTCTCCGTAGACGGGTTCTGGTGGAGAGCAACTGCGTGCGACTGCAGAATCCGACACGTGCGCCTTGCGCTCGCGAGAGTTTTTTGACATACGTCAGCATGACATCAGAGCAAGGCGGACCGCACTCGGACACATTTCTAACCGGCTTTTGCTCCCCTGGCTCTAAAGTGTATGTTGTATTTTTTGGTTGTTTAAAGCAATGATAAAAATAAAAATAAACACAATTCTAACCGGCATGCATCTCACGCTGATCACCGGTGATCGGTTCTGCGCAGAATTTGCTCATCCAGAGAAAGGATTAATCTTATAATAGGCCTAGTATATACTTGCTCAGCGCAAGTTGCTCAGCGGGAATCATATGTTATGATAGTAGTCCTCTGTAGTGGTCACCAGGACTCGTATGTTTAAAAAATAAAATGACATGAAATTGAATGTATGGCTATAGGCAAAAACAATGGGATTCTTTTTCAATCACCAATACATTTTGGGGTTTCAGGATTTATTTAAACCAAAATTTGTATAAAGATGATTCTCAGCTATGTTATGAAAGATATAACGGAATGAATTGATACACCTTTTTACTTTATGCAATATGTGGGTAAAATGGCCATAAATTAATATTCGATATTCAAGGCAATGTATCTAAATGTTGCTCCAATAACACATTAATGTGCAAATTAGATACAATGTAATGAAAAAAGAAGTGTAATAATTGGAGTAATAATTAGCAACATTTTAATAATAATATCTAATATTTCATAGGAATATTGATGTATAATTTATTTACATATTCACTTGTTGTGTCTCCCAGAATGCCTGATAAACATGATTAGTAGTATTAACATAAACCATGTGTCACTTTTTGACTGATTATGTTGGTACAGAGTTGTGTGCCTGTCAACTGTCGTAGTGTTCTTGTATCAAGAAAACAGTGTTTCTGATTTACGGTGGTAGCTGACAGGCTCCTGTATGTCTAGGAAGTTTGGAGCCGTGTGACATCCTCCTTTGGTGAGATCCGGGAAACTTTTAAAAGACAAAAAAAAACCTTTTGTTTGATTTTATGACCATCTTTTGGTAGATTTAGGCACCCCTTGTCACTCATGATTGACAGAGACTCCATGTGTCAACAAAAATCTGGGCTCCTTCCAGTCAGCTGGGGGGAAACTGTTGCTGATTGTATTTTCCTTTGATTGTTGGGGGTGAAATTCACCCAAGCAGGTATCACGTAATGGTGGCACCCTGAGTGTTGAAAACCTTTGTTGTAGGGTAGCCTATATGTTAATTGAGTCAAAACATTTGAGTCAAGGCATTCAGGAATACCATTAGCCCTACGTGTGTGTGTGTGTGTGTGTGTGTGTGTGCCACAGTAGGATGTAGTACCTGAACTATAGGTTTATGTTACCTAAGACAAAGAATCAAAACATTTTTCTAAAATCACAGTTAAGGTGTTTACAAGTGGAACTGGCGGGGGAAGAGTGCAACCTTAATGGGGTTTGTTAATGGTTTTACGACAGTTGCTTAGGCTGGATGTTTAAAGAATGACACTTCATCAAAAGCTTTTCTGGTGATTCTCTGGGCTCGCACACAAAAAAACATTTTTAGTGTATATCAATTTTTGTTATTTTAGTATTTTGTTTTAGTTTTTACCCCACCACATAGTGTATGTGTGTGTGTGTGTGTGTGTGTGTGTGTGTGTGTGTTGCAAAACAACAACAGATTTACATATTTTACTTCAAACTAAGAGATTTTAAATGTTCAGACATTTATACATTTGTTTGCCACAAAAAGCAAGGAAAGTTGTCTATTTTCTTTAAATAAAACTTTTACTTTATTGTATTCTTTAAAACAGACTGATAACCAGCAACTGGTATTAGAACTGTAGCCGAGCAGTTTACTCACACGAGTAAAACACAATTTTCGCTAGAAAATGTATGACTGAACCTTTTTCTTTTGACAAACCTACATTTCAAATTATACCTGAGGTGTGTAACAACCACACATTGATTCCTAAGATCCGGGGCACAGTGCAAACAAGCAAAAGTCAAGAAATCAAATATTAGTGTAATCTCTGTGAGGTCAGAAAACAAAACTTTATGTTGAGTGATCCAGATAAATCTTTATGCTACAAAACGTCATAGAAGTCACTAGCACTTTAAACATCCAGCACAAAATTAAAGAGATGAGCTCTATTACACATCCTCCAAAAATGTGTGTGTGTGTGTGTGTGTGTGTGTGTGTAAATAGTACTGCTAAACTCTTTGTGTGTATTTTTACACGCTAACAATGTGTGTGTGTGTGTGTGTGTGTGTGTGTGTGTGTGTGTGTAAATAGTACTGCTAAACTCTTTGTGTATATTTTTACACGCTAACAATGTGTGTGTGTGTAAATAGTACTGCTAAACTCTTTGTGCGTATTTTTACACGCTAACATATTTTGACAGGGGGTATTTCACACCGCAGTGATACATAGTTTTCACACTCTTGAATAACTTTCAAACATAATCTTTATATAGTTACTGTATGTGTGTCCAAAAACATCTGTAAGATTCAAAAGACCAAATCAGTAAGAAAAGAGGGCACAGCATACATTGAAAATCAAGATTTATAATAAATACACAAAATCCATTTGTGAACAAATGTGAAAGTTGGTACATTTTGTTTTGTAAGTAGTGTTTTTATCACTCCACTAGTGTTATTCGTCTTATTCAGATATTTTGTTAAAATATTTTGTTTGTTGGACTCTTCTTTGAGAACTGTCAACATTCAGTGTTTATAGGAATAAATGTAAATTAAGAATTTAAGTGATAGTATTTCTGCTTGAGAGTGTTTGACTAAATTGATATTTCTTGCAATGCAACTTTACAGCTATCTATGATTTCAGTTTACACAAAGCATCAACACGAAAAATAAGTTATGCTTTTAGTTTAAGTTTTACACTTAATCTGTTACAACTGAATCGCATCTGACTATTGCACTGAGAGCTATACATTGATTCATTTCATCAACTTTAATAATGGTAAATAATGTTCCACACTCTGGCAAAATGAAAAGAAATAATGAAGTGTGCATATATCACCATGTAAATTCAAGACCCCAAATCACTAAGAAAATAAATTACGCCATACAGACATTGTTTATGATGCATACATAGAAAACTCAAATGTTGAGCAATTTGTACTTTTGTTTCATGTTTTGTAAATATGGTTTTGCAAAGGCTTTTTTATCGCACCACTAGACATAGTCATCTTGTTGAGATGACACTGTTCACATTTCTTTCTTTTTTTTGTTTTTGTTTTAGGTAAAGACAGAAACGATGTAAGTTTATGCTGTTCCGCACATGGGAAAACATGTGTGATGAACCTATGGCTTACATTTAAGAGGCTTTTTTTTTATTTTATTTTTTTTATAAATGACTGAACTTTCTCCTTTTGACAAAACCAGTATTTCATATTATATTATACTTAATATTATATTAAGTTGCTCAACGTCCCGCTTAGCATTAAAGATTAGTTTGTTTTTAATTGGTATCATCACCTTCTTTGACTCAAATAAAGTTACTATAAGTGCTATAAATCTTCGTAATTTTTTTTTTTGCTCTTCCGACAGATTTGTTAGAGGAACTATATGCCACAGTATTGTAATGCAAACACATTAAGAACAATAAAGTTACAGGTCCTTGTAAAGACTATGAGTAAAATTCAAACAATCGTTATACAGGATTTATGTTTGTACAAAAGGAAATACAAGAGGTAAATTTACTTCAACCGTGTGTACGGGGTATAAGAGGGTTGAAAAGCTGTTTATAATAAACACACATAAGTGTGCAAATGACGGTTCTATTACGCCGATAGATTTAGTCATCTTGTTCAGACAGCAGATGATACTGTTTCACAGTATGTATGTAGGACTGTATGTTTTTAGGTGAAGACTTTTCTTAAAGAGCTGTCAACATTCTGCGTTTTATAGGAATAAATGACAATTCATTTAAGTAATAGTCTTTCTGTTTGAGAATATTTGACTAAGCTGATACTTTGTTTAGGTCAACTTCCCCCATCTATCTATGATGTGGTCTATATATGCTGTTTTACACTTAAAACCATACGGCAGAGTCACATTTGACTATTGCACTGAGAGATGCGTATTCATTAAAGCATGAGGTTTGTTAAACAAAGTTCCACACTTTGGTAAATCCTGCAGATAAAATTGCACAAAAGCAAATTCAAGATGGTCAAATTGCTAAAAAAAAAAAAAAAAGGAAATACAACATGAGCCATTTAAAACAGATACAGAAACCCTCTCTTCCGATCTATTGCTAAAGTTTAAGAATAAAATGCTGTTTAAGAACAGCATAAGAAAATTACACATTTAAACCGATATTATTTTAGGTCTGTCTACGAAGAGGTCACAAGACATATAATAGGACCAACATGAAAAGTGAGACTTGATGTTTTTATGTTACATACATACAAATGTTACACTTAAAACAAAACCTATCGATTAGCTATATTATGAGTCAAGGTGTCACAGACACACAATTCGTCATGTTTGTCTTCACAATCGGGGATTCTTTAAGAAAAACAGTATGTGTGTCAGGTTGAGTGCAGGTAGCTGAAGACGAGGACAGAAGGTTCTGCAGTATAGTTGATTTATTTACAAAACTTAACTTCAGGAACATACAGGAACAAAATAACAAACTCTAGAACTTCAGTAATACAAACACACACAACCATACACGGACGACGACCAACAAACACTAAGGGAAAACACAGGGCTTAAATGAACAGGGACTAATGGGATAATAAACTGAACACAGGTGAAGAAACTGAACACAAACGAGGAGCGGGAAAAACTAACAGGACTGAACCAAAATCAAAGACAGGGGGAAAACAAGATCACAGAACATAACTAAACACATAGAAAACGTGACAATGTGTCCATCATCAGTGTATACCAAATTTGTTTAACATATCTTCATTTTCCACAATTATAAATATTGATTAGCAACAGCTCAATGGTTACCAAATGCTAGTGAAGAGATTATCTACAGAATGTCACTGGCACATTAGTTAGCTATTAGTGATAGTGGCCCTGGTATCGTCACATCGCAGTGAGTACACATATAAACCACAAAGTTTTGACTATGAAGCCAGGCCAAAAACAGAAAACAGCAATTAGTTGTAGCAGTATGGAGATTGAGTTATGTTCTTTGATTTTGCAAAGAACATAACAGCAGCATTCTTATTGTAATGTCGGGTGTGATTGTAATGCTTGTGTGGTGTTTTCTTTACACTTTCCCCATTGATGTCTGTTTCCCATGTCATGTTAGTGAACTCTAGGTCTTCTCGCCTTCTATTTGGTCATAAGTGACAGTATTCACATGAATTTGCATGATTTAATAACTTCGAATGCTGGGTGTTATATCCATATCTGTGTTACATAACATATTTTCAACACAAGCTGTTTATGTTGAGCGTAAGCATCGGTAAGTGTCAACATGTATGGAAAAGACCATTGTGTTACAGAAAAACCACTATCGGTGGAATGATATTGTAATGTATAGAGTTTTTGCATTAATAAATTAACTTTTAATTAACATTACCTCATTGTTTCTTGACATATGTTTATAACCGTGATCCAATTTTCACATCTCAAAGAATCTTACAGACGGAAAATGTTTATCCAGAATTTAGACTACTGTTAAAAAAAAAAGTCGACGTGTAGGATATATACAATCGCTACATTGTATTTAATGTCACTATAGAGACAATTTAATGCACGCTTCAGGGGCTGAAATTTTAACATTTTAATCTTTTGGTAAAAGTTAACTTAAAGTCTGCACAAAAAGAAAAAAAAAGAAATTCCATCCTTTCTAAATGCATGTTATGGATCTATTGAGAACAATTCACCAGTGCCTATGTTTTGACCTTGTAATGTTTAATCAAATTTGTTGGAAAATCAAAAATACATGTAGGCTTTACTCAACTTTTTATGTCAACAGGTTTTACGTAGATGCCGCATTTAATTAACATTGTTTATTTTAGTAAACTTAGCTATAACATTGATTCAATTTCATTTAGTGGAATCAGGTTAACATTCTTAATTTTGTCCAAAACTATTAAGTTCAATTATCCTAAACTGTTATATCCAAGGCATGCCCAAAGTAGTTGTTTTTATTATTATTAAAACCACTTTAATTATTGTTAGCACGTCCTCACCCCCGGTCTACACTTTACCACAATGGTAACCTCCAAAAACACTAACACACCAGAAACTCTTTTAAATATAATCATAAAAGAACATTAAACCTTGACAAGTACCAATTTTTTTTTTATCCTGATGAAAATGATGGGAAGGGGGAAATCCTCTGCCTAGTTTTCTATATTTGCTATATTGCTATGGGTATGTAATCTCAACCAAATGGATTAAGTAAAATGGTTGAAAAGAATCGTGTTGGATTAACTCCATTTACTTAAGTATATTGAACAAGCATCAAATGTTATTTTTGGTATACTGAAACATGAAAATATTGAGTTAAGTCAAACGCAACTGTTTCAAGTCAGATTAACGCAATGTATTGTGTTTGAATGAGAAAGCTAATACAACCGTGTTAAATGAAATTATTATTTTTTGACTGAATTCTCTCTGGTGACATCAAGGACTTGTTGTTTATGCAGGACATAGTTATTTATGGCTTCCTGAAGACAACCCCCTCCAGCGGGGGGTTATATTATCCGCCCTGATAATCTCACAGAGCTACACAGAGCTCTGGTGACCTGCTGACAGAGCTGCCCTAACAGGAGAGTACATGTTCCAGTGTGGACATCTCTACTAACATCTCAGCGATCAAAGGAACATTGTCTGATTGCTACATGGACTGCCAAATACCGCTTCAACATTCCCCTATACCTGAGCATGACACAAATTGCACTTCTTCGACTAATAACACTTTGGAGGATCAGACCCATAAACCTAAACTTCAGAGTGTTAATGCACAAGACTTGGACGATTGTGCTGCAAGGACTCAATCACATGATATTCCAGGAACTATCCGAATCTTTCAACATCGAATAGGGGACAAAGTTTACACCATCCATGAAGTTTTGTTCTAAAAAAAAAATCTAAAAATTTCTAACTAAAGGCTTGATGGAGCGCGACTGCCCGCTGAGTTCTGAAGATGCTGCGCACAAGCCTACAGTGTACGAGTGCGCCACGAGCAAAGAGTGCCGTTTAAGAGCTACAATAGACTGTATGTTTGAAGATTATTTTAGAGGCCAGATGGTTGACTTGATGCATAAGATCATCGATGGTGCGTGTGATTCGAATAATGACTGTGCGGGAGATACCAGACGTGTAACAAATCTCAAAAATGAAATGATTGTAAGAGGCCTAACAAATTCGTGGCATGATGTTACGATTGTGTGTCTTAATGCCAACGAGCCAGTCTGTGTAATTCTCAGAAAAGTTCTGGGTGTGGTGTTTGATTGTAGTAACGAGTTTGGAGTTCTCTGTATGTGTACGTTTGTAACAGATCTATGTGTGTCACTGTTTTCAAAAAATGAGAAATTATGTGACGTCGGTGAAATTATTGAAACTTTAGTCAGCTTCATCCTGGAGCAAAACATGATAGCATGCCGCGATTTCCTATTCTGGCTCGATCACCTGTAAATGGAGTTATTGTTTTACTTTATGTATATGTAATTAATGTTGAAATAAAAGGTTTATCCACTTAAGTCATCATTCTTATGTGACCGTGTCTAAGCTAAAAAATGGTATTATACATATTGATTCTTGTAGAGTAATAATTTAATGATCTTCATTCTTTGTTTTGCTGCATTTTAAAAAATACTACATGATTTAAAAGATGAAATATTTCAGAGATCCTTGGAGATCATTGTAACGGTGTACGGGGTGGTCTTCAGGAAGCCATAAATAACTATGTCCTGCATAAACAACAAGTCCTTGATGTCACTAGAGAGAATTCAGTCAAAAAATAATAATTTCATTTAACACGGTTGTATTAGCTTTCTCATTCAAACACAATACATTGCGTTAATCTGACTTGAAACAGTTGCGTTTGACTTAACTCAATATTTTCATGTTTCAGTATACCAAAAATAACATTTGATGCTTGTTCAATATACTTAAGTAAATGGAGTTAATCCAACACGATTCTTTTCAACCATTTTACTTAATCCATTTGGTTGAGATTACATACCCATAGCAATATAGCAAATATAGAAAACTAGGCAGAGGATTTCCCCCTTCCCATCATTTTCATCAGGATAAAAAAAAAATTGGTACTTGTCAAGGTTTAATGTTCTTTTATGATTATATTTAAAAGAGTTTCTGGTGTGTTAGTGTTTTTGGAGGTTACCATTGTGGTAAAGTGTAGACCGGGGGTGAGGACGTGCTAACAATAATTAAAGTGGTTTTAATAATAATAAAAACAACTACTTTGGGCATGCCTTGGATATAACAGTTTAGGATAATTGAACTTAATAGTTTTGGACAAAATTAAGAATGTTAACCTGATTCCACTAAATGAAATTGAATCAATGTTATAGCTAAGTTTACTAAAATAAACAATGTTAATTAAATGCGGCATCTACGTAAAACCTGTTGACATAAAAAGTTGAGTAAAGCCTACATGTATTTTTGATTTTCCAACAAATTTGATTAAACATTACAAGGTCAAAACATAGGCACTGGTGAATTGTTCTCAATAGATCCATAACATGCATTTAGAAAGGATGGAATTTCTTTTTTTTTCTTTTTGTGCAGACTTTAAGTTAACTTTTACCAAAAGATTAAAATGTTAAAATTTCAGCCCCTGAAGCGTGCATTAAATTGTCTCTATAGTGACATTAAATACAATGTAGCGATTGTATATATCCTACACGTCGACTTTTTTTTTTAACAGTAGTCTAAATTCTGGATAAACATTTTCCGTCTGTATGATTCTTTGAGATGTGAAAATTGGATCACGGTTATAAACATATGTCAAGAAACAATGAGGTAATGTTAATTAAAAGTTAATTTATTAATGCAAAAACTCTATACATTACAATATCATTCCACCGATAGTGGTTTTGCTGTAACACAATGGTCTTTTCCATACATGTTGACACTTACCGATGCTTACGCTCAACATAAACAGCTTGTGTTGAAAATATGTTATGTAACACAGATATGGATATAACACCCAGCATTCGAAGTTATTAAATCATGCAAATTCATGTGAATACTGTCACTTATGACCAAATAGAAGGCGAGAAGACCTAGAGTTCACTAACATGACATGGGAAACAGACATCAATGGGGAAAGTGTAAAGAAAACACCACACAAGCATTACAATCACACCCGACATTACAATAAGAATGCTGCTGTTATGTTCTTTGCAAAATCAAAGAACATAACTCAATCTCCATACTGCTACAACTAATTGCTGTTTTCTGTTTTTGGCCTGGCTTCATAGTCAAAACTTTGTGGTTTATATGTGTACTCACTGCGATGTGACGATACCAGGGCCACTATCACTAATAGCTAACTAATGTGCCAGTGACATTCTGTAGATAATCTCTTCACTAGCATTTGGTAACCATTGAGCTGTTGCTAATCAATATTTATAATTGTGGAAAATGAAGATATGTTAAACAAATTTGGTATACACCGATGATGGACACATTGTCACGTTTTCTATGTGTTTAGTTATGTTCTGTGATCTTGTTTTCCCCCTGTCTTTGATTTTGGTTCAGTCCTGTTAGTTTTTCCCGCTCCTCGTTTGTGTTCAGTTTCTTCACCTGTGTTCAGTTTATTATCCCATTAGTCCCTGTTCATTTAAGCCCTGTGTTTTCCCTCAGTGTTTGTTGGTCGTCGTCCGTGTATGGTTGTGTGTGTTTGTATTACTGAAGTTCTAGAGTTTGTTATTTTGTTCCTGTATGTTCCTGAAGTTAAGTTTTGTAAATAAATCAACTATACTGCAGAACCTTCTGTCCTCGTCTTCAGCTACCTGCACTCAACCTGACACACATACTGTTTTTCTTAAAGAATCCCCGATTGTGAAGACAAACATGACGAATTGTGTGTCTGTGACACCTTGACTCATAATATAGCTAATCGATAGGTTTTGTTTTAAGTGTAACATTTGTATGTATGTAACATAAAAACATCAAGTCTCACTTTTCATGTTGGTCCTATTATATGTCTTGTGACCTCTTCGTAGACAGACCTAAAATAATATCGGTTTAAATGTGTAATTTTCTTATGCTGTTCTTAAACAGCATTTTATTCTTAAACTTTAGCAATAGATCGGAAGAGAGGGTTTCTGTATCTGTTTTAAATGGCTCATGTTGTATTTCCTTTTTTTTTTTTTTTTAGCAATTTGACCATCTTGAATTTGCTTTTGTGCAATTTTATCTGCAGGATTTACCAAAGTGTGGAACTTTGTTTAACAAACCTCATGCTTTAATGAATACGCATCTCTCAGTGCAATAGTCAAATGTGACTCTGCCGTATGGTTTTAAGTGTAAAACAGCATATATAGACCACATCATAGATAGATGGGGGAAGTTGACCTAAACAAAGTATCAGCTTAGTCAAATATTCTCAAACAGAAAGACTATTACTTAAATGAATTGTCATTTATTCCTATAAAACGCAGAATGTTGACAGCTCTTTAAGAAAAGTCTTCACCTAAAAACATACAGTCCTACATACATACTGTGAAACAGTATCATCTGCTGTCTGAACAAGATGACTAAATCTATCGGCGTAATAGAACCGTCATTTGCACACTTATGTGTGTTTATTATAAACAGCTTTTCAACCCTCTTATACCCCGTACACACGGTTGAAGTAAATTTACCTCTTGTATTTCCTTTTGTACAAACATAAATCCTGTATAACGATTGTTTGAATTTTACTCATAGTCTTTACAAGGACCTGTAACTTTATTGTTCTTAATGTGTTTGCATTACAATACTGTGGCATATAGTTCCTCTAACAAATCTGTCGGAAGAGCAAAAAAAAAAATTACGAAGATTTATAGCACTTATAGTAACTTTATTTGAGTCAAAGAAGGTGATGATACCAATTAAAAACAAACTAATCTTTAATGCTAAGCGGGACGTTGAGCAACTTAATATAATATTAAGTATAATATAATATGAAATACTGGTTTTGTCAAAAGGAGAAAGTTCAGTCATTTATAAAAAAAATAAAATAAAATAAAAGCCTCTTAAATGTAAGCCATAGGTTCATCACACATGTTTTCCCATGTGCGGAACAGCATAAACTTACATCGTTTCTGTCTTTACCTAAAACAAAAACAAAAAAAAGAAAGAAATGTGAACAGTGTCATCTCAACAAGATGACTATGTCTAGTGGTGCGATAAAAAAGCCTTTGCAAAACCATATTTACAAAACATGAAACAAAAGTACAAATTGCTCAACATTTGAGTTTTCTATGTATGCATCATAAACAATGTCTGTATGGCGTAATTTATTTTCTTAGTGATTTGGGGTCTTGAATTTACATGGTGATATATGCACACTTCATTATTTCTTTTCATTTTGCCAGAGTGTGGAACATTATTTACCATTATTAAAGTTGATGAAATGAATCAATGTATAGCTCTCAGTGCAATAGTCAGATGCGATTCAGTTGTAACAGATTAAGTGTAAAACTTAAACTAAAAGCATAACTTATTTTTCGTGTTGATGCTTTGTGTAAACTGAAATCATAGATAGCTGTAAAGTTGCATTGCAAGAAATATCAATTTAGTCAAACACTCTCAAGCAGAAATACTATCACTTAAATTCTTAATTTACATTTATTCCTATAAACACTGAATGTTGACAGTTCTCAAAGAAGAGTCCAACAAACAAAATATTTTAACAAAATATCTGAATAAGACGAATAACACTAGTGGAGTGATAAAAACACTACTTACAAAACAAAATGTACCAACTTTCACATTTGTTCACAAATGGATTTTGTGTATTTATTATAAATCTTGATTTTCAATGTATGCTGTGCCCTCTTTTCTTACTGATTTGGTCTTTTGAATCTTACAGATGTTTTTGGACACACATACAGTAACTATATAAAGATTATGTTTGAAAGTTATTCAAGAGTGTGAAAACTATGTATCACTGCGGTGTGAAATACCCCCTGTCAAAATATGTTAGCGTGTAAAAATACGCACAAAGAGTTTAGCAGTACTATTTACACACACACACATTGTTAGCGTGTAAAAATATACACAAAGAGTTTAGCAGTACTATTTACACACACACACACACACACACACACACACATTGTTAGCGTGTAAAAATACACACAAAGAGTTTAGCAGTACTATTTACACACACACACACACACACACACATTTTTGGAGGATGTGTAATAGAGCTCATCTCTTTAATTTTGTGCTGGATGTTTAAAGTGCTAGTGACTTCTATGACGTTTTGTAGCATAAAGATTTATCTGGATCACTCAACATAAAGTTTTGTTTTCTGACCTCACAGAGATTACACTAAGATTTGATTTCTTGACTTTTGCTTGTTTGCACTGTGCCCCGGATCTTAGGAATCAATGTGTGGTTGTTACACACCTCAGGTATAATTTGAAATGTAGGTTTGTCAAAAGAAAAAGGTTCAGTCATACATTTTCTAGCGAAAATTGTGTTTTACTCGTGTGAGTAAACTGCTCGGCTACAGTTCTAATACCAGTTGCTGGTTATCAGTCTGTTTTAAAGAATACAATAAAGTAAAAGTTTTATTTAAAGAAAATAGACAACTTTCCTTGCTTTTTGTGGCAAACAAATGTATAAATGTCTGAACATTTAAAATCTCTTAGTTTGAAGTAAAATATGTAAATCTGTTGTTGTTTTGCAACACACACACACACACACACACACACACACACACACACATACACTATGTGGTGGGGTAAAAACTAAAACATTTTCTTTAAAAAATACTAAAATAACAAAAATTGATATACACTAAAAATGTTTTTTTGTGTGCGAGCCCAGAGAATCACCAGAAAAGCTTTTGATGAAGTGTCATTCTTTAAACATCCAGCCTAAGCAACTGTCGTAAAACCATTAACAAACCCCATTAAGGTTGCACTCTTCCCCCGCCAGTTCCACTTGTAAACACCTTAACTGTGATTTTAGAAAAATGTTTTGATTCTTTGTCTTAGGTAACATAAACCTATAGTTCAGGTACTACATCCTACTGTGGCACACACACACACACACACACACACACACGTAGGGCTAATGGTATTCCTGAATGCCTTGACTCAAATGTTTTGACTCAATTAACATATAGGCTACCCTACAACAAAGGTTTTCAACACTCAGGGTGCCACCATTACGTGATACCTGCTTGGGTGAATTTCACCCCCAACAATCAAAGGAAAATACAATCAGCAACAGTTTCCCCCCAGCTGACTGGAAGGAGCCCAGATTTTTGTTGACACATGGAGTCTCTGTCAATCATGAGTGACAAGGGGTGCCTAAATCTACCAAAAGATGGTCATAAAATCAAACAAAAGGTTTTTTTTTTGTCTTTTAAAAGTTTCCCGGATCTCACCAAAGGAGGATGTCACACGGCTCCAAACTTCCTAGACATACAGGAGCCTGTCAGCTACCACCGTAAATCAGAAACACTGTTTTCTTGATACAAGAACACTACGACAGTTGACAGGCACACAACTCTGTACCAACATAATCAGTCAAAAAGTGACACATGGTTTATGTTAATACTACTAATCATGTTTATCAGGCATTCTGGGAGACACAACAAGTGAATATGTAAATAAATTATACATCAATATTCCTATGAAATATTAGATATTATTATTAAAATGTTGCTAATTATTACTCCAATTATTACACTTCTTTTTTCATTACATTGTATCTAATTTGCACATTAATGTGTTATTGGAGCAACATTTAGATACATTGCCTTGAATATCGAATATTAATTTATGGCCATTTTACCCACATATTGCATAAAGTAAAAAGGTGTATCAATTCATTCCGTTATATCTTTCATAACATAGCTGAGAATCATCTTTATACAAATTTTGGTTTAAATAAATCCTGAAACCCCAAAATGTATTGGTGATTGAAAAAGAATCCCATTGTTTTTGCCTATAGCCATACATTCAATTTCATGTCATTTTATTTTTTAAACATACGAGTCCTGGTGACCACTACAGAGGACTACTATCATAACATATGATTTGTGTTCCCCCCCCCCGCCTTTTTTCATGCTGTAAACAATGTGATGACATGAAAAAAAAAATCAAAAACCTTTTTTTTTTTTTCTGAGTCTCAGGAGGATATACACGCATTAAAATATATACTTGCGCTGAGCAAGTATATACTAGGCCTATTATAAGATTAATCCTTTCTCTGGATGAGCAAATTCTGCGCAGAACCGATCACCGGTGATCAGCGTGAGATGCATGCCGGTTAGAATTGTGTTTATTTTTATTTTTATCATTGCTTTAAACAACCAAAAAATACAACATACACTTTAGAGCCAGGGGAGCAAAAGCCGGTTAGAAATGTGTCCGAGTGCGGTCCGCCTTGCTCTGATGTCATGCTGACGTATGTCAAAAAACTCTCGCGAGCGCAAGGCGCACGTGTCGGATTCTGCAGTCGCACGCAGTTGCTCTCCACCAGAACCCGTCTACGGAGAGCCTTGGCGCTTCCTATTTACCCCATTGTATCATCTTGGTTGCAGTTCCATTAGAATTCCACTGGAGGTGATCGCGGGCGAGTGCAGAATGAATCAAGTACACCTGGCTGCAGCCTGCAGATCGCGGCGGGGCTGAACCTGGGGCGGGGCTCCACGCCCATAACGCTTCTCATTGGTTTGTGGCACAGCAATGACGTCGACGCCACGGTAAACAGGAAATGGTGTTGAAAACAAAACTCATGCGCTATATCGCGCTGAAAGCTCATGCAACGTATTTGCGTTAAGTGGTACAGTAATGACGTCGACGCGTCTTCAAAACGCATGCGCAAATTTGAAATAATACTTTAATAAAATGATAAAGTATTAAAAAACTCTAAAGTAATAATGAAAGCAGCAAAAAGGAGTAGAGCGCATATCCATAGTTTTAACTCTCTCTAAGTCTGACTTTATTTCTGTCAGACTTCTACAGAAGTTTTTATTGAGAATTAACAGAGGTTTAACTTTAATGTGTTTCATTTGAAGTCACCATAACAGTGATTAGTGTTTCCATTAGTTGGGCTCTTAACTCTTAATATATCATTTGTCTTTGATTGGCTGTTGTGACAGTGTGTTTAATCAAACACATTTGCAGCAGCAAAGAAAGCTAAAGTGAAATGATGCAAACACTGATCGCCATAACAGTGGCTTACAATTTGTGATTTTCTCCTTCAGTGATTCTGCTTGTTATCATCAGGTGTCTTCAATAATGCTCAATCATCACTAAATTAATCACTTAATTATCTCATTAACTTTAACACTCTTGAGTGTTAATTTAACACTCATATCTGCATCATATCTTCCATCTGAAAGCAGGTGAAGGTGATTTACTACTAATCAAGGAACCGGCTTTACTGAAGAGATGCGCATAACATTTGATTTATTTATTTTTGTTAAGGAAAATACAAATTACCGGTACATGTATTTGAAATACGTATTTAATTACTTTTGAGTATTTTGTAATTGAAATACTGCCCATCTCTGTTTAAAGTGACATACACAATACTCCGACAAAGTGGTTTAAAAAATCACTCAAAAGTACGTTTGGAAAATGGAAGAATGCATTTTGGCCAAAGGTGAAAATCCCCACCAGGTGAAAATAGCATTGTTTTTTAGCAATAGATGCTATGATACTTAGTGAAAATAACAATAGATTCTACACTGTGTAAAAAAAGCAGTGTTTTATTTTACAATACGTATGAATAGCAGGTACATACTATTTTCACCACTGTATTTTAATAAGTCACAGGTTGTTTTGGTTTTTGATTCATGTTTCATGTCTTGTAATGTGATTCCTTTGCCCTCATGTGATCCTGCCATGTGTTCTGTGTTGTCATGTTGTCATTGGTTCATTGTGCACAGGTGTGTCTTGTTCAGTCATTAGTTGTTTTGTGTTGTGTGTGTGTGTGCGTGTGTGTGTGTGTGTGTGTGTGTGTGTGTGTGTGTGTTTAAGCCCTCATGTTTGCCATGCCACGCCACGCCACACCTTTGTTTTTCTATTTGGATTATGTTGAATTAACTGCACTTGGGTTCTTTCAAGCTCTCTTCCGAAACAGGAAGCAATAACATGCTAAATGTGTCGCATCATTCTTTATAAATGAATACATTTTGTAAAAATCAAGAAACGTTTCACTGAGTTTATGGGTGGAATAAACATATAGCATGACTTTTACTCTTTGACCCCTGGATTACCCACCTCTGGTAATAAGTCACAGGTTGTTTTGGTTTTTGATTCATGTTTTATGTCTTGTGGTTATCTTGCCCTCATGTGATCCTTCCATGTGTTCTGTGTTGTCATGTTGTCATTGTGCACAGGTGTGTCTTGTTCAGTCATTAGGTGTGTGTGTGTGTGTGTGCGTTTAAGCCCTCATGTTTGCCATGCCACACCACGCCTTTGTTTATCTATTTGGATTATGTTGAATTAACTGCACTTGGGTTCATCAAGCTCTTCTTCATTGGAATGATTACACAAGTACTTGTTTACGATTGCCGTTTAGAAACAGAAAGCAATAACATGCTAAATGCATCGCATCATTCGTTAAAAATGGAAGATACATTTTGTAAAAATCTAAAAACTTGTAGTCTCTTTTTGTACCAAGTCTTTGTTCACGTAGTTCAGATACCATTTATGTAATTCAGTCATTTACTAAATTTTAAGCATCATTTTGACAAAACACGTAAATTTGTCTTTTTTATATATATTTTTAATTTATTTTATGATTATGAATATATTATGCTGAGACGTTGCTAAAGAGAGGAGAGAAGAGGAGAGAGAGAGAACATCAAATCACATTAGAGAGAGTCAGAAGAGAGACAGAAATGCGTGTGAGGAGAGAATCTGAAATATGTCTTTGTAATTGTGTTTTTTTTTTTGCTGGAGGTGTTTTGGAGTGCATGAGTGGACTTTTCACATCCATGGATGTTCATAAAGGGTTTCATTGGAAGATCAGCAGAAGCTAAAGGAGGTTTGATAAGGGATTCTCTTGATGTTGTGGAAGAGTCAGTTTGTGAGGATCATCTTATGGCCGTCTGTGTGCTGTTAGACAGTTACTGCTGAAGACATTGATTCTCTGGAGATTGATGTTGAAGAGTCCGTTTATCCGTTCATCTTCTCATGAGCGTCCCAGCGCTGTTAGACAGATATTACAGAAGACACCAGGTGTTGTGTGTGGTTTATCAGCTGGAGCCGTGATTGGTCACTTTATAGGAGGAAATGAACTTCCTGTTACAGTGTTAGCAGGATTAGCTGGAGCTGCTGGAGCTTTTACTGCAATACAGTGAAGATGCTGATGCTTTACAGATCATGATGACATATTCCAGACACAGGCTTACTATTTGCAAACACAAAATCATGTTATCCATCCATGTCTCATTCTGATTTAATTTATCATTCTGATGGATTGTAAAAGATGTGACATGTCTGTCAGTGGTTGGATACTGATTGTGTTGTTTTGTGCTTTAAGAATTATTAAAGCACATTGTTCGTGTGAAATGGGGATGATGATATTGTGAAGTGTGGTTCTGTACTCTGGAAAAAGAAAAATATAAGACCATTTTTAAAATGATATGTGTCTCTCTCCAGATGTCGAGTTACAATATCTGAATAAAACTGATCTAATCTGCACACATGGCTCAGTTTTCTTTGAGAAGGTATCTCATATTTAACTGACAAAAGTGATTTTTCTTTTTTAAATCCATTTGACATTCATGACTATTTACTGATCATGTGATCACAGTTGTACAGAAACAAATTGGAGGGTGAGGATGAGAGAGAAAAAAGAAAATGAAGAGAAAAACAGATGGAGACGCTGTCCAACACCCCGACATCACTTTTATTTATTTATTACGTTGGTAACACTTTACAATAAAGCTTATTAGATAACATTAGTTTACTACTTTAGTCAACATGAACTGCATAGTTTGTGCTTTTATAGTTTAATAATCATCTGAAACTGATCAGACTGACAGCTCCAGCATGAAAAGATTTATCTTCAACTCTGTCATGGAGACTATAAACCTAATTAAACAATTTAATAAAGTCATAACATTAAACCCATAATATTTGAGAATAAAGTAAAAATTACGAGAATAATGTTGTAGCAATACAAGATTAAAATAATACTATTTTAAGAATAAAATCAAAATTACGACACAACTAAACTTTGGTCTATGTAATATTTTTAATTTAATAAAAGACCTGCCAATACTGATTAAGGATTATTTCTGCCTTTAAAGACCGTCCCATATATACATTTTAGCAGGTAAAACACACATTATTGTGTCACATAATAATTCAGTTAGATGTGCTATTACAAGGACAATAACAACGTCAACATATTAAATAAAATATATAGTTATATATATATGATGTTATTGTGACATATAATAAATCATGCATTTTGTGATTAATTTATGAGAGATTATTTGATGGTTCGCTGGAGATCTCAGCCGAGGGACGCTGAGCCGTGATTTGTGTTTGCAAATAGTAAGCCTGTCATCGCCATTTGTCTGTCTGTACGAGAAGGCCTGCTTTTCCTGAGTCACGTGTTTAAACCCTGCTGAGCTGAGACCATTTGTCTCCTGTCTGCTGAGCAGGTTTCCAAAACCTGTTTACCATCGCCATTTGTCTTCCCCCCTTTGATGTAAAGCCCTCCCCCTAAAATGCCTATAAAATACCATGAAAAGTCACTTTAGTCAGATTAGATTGAGATGACTGCAGCGACGAAATAAAGAACTTATACCTCAACAATCTCCTGGTCTGAACTTTGACTTTTCTACACTTGAGAAGAAAATAAGTTTCCTACAACAGTCAGTCTTTTGAGTGTATTTCACACACCCTGTGCCAACATGCCGGTGTTTGTTTTCATGCTCTTTTAGATAGATGCGGTTGATCCATCATTTCAAGTTTAGACACTTGAAATGTCTTTCGTCATAATTTTTCTCAGACCCAGATAGCAACATCTGTTTCAGCCCAGAACCGGCCCACATCACCCGTGGAAAGGGGATCTGGCACTTGTGGGATGCGGATCTGGCCCACATGCAGCGAGGAATGACGGCCCTTGGGTGGCCCACTCCTGTTTACCAGATCTGGGCCACAAGCAGTCCATAGCAATGCCACATGTCAGCCAAGAGCAAAGAAATAAACCAGAACTGGACCTTATATGAGCCACAAAATCTGTATATATTAAATATGTAATTTTAGTTTTAGTCTCATTATTATATCCAGATATTTTCAGGGCTTCAGACATGAAAGACAATTTTTATTGATTACTTAATCACTGAATAGATCATGACCAACGAGAAACACTGATGTGTTGCGAATCCCCGCTCATTTTAGAACCGTTAGACCGGTTGACAGGTGTCTACGGTGGCTACGGGCACGAGTAAGTGCAATGCAGAGTTTGACGTTGTTTGGATTAGAAATGCAAAAGATATCATAAAATATCTTTTTACGAAAAAGATATCAACCACAACATTGAAGTTGTGGTTTTAAAAAAAATTAACATTCTGACATTACATTCAAAAAAATGATATGTTGGCTTTAATTAACTTTTTTATGTCAACAGGTTCCACATAACTGGGTTACGTTAAACATACATCATTTGTTCATGTAACTTCAACATCATGGAATTAAGTCATTTTAAGCAACCCAATTAAACTCTGAGCTGAGTGTTAAATAAACGAAGCAGTGTTAAAGTTAATGAGATAATTAAAGGAGTCATAATGTAGTATTAACTTTGATACCCACGCTCTATTATAGTCATTTCATGCCCTTCTAAAAAATAAAAATTGGAAAAAAATAAACACAGAGCTCGTTTGACCCTTATTTCTGAATGCATTATTGTCTCGCGAGATCTGATGCAAGGTTTTGGCTGTCGTGGACGGTCATTTTAATAATGCAAATGAGGGGCGCGTTGATTGGTGGCAGGAAGGAGGGGGCTTGACACCGCAGGTAACTTCAGCATATCATTCCAAAAAGAGATCATGGCGCAAGTTGTTAATGAACCCGACCCGGCCGCGACCTACGGGATTCAACCGTATATGTTTGAGCCAGACTCTGAACCAGAGCTAGAAACGGAAGAGTAACAACAGTCAATAGAAGGACGTCTACATCAACATGTCTTGAATGGTAAAGACAATTTTTTTGACTGAGACATACATTAACATCAGTAACGAGCTAAAACGTTTTTTTGCTATTTTCTCCCACATAAGTTTAGCTTTAATTTAATGTAGATTACATTAACGGAGATGTAGTCTACTTTATTTTCAGCTTACAGTGGTTATAGAGATTAACGTTTGCTATAATGTGTTGTTTTTGCCTTTTTTGACGTTGTGGTTTTTTAGATATTTAATAATTTTCATCTGCAGACATGTAACGTTATGTTTTTCTTTATGTTTATTAATTCTTGACTGTTTTTTAAATGTATCTATCCTTATCTATTATATAAAAAAATCAATACAATGATATGGTGTCATTGTTATATTGTATACGATTATATTAAATAATAGCTGTATCATTTTCTAGTCTGTTTAAAGTGGAAAGATGTGGCTAGCATTCGTGGCTAGCATTCGAGTCCATTCCCCGTGTTTACATCACATACACTAACGCATTAGTAGTTAGCTGCTATTTACACAAAATATAGTAATAAAAACACAGTCTTACCGTTTCAAATTCAGGCAAGTCCCTGATTGTTGGAATGGCACCTTTTTCCAAACGTAGCTTCGATGCCAACTTCGCCTGATATTGCCCCAAATTTGTAAAAGATTCTTTTGTGAAATGTTTAGCGCAGACACCTAACGTTGAGCAAGTTGAGATGGTTGTTGGAACAGCGTCATTAAAAATAAATTTCATCCACTTGTCCCTTGTAGTTTGGTCAGTTTTGGGTAAAGAAAAAACATTAGAATGTGGATTATGACAGTCAACACAGAGCAACTCACGTGTGCACTACGTTTCTGCATCTTTCTTGACTGAATATGATGGGGAGAGGGGCAGGGCGGGCCTCCTCTGCGGTGTCCATATATGGTATATCCGGCCCCGTCTTGACGTCATGTCGGGGGAGAAATTGAAATCTCGTATTTGAGTGCGCGTGCACGTTGGCTAGTTTAAGAACCCTGGGGTAAACAAACGCTTCACTTTTGAATATCGGCATCCCGGCCAATGTATAATCGTTAGTCAATCATAACATACATTGATTCTCATGGAAAAGTGAAAATTGCACATTATGACTCCTTTAAGTGAATAATTGAGTGATGATTGAGCATTATTGAAGACACCTGATGATAACAAGCAGAATCACTGAAGGAGAAAACCGGAATTTAAAGTCACCATTATGGATATCGGTGTGTGTTTTAGTTTTACTCTTGACCCTTAAATCAATAACTTTAGATTATGTTTGGCTGCTGTACGTGACTTATAACAGCCAGATGAACAAATAGTATATGTGATCTGATAGTGTTGGTTGTGTTTTAACATAATCGTTATTTCACAATCATTTGACCTGATTTAGTCACTATAGAACCCAATTTCTGAGTTAAGTTTACCTTATGGATTATAGCAGCACTGTCATTGTAGAGCATACCATTTTTAGCCTTTTCAATGAAATCCAAATGAAACACAGAGTTGGCATTTAATGAACAAAAAATAACAATTAGGCTAATTGTGTGATAGTTGTGTTGCTGTGTTAAGAGTCTAATTAGGCTCATATAGTTTATCTGCGGTTTTGAAATGTGAATCAACAATTGTGAAATTTTATTTGCACCAATAATTGTGATATGTTAAACTTGTTTGTTACAATACAAGGTTATATGGGTCAAAACAACAAAACAATAACTTTTTTATGGATTAATAAGAAAAGAAAAGGCCATCTTGAAAACAAAGTATAATCTTGAGAAGTTCACACTTTCATTTTATTATGAAGATTTTAGAGGTTAAAATAGACACAATGGAACCACTAAACAATTAATGTCACCTTTAAACGGGGAAGGTTTTTTTTTCCAAAAGCCCAAGAAACATCATGTGACAGAACAAATTACTCATATGCTGGATTACATTAATTGATGGAATACATTCAGAAACATTATCGATAAAAATAAAAGTGGACAATATAAAGTGTTATAGTTCAATTTTTCTTTCAAATCAAATATTGCAATCAGTACAATGTCTGTACATCAGATTTCTTTTCCATTTTTATCTTATTTTAAAATTATTCACCTGCATTGAAAAAGTAATCTCTTCTAACAGCAAAAAGCAGGAGGCATGAGGCACAGTGATGATCAGAAATAAAAATAAAACAATCTTCATTAACTGACTAAATGTGTTTTTGGAGACAGTGAAACGAGAACCTAACAGTGAAATTTACTATTTAATGTTGAAAATATGTTTAATGTTGAAATGTGTTGTGTATTTTTGCACATATGAGAAACACATTAGTGTTTAATGTTCTGTTTAGAGCCTATAGGTCAAGCATAATCCAGACTCTAGAGTATACATCAATATTATATTTATAATGCTCTATAATTTACAAAACAGAATCTGCAACTGCTGAAGTTGTTGTCTCTTGGCTATACATTAAGACGTGTGCTGTTGCAAGCTAACAGTTAACCTCAAGAGCGAGAACAATTTAATGTTTTAGTTTAATGTTTAAGTTTCAGCTACACAAATAATTTCAGTTGAGTTTTTAGAATAATTTTATATAAAGAAATATACTTTTAGTGTACCCTTAGATTAATTAAACAAATTGATGCAATATTGATTTCATCAGTTGGAATGAGTTTGCCTATATTGTTGCTTACTAACAGTTAAACCAACAACAGCTACAGCAGCAGCAGTTATCTCACCAATAACAACAGCTTTACCAACAACCACTCCCCCCTTAAAAGCTCCAGCAAAACTTCCACTAACAGCTCCACCAACAACGGCTCCACCAACAGCAGCACCAACAGCAGCACCAACAGCACCTCCACCAACAGCTCCAGTTACAGTTCTCCTTTCAACTCCACCGACTACAGCTCCACCAACAGCTCCACCAACAGCTCCACCAACAACTCCATAAACTACAGCTCCTCCAACTGCACCACCTATTATTAAACCAGCTGCTACGGCTGCCATATAAATTTGACGGTCATACCTGGCTAAAAACATCAGAAAACCAGGGCTTGGTTCTTGTGGAGCTCTAATTCTCTGTTTTGGCTTCATTCTCACTCTGTAAATATTCTCTTGTCTTCGTCTCACTCTGTTTCTCAGTCTCTGCTCTTCTTCCTCTCTCTGTCTCCTCTGTTCTTTCTCTCTGTGTCTCCTCTGTTCTTCCTCTCTCTGTCTCCACTCTTCTTCCTCTCTCTGTCTCCACTCTTCTTCCTCTCTCTGTCTCCTCTGTTCTTCCTCTCTCTGTCTCCACTCTTCTTCCTCTCTCTGTCTCCACTCTTCTTCCTCTCTCTGTCTCCACTCTTCTTCCTCTCTCTGTCTCCACTCTTCTTCCTCTCTCTGTCTCCACTCTTCTTCCTCTTCTCGTCTGAATCTCTCAGCATCTTCAATCATCTGATTACTGTAGTGTCCTCCTCCATTCTGCTCTATCATTGTGTCAATCTTCTGCAGTAGATCATTCACCTGATCTCTGTTATTCTCATCTCTATTGTTGAAGACGTGATATCTGCCTCCACACTGATCAACTACAGCTCTTAATCTACAGTTCTCCTCAATGAGTTCCTCTACAGACTCTCCATCTAGCTGATCTCCATGAGTGAAGAGAATGATGGAGTATTTTAACACTTCTTCGCCAAACATCATCTCAATCTTCTGAAGAATCTGCAACTCCTGTTCAATGAATCTGTTATTCATAGGAAACACAATGAGAAAAGCGTGCGGTCCAGGACTGGATATATAAACACTTCTCGCTATCTCTGTCACTAACTCTTCAGGTTTCATCTGTGTGTCAAAGAATCCAGGAGTATCAACTACAGACACAGATCTGCCTGAAACAGTGGCGTGAGCATCTGAACATTCACTGGTCACTGAATTCATTCTTATCACAGAGTTAAACTCTCTCTTTCCCAGTATTGTGTTTCCAGTTGCACTCTTCCCAACACCAGTTTTACCCAGAAGAACAATCCGTCTGGATGAGAGACTGTCAGCAGGAGGATTATTTGGCACTGTATATTAAAGAAAATAGACAACAACAAAAAAATCACTTATTTTACAACATAATCCCAGATAAAGGAAACCATATCACATTTTAAGCCAAATTTTATTTATGTCATAAAAGTCTTTAATGTTTATCCTTTACTGGGTTAATCTGTCTAACTGAAGAAATACACAGGAAACTGATTTACATTTCTGGAGAACTTCTTCATATTTCTAAAGCTTTTACTCACTGAGTTTTGCACATCCTGGCACTTCACGAGTGACCGACACTTCACAAACTTCCCCGATTCCTACAGCTACCTCATCTGTGTCAGAAGCAGGGATTATCCCTGATACGACGGCTTGATTTAAACACATATTCATCATATTTCCTTCAATTTTTATTGTGTAGCCTAGAAATCAAAATATTAACATGGTGTAAGAGGAAAAATATAATAATAAAAAAAAAGAATATAAATCAAAATATTAGGCATTATTGTAATAAAAAAAAACAGATAATCTGCATGTCCCTTACATTTACATTTTATTTTAAACTGCGCATTGCTGGTCCCTTTTACAAAGCAAAAACAAAAGGTAAAGATCTGTTTATTAAAATCAAGTTTTATATGAGGCAGAATAAAATTAGGCTGAACAAAAATAAACTTTACATTTTAAAAAATTAGGAGAAGACAAAAGAGTCCCAGTGTAAATTATAAATACAACAAACCGTAAGTGTGTCAGAATAAAGTACCCAATGTAAAATAAACTTAGGATATGACTTAAGTTGTTGTCAGGCAGACATACTGGCAAGTATTTTGAGTATATATTAAACAGAGATCAGATTTTACATTTTCACCTTTACATGAGTACAGGTCATTAATATTAATTTATCTTCTTCACTTTTAATGAATCAAATCACATTTGTTTAAAACTCAGTTTGCAACTCATAAAATAGTGTATATATATTTTTTTGTTATAGTACTTAGAGAGTGGGGCACGACCCAATGCTTTTTACTTTCTCAGTTTGTGTAAAGTGAGTAAGTGTAAAACATTTTTCCAGCATTAATTTCACACTTCTGGCACAATTATGTGGTCTTGTTTCATTAATACAATTTATACTTTTTTTTTTTCAATAATAATTTCTGAATATTCAGTTTCTTCCTTTCTTTCTTCACCCATTTATAATGGTTTCTCAATAGAATTCATAAGATATACATTGTATAGAATGTGTTAATTATGTTGCTATATCTTCAAAGAATATCCTAGTTCTAACGAGGCTCATTGTAACGCAGTGTTAGACGAACCTGACCTGCGCAACTGGGACTTGATAGTGTCTTCTGTTGGTTAGATCAGCATTAAAGAACTAAATAAATAAACAAACACTAAAATATAAGATACAAATTTACTTCAGCAAGAACTTTACTTTGCTATGGTTAAATAGGCTAAATGTTCAGCAATATCTTCCGAAGATTATGGAGTAATGTTAAGTAAATACACAAAATTCCATAATCCTAATGTCTGGACACATTTAAACCGAACCAGCCCGCATTTTTATTGTGCCCTGTGTTTATTTAAATGTAATAACTTAAAAAAAATAGAAAATTTTACATTTGGCAGTCTTTAACTAGAAAGAGTGTGGTGTTGTAGAAATAAATAAATAAATAAATAAATACGACACACATATTACATATCATTACAAATTAAAAGGAAAATTACATTACAGTAAAAAAAAAGAAAAAGAAATTGTGCTGTATTTGGTGTTTCGTGTTTTGACTTGAGTAGCCTACACACGCCATTTTAAAGAATGTTAAACATTTAATTTTAAGAAATTAATTTGGTAAATAAGAAATGAATGTCAATTAATCAAATTATGAATGAGATTAACAGTTTTAACAATGATGTTTTAAATGATATATTAGTAAGAATCAAATATCAATCTAATTGCTAAACATTATTTTTACTAATGGTAATTCCACTTCTTAATTCAATTCATTTCTCACACAGCGGCTGTGATAGTTATTTAACTTGTCATTTGCACAACTTAATTATAATAAATGGAAATTAGCAGTATAGGAGTTAAGATTACCTGAAAAGTACTTCGAAATTCAAGCGAAATAGTTGGAGCCTTGTGCTAGACGTACTTGACAAAGATGTTTTTAAGTTGTGAATTTTAGTTGCTGTCTGGTCTGTCTAACGTGTCTGTTGCTTTGCTGTCCTCCCCAAATAGAGCGACACACGTCATAATCTGAAGACCACGCCCACCAGGGGGTAAACAATCCATCCAACCCTCTCCATTGACTTTGCATGAAGCTGCATCCTTGTCATTTCTGACTTATAACAAAAGACAGAACAATGTCTAAAATGTGAAACTGTAAAGCTGTACAGCAAACAAGCTAAAAAAAGTTTTATAAGCTCTTGACCCCAAAAAATGGGAGGGGGACGTAATCAGTGACAGGATAGCTTAGAAGCTATACAGAAATATAATATTTAAAACTGACATTTGGATATTTGATTTACCAGTGTCAAAATGTTTACTGCACACTAAGTGTCAGGATCCCACAATTTACCTATTCGTAAGAACATTCCAGCTGATGCTTCACGTCTTATTATATTCTTCTTTTTTTTTTTTTACTTGTTTGCTGTAGGCTACACCCTGTCACGTAGCAGCTTTTAGACATTGTTTTTTTGTTATAAGTCAGAAATGACAAGGCAGTTTCAGACAATACAGTCAATGGAGACGATTGGAATGTTTTCACACACCTCCCGGTGTGGGCGTGGTCTAAATGCTCACTGCCTCAACGGGAATCCACACAAGCATGTGATTTACAGGAAAACATAACTATTATATCTTTCACTTTCAGTTATTATTCCAAATAAATAGATTGAGATTCACAAACAAATGTAAAGAGATTCACAAACAAATGTAAAGAGATTCACAAAAATGTATGAAATTAACAAATAAATAGATTAAGATCCACAAATAAATTTAAAGAATTTCACAAAATGATAAAACTCATTAAATAAAATGAGATTTGCAAATAAAAAATATTTTCACAATATTTACAAATGTGTTATATATCCAGTGTTGTGTGTTGTTACAAAGTAATGCGTTACAGTAACGTAAACACTTTTTTCGGGTAAAAAGTAGTGTAACGCGCTACTACTGAAAATTTGGTAACCAAACGTAGTTCCTTTTTCAATTCGGAACAACGATACTTTTTCCAGAGACAGATTTGACAGCAACACTGCCTTCTCAGCTGTGCGCTTGCCCAATAGTCATAGCTCCACATGGTACGTGACAAAGGCTACACTCTTAGAACAGATGTGTTAAAAACAACACATAATTTGTTAAATTTTAACACATGTGCTGAATCAGCTCAGGGACAACACATGTTGTGTCAAATTTGACACAACTTATGTGTCCCTTTCTTTAACACATCTATTGTGTCAACTAGGTCAACACAAAGATGTGTTATTTTTACACAAAGATGTGTTTACTTGTGTTTTGATGGATTAATGTGGAATTAAAAATGTACACTCTAAAAAGAGATGTGTTGTGTCAGTTTTAACACATATAGTGAGTGTGCAGGGACAACACATGTTGTGTCAAATTTAACACAATAAATGTGCAAGTCATTTTAACACACACATATTGTCATTTTAAAAAATAAAGCGAAAGGGCCAGAAATATTAACCGTTTAATCAATAGTCGAGTACAGAATGCATGTGCACACAAAGTACAAACCAATGTCTCAAGCTCAATGACTGGACAGACTCA
The DNA here is from genome assembly GCA_029959095.1 of Rhinichthys osculus. NCBI lineage: Eukaryota > Metazoa > Chordata > Actinopteri > Cypriniformes > Leuciscidae > Rhinichthys > Rhinichthys osculus. Next base: position 55,229,068 of record JARWKJ010000002.1, read on the forward strand.
CTGTACTAGACATAATTCAGTTATTCACACTTTAACCCATAACTGATAATGCTGCTTTTGACAAAAATTCATGAGAGATAACAGTTAACAGATTTTCCACTTTGAATTATTTAAAAAGTAGCAACTGACAAAATATTTTATATAAATAACTTGTATTTACACTGGCCTGTATGTTTGAGAACATAGCAAACACTACATACCATTCACAGTGATGGTGAGAGTCGGCACACTCTTATAAAATGATGAGTTGAAAACAACACAACCTGTAAAAAGAGATGTGTTAACCCTCTGGGGACCAACGCGCCCGCGCGTTTTGCTGAGTTTTTTTTTCACATAGCAGCAACATAGACTTAAAATACTCCGTCATTTATGGTCATATAAATAAAATCAATACATGATTATAAACTATAGAGCAGGGGTCGTCAAGTAAGGTTGGCATCGGGCCAAAAAAAAAATTTTTACACTAGATGGCGGGCCAGAACATAGTCAATGGATAATTTAAGAAATTAATTGATGAAAAATGCAACTAGAATGTTAGTGAGCTGTTACTCTGTGTTAAATACTGTAGTAGGACAGTCAGTGTGGCAGTGTCCGGGTTTTATACTGGATACATTAATAAAGCAGTAGGGATGAGTCACGATTTTCGAATATTCGAATTGTTGATTTAATTATAGAATATCGAATAGGTCGTGGGATTATTGTCTAAAAAAATTCCCATGTTTTCGGTGCTGATTCGGTGGTGACGCCGTGTTCATGTAACCAGAGGGTGACGCTGCCAATAACGCAAAAGCTGTCACAAGGAACCGGCAAAAGTAATGATTATGAATGTTTCAAATATAGCAAGGAGACATTTTAATTGTTTATAAGTGTCTTGTGTCGGCTCAGTCGGCTGCAATAGTGACCGCAGTAGTTAACGCGCCTATAGAGAGAAATGCACATTTCATATGGATTACATAAGCAGAGAGTAGTCGGTTTCTTTTCGTTTTGAATTGTTTCGTTTAAAATTAGACATTTTTAAGCTTTCTATATATTTTCGTGTCTGTGAGGCAGCTTAAACGCTGAGTTTCGGTTAATTTATGAGACGAGCTCCAGTTCACGAGCAATGCAATCTCGCCGGCGCCTCCATGTCCGATTATATTGTCTGCTATATTTGCTTTTATTAAATACAGGCAATAAAACATTGATTAAAAATAAGATACAAATGATACAAAACGAAATTAAATTTTTAGATAGGCTTTCTACAAAACAAAACTTAATGAAGTGGTCAAAATCATGTCTGACCCACATGTCTCCCGATATATTGCGGCATCTTGCAACACATCCTGCCTTGCTAAAACACACATGTGGGAGATGCGGAATGGATAAAAATAACAAAAAAAATAAAAGAGGATTTGAATAAGCCCATTAATGGCATTTTTGAGTCATGCTCTTAACGAACTATGTTTTATTTCCTCTTTCCATATTGTGAATAAATGTGTATCATTTTAATTTGCTTGTTACACAATGGAGTCTAACTTATTGTTATAATTATTTGACGTAGACTACTTTTAAACTTAGAATTATTCCTTGGCATCCTCGCATAGCCTACTAAACTGCATAGCTACTTTTTTTACGCTATTACGTCGTGTTAACATTTAAGCTGGTGAGAGAAAATGGCACTATCAAAGAGTCTAAAAAGGGAAGTTGACAGCGAAAATAGTTATACAAAGAATAATAAAAAGACAACTATGCGTTCATCCTACCTAGTTTTGTAAATGCAAAGCCGGTGTGTCTTATCTGCAACGACAACCCGATAAAACTAAATGCGTCTATATAGCACGCATTGTGTCTATTGTGCAATTTATACGCGAAAAAGAGTTTTTACGTGCATATGATACGCATGGGTAGGTTTAGTAGTGGTGTCTGGTGCGTGTGTATTATACGTTGGGTAGGATTAGTGGTGTGGGATGCGTGTGTATTACACGCAATAAAGTGCGTATCAAATGCACGCGAAAAACTGCGTATCATATGCACGTAAAAACACATTTTCGTGTATAAATTGCACGATAAACACAACGCGTGCTATAGAGACGCATTTAATATAATATTAGACATTTCATGACGGTTATTTTAGAGGTGTGTCTAGCGATCCACAGACTCCTTTGAATGTCTTTCAGAACTTTTTAGGCTGCGGCGCGGGCCAGATATTATTGCCGGCGGGCCAGTTTTGGCCCGCGGGCCGCCTGTTGCCGACCCCTGCTATAGAGGGTCTTCTTTTTTTGTGTACACTCACATTAACATCAAAACCTTGTGTTTTTTTTTAAATAAATAAAATAAACAGGGTGCGCTTTCAGCTCACTCTGTCTCCGCAAAAATCTTTCTGAAACATGTCTGGAAAATGAACGGAAACTCCGCTAATACTTATCACACAAACATGAAAAATACGTCTAAAGAACGCTTTAAATTTCTACTTTTAAATAAAACAATTCACATTTAAAACAAATATTCTCCTGCAATGTAATCTGTCTGAAACTAAAGAGAAGTACAGTTTCTCCTGTCTCAGCTCATTATCGTTAATTTGTTCACACCCACTCGCAGAGCGCGCTATTCATAAGATAATGTGTTGAGGCCATATGCAAAATAGATAAACGCCCCCAGGCAAATGCTGTAAACACACTATATTTCTTAGTCAGATTAAGATTCGTCTTGTGATGAGGAATAATCCTATGATTATTCCTATGATTGAGGAATAATCCTGGGACATTTAATACAGAAGTGCTGGTTTATTTTCACTTCGAGGAGGAGCAACAGATTCAGCTGAGAACTGTAAGTGTTTTATGGCTATGCTTTGTCCTAATCGCGATATAGAATAACGTTAGTGTCTGTAAACGGAAAAATAGCATACTGTTTAAATGTGAATCATGTTTCTCTCTCTGTGTGTGTAAATGAATGAATGCACACACAGATACGCACTGTTACAGACGAAATAAAAGACAAAATTTCGTTGACTAGTTTTGGAGAAAGTTTTTCAAATCAAATAAGCATCAAATAAGCTTCAAATAAGCTTCAAAATAAAGACATCAGCTTTTGTTAGGAGTTTCTGGGGATAGAAGTGTCCAGACGTACACTGTAAAAAAAAATCCTAATTTTACAGAAAATAACTGTGATTTTTTGACGATCATTTCTTTCATTTTAAATTGTACTCAAAACACTGTAAAATTACAAATAATATCTGTAAAATAAAAATTCAGCTGTTATTTTATGGCGTTATTATCCTGTCAAATGTCGAAAGCGCATTATTGTAGCGCGAAAGTACATTAATATTATGCAAATCTTTCTGCTCGCGCGCGGAATATGATGTGCCGAGCGTGAATCTCTCTGCTCGCGCGCGGTATATGATATGCCGAGCGCGAATCTCTCTGCTCGCGCGCGGGAACTGGGCGCGCGCTCTCAGATACACTTCTCTTGTAAGAATTCTCTCTCTGGGCTGAGTGGGCTCGCTGCCTCGCTCAGAGAATATGCCTGCACTTAAAACGTGTTCAGTGCAATCGCGAATTGCTCCTCTTCCCCAGCTAACAATTTTAGGTTATAAGAACGTTTTCATAACGTTCCCATTAAGTTATAAAAACGTTATTTCTGAATGTTCTATAATAGGCCTATATGAAGAACCTAACATTTTAAAAAAGACCCATGAATCATGTCTATAATATGTGTAATGTAGTCCACTGAAGTCGAGTTGAATTGAACCCAAGTAGGCCTATAGTTTATTCCAATAAACCGATTTAGGTTGAAGTGACCATATGAAATTAACATGAACATAAACTTGGACTAAACATAGAATCACCAACAATGGTACAGGGAACAAAGCCAAGAGACAATGGGAACACAAGGACAAGGATTATGACCAAAAACAACCAATGACATTCACAAGTTAAAGTTCATTTAATTTATATAGCTCATTTTTACAACAATTTCAAAGTTTATGTTCATGTTAATTTCATATGGTCACTTCAACCCAAATCGGTTTATTGGAATAAACTATAGGCCTACTTGGGTTCAATTCAACTCGACTTCAGTGGACTACATTACACATATTATAGACATGATTCATGGGGCTTTTTTATTTATTTTTGTCTTAATTTTAAAATCTGAAAGTTCTTGTTTTAGGTTCTTCATAGGCATATTATATAGGCTACCTTGTTATGAATGAAACATTTTTCATTATCTTAGAAAAACATTAAGAGAAGGTTTGTTTCAGGAATGGGACAATGCTGTGTGACTGTGCAAGCCTCTGTATTTAGATCAGTGTGTTTACTAATGTGCTTTTTTGTCCTTTGTTGTGTATCTTTGGATTATGTTGTGTTGTAAATAAATCCAAACAATCTAAAAGCCATTCTTTTTTAACCCTCTGGGGTTCTTCATTTTAGACTCACACTCAGGACCTTCGGGTCAAAAATGACCCGGAGGGCGGCATTAAGATACATTTTATTTGAGTAAAATCAATGAAATATATTTTTGTTCAATAATATTTTTTCTTTTCTTTTTTGGTGTTTTGAGATAATTTTATGATTTATAATTAATATTTATGCAATAATTAAGACCCATTTTTTCCCATTGAATATAATAGAAAATGTATATTATAGTGGTCACTGCATGAGCAGTGACCACTTCCGGGTCACTGCTCATGCGGTTGACCGGTCGGTGCAGATAGTAGCTTGAATGTTTGTCTCTCGTAACGTGAGTTTGTGAGTGTTTTGTTTCGGGTATCGATCGACTGTCAACGACTATCGTATAGTTCTAGCTTAGCACTTTTGTGGTGTGTTTGTGAGGGTGTTGCCACCTCCTCACATACTGAGATCAACAAGTCGGCGTTAATTAAGTCAGTTAGCTTCTGCGCTCACTGCTCCTAAGTATGGAATTTACATGGACACTATGGACCTTTATGCTTTTATTTTTCGTTTTGGATTATCTGCCTACTGCATCATATGGATATACTCCTCCGGACACCCAACGGATTACTTATTCCAGGGATTTTTTACTGCAGTTGCAATTTCACTTCCACCAAGGAACGGACAAGTTGCCAGAGGAGCTACAAAGTAAACTCCCAACCGACAGGACAGACATTCTGCACAACAATAGAAAGAAGGTAACGAGACGGGGGAGGAAGAAGAAGGGTGGAATTAAAGCAAAACTTAGGCGAGGAAGAAATAAGCACTGTGCTCTCCCCTCGGTGATTCTTGCTAATGTGCGCTCATTGCGAAACAAGATTGATGAACTTCAGGCTAACGTTTATCACATGTATGAATACCGGACTGCTTCCATTCTTGCTTTCACTGAAACGTGATTAACTGGAAGTGACAACAGTGACAGTATGTACATAGATGGCTTCGGGTCCCCGGTAAGGTTAGACCGTGATTATGAATTGACTGGTAAGCACCATGGTGGTGGTGTCTGTCTCTACATTAATCCACGTTGGTGCAAAACAGTCGTTGTCAGAGAAGAACTGTGTAACCCTGACATCGAACTCTTGGCTGTCTCCCTGCGTCCCTTCTACCTTCCCAGGGAATTTCCACAACTGTTTTTCATTCTGGTTTATATCCACCCCAGGGCAAATGCATCCGCTGCTTCAGATTATATAAGAAATACGAAAGACTAGAGCTGATATCTCCGGATGCCCCCAAATTCATCATGGGCGATTTTAATAACTGTTTTTTAGATAAATCAATTAAAGGATTTTATCAGTACGTCAACTGCACTACCCGTTTAGGGAAAACACTGGACAAATGCTATGGGTCCGTTCCGGATGCCTACAGAGCCGTCCCCCTCCCCCCTTTAGGCTCTGCTGACCACAGCAGCATATTGCTTGCTCCCGCCTACACACCTGTGGTTAAGAGAATAGAAAAAGTCATCAAGGATATCAAACAGTGGACACCGGACAGTATTGACAGGCTTCAAGGGTGCTTTGAAACCACGGACTGGAATACCCTTACATCCTGCTCTACTAACATCAGTGAGCAAGTGGATACAGTCTCAGCATACATCACTTTTTGTGTGGATAGTATTATTCCCTCCAAGAAGGTTACAATTTTTCCTAATAATAAACCCTGGGTGACTAAAGATCTAAAAAACATATTGAATAAGAAAAAGAGATTATTTTTTACCGGTTCTGAAGCTGAGAAGAAGGAGGTAAATAGAGAGGTCAAGCGAGCCATAAAAATTGCTAAGCTGAAATTCAAGAACAAAGTGGAGCAGACCTTTGAAAAAGGGAACCTCCGTGCGGCTTGGCAGGGCATCAAGAACATGGCGGCAGTGAACTCTGTCTCTTCCAGCCGCAAACCCATCCAGGTAGCAGGAAGTTGTTCCACTTCACTCCCGAATGACCTCAACTCTTTCTATACTAGATTTGAAAAAGATAACAGCATCCAGCTAGAATCAATCATCTCCACTCTAAGATCGGATGATTATGGCCTCAGTATTAACACATCAGAGGTGGTGAGTGCCCTCAAAAGGACGAAAAAGAACACAGCTCCAGGGCCAGATGATATATGTGGGCGGACCCTCTGGCACTGTGCCGAGCAGCTGGGAGGTGTGTTCCAGCATCTGTTCCAGGCCTCTTTGAACAGCGGCACAGTCCCCGCGATGTGGAAAAACTCAATAGTGATCCCCATCCCCAAGAAGGGTACCGCCAGGGTCCTGAATGACCTTAGACCAGTTGCTCTTACCTCCCTGGTCATGAAGGCCATGGAGAGGATCATCAAGGAGCACATCACCAAGGCAACTAGTTCGATGATGGATCCATTGCAGTTTGCTTATCAGGCTGGCATGGGTGTCGACGATGCAAAAATATTCATCATAAACATCATCCACAAGCACCTGGAAATACCAAACACCTCAGCCAGACTTCTTTTTGTAGACTTCTCATCAGCATTTAATGCAATGCAGCCACATATTCTGGCAGAGAAGCTCATCACACGCTTCCACCTTAACCACCAACTCATCCTGTGGATTATAGATTTCCTCACTAACAGATCACAGAGGGTGTTGGTGAATCACATCTTATCCGACAACCTCTTCACCTCCACGGGCTCTCCACAAGGCTGTGTCCTCTCTCCACTGCTCTTCATTCTCTACACTGATGACTGCAGATCCATCCAGCCAAATTGCCATTGTGTGAAATTTGCTGATGACACAGTCCTCCTGTCTCTGCTTTCCAGTAATACACAACATCACAGCCCAGCCCTGCAGGACTTCTTAGTTTGGTGCAAAAAGTCTTGTCTCGAGCTGAACATAGATAAAACTAAGGACATGATTGTTACCTTCTCATCCAAACAGAGACAATTAGCAGAGTCTGTCACCACTATCATCCAGCAGGAGCCAGTGGAAATAGTGGAGACATATAAATACCTGGGATCAACTTTTGACAATCTTCTAAGGTTTTCCACTAACACAGAGGAGATCCTTAAAAAGTGTCATCAGAGACAATATCTACTTAGGAAGTTGAAGTCATTTGGGGTTAACAAAGTCATTCTTAACACATTCTATTATGCTTTTATTGAAAATGTAATAACCTTTTCATTCATTTGCTGGTTTCACTCCATCACCCTGCAAAACAGGAACCGCCTGCTGAGTGTGGTTAAGGTCTGTTCAAAAATCATTGACCAGCCCGTCCGAACCCTCACTGCCTTATGTGACCAACAGACTGTAAAGGTGGCACGCAGGATTATTAATGACCCCTCTCACATTCTGTTTTCGGAGTTTGAATGGCTACCCTCGGGTTGTAGACTCCGTTGTCCACTTTGTAGGACACAGAGGAGGAAGGCAACCTTCATCCCGAGGGCTGTCCAGCTTATGAACGTCATTAGGAACAGATGATTTTTGTATTTTTTTTTTTTTTTTTTTTTTTTTCGCATTTTGATTTATTTTGATTTATGTATGATGATATGTGGTACGTATGGTGTGCAGTGTGCCTGTGTAAGCTACTGTAATGTGCCCTTTCAAATTTCCCCTTGGGGACAAATAAAGTGCTTTGAATTGAATTGAATTGAATATATATATATAATAAAAACATTTTTTTTTATTAAAGCTGTATTTCATTTTAGAGTCAAGTCTAGGCCTCATGAAAGCAATTTTTGAAATGAGATCGGAGCCATCTGGTGGACACACTGAGCATTTTTATCACGCAATAGCACATTTTTACCACTAGTGGATTTACAGCTCTCTGAAGAAACCTATGGTAGAAACACTCTAGTGATTTTTTCACATATTGTTTAATTTTTTTCAGGTTGTTGATTTAAATATATAATAACAGATTCTCAAAGACTATTTTTGTCATTTTTTTAAATTTAAAAAAAAAAAAAAAATTTTGGTTGGTTTAAATGGTAATTTAAAGTGGCAGTTTTACTTTATAATACATTCAAACCTGAACATTGCATTATAAAGAGAACAAATGGATTGCATTTTGTCACCAATTGTTTTAAGAGATTCACCCCTTCACTGTTGTGTGCTTTTTTTCTGCATCCTGGCTGCTTGGTAGATTGTATGCACAAAAAAACTCTGTATTTTCATATTTTTGCCAATTTCCCATTCATTTCCTATGGGGGTCATTTTTGACCCGAAGGTCCTGAGTGTGACTATTTTTTTTACGACCACTAAGACTTTTCAAATCCTTCCCCAATTTTTTTGGGTGTTCATATACCAAGTACCAAAAAAGTCACCAAGTTTTGGACCATTCCGATGAAGCTACGATTTTAAAAAAAAATTTAATTAAACGCTTCGGGTCATTTTTGACCCGAAGAACCCCAGAGGGTTAAATCTCCTCATTCTTTGTGCAAGGCTCCTCGTAATGGGGCCTGATAGCACCTAATAGGGCTATTATGGGAGGGTCTTTGTCTTTCTCAGGTGTAAAATGCCATACATATTAATGAGAGATCACGCCTCCTTGCATAAAGCTTTCTCACACTAAACACGTCATACACATTATAAAAGACTTTATTGACTTATCTGAATGAGTAGTCAGGATGATTCTCACATAGTTTTGGAGCAAATATTCTAGACTATGTGATACAATTTTCAAAAGTCTTGTGAAGAAATAATCAATATGTGTTTTGTGGCCTTATTTCAGAAACTTTTATTTTTAAGTTTTTCAATAACCATGCATAAATAATATGCTCTCAAAAATACAAAAATGTACATACATGTTGTTCACAGATTATGGTAGCCCCGTTTGTGCTATATAGAGTGAATTTACACCTTTGTCATTAACATTGTAGCGACACTGACGGGTATCCGGCCAAAGGTTCGGAATTAGCAAATCCTGGTCAGTGGATTAAAATTACTGGAAGCTAATTTAATCAACCACAATCAACTCTACCCTTCTTTTTGGCTGTGACACAAAGAAGTGTTGTTCGGACTTGATTGAGTCACTGACTACAATTCGCACACACGGCAGTTCTCTCTAATGATTAAGTCAAAGAAGACTTTGTTTACCACCAAAAGACATTTGACCAAGAGCCCCGCTTTGGCGAGATCACGCGGAGAGCGCCCCGAGGGTTTCCTACGAAGATGACAAGACGAGCATTGTCAATTTAAATCCGCACACACAGGATTCCCCGGAGAAAACGCTGACTGAACAATCACATCCACGCATACCCGCACACAAACGACCTTCCTGTATGCATGCATATCTAATTAGTTTTGTCTTATTCTATAGATGTAATTTGAACTGTTCTGTAACTTCGAACCTTAAGTTTATTTCTAAAGAAAGATTCTATAACTCTCCCTCTTGCAAGGTCATAAAACTTTATGACTCCCAAAAGGAATTCCAAGGGAAAATCACGGCTCCCACTTGAATTCTGATGAAGAAAGAGGAATAGACTCTGCAATCTTATATTGTCTATAAGTATAACAACTTAAGAAATGCATAAACATGAATTTGATATTTCCTAGGTCATGGTAGCAGGTATTATGGCTTTATAGTCGTGTGAAGAAACTTTAAAATGCTTGTAATTCTGCATATGAATGTAACTATGTTCTTCTACTTTTACCTGCCATGTCTGGTAGCTGTTTGACCGTCTTGTTTTGACTGAACCAGTCATACATAGGATATTACTGTAAAATCTATTGTCCGGTTTGTACAATCTTTCTGGGTAGGAATGACAAAATGTTATACCATCATAAATGATCCTGACAAGACAAAGAGGAATCTTCCACGGGCACTTTTCTCCCAGCTGATTGGTGCCTTCATGCCAGAAGGGGCGTGAACCTAAGTGTCCTTAAAGAGACGCGCCGAGCTTCCCTTTCCCTGCTTCTGAAAACGCTTCTGAAAGCTTCCTGAAAACTCTCTGCCTAAACTCCCTGGCTCTTCCTGCTCTTCGGGGCTTCATCATGTGACTCCTTGTGCATCTTGCGCCTTAGTGTGATGATCCATCGTTTCTCTTTTTGTTTTCTTCAAGTTTATTTTATCTTTTTCGAAGTCTCCTCTGTTCATGTCTTCTCGCGAAGAAAATGAACACAGCCAGACTGGCAAGCTTCACCTACAAGGACATTCAAACACGCCGCGCTCGCAGGACGAACCCGAACGCTCGGCATCCACCTGACAGAGATACACGCACACGCCGTTTTCAGATCGGTCACACCCAAGAGCTGTACCTGTGCAAGTATCCGTTACTATGCTTATTTAAGATCTGTTGAGTCTTGTTCTAATTTAAAAGGTTCTGTGTCTGTGATGAATTGTGCCAAGAAGATCTCTCATCTTCCCTCTCTCTCTCTCTCTCTCTCACACCCAATCTTGCGCTCTCGCAATCTCTCTCTCTCTCACTCCTGTTTGTTGTTCGTCTGTATCATTAGTTTTACTGTTTACTGTACATACATGTATCCCGTGTTTAAATGTAGAATTCTGTATCCGTAGTTTCATTTTATTAAAACCATTATATTCTTGATTGTTTTTGAATGCTCATACTTTACAAGTCAATGAAATGCGGTCCTGCTACAAAAGCTTTACAAGTTGTTACTATATCAGTAACGTAAATTTTATAAACACCTGAAAATTAATGTTCACGGCCGGAACATTGAGATTTCTTGGAGTTTATAAAAAGGGACAACCTTGTTGAGAAGTTGGTTAGTTAACCTTACGGCTGTTTGCTGGACAAACCTATTGTTTGATAAACTAAATTGATTCCCTTAAAGTTGTCTCATATAATCGATCTGTAATGAGACCATTGATATATGAATGAGGAATTATAATTCGTTATGATTTACCATTCATATATACAATCGGTCTATTTTCAATTTCGATAATTTAACTGTAATATGCAATATATTAATCATATTCATGATTAATTATTAAAATTCCCTATGCATTATTTGAGCTAATTAAGGCACATCTCAATGTGGCTACAACATGTTTATAAATAACTGAAAAAAACACAAATGTCAGTGCATGTCAAAACATCCCAAGGGCCCCAAAAAACCCTTGGTCCCCAGAGGGTTAACTATTACACATGTGTAGATTTTAACACATGTAGTGTGTGTGCTCAGGGACAACACATGTTGTGTAGATTTTAACACATGTTGTGTAGATTTAACACATGTAGTGAGTGTGCTCAGGGACATAACATGTTGTGTAGGTTTTAACACATGTAGTGTGTGTGCTCAGGGACAACACATGTTGTGTCAAATTTAACACACAACCTGTGTTATATCTTAACACACCTCTGTGTTTAGGGCTACACATTTTGTATTACCTTTAACACAACTAATGTGTTATTCCTCTTACACAGAAGTGTGTTGAAACCTTTTACACACTATTGTGTTATAGTTACACAACTTGTGTCAGATATGTGTCACATGTGACTGTAGTCGGTGTGTATTTGCCAGAGTTACTTCCTGTGTTTTTACAACTGAGTGTTTGGTTGAACACTGAAACGTATTGTTAACTTGTGTTTATGTAGTCCAGTGACGTTTAATAAAGAGTTTGTTTGAACATTTGGATGGTATGGAAATCATGAATCTACATAGACAAGCTCTTATTGAGAATAAGTTCAAATTGAGTTTTAGATGTTGATGTTACAATGAATGTTTTATTTGAAGTCACCAGAATCGTGATTAACGGCTCATTTATTTGAGCTCTTGACCCTTTACTCTTCTTTTAGTTTGTTTTGTGACACTGCACCGTGCTATCCAGCAGTGCAGAATAAGAATAAAAAAGTTTGCTGATAATTTTAATCTGCAACAGAAAGTAGTCAAACACAGACTTCAAGAATCAGCATATGAATCTCAACAATGGTGTCAAAAGAAAAGCTTCATGCCGCAATGCATGCTGGGAGTCATGTACGAGATTTGTAATAGGGCTGGGCGATATATCGCATGACATTGTAATGAGCATCTGGTCAGTAAAGCCGGTTCCTTGATTAGTAGTAAATCACCTTCGCCTGCTTTCAAATGGAAGATATGATGTAGATATGAGTGTTAAATTAACACTCAAGAGTGTTAAAGTTAATGAGATAATTAAGTGATTAATTTAGTGATGATTGAGCATTATTGAAGACACCTGATGTTAACAAGCAGAATCACTGAAGGAGAAAATCACAATTTGTAAGCCACCGTTATGGCGATCAATGTTTGCATTAGTTGGACTCTTGACCCTTAAACTTTTAATTTAAATTTAGTTTGTCTGCTGTTATTGATTTATAACAGTCAAATGAACAAAGAAAAGTGTGATCTGATAGTGTTGGTTATGTTTTGGCATAATCATGCTGTGATCTGAAAAATAAAACTTATTGAGATAGTTTGGTTTAACTTGTTAGCAACAGCTTTGTGATTCTACAGCATATGATTATTAGTATTTTTCTTATAATCCAAAATATTTTATAAACATTGTTCTGATCTAAACCGTTTCAAATGAATTAGAAACACAGACATCAATAATCAGCCTGTGAATCTCAACAATGGTGACAATGATAATGCATGTTGCAGTGGCTGCCACCAATCACAACTCATTAATGGCTCCCATCATGCATTGCGGTATGAATAAATTATGATCTAAATTGAATATTCTGCTCGTCACCATTGTTGAGATGCATTGACTGAATCTTGACGTCTGTGTGTGCCTAAAAGAAAGATTTTTCTTTTTAAACTACTTTTAAGAAATCCTTTATATTATATCTAAAATTCTGGATATTTATGCAGAATCACAGTTATGCTTTAGCCAACAGCATAAATCACAAACATAAAGTTAAAATGATGATTGTCATAATATAACCAATACCATTAGATCACATTTTTTCTTTGTTCATCTGGCAGTTTTAACTCAGAAACAACAGCCAAACAAAATCTAAAGTTAATAATATAAGGGTCAAGAGCCCAACTAAAGCAAACAATGATCGCCATAACGGTGGCTTACAATTTTCGATTTTCTCCTTCAGTGATTCTGCTTTAGGTGTCTTCAATAATGCTCAATCATCACTCAATTAATCACTTAATTATCTCATTAACTTTAACACTCTTGAGTGGACTCATATACACTCCCAGGAGTGTTAATTTAACACTGGAGTTTTTGCTGTGTACAAAGAGCCGTTGTAGCAACATTGAGAATGGACCAAACACAATTGAAGCTTTCAGACATAACCAAACACAAGGGGCTGCATATTCCAAATTATCCCTGAGGCTATGAGCCAAGAAGACCTTTTGTTGTTTAACTAAAGGAAGTACGTTGTCAATGTTTTATAATTTGGCAAGAACAGATCTGTTCAGAAATTGAAACAAGAGGCCCTAACAAGAAGTCACCTGACCCCTGCGACTAAACAGACTAGCCTTTCTTAAGGACCCAGGTCTCATGATATGTTGAACAAGAACAGACTTCGGCAGGAATTATCATTAACTCAGACTGGAATCTCTTTCTTAAACCCCAGAAACTTTACACACACACACACATAAGGACTTTCCTCCAATTCTCCAATACCAATAAAACTCATCCCAGAACAATTCTTGACTGACCCAGAATCAAAATCATGTAACATAACAATTATATATTGTGTTTACAACCCCTGTATGTGTCTATTCTGCTTAGATCACATCTAAGTCATGTAATTGTTTTAAATATTAGAGATACTGGAATGAAAGTGTCGTGTTTCCTATCATTATTCTTGTATGTTTTTAATTCAAAAGATGGCTCGATTGAAATCTGTGTAAAAATGTTTATGTTCTTAAAATGGAAATTATGTCTAAACTGAATCCTCTTGTTTCGAGCTGATGAGTAAGCAGACCACAGAGAACACATGATTCGCGATGAGAGAAGGGGGGGGATAGAAAAGACCCCCTTTTCAAATAACCATATAGTATCTTATTGTCCGAATTCCAAATTCCTCCAGGAGGCGGGACAAACATTTTGAGTTTAAAATCTTAGACCCGGACACAGAATCGCTCTCTCGCTCTTGTGATTCTCTCTCTTGTGATGCGCTCTTGCTCTCTGGTTATGCTCTTGTGATCCGCTCTTGCCTCTGCTCTTGCAATGCTCTCTTTCGGCAGAACAAGCCGGGTGGAGCAGACGATGGTTATAGTAACCATGTAGACGCAGAGACAAATGACCCAAATCAAGATATGGGTTAAAACAGATTTAATTGAAGCCATCTCGTCTCACTTTTCTTTCTTTTCATAGTTTGTTTCTTTTCCGTTAAAAGTCTCGGTTCTAAGTTAAGTGTTGCTGCAAAGTTTCGTTTTAACGTTTCAACTGCAAAACCAGCTTTCAACTTCAAAGACTTTCATTCATCCGCGCCAACACACCACGTGACTGGCGGTTCAAGATCTATCCAGGCACACGAGAAGATCAGCCAAGCAACGGACCGGGGAACCCCCTTCACGACAAAAGGGAACCCCAAAGCAAGGACAAGCAAGTACCTCCAGACTTTTAACTGAGCTGGGCATTTTAATATAAAATTGAATTACCCGCCTAAGAAACGATAAAAGGGTGAAATTAATTATTGATGGTTCGTTCAGGTCATGTCTTTTAAGTGCATATAGAAACTTGGGATCTCACCATCTAATTCCTAAAACTCATTCTTCCTCACTCTCTGTCTTTCTTCAACTTGTATGAATGCGTGTGCGTGTGTTTGTGTTAGATATTTGTTTTGTGTGTTAGTCATAGGCTTATAATCAATAAAGTATTGTTTGTATTTGAAAAGAGAAGCATTACTTGTGATATGTGCTTACCGATTTATTGTCTTGAACTTCGATCTAAGTTACCTATGCTTTGACCCTTGATTTATTTCGTAATTTAGCTGTTAGCTGGGAATTAGTCTTTCTTGGCCAAGAAGATATTATATTTCCTAGAATTAATAATTGTTTATGCTTTCCGTTCATTGGATGAACTGATAAACTGATCATATTATTGATTTTGCTACAGTAAATTCTGAAAATAATTCAATTATTAATTATTGATCATAATCTGTTATGAATAATAATTAATTATATTTATACGTGCGTATAATCGCTACACCGTAGTTAACTGACAAGCTGAGCCATATCGCATTAATTATCGCTGGCGATACGTCCGCGATATTAATGCGATATGGCTCAGCTTGTCAGTTAACTACGGCTCTTTGTAGTAAATGCCGCTCCATCTGAAAGCAGGTGAAGGCGATTTACTACTAACCGGCTTTACTGACGAGATGCGCATAACAATGTGATGCGATATATCGCCCAGCCCTAATTTGTACTATGGTGCCACCCAGAATGCATTGCAGCATGAAGCTTTTCATTTGTCACCATTGTTGAGATTCATACGCTGATTCTTGAAGTCTGTTTGATACCTTAGACTGTAAGGCTCTTTATGAACTGTGTTTTTAAAAATTAATTTAAAGTTATTTGCAAAATTCGTATCTTTTTAAAAATCATCTTTTATATGTTGCATTCAACTTTCAAATATTAAACTCTTGATAAAATTAATAATCTTACGTGTCCAAAATGATTATCATCTGGGCATATTATTCCCATGACTATTTCTGCTATTTCATATGTGTTCAAATAAACGCACATTTATAGCAATCAGAGAAAACTAATATTAAAGAGTCAAGGGTCAAGAGCCCAAATAAAACGGACACTAATCACGATTCTGGTGACTTTAAATGAAACCTTCAATGAATCGTCAACACCAAAACCTGTTAATTCTCAATAAGAGCTTCTGTAGAGTCTGACAGAAATAAAGTAAATCTGGTTATTAATAACAAGTGAAAGCAGCATTTGAAAAAGACATTGAAAAAGAGGCATGATGTGATTGGCTGCAAAAAAAAAAAAAAAACACCTATTAATTTTTAAGTTTTAATTTATTTATTTTAATGTATTGCTTTATTTATTTTAGAGCATTTTATGGGATACCATATAAAATATTTTTTTTCATAAACACGAACTTCCCTTCACCCAGTGCTATTCTATCCAGAGTTACATTTTAATAGGGCTGGGCGATTAATCGCACGATATTGTTATGCGCATCTAATCAGTAAAGCCGGTTCCTTGATTAGTAGTAAATCACCTTCACCTGCTTTCAGATGGACGATATGATGCAGATATGACTCTATGAGTGTTAAATTAACACTCAAGAGTGTTAAAGTTAATGAGATAATTAAGTGATTAATTTAGTGATCATTGAGCATTATTGAAGACACCTGATGACAACAAGCAGAATCACTGAAGGAGACAATCTAAAATTGTAAGCCACCGTTATGGCGATCAGTGTTTGCTTTAGTTGGGCTCTTGATCCTTATACTTTAAGTTTAAATTTTGTTTGTCTGCTGTTATTGATTTATTACAGTCAAATGAACAAAGACAAGTGTGATCTGATAGTGTTGTTTATGTTTTGACATAATCATGCTGTGATCTGAAAAATGAAACTCATTCAGATGATCTGATTTAACTTGATAGCACCAGTTTAGTGGTTCTACAGCATATGATAATTGTATTTTTCTTATCATCCAAAACATTTAATAAAAATTGTTCTGATCAAATCACTTTCAAATGCATTTATGTAGAAACACAGACATCAATAATCAGCCTGTGAATCTCCACCGTGGTGACAATAATAATCCTTGTTGCCACCAATCACAACTCATTAATTGCTCCCATCATGCATTGCGGTATGAATAAATTATGATCTGAATTGTTTATGTAATTTACTTCTCCTAATTTAATATTCTGCTCGTCACCATTGTTGAGATGCATTGACTGAATCTTGATATCTGTGTGTGCCTAAAAGAAAGTTTTTTTTTTTTTAACAACTTTTAAGAAATCCTTTATATTATATCTCAAATTCTGGATATTTATGCAGAATCTCAGTTATGCTGTAACCAACAGCATAAATCACAAACAATTAGTTCAAATGATGAAAGTCATAATATAACCAACAGCATTAGATTTTTTTTTTTCTTTGTTCATCTGGCAGGTATAACTCAGCTACAACAGCTGAACAAATCTAAAGTTAATAATATAAGGGTCAAGAGCCCAACAAAAGCAAACACTCATCTCCATAATGGTGACCTGAAATTCCGGTTTTCTCCTTCAGTGATTCTGCTTTAGGTGTCTTCAATAATGCTCAATCATCACTCAATTAATCACTTAAATATCTCATTAACTTTAACACTCTTGAGTGTGGACTCATATACCCTCCCAGGTGTGTTCATTTAGCACTGAGTTTTTGCTGTGTACAAAGAGCCGTAGTTAACTAACAAGCTGAGCCATATCGCATTAAATATCGTTGGCGATATGTCCTCGATTTTAACGCGATTTGGCTCAGCTTGTCAGTGAACTACGTCTCTTTGTAGTAAATGCCGCTCCATCTGAAAGCAGGTGAGATATGATGCAGATATGAGTGTTAAATTAACACGCAAGAGTGTTAAAGTTAATGAGATAATTAAGTGATTAATTTAGTGATGATTGAGCATTATTGAAGACACCTGATGTTAACAAGCAGAATCACTGAAGGAAAAAATCACAAATTGTAAGCCACCGTTATGGCGATCAGTGTTTGCTTTAGTTGGGCTCTTGACCCTTATACTTTCTTCTTTAAAATTTGTTCGTCTGCTGTTATTGATTTATAATAGTCAAATGAACAAAATTATTCCTCTTACACAGAAGTGTGTTGAAACCTTTTACACACTATTGTGTTATAGTTACACAACTTGTGTCAGATATGTGTCACATGTGACTGTAGTCGGTGTGTATTTGCCAGAGTTACTTCCTGTGTTTTTACAACTGAGTGTTTGGTTGAACACTGAAACGTATTGTTAACTTGTGTTTATGTAGTCCAGTGACGTTTAATAAAGAGTTTGTTTGAACATTTGGATGGTATGGAAATCATGAATCTACATAGACAAGCTCTTATTGAGAATAAGTTCAAATTGAGTTTTAAGTTGGGCTCTTGATCCTTATACTTTAACTTTTAATTTAAATTTAAAAACCCTTAAACTTTTAATTTAAATTTAGTTTGTCTGCTGTTATTGATTTATAACAGTCAAATGAACAAAGAAAAGTGTGATCTGATAGTGTTGGTTATGTTTTGGCATAATCATGCTGTGATCTGAAAAATAAAACTTATTGAGATAGTTTGGTTTAACTTGTTAGCAACAGCTTTGTGATTCTACAGCATATGATTATTAGTATTTTTCTTATAATCCAAAATATTTTATAAACATTGTTCTGATCTAAACCGTTTCAAATGAATTAGAAACACAGACATCAATAATCAGCCTGTGAATCTCAACAATGGTGACAATGATAATGCATGTTGCAGTGGCTGCCACCAATCACAACTCATTAATGGCTCCCATCATGCATTGCGGTATGAATAAATTATGATCTAAATTGAATATTCTGCTCGTCACCATTGTTGAGATGCATTGACTGAATCTTGACGTCTGTGTGTGCCTAAAAGAAAGATTTTTCTTTTTAAACTACTTTTAAGAAATCCTTTATATTATATCTAAAATTCTGGATATTTATGCAGAATCACAGTTATGCTTTAGCCAACAGCATAAATCACAAACATAAAGTTAAAATGATGATTGTCATAATATAACCAATACCATTAGATCACATTTTTTCTTTGTTCATCTGGCAGTTTTAACTCAGAAACAACAGCCAAACGAAATCTAAAGTTAATAATATAAGGGTCAAGAGCCCAACTAAAGCAAACAATGATCGCCATAACGGTGGCTTACAATTTTCGATTTTCTCCTTCAGTGATTCTGCTTTAGGTGTCTTCAATAATGCTCAATCATCACTCAATTAATCACTTAATTATCTCATTAACTTTAACACTCTTGAGTGGACTCATATACACTCCCAGGAGTGTTAATTTAACACTGGAGTTTTTGCTGTGTACAAAGAGCCGTTGTAGCAACATTGAGAATGGACCAAACACAATTGAAGCTTTCAGACATAACCAAACACAAGGGGCTGCATATTCCAAATTATCCCTGAGGCTATGAGCCAAGAAGACCTTTTGTTGTTTAACTAAAGGAAGTACGTTGTCAATGTTTTATAATTTGGCAAGAACAGATCTGTTCAGAAATTGAAACAAGAGGCCCTAACAAGAAGTCACCTGACCCCTGCGACTAAACAGACTAGCCTTTCTTAAGGACCCAGGTCTCATGATATGTTGAACAAGAACAGACTTCGGCAGGAATTATCATTAACTCAGACTGGA
Source organism: Rhinichthys osculus (assembly GCA_029959095.1). Lineage (NCBI taxonomy): Eukaryota > Metazoa > Chordata > Actinopteri > Cypriniformes > Leuciscidae > Rhinichthys > Rhinichthys osculus. The sequence goes on from JARWKJ010000002.1 coordinate 55,248,737, forward strand.
ATGTCTTTCTTAAACCCCAGAAACTTTACACACACACACACACATAAGGACTTTCCTCCAATTCTCCAATACCAATAAAACTCATCCCAGAACAATTCTTGACTGACCCAGAATCAAAATCATGTAACATAACAATTATATATTGTGTTTACAACCCCTGTATGTGTCTATTCTGCTTAGATCACATCTAAGTCATGTAATTGTTTTAAATATTAGAGATACTGGAATGAAAGTGTCGTGTTTCCTATCATTATGCTCGTATGTTTTTAATTCAAAAGATGGCTCGATTGAAATCTGTGTAAAAATGTTTATGTTCTTAAAATGGAAATTATGTCTAAACTGAATCCTCTTGTTTCGAGCTGATGAGTAAGCAGACCACAGAGAACACATGATTCGCGATGAGAGAAGGGGGGGGATAGAAAAGACCCCCTTTTCAAATAACCATATAGTATCTTATTGTCCGAATTCCAAATTCCTCCAGGAGGCGGGACAAACATTTTGAGTTTAAAATCTTAGACCCGGACACAGAATCGCTCTCTCGCTCTTGTGATTCTCTCTCTTGTGATGCGCTCTTGCTCTCTGGTTATGCTCTTGTGATCCGCTCTTGCCTCTGCTCTTGCAATGCTCTCTTTCGGCAGAACAAGCCGGGTGGAGCAGACGATGGTTATAGTAACCATGTAGACGCAGAGACAAATGACCCAAATCAAGATATGGGTTAAAACAGATTTAATTGAAGCCATCTCGTCTCACTTTTCTTTCTTTTCATAGTTTGTTTCTTTTCCGTTAAAAGTCTCGGTTCTAAGTTAAGTGTTGCTGCAAAGTTTCGTTTTAACGTTTCAACTGCAAAACCAGCTTTCAACTTCAAAGACTTTCATTCATCCGCGCCAACACACCACGTGACTGGCGGTTCAAGATCTATCCAGGCACACGAGAAGATCAGCCAAGCAACGGACCGGGGAACCCCCTTCACGACAAAAGGGAACCCCAAAGCAAGGACAAGCAAGTACCTCCAGACTTTTAACTGAGCTGGGCATTTTAATATAAAATTGAATTACCCGCCTAAGAAACGATAAAAGGGTGAAATTAATTATTGATGGTTCGTTCAGGTCATGTCTTTTAAGTGCATATAGAAACTTGGGATCTCACCATCTAATTCCTAAAACTCATTCTTCCTCACTCTCTGTCTTTCTTCAACTTGTATGAATGCGTGTGCGTGTGTTTGTGTTAGATATTTGTTTTGTGTGTTAGTCATAGGCTTATAATCAATAAAGTATTGTTTGTATTTGAAAAGAGAAGCATTACTTGTGATATGTGCTTACCGATTTATTGTCTTGAACTTCGATCTAAGTTACCTATGCTTTGACCCTTGATTTATTTCGTAATTTAGCTGTTAGCTGGGAATTAGTCTTTCTTGGCCAAGAAGATATTATATTTCCTAGAATTAATAATTGTTTATGCTTTCCGTTCATTGGATGAACTGATAAACTGATCATATTATTGATTTTGCTACAGTAAATTCTGAAAATAATTCAATTATTAATTATTGATCATAATCTGTTATGAATAATAATTAATTATATTTATACGTGCGTATAATCGCTACACCGTAGTTAACTGACAAGCTGAGCCATATCGCATTAATTATCGCTGGCGATACGTCCGCGATATTAATGCGATATGGCTCAGCTTGTCAGTTAACTACGGCTCTTTGTAGTAAATGCCGCTCCATCTGAAAGCAGGTGAAGGCGATTTACTACTAACCGGCTTTACTGACGAGATGCGCATAACAATGTGATGCGATATATCGCCCAGCCCTAATTTGTACTATGGTGCCACCCAGAATGCATTGCAGCATGAAGCTTTTCATTTGTCACCATTGTTGAGATTCATACGCTGATTCTTGAAGTCTGTTTGATACCTTAGACTGTAAGGCTCTTTATGAACTGTGTTTTTAAAAATTAATTTAAAGTTATTTGCAAAATTCGTATCTTTTTAAAAATCATCTTTTATATGTTGCATTCAACTTTCAAATATTAAACTCTTGATAAAATTAATAATCTTACGTGTCCATGATGATTATCATCTGGGCATATTATTCCCATGACTATTTCTGCTATTTCATATGTGTTCAAATAAACGCACATTTATAGCAATCAGAGAAAACTAATATTAAAGAGTCAAGGGTCAAGAGCCCAAATAAAACGGACACTAATCACGATTCTGGTGACTTTAAATGAAACCTTCAATGAATCGTCAACACCAAAACCTGTTAATTCTCAATAAGAGCTTCTGTAGAGTCTGACAGAAATAAAGTAAATCTGGTTATTAATAACAAGTGAAAGCAGCATTTGAAAAAGACATTGAAAAAGAGGCATGATGTGATTGGCTGCAAAAAAAAAAAAAAAAACACCTATTAATTTTTAAGTTTTAATTTATTTATTTTAATGTATTGCTTTATTTATTTTAGAGCATTTTATGGGATACCATATAAAATATTTTTTTTCATAAACACGAACTTCCCTTCACCCAGTGCTATTCTATCCAGAGTTACATTTTAATAGGGCTGGGCGATTAATCGCACGATATTGTTATGCGCATCTAATCAGTAAAGCCGGTTCCTTGATTAGTAGTAAATCACCTTCACCTGCTTTCAGATGGACGATATGATGCAGATATGACTCTATGAGTGTTAAATTAACACTCAAGAGTGTTAAAGTTAATGAGATAATTAAGTGATTAATTTAGTGATCATTGAGCATTATTGAAGACACCTGATGACAACAAGCAGAATCACTGAAGGAGACAATCTAAAATTGTAAGCCACCGTTATGGCGATCAGTGTTTGCTTTAGTTGGGCTCTTGATCCTTATACTTTAAGTTTAAATTTTGTTTGTCTGCTGTTATTGATTTATTACAGTCAAATGAACAAAGACAAGTGTGATCTGATAGTGTTGTTTATGTTTTGACATAATCATGCTGTGATCTGAAAAATGAAACTCATTCAGATGATCTGATTTAACTTGATAGCACCAGTTTAGTGGTTCTACAGCATATGATAATTGTATTTTTCTTATCATCCAAAACATTTAATAAAAATTGTTCTGATCAAATCACTTTCAAATGCATTTATGTAGAAACACAGACATCAATAATCAGCCTGTGAATCTCCACCGTGGTGACAATAATAATCCTTGTTGCCACCAATCACAACTCATTAATTGCTCCCATCATGCATTGCGGTATGAATAAATTATGATCTGAATTGTTCATGTAATTTACTTCTCCTAATTTAATATTCTGCTCGTCACCATTGTTGAGATGCATTGACTGAATCTTGATATCTGTGTGTGCCTAAAAGAAAGTTTTTTTTTTTTAACAACTTTTAAGAAATCCTTTATATTATATCTCAAATTCTGGATATTTATGCAGAATCTCAGTTATGCTGTAACCAACAGCATAAATCACAAACAATTAGTTCAAATGATGAAAGTCATAATATAACCAACAGCATTAGATTTTTTTTTTTCTTTGTTCATCTGGCAGGTATAACTCAGCTACAACAGCTGAACAAATCTAAAGTTAATAATATAAGGGTCAAGAGCCCAACAAAAGCAAACACTCATCTCCATAATGGTGACCTGAAATTCCGGTTTTCTCCTTCAGTGATTCTGCTTTAGGTGTCTTCAATAATGCTCAATCATCACTCAATTAATCACTTAAATATCTCATTAACTTTAACACTCTTGAGTGTGGACTCATATACCCTCCCAGGTGTGTTCATTTAGCACTGAGTTTTTGCTGTGTACAAAGAGCCGTAGTTAACTAACAAGCTGAGCCATATCGCATTAAATATCGTTGGCGATATGTCCTCGATTTTAACGCGATTTGGCTCAGCTTGTCAGTGAACTACGTCTCTTTGTAGTAAATGCCGCTCCATCTGAAAGCAGGTGAGATATGATGCAGATATGAGTGTTAAATTAACACGCAAGAGTGTTAAAGTTAATGAGATAATTAAGTGATTAATTTAGTGATGATTGAGCATTATTGAAGACACCTGATGTTAACAAGCAGAATCACTGAAGGAAAAAATCACAAATTGTAAGCCACCGTTATGGCGATCAGTGTTTGCTTTAGTTGGGCTCTTGACCCTTATACTTTCTTCTTTAAAATTTGTTCGTCTGCTGTTATTGATTTATAATAGTCAAATGAACAAAATTATTCCTCTTACACAGAAGTGTGTTGAAACCTTTTACACACTATTGTGTTATAGTTACACAACTTGTGTCAGATATGTGTCACATGTGACTGTAGTCGGTGTGTATTTGCCAGAGTTACTTCCTGTGTTTTTACAACTGAGTGTTTGGTTGAACACTGAAACGTATTGTTAACTTGTGTTTATGTAGTCCAGTGACGTTTAATAAAGAGTTTGTTTGAACATTTGGATGGTATGGAAATCATGAATCTACATAGACAAGCTCTTATTGAGAATAAGTTCAAATTGAGTTTTAAGTTGGGCTCTTGATCCTTATACTTTAACTTTTAATTTAAATTTAAAAACCCTTAAACTTTTAATTTAAATTTAGTTTGTCTGCTGTTATTGATTTATAACAGTCAAATGAACAAAGAAAAGTGTGATCTGATAGTGTTGGTTATGTTTTGGCATAATCATGCTGTGATCTGAAAAATAAAACTTATTGAGATAGTTTGGTTTAACTTGTTAGCAACAGCTTTGTGATTCTACAGCATATGATTATTAGTATTTTTCTTATAATCCAAAATATTTTATAAACATTGTTCTGATCTAAACCGTTTCAAATGAATTAGAAACACAGACATCAATAATCAGCCTGTGAATCTCAACAATGGTGACAATGATAATGCATGTTGCAGTGGCTGCCACCAATCACAACTCATTAATGGCTCCCATCATGCATTGCGGTATGAATAAATTATGATCTAAATTGAATATTCTGCTCGTCACCATTGTTGAGATGCATTGACTGAATCTTGACGTCTGTGTGTGCCTAAAAGAAAGATTTTTCTTTTTAAACTACTTTTAAGAAATCCTTTATATTATATCTAAAATTCTGGATATTTATGCAGAATCACAGTTATGCTTTAGCCAACAGCATAAATCACAAACATAAAGTTAAAATGATGATTGTCATAATATAACCAATACCATTAGATCACATTTTTTCTTTGTTCATCTGGCAGTTTTAACTCAGAAACAACAGCCAAACAAAATCTAAAGTTAATAATATAAGGGTCAAGAGCCCAACTAAAGCAAACAATGATCGCCATAACGGTGGCTTACAATTTTCGATTTTCTCCTTCAGTGATTCTGCTTTAGGTGTCTTCAATAATGCTCAATCATCACTCAATTAATCACTTAATTATCTCATTAACTTTAACACTCTTGAGTGGACTCATATACACTCCCAGGAGTGTTAATTTAACACTGGAGTTTTTGCTGTGTACAAAGAGCCGTTGTAGCAACATTGAGAATGGACCAAACACAATTGAAGCTTTCAGACATAACCAAACACAAGGGGCTGCATATTCCAAATTATCCCTGAGGCTATGAGCCAAGAAGACCTTTTGTTGTTTAACTAAAGGAAGTACGTTGTCAATGTTTTATAATTTGGCAAGAACAGATCTGTTCAGAAATTGAAACAAGAGGCCCTAACAAGAAGTCACCTGACCCCTGCGACTAAACAGACTAGCCTTTCTTAAGGACCCAGGTCTCATGATATGTTGAACAAGAACAGACTTCGGCAGGAATTATCATTAACTCAGACTGGAATGTCTTTCTTAAACCCCAGAAACTTTACACACACACACACATAAGGACTTTCCTCCAATTCTCCAATACCAATAAAACTCATCCCAGAACAATTCTTGACTGACCCAGAATCAAAATCATGTAACATAACAATTATATATTGTGTTTACAACCCCTGTATGTGTCTATTCTGCTTAGATCACATCTAAGTCATGTAATTGTTTTAAATATTAGAGATACTGGAATGAAAGTGTCGTGTTTCCTATCATTATGCTCGTATGTTTTTAATTCAAAAGATGGCTCGATTGAAATCTGTGTAAAAATGTTTATGTTCTTAAAATGGAAATTATGTCTAAACTGAATCCTCTTGTTTCGAGCTGATGAGTAAGCAGACCACAGAGAACACATGATTCGCGATGAGAGAAGGGGGGGGGATAGAAAAGACCCCCTTTTCAAATAACCATATAGTATCTTATTGTCCGAATTCCAAATTCCTCCAGGAGGCGGGACAAACATTTTGAGTTTAAAATCTTAGACCCGGACACAGAATCGCTCTCTCGCTCTTGTGATTCTCTCTCTTGTGATGCGCTCTTGCTCTCTGGTTATGCTCTTGTGATCCGCTCTTGCCTCTGCTCTTGCAATGCTCTCTTTCGGCAGAACAAGCCGGGTGGAGCAGACGATGGTTATAGTAACCATGTAGACGCAGAGACAAATGACCCAAATCAAGATATGGGTTAAAACAGATTTAATTGAAGCCATCTCGTCTCACTTTTCTTTCTTTTCATAGTTTGTTTCTTTTCCGTTAAAAGTCTCGGTTCTAAGTTAAGTGTTGCTGCAAAGTTTCGTTTTAACGTTTCAACTGCAAAACCAGCTTTCAACTTCAAAGACTTTCATTCATCCGCGCCAACACACCACGTGACTGGCGGTTCAAGATCTATCCAGGCACACGAGAAGATCAGCCAAGCAACGGACCGGGGAACCCCCTTCACGACAAAAGGGAACCCCAAAGCAAGGACAAGCAAGTACCTCCAGACTTTTAACTGAGCTGGGCATTTTAATATAAAATTGAATTACCCGCCTAAGAAACGATAAAAGGGTGAAATTAATTATTGATGGTTCGTTCAGGTCATGTCTTTTAAGTGCATATAGAAACTTGGGATCTCACCATCTAATTCCTAAAACTCATTCTTCCTCACTCTCTGTCTTTCTTCAACTTGTATGAATGCGTGTGCGTGTGTTTGTGTTAGATATTTGTTTTGTGTGTTAGTCATAGGCTTATAATCAATAAAGTATTGTTTGTATTTGAAAAGAGAAGCATTACTTGTGATATGTGCTTACCGATTTATTGTCTTGAACTTCGATCTAAGTTACCTATGCTTTGACCCTTGATTTATTTCGTAATTTAGCTGTTAGCTGGGAATTAGTCTTTCTTGGCCAAGAAGATATTATATTTCCTAGAATTAATAATTGTTTATGCTTTCCGTTCATTGGATGAACTGATAAACTGATCATATTATTGATTTTGCTACAGTAAATTCTGAAAATAATTCAATTATTAATTATTGATCATAATCTGTTATGAATAATAATTAATTATATTTATACGTGCGTATAATCGCTACACCGTAGTTAACTGACAAGCTGAGCCATATCGCATTAATTATCGCTGGCGATACGTCCGCGATATTAATGCGATATGGCTCAGCTTGTCAGTTAACTACGGCTCTTTGTAGTAAATGCCGCTCCATCTGAAAGCAGGTGAAGGCGATTTACTACTAACCGGCTTTACTGACGAGATGCGCATAACAATGTGATGCGATATATCGCCCAGCCCTAATTTGTACTATGGTGCCACCCAGAATGCATTGCAGCATGAAGCTTTTCATTTGTCACCATTGTTGAGATTCATACGCTGATTCTTGAAGTCTGTTTGATACCTTAGACTGTAAGGCTCTTTATGAACTGTGTTTTTAAAAATTAATTTAAAGTTATTTGCAAAATTCGTATCTTTTTAAAAATCATCTTTTATATGTTGCATTCAACTTTCAAATATTAAACTCTTGATAAAATTAATAATCTTACGTGTCCATGATGATTATCATCTGGGCATATTATTCCCATGACTATTTCTGCTATTTCATATGTGTTCAAATAAACGCACATTTATAGCAATCAGAGAAAACTAATATTAAAGAGTCAAGGGTCAAGAGCCCAAATAAAACGGACACTAATCACGATTCTGGTGACTTTAAATGAAACCTTCAATGAATCGTCAACACCAAAACCTGTTAATTCTCAATAAGAGCTTCTGTAGAGTCTGACAGAAATAAAGTAAATCTGGTTATTAATAACAAGTGAAAGCAGCATTTGAAAAAGACATTGAAAAAGAGGCATGATGTGATTGGCTGCAAAAAAAAAAAAAAAAAACACCTATTAATTTTTAAGTTTTAATTTATTTATTTTAATGTATTGCTTTATTTATTTTAGAGCATTTTATGGGATACCATATAAAATATTTTTTTTCATAAACACGAACTTCCCTTCACCCAGTGCTATTCTATCCAGAGTTACATTTTAATAGGGCTGGGCGATTAATCGCACGATATTGTTATGCGCATCTAATCAGTAAAGCCGGTTCCTTGATTAGTAGTAAATCACCTTCACCTGCTTTCAGATGGACGATATGATGCAGATATGACTCTATGAGTGTTAAATTAACACTCAAGAGTGTTAAAGTTAATGAGATAATTAAGTGATTAATTTAGTGATCATTGAGCATTATTGAAGACACCTGATGACAACAAGCAGAATCACTGAAGGAGACAATCTAAAATTGTAAGCCACCGTTATGGCGATCAGTGTTTGCTTTAGTTGGGCTCTTGATCCTTATACTTTAAGTTTAAATTTTGTTTGTCTGCTGTTATTGATTTATTACAGTCAAATGAACAAAGACAAGTGTGATCTGATAGTGTTGTTTATGTTTTGACATAATCATGCTGTGATCTGAAAAATGAAACTCATTCAGATGATCTGATTTAACTTGATAGCACCAGTTTAGTGGTTCTACAGCATATGATAATTGTATTTTTCTTATCATCCAAAACATTTAATAAATATTGTTCTGATCAAATCACTTTCAAATGCATTTATGTAGAAACACAGACATCAATAATCAGCCTGTGAATCTCCACCGTGGTGACAATAATAATCCTTGTTGCCACCAATCACAACTCATTAATTGCTCCCATCATGCATTGCGGTATGAATAAATTATGATCTGAATTGTTTATGTAATTTACTTCTCCTAATTTAATATTCTGCTCGTCACCATTGTTGAGATGCATTGACTGAATCTTGATATCTGTGTGTGCCTAAAAGAAAGTTTTTTTTTTTTAACAACTTTTAAGAAATCCTTTATATTATATCTCAAATTCTGGATATTTATGCAGAATCTCAGTTATGCTGTAACCAACAGCATAAATCACAAACAATTAGTTCAAATGATGAAAGTCATAATATAACCAACAGCATTAGATTTTTTTTTTTTCTTTGTTCATCTGGCAGGTATAACTCAGCTACAACAGCTGAACAAATCTAAAGTTAATAATATAAGGGTCAAGAGCCCAACAAAAGCAAACACTCATCTCCATAATGGTGACCTGAAATTCCGGTTTTCTCCTTCAGTGATTCTGCTTTAGGTGTCTTCAATAATGCTCAATCATCACTCAATTAATCACTTAAATATCTCATTAACTTTAACACTCTTGAGTGTGGACTCATATACCCTCCCAGGTGTGTTCATTTAGCACTGAGTTTTTGCTGTGTACAAAGAGCCGTAGTTAACTAACAAGCTGAGCCATATCGCATTAAATATCGTTGGCGATATGTCCTCGATTTTAACGCGATTTGGCTCAGCTTGTCAGTGAACTACGTCTCTTTGTAGTAAATGCCGCTCCATCTGAAAGCAGGTGAGATATGATGCAGATATGAGTGTTAAATTAACACGCAAGAGTGTTAAAGTTAATGAGATAATTAAGTGATTAATTTAGTGATGATTGAGCATTATTGAAGACACCTGATGTTAACAAGCAGAATCACTGAAGGAAAAAATCACAAATTGTAAGCCACCGTTATGGCGATCAGTGTTTGCTTTAGTTGGGCTCTTGACCCTTATACTTTCTTCTTTAAAATTTGTTCGTCTGCTGTTATTGATTTATAATAGTCAAATGAACAAATTAAAGTTTGATCTGATACTGTTGGTTTTGTTTTGGCATAATCATGCTGTGATCTGAAAAATGAAACTTATTGAGATAGTTTGGTTTAACTTGTTATTAACAGCTTTGTGATTCTACAGCATACGATTATCAGTATTTTTCTTATAATCCAAAATATTTAATAAACATTGTTCTGATCAAAACACTTCCATATGAATTTATTTAGAAACACAGACATCAATAATCAGCTTGTGAATCTCAAGAATGGTGACAACAATAATGCATGTTGCAGTGGCTGCCACCAATCACAACTCATTAATGGCTCCCATCATGCATTGCGGTATGAATAAATTATGATCTGAATTGTCTATGTAATTTACTTTTCCTAATTGAATATTCTGCTCTCACCATTGTTGAGATGCATTGACTCAATCTTGATGTCTGTGTGTGCCTAATAGAAAAATATTTAAAGAAATCCTTTATATTATATTCATATATAAAATTCTGGAAATTTATGCAGAATCACAGTTATGCTGTAACCAACAGCATTAATCACAAACATAAAGATCAAAAGATGATTGTCATAATATAACCAACATCATTAGAACACTTTTTTTCCTTTGTTCATCTGGCAGTTATATCTCAGAAACAACAGCCAACACTATCTAGAGTTAAAACACTCCTATAAACTTCAAAGTGACCCGGAAAGAGGGACACACACTACCAAGTTTTCCCCGACCGGTCAGTCTGCACACTTCAGCCAAGAACACAGAACTGTGAAGGGAAGCGAACGGCCACCGTCCCAGATATCGACGGACAGTCTACAAGAGCCCTCGCCCTCAGGAAAAGGAGGGGCGCCCCAGACAGCCCTTGCCACTTATCACGGCATGGCCTTTAAGGAACTTGACAAGTTGGCCCGGAACATTCCTACCTTCACCCCAAACCCTGCCGGAGGCCATGATGTGCATGCCTACTTGAAAGACATTGACTTCCACTTATACACTGTTCCCCACGTCACCCCGTGGGACAGATTATACCTGCTTCGAATTACGTCTAGTCGGGACGTACGCAGTTTTCTGGATCGCCAACCAGATTCAGTTAAGGCGGACTATCAGCAACTGCGACAGGCATTCATCAGGGAATTCTCTGATCCAGACACTGATCAAGGACTCATCACCGCGATGAGCCTCAAGCAGGCACGTTTAGAAACTCCGCAGGCCTTTTACACTCGCATCAGACAGGCCTACTTTGGGTCAAGGAATGATCCCGGGATGGAAGAGGACTTTAACTTCCGAACTTTGTTCCTCCGAAACCTGCATCCCACAGTGAGCCATCACTTAGGAGTCCTGGCCTGCCCTCGCACAATGAGTACCCAGCAACTGCGAGATTTAGCCCACAAAGCGTTTATCAAGCAGAAAATTGCTTCTGAAAAGACTGTCAAAACTCCCTCTATCTGCCCTATCACTAATCAGCACTCAGAGCTGGCACTAGAGGGCACCCAACAACACCACACTAACAGACTTTCTAATAACGAGTCAAGACCGTTTCAAGCCAGCAGAGGGCAACGCAACCGCGAGGGTGCTCGTCCTAAGCACCAGAGCGGGCGCTCTGAAAGATCATACGGCACCCCACGGCCCCCCCACAATCAAAAGGGGGGGGCCACGTGGGAAACCAGCCGACGGCCCAGACAGAGCCGAACTCCAGCGACAAGAACGCCTAGTCCAGACAGCCCGCACCGAACTCCCTCTCGGCAGGCCTCACGCAGGTCCAAGTCCAAATCCGAACCTGCTGCAAAAGAAACAAGTGAGTCCACGTCAGAGACCGCAGAGATCCTGAAGATTCTACAAGGGCTTCTTCACAAGAAAACCGACAAAGGGGACAAGCCAGACTCCTCGTGACTAAGGGTAAGGAGTAACACCCTTCCTGATAGCCCTCCTACTGAACCAAGCACCACGAACACTGTTCTCCTGACACAGACCACAGAACCAGCTGTCACAACACCAAGGGACAATGACACCCACTCGCTGCTATTGTCAACCGCACATCCAGATGCGGACAACCAAACCCATCACACCAGTGAGCAAACCCCTGAGATACCAGGAAGTGCAGTTTTGGTTGTGTGTCTCCGCAACGAAGCCCAAGATACCGACCCTAACTGTTTGTCTATCACCACACAAGCCCCGACACTAAAACTCCTGGGGAACCTGGTCGAAAAAGGACTAGCACGCAAACTTTATCTTTCTATCACAGTGGAAAATGTGGTGAAGCTCGAAGCTCTGGTCGACACCGGATCGGACCTCACTTTGATATCAGCCGAACTCTTTGAAAGACTCAGATTTGAAGCTAACAGACAGAACAGAACTCTAAAATCTCAGAATTGTGAGCTGAATGTGCGATCTTACAGCCAAACTGACATTCGGCTTGAACAAATAGCTCCAATTCACTTAACACTACTTGGTCCCATGGGTTTATTACACCCTGTGTACATTTCACCAATGGACACGTACCCCCTCCTCATCGGCAAAGATCTACTAGATCGCTTCGAGCCCCTGCTGGATTTCAGACAACTGAAAATCTGGGCTCAAGTGCGAGAACCCCTCCCCTGTCAGCCACCCAGGTCAACTGAGCCAGACTGTCAGGTCACAGAGGTCACGGGAACTTTCGCCGCCAGCCAGGGAGACACAGACTCAGCACCTGACCGAGATTCAAGTTCGTTACTCTGCACTTTTCAACTCACCAAAGACTCTGAGTCCTTCTGCCCCAAGGTCAACACCGAACTACAGCTGAATGGTATAACCACCACAGACATTGTTCTCGCTCTATGGGCCGACAATTGCGCTGTCAGCTTGTCACTTTTCAACGAGCTAAGTAAAGTCACGCCAGACCTTCCTTCTGCCAGCAAACGCACACGTTTCCCTTTGAACTCATGCCCCTCAAACCTGGTGACTGCAAAAGGTATCTGTGCTTTGTACTTGAACTGGAACCATCGGTGCCTAACTCATTACTTCCTGATCATTACGGATCTGCCCCACGATGTCTACATTGGAGCTGACATTCTGATTCGCCTCCAGGCTCATGTGGATTTTATTAACGAGGTACTGTGGGCCCCACTTTTTTTTTCAAACAGCTGTTGTTCCGACACACACTGACAATCTTCTGTCAGGCCAAACCATCCCAGAGGTTTGCACCCTAATCAGCGAACAGGCAACTGTAGTACCTGCTTACACCAAAGGGGTCGCTGTTCGATTGAACATACGGTGTGGCCAAATCCTAAACCACACACTGGGTTTCTTTCAACCTTCGCCCGAATGCCTTGAACTTGGACTCACACTTGAGGCCACACCCCTCACTGAAGTTTCATCTCGGGCCATCTACATCCTTTTCAACAACTGCATTGCAGTGGACATCACAATTCCAAAAGCCTATCGGCTAGGATGGCTAGTAAGCCATGACTTTCCTGATTTTGAACCTACTTTACCTGTCATTGGGCCAATTCCGGTTTCAATGATACCCGAAGGGTGCATAGACGACACACTGCGCACAGCACCTTTCAAGATCATCTCCATCGCCTCTGTCATGCCGATGGACAAAGATCAAGTCTGCAGAACGGAACTGACGGAGGACAAACACCTTGCCGTCTACACAGTTTCCAAACAACTTACCTGCGAGACTGATGCAACTCCTGCACCTGCACCTGCAAACACCACAGGCGAGTCACCCACAGAGGAGCCATATCCAGGTTTTGAGTCCCAAGTTCAGCAAATTCTAAAAGACGCCGATGCAATCAAAGAGGATGAAGATCTACAAAGTCTAAGACAAGTCCTTTACAAATTCAAAGCGTCATTTGCCAAAGACTCTCTAGATTGTGGTCTCACCCACCTTCACACCGTGCGCATTCCAACGCCCCCTGAGGCTCCTCCCACCTTCGTCAGGCAGTACAAGATCCCCATCGCATCACACGAACCGGTGCAAGAAATCATTGACTCTATGCTTGAAAAAGGTGTAATTCGCCCATGCAATAGCACCTATTCTGCTCCTATCTGGCCGGTAATCAAACCAAACGGCAAGTGGCGACCCACCATCGACTACCCAAAACTGAATCAACAGGTGCCTCTGTCAAGATGGCCCATGACCCAGCTAGAGCAAGAAATACCCCGAATCAGGGGAGCCACAATCTTCTCCACACTTGACGTGGCCTCAGGGTTTTGGACCATACCTGTGCATCCAGATGATCAGCACAAGCTTGCTTTCACGTTCGGTAACAGACAATTCACTTTCACCAGGTGCCCATTCGGCTATGCTAACTCACCTGCTGAATTTAACATCTTCCTGAACAAAGCATGCCCCGATGCAAGGATGAGAGGCAACCTCATCTATGTGGACGACGTGCTGATGAAAAGCACAACAGTAACCGATCACCTGAAAGAAATAGACTATGTTTTGAACCAATTATCAGCTGCGGGAGCCAAGATTGCCCTCCCCAAAGGACAATGGTGTCGAACCAAGGTCAACTACGTGGGACTACTGATCGGGTCACAGGGCATCGAACCACAGTCCAGCCGCATTCAAGCTGTTCAAAACATCAAACCACCCACCAACCTCTCAGAACTGCGAAGTTTCCTGGGGGTGTGCAACTACTCACGGCAGTTCATCGAAAGCTATTCAGACATTGCAAAGCCTCTGACTGCCCTGCTGAAAAAAGACTGCCCGTTTGTCTGGACAGCCGTCCAGGACAATGCCATGACTGAGCTGAAACGTCACCTGTGCACAGCTCCATGTCTGGCTTACCCTGACCCACAAAGAGAATTCTACTTAGAAGCCGGATTCTCCAACCACTGTCTCAGCGCTGGCCTGTACCAACGACACGATCAAGACAAAAGAGTTGTAGCATATGCCAGCAAGACACTCCTTCCACCAGAGACTAAATTCTCAGACTGTGAAAAAGCGCTGCTTTGCACTGTATGGGCCATACAACGGTTCTCCAACTACATTGGAGCTCAGAAAATTATCATTGAGACTTGTCACCAGCCTGTCATGTTCCTCAACAGCCAACGCATCCGCAATGGCGTGGTCACCAATTCCCGCATCGCTACGTGGTTGATGGCCCTCCAAGGGCGCAATGTTGAGGCAAGATATGCCCAGAACCACAAGTCAGCGCTAGGCAACGGCCTGGCTGCCTGCCAGAACTGCTCTGATAACGCACCACCTGTGACAGCTAGTGTGGAAGAACCTCAACCACAGACGTGTCACAGATACTTCGAAGACAACACGTGCCAAGGTATGCCCACAGCTTACGTTGATGGATGTTCCTACAACCAAGAGGGCATCCGCCTAGCTGGCGCGGGTGTGTTATGGGTAAATGACTTCCCTTGCCCACCTCAACACTTCAAGCTGGGGCCTCAGTCATCACAATATGCTGAGGTGGCAGCCATTCTCATAACTATGCAAATCTCAGCGACCCACAACATCAAAGAACTCCTGATCTGCACAGACTCGAACTATGCCAGACTAAGTTTCACATGCCACCTCCCAGGGTGGAAACAAAATGGCTTTAAGACTTCGAACGGTAAGCCTGTCAAACACCAACACTTGTTTCAGGCATGCGATGACCTAACTAGACAACACGACATGATCGTCTACTGGAAAAAGGTGAAAGGCCACTCCAAGCAACCAGGCCTTGATAAGGACATGAACGACCAAACTGATGCCCTTGCCAAGACTGGCGCACTGCACGGTAACCCATGGTCACCTCCAGCACAACCACCGGCTTTTGATGTGGCAGCACTAACCCGCAGCAAACGTACCTTTCCTGCCGCACTGCCCACCTCTCAGCCTCTCACTCTGACCCCGCAGATCTCAAACAACGACATAGCGGACATGCAAGCCACTGACATGTCCATAAAGACTTTCCTAAACCACCTATCTGACCCCTCCAACCACCCACTCACACAGTCTGATCTCACTGACAACCAGTGCCTCAGACGACTGCACGACATCAAGCACATGCTGCGTGTGATTAACGACATTCTGTGGTATACACCTGATGACACCACCACGCCACGGCTGGTGGTCCCTCAGTGTCTAAGGGGGGTGATGTTAATATACGCCCACGACGCGCCATGTGCTGGACATCACGGCACTAGAGCCACCTATAAGACACTGAAGCAAGTGGCATATTGGCCCCGCATGCAAGAGCACGTAGCAGAATATGTCAAAGAATGCCTAATTTGCTGCCAGTTCCAACCTGCAAATCCGAACCACAGAGCTCCGCTGCAACGCAGAAGGGTCACCTTCCCATGGTCAAACCTCCAAATCGACTGGGTAGGGCCTCTGCCAAGGTCAACGAAGGGCAACAAGTACTTCCTCACAGTCGTGTGCCAGTTCACAAAATGGGTAGAGTGTCTTCCAGCACCCAACGACACCGCTCAGACCACGGCATACCTCCTGATGAATCACATCTTCTCCAGATTCGGATTGCCAATGAGTGTCAACTCAGACAGAGGTACTCACTTCACAGCTGAGATTATGCAGCAGATCTGGAAACTCCTGGGGGTCCAAGCTCAACTACACGTGAGTTTTCACCCGATTTCATCTGGCCAAGTTGAACGTTCGAATCGGACTGTGGTCAGCATGCTGAGAAAGTATGTGGCTGCCAACCAGAAAGACTGGGACGTGAAACTCCCGCAGGTGTTAATGGCTCTCAGGGCCACCCCACAGGACTCAACTCAGGTGTCTCCCTTCGAACTAATGACTGGACGACAGATGACACTTCCACTGCACCTGCTGTATCAGCCAGGAGACTCCGGTCTCATCACAGCCTGCACCACTCACCAGTACCTCGATGAGCTGCACCGGCACCTGAAAGCAACCTTCGCTTTCGCCCAACAACAGCTTCAAAAGAGCGCCGAGGGCCAGAAAGCATACTATGACCGGAAAGCGTCACACCAGGAACTAGCCGTGGGTGACAGAGTCTGGTATTACAGCTTCGCGTAGCCACCACGCACAGCCTCCCATCGGCTGTCAAAGAAATTCCTACCCCATTGGACAGGACCTCATGAAATTGTTGACAACTTTCTCCGGTGGCGTACCGAATCCAATTGAGCCGGGGACAGAAAGACCCAGTGCTCAAATGGGTCCACCGCAACCAAATTAAAAGACATTCGGCTGTTGGCCGAGAAAGGCGGGGAGAGGCCAATGCAAACTAACCTGATTACCCTCCTAAGAGTGAAAAGACTGTCCTGCCAAACCAAGGACAGCTCTCGCTGACACACTGTCCCTCTCTCTCTCTCCCCCCCTCTCTCTACACATCTTCCCTTTCACCTCTAATAGGATGTTGATGTGGTTCGCCATCCTGCTTGTCCAGTCGACCCGAGGGCAACCGCCACCTGACGTCATCTCAACCGGCCCGGCGTCAGGCATTGTGCTGAGGGAGCAACCAGGTCTCTTGATCACCAACTGCCGGACCCACACCCAGAAGGTGTACGTTCGACTCGATCCCCGCAACGTGTACCGGGCACACTACCCCAGTGCAACAGCCCAGTACAGCTGGGCCGGGGCCCGATGGACAGAGGACTCTCTCAACCACGCCGAGGCCGACGTCAGGCACATGCTGAACCAACTCGAAAAGATGACCGTCACCCAAGCAGAATTAGGCGGACACAGCCGCCGCCCCAAACGGTTCCTTGGAGCTTTGCTCGGAGCCGCCGCTGCCGTCGGAACTCTGTTTAACATTGGTATGTCTAGTGTCAACGCAGTGAACCTAGCCACCGTGAGACGGCATGTGGCTGAAATTCAAACAGAGATCCCACAGCTAAAAGAGCAGCTCAACGTGCAGAGTGCTTCCCTGCAGACCGTTGGAAGGACCTTGAGAGGAACTGTGGTCATTCTCAACACCCACAGTGTCCTGCTGAACCAGACTGTGAAGTCCATGAAACAGCTGTTCACTGTTTTCCAAAATGACTTTGCCCAAACTCAGCTAGTCACCGCCCTGATGTCAGACATGTTGCGGGAGGTGAGCTCATCCATCGACAGCCTAGCCATGGGTAGGATCCCGCCCTACCTCATACCCTTGAGCCTTGTCCAGACTGTGCTGGCTTCCACAATCACCACGCCAGCTGATCCGCTCCAAGTACACCTGGCCTACTCGGGGTGCCAGATGTTCAAATGAAGATACACACGCACTCACACAAACACACACACACGGATGCATTCCTGACAGTAAAATCCAGAAATGAGTGATTCTGAAATTTATATACGATGTATTTTTGTATGTTTGACTTTTATACTGTTGTATCAAGCCTACCCAGATAGCAACATTGTTTCGGCCCAGATCCGGCCCACATCTGGCACTTGTGGGATGCGGATCTGGCCCACATGCAGCGTGGAATGACGGCCCTTGGGTGGCCCACTCCTGTTTGCCAGATCTGGGCCACAAGCAGGCCATAGCAATGCCACATGTCAGCCAAGAGCAAAGAAATAAACCAGAACTGGACTTTATCTGAGCCACAAAATCTGTGTATATTAAATATGAAGTCATCTCAACCTTATTAAGCCTGTCAACAAGCAGAATCACTGAAGGAAAGAAGAGAACAGAAAAAGAGACGAGCAGAAACACAAGAACTACAACTGACTTCAGCCACAGCCTTAGATGAAATCAACTGAAGATAAAAGAAGACATTAAATCTGTGAAGATCTCAGCAGAGGAGGATTAAACAACTCCAAAAACAGCATTACCAGCTTCAGTTATTACTAACCAGACTGACTTTATTTCTGTCAGACTTCTACAGAAGTTTTTATTGAGAATTAACAGAGGTTTAACTCTAATGTGTTTCATTTGAAGTCACCATAACAGTGATTAGTGTTTCCATTAGTTGGGCTCTTAACTCTTAATATATCTTTTGACTTTTTTTGGCCGCTGTGACAGTGTGTTTAGTCAAACACATTTGCAGCAGCAAAGAAAGCTAAAGTAAAATGAAATGAGATCAGGTTATAATGGTTTCCTGTTGATGGTTTTATAATCATCATGAAATAACTTGATTCACTGATGTCTTTGGAATCTAACAATTGTGTTGATCCATAAATACACAGCAAATCCCCAGTGTGAAATTAACACTGCTCAGTATTTATATGTGTCCACACTCAGAGAGTGTTAAATGAACACTGAAGCAGTGCTAAAGTTAATGAGATAATTAAGTGATTAATTGAACATTATTGAAGACACCTGATGTTAACAAGCAGAATCACCTAAGGAGAAAATCGTAATTGGTATGTTACCATTATGGAGATAAGTGTTTGCTTTAGTTGGACTGTTGACCAGTTAATTTATTAACTTTAAATCTTGTTTGGCTGCTGTACCTGAGTTATAATAGCCAGATGAACAAAGAGAAAAGGTGAAATGATGGTGTTGGTTGTGTTTTAACATGATCATTAGTTCACAATCATTTGACCTGAATCACTGAACTCATATAGAGCCAAGTTACTGAGTTACGTTTGCTTTATTGATTATAGCAGCGCTGTCCTTGAAAAGCATAATAATTATAACTTTTACAATGTAATCAAAATAATGTCTTAAAACTTTACCACATACAAAACCTTTTTTTCTTTTTTTTTTTTTTAAACAGACATCAAGAATCAGCCTGTGAATCTCAACAATGGTGACACTTATAAAGCATTTTGCAGTGTATTCTGGATGCCACCAATCAAATCTCATTCATGGCTCCCATCATGCATTGCTGCATGAATAAATAATGAGCTTATGTTCAGAGGTGATCTGTTTGTCACCATTGTTGAGATTCATACGCTAATTCTTGATGTCTGTATGTGCCTACCTGAAATACTTTTGAGAAGGTTTTTTTTTGTAATTGATTTGATCATTTGGATTTAATTGAAAAGGCTAAAAAATGCATAATGTACAAGGACAGTGCTCCTATAATCCATAAGGTAAACTTAACTCTGAAATAATGTTCTCAATGAGTTCAGTGATTCAGGCCAACTATTGATTATGTTAAAACACAACCAACGCCTTTTCTCTTTGTTCATCTGGCAGGTACAACAGCCAAACACAATTTAAAGTTAATGACTTAAGGGTCAACAGCCCAACTAAAGCAAACACTGATCTCCATAATGGTAACATACCAATTACGTTTTTCTCCGTCAGTGATTCTGCGTTAACAGCAGGTGTCTTCAATAAT
This sequence comes from Rhinichthys osculus, assembly GCA_029959095.1. Taxonomy (NCBI): domain Eukaryota; kingdom Metazoa; phylum Chordata; class Actinopteri; order Cypriniformes; family Leuciscidae; genus Rhinichthys; species Rhinichthys osculus. The sequence goes on from JARWKJ010000002.1 coordinate 55,268,926, forward strand.
GCTCAATTATCACTCAACTAATCACTTAATTATCTCATTAACTTTAGCACTGCTTCAGTGTTCATTTAACACTCTCTGAGTGTGTACTCACATAAACACTGAGCATTATTAATTTAACACTGGGAATTATGCTGTGTATTAATGGATCAACACAATTGTTAGATTCCAAAGACATCCGTGAATCAAGTTATTTCATCCATCAACAGGTAACAATTATAACATGATCTCATTTCACTTCAGCTTTTTTTGCTGCTGCTGCAAATGTGTTTGACTAAACACACTGTCACAGCAGCCAAAAAAAGACAAAAGATATTTTAAGAGTTAAGACCCCAACTAATGGAAACACTAATCACTGTTATGGTGACTTCAAATGAAACAGAGTTAAACCTCTGTTAATTCTCAATAAAAACTTCTGTAGAAGTCTGACAGAAATACAGTCAGTCTGGTTAGTAATAAGTGAAGCTGGTAATGCTGTTTGTGGAGTTGTTTATTCCTCCTCTGCTGAGATCTTCACAGATTTAATGTCTTCTTTTATCTTCAAGTGATTTCATCTAAGACTGTGTCTGAAGTCAGTTCTTGTTTTTCTGCTCGTCTCTTTTTCTGTTCTCTTCTTTCCTTCAGTGATTCTGCTTGTTAACAGGCTTATTAAGGCTGCAATTACTTAATATTTAATATACACAGATTTTGTGGCTCAGATAAGGTCCAGTTCTGGTTTATTTATTTGCTCTTGGCTGACATGTGGCATTGCTATGGCCTGCTTGTGGCCCAGATCTGGCAAACAGGAGTGGGCCACCCAAGGGCCGTCATTCCACGCTGCATGTGGGCCAGATCCGCATCCCACAAGTGCCAGATGTGGGCCGGATCTGGGCCGAAACAATGTTGCTATCTGGGTAGCTAGGATTGTTAGTTTTGTAGTTGAACTCTAAGGGCTTCTATAAAGAATCTAAGAATATATATATTTGTATGCATGCCAAACACAAACTTATTGATATCAAACGAAATGTCTCGACTTGAATGAGCTAAATATATGTAAGAGGTTACTGTAAAACGTAGTCCACTATGTTTTTCCATCTTTGAAGTGAAATGTCCAAGCTTGCGACCTCATAAAACACGCAAATGAGGTCATCAAGGGGAAACAAAGAACTCCTTGCGCGCCCAAATCGGTGAGGTGCGATTGGTCTGTTTTCCCAGGAGAAGGGGCGTGAACTTTAACTTTAAAAGATCGGGACACTGACCTCTCCTGGTTCTTCTTCGTGTACTCTCCTGTTAGTGTTACTTTAAGCCTTGTCTTATTGTTTTAGTCTTTCGTCTTATTTGTCTTCGTTTTATTTTGCGTATAGCCAGTCTGTCCTTAGTGCGGTCCTCGAGATACCCACATGCGTTTCGTTAGTCTTCCAGCATCCCAGCGAAAGGACTATCTTCACGCATACAGAACTGCGTTAGAACTTTTAAATCTCCCACGACAACCACGCTTGGAGGAATCAAAGAAGCCCGCCTCCAATTCCCAGGACGCCACGAGCTTGCTCCCACACAGCGCTAACCAGGTCTGAATGCAAATTGTTCCATCTAAATTTAGACGCTCTGAAGTGTGTATTCTGAGGCTGTCTCTGAGGGCCTAACTGTGCTAGCAATTGTGCTTTTCCCTGTGTTTCTACCTTCTTTTCTTATTGTTTAAGTTCATTTTGTTTCATATATATCTTTGCTTTACATGTAGTGTAGTTCATTAAACCTCATTTATACTTTATTGCCTCTGTGTTGTTGTTGATCACATAACAAAGCCTCTTTAATATAAAGATCCTAGCTACAATCTGATAATTGTTAAGTGCACAAAACATTGTCAGTAAATTTAAGCTAAAATAAGACCACCAGCCATTGGTAACCTCTAGCGAAACAGCGCGGCGGACGTGCTGGCTTAACGAGGTATCAATCGCTGTGGTAATCTTAAAGATCAGCTATAGCCCTCTGTGTAGGATGTATATTCACAATTCCTCATAATTCGTGGTGTTAATTGTACACTGTAAAAAAAACCCGTAAATTTACAGGTAACGGCCTGTTTTTTTTATACAGAAATTTGCCGTTTTGTCATTATACAGCGAATTCCTGTTATTTTACAGATATTTGCTGTAATTTAAAGGTCCACTATTAAATTTACAGGCAATTGCTTGTATTTTAGTTTTACATCAATTTTACGTTTTTTTAAAGGAAATTGTCTGTATTTTTACAGGGTTATGTGTAATTTTACATAAAATATTCGTAATATTTTACAGATTTTTTTCTGTTAAATTAGAAAACATAGAAAAGAAGGTATAACTGCAGAAATCAGCAGTCATTTAACATGTTTTCCTTGAAGATCATTAAGCATGTGGTTGTTAAAGTGAGTTTTAAGGTTAAATAATAGTATTTCCGTACTATATACGGTAAAAACTGTGATAGATCTAATGGTACATTTAATGTAATTTTACTGTAAAATACATTTAAATTTACAGTTTTTGAAAGTGAAAAAGAACAACTCGTTTAATTTACAGTGAAAAAACGTAAATTGACATTCCCACAATTCTCTGCGTGACACTTAAAGGAGTCATAATGTAGTATTAACTTTGATACCCACGCTCTATTATAGTCATTTCATGCCCTTCTAAAAAAGAAAAATTGGAAAAAAATAAACACAGAGCTCGTTTGACCCTTATTTCTGAATGCATTATTGTCTCGCGAGATCTGATGCAAGGTTTTGGCTGTCGTGGACGGTCATTTTAATAATGCAAATGAGGGGCGCGTTGATTGGTGGCAGGAAGGAGGGGGCTTGACACCGCAGGTAACTTCAGCATATCATTCCAAAAAGAGATCATGGCGCAAGTTGTTAATGAACCCGACCTGGCCGCGACCTACGGGATTCAACCGTATATGTTTGAGCCAGACTCTGAACCAGAGCTGGAAACGGAAGAGGAACAACAGTCAATTGAAGGACGTCTACATCAACATGTCTCTGAATGGTAAAGACAATTTTTTTGACTGAGACATAGCCTACATTAACATCAGTAACGAGCTAAAACGTTTTTTTTTTTTTGCTATTTTCTCCCACATAAGTTTAGCTTTAATTTAATGTAGATTACATGAACACACTACTAACATATACTAACTTTTATTTTAAAATAAATAAAAGGGTTCGTATTAGTCTTTCACAGTGTTAAAGTGAATGTTTTTGTTTATTATTCACTGAATATTGTTTCTTCATCTTTCCCACACTGTTGCACCTCTAAGCGGCGCTCCACGTTAAAGTCAATGACAGCTGCATCTCTGCATCACAGCTGCCGTCTGGACGACAGGAGGAATGCTGCACAGTTTCTGCAGGCTTTTGTGCGTACAAAAGCCTGCAGAAACTGTGCAGCATTCCTCCTGTCGTCCAGACGGCAGCTGTGATGCAGAGATGCAGCTGTGTCTGTGGTCAACTGTTTTAAATATCGTTTGTACACAAAATATTGTTTACATCTAATGTTATTGGGCTAAAACATTTCATCACTGTTGATCTGACAAGGCATTTTTTCTGGTGTTTCTGATGGAGTCACAGCACCTCCTTCAGGAGACAAACAGCGGAACACGATTCAAAGTGAAAGTGAAAGCAGTTCTGACATTTTGTAAGTTATCTTATGATGTTCGACATTTCACATCAACTTTCTAGTGTGTTTCTCACCAAGTTGTCCTTTCTACTTTTGGAGTGTGCACATATAGACTGGATTGCTTGAATGTCCCTCCTCTTCGCCCAAACCCGCTTTTGTGAAATATGCTTTTCACAAAAATAACTGCTTAAAAATAGACATGGTTCAAAACAACACTCTTACACCACCAAATGTTAGTATATACTGGAGTCAATTTGCGGATGATGTCACTTGAAGAAAAATGTACTTTTGTCTAATCATTTTTTTTTTTTTTTTATAAAAAATGAGGTCAGATAAGTATTTTCTAGACTTATTCATAGAATAGAACCTGCTAGACATTATCTTATTCAATTTAAAAATATATAGGCAAAGATTAAAGATCTTCAAACACAGCTAGATAAATTACTAGCTGAACAGTTAGCCCTGACTGAAAAGTGTAAAAATCACAAAGAGACCATTGCAGATCTGAAGGCTAAGCTAAATGCTAAAAAGCATGTTCACTTCTTACAGGAGGTGACATGCTCTAATGAATCTGAAACATTTAGTTCAGAAAATGCATGTGCAACTGCTCAAGAAAGTGTGCCTATTTCAGTTCTTAAGGTGATGCACTGCAGCACCGTAATAGCGCAGAGTCATGTACCAGAACGCATGGTGTACAAGCATTCGAGAGTCGTGAAAATCCTCAAACTCCAGGAGAACGTAGCAATCAACCCTATGGTAAAGAAAGCTGGTTTTGCAGTTCCTGTCAGAAAATAGGCCATAAAGAGGGAAAATGCTGGTCACTGGGTAGGGGTAGACCTCCTCCTTATTTTCAGAAAAATAGCAAACCACTTTCTAAGAGTAAAAATCTGCGATCTGCACGTACAGGTAAAACTCTTAATGAGTTAACTGCTTTGTTCATGCAAGGCCTTCAGCTATTAACTTCACTTGCTAGTGGGTTGGTAGCCCAATAGCAACAAGTTTAATATCCAAATTGCAATGATCCTGTTTGTATTTTCTAATTTGTAATTGCGCGTAACACATTGCTCATAGAACACAATTTATAGTTGTTTGTGCTACTACAATGTGCACATAGACTAATTAAGTTTATTCTTTAAAGGTGCAGTGTGGGATTTTTAGCGGCATCTAGTGGTGAATCCTGCAAATTGCAAACAGCAAGTCACTCGCGGCCTATCCCTCGGTTTTCAAACTCGAATGAGAAGCTACGGTGGCCGACGTAAGACAAAATATGTCGTCGTCTGAGTCTGAGTCAGCAGCAGAGAGTAGTAAGTCAAGCAATGAGGTTTCTTTAGCGCTGTTTGTTCGCTTTCAGCTACGGTAGAAACATACCTTCAGACCTTCATAGAAGGGGATTCCCGCGCCTATGTAGATATAAATGTCTCATTCTAAGGTAATTAAAACATAACGGTTCATTAAGTAAGGTCTTTATACACCACTGAAAACATAGTTATGGATTTTATATTGCATCTCTGTCAATAGATCCTCAGAAATATTACACAATGCACCTTACATAATATAATAATAGTAATCAGCTGATTGTCTCACGAACGTAACCAGCAGATTCTCCCCACAAAGCAAACCCATAATACAGCGAGGGAGAAGACCCACATGAAACTATGCAACTATATATTTTTTCTAACAGGGTAGTAAAAGTTTAGCTGGCTAATATGAGCTGTTACTGTGGCTGAGCTGGTTAAAGCGTAAAGCCTTGTTTAAACTCGACGCGTCCGCATGAGCCCAAAGGTGCAAAAATGACGTGATTGTGACATCGCGCGCGCCTCCGCATCCCCTAGACACACTTACTACACACAATAGGCTTTTTTTCTCTGATTTTGGAAACTCTAAGCGATCGACTTAAAATGCTTCCAAGATCGACGGGTTGGTGATTCCTGTAACTGTTTTACGGTCAATGACAAGAGTAGCCTACTAATCAGCTGTCTCACGAACTTAACCAGCACATTTATCCCCACATAGCAAAGCCATAACACAGCGAGGGAGAAGAATTAAGTTACATGAAACAATCCAACTACATATTTACACCACTGACAAGGGAAAAGTCACTACTCACGGCGTTTATGACTAGCTTCTTCTAGCTTCCTGCGGCTTCTCTTTCAATGTAGTGACGAAACGCGCTCTGTAACGCTGTGTGTTCGCGTTCGGCTACTGTAGAAACATGACGTCACAATATGGCGACCTTCATAGAAGGGGATTCCCGCGCCTATGTAGATATAAATGCCTCATTCTAAGGTAATAAAAACATTACGGTTTAATTTAATCCCAACGGTCACAATAGTGACCGTAAAAAAAAAAGTCATTTCTAAGGCTATAAAAATGTTACTGAAAAATCTATCAATGCATTTCCAGCAGATATTGAAATCATAAAGGGTCTCAATGAAATATGTGCAGTGTCGCATGTTTACTGTAAATTGTCACATGACCAGAGCTATTTATTTCCTGTTTGTGCCAAGAGAAGAGGATTGCAGCAAGAAAGCTCCCAAAGAAAAGATTAGTATAGTATGTTAACATAAAGATAGGACATAGATTTTTGGTACACATCATGTTTAAGGTGTCTAGTATTGATATATGCATTTGCAATTACTCAACTTTGTTTAATGTGTTCATAGAACTCACAAACATGTCAAGGGCAACAATAGTGACCGGTGGGATAACACATTGGATCTATATGCTACTACAGAAAGGCTAACTGTTCTACCTTACTTTCTGCTGCTACCTAACTTACTACCTAATTTTACATACAGACACATACACAGAAACACACACTCACACTCGCACATAACACACACACCACGCACGCCACACACACCATGCCACACACTCCACGCACACCACACACACCCGCACACCACACACACCCGCACACCACACAACACACCCCACCACACAACACACCCCACCCAACACCACGCACACCCCACACGCACGCACGCCATCCCGCACCCATGCACACCGCACACGCACACCGCAACACACCCCACACGCACGCACACCACACACCCCACACGCACACAAAACACCACACACCCCACATGCACACGCACGCACACCACACACCCCACATGCCCCACTCACATCACACACCACACACCCCACACCCCACATGCACACCCACACGCACGCACACCACACACCCCACACGCACACAAAACACCACACACCCCACACGCCCCACTCACATCACACACCACACACCCCACATGCACGCACGCACGCACACCACACACCTCACATGCACACCCCACACGCACGCACACCACACACCCCACACGCACACAAAACACCACACACCCCATGCACACCCACACGCACACACCCCACACCCCACATGCACACCCACACGCACACACGCACACGCACACAAAACACCACACGCCCCACTCACATCACACACCACACAGCCCACACCACACAAGCCCCACACACTCACATCACACACCCCACACCACACTCACCCCACATGCACACCCAACACCACACACACACACCCAACACCACGCATTCCACACACACACACACATCCAACACCACACACCCCACACGCAGGCCACACCCCGCACACACTCACATCACACACACCACACACCCCACATGCACACCCAACACCACACACCCCGCACGCATACCACACACCCCACATGCACGCACACCACCACACACCCCACACGCACGCACACCCCACACACACGCACACCACACACACACCACACACCCCACATCCCACGCAGACCCCACACACACCCCACATCCCACGCAGACCCCACACACACCACACATCCCAACCACACACACACGCACATCACACACAAGCACACCCCACACGCACACACATACCACACACCACACCCCACACAGACACATACACACGCACACACAAACACACGTGCACGCACACACACACACATACACTGCACGGGTCAAATAGACCTATATTCAGTCTGTCCAATGGTTGATACAACACAGTATCCCACCGGTCACAATTGTGACCGATCATAAAACTAACTTTTTCACACACTTTTCCATTAAAATTTAAAAAAAATTATGATTGATTGTTTCATAGGGATACTAATGACACATGATTTGGATATTTTTGTGTCTGGGAAAAAATTGGGATTAAATGGGTTAAGTAAGTTCTTTATACACCACTGAACACATAGTTATGGATGTCATATTGCATTTCTGTTAATAAATACTCAAAATTTTTACACACTGCACCTTTAAAACGCATGATTGCTTTACTGTAAGTGTTTGTATGGAAACACTTAGGTTAAAAGGTTGATTTGTATTCTCATTAATGCTTTGGAACATTTCTGAAACTTATTGGGTTTATGCTTATTTGTATTTTGTCCATTTGACTTGCAACAATGTTTTTGGACATTAATTAAATTGAATCTCTGTGTTTGGTTACACTGAATATTTTGCTGATACTCTTCATGAAATGGGGTTTTAAACCAGCATTTGTTGTTTTGTTGTAATGCAATTTATTTAAATGTTTCCAGAAACAGTATAAGAGCTTGTAAGATCTTCTTTTATCCTCCCTTGACCATATTTTTAAGTATATCAATTTAAGGGCTTTTTGCCAGAGACAAATTTTAATCTGACCATATCAAACCTCTGACCAATGACAAATGTCACATGTATGCCTTTTCTGTTGTGCTATATGCTCTTTTAAATCACAGGATTCCTGCTACCTAAGTTCACACCTGTGTCCTGCCTCTGAAAGAGGAACCAGCGTTTGCTCCCAGATTCAGTGCCTGTTCTTGTGGAAGTGTGAAGTGTTTGATGGATGATTTGCATATCTATGAAAGGTGCAACACCATTTGATAGAGCCTTCTCGTGCAGGGCTGAAAGGAGAATAATGACTGAAGACTGACCAGCTGCTATTGCAACAAGCCTGGACGAAAAGTCTGAAGATGCAACTACACACAACAGAAAGCACGTCTTTATGGATTGTGCCACCTTTGGACTTCATGGGTGTGGCCAATGGTGCCAAGGGGGGAATTGTAGGATTGAAAATAATCCAAGACATTTGAAATTCACAAAGACATATGCTTTACTGTGTTCCACCCATTCTTTCAACCACAAGGACCATTTGGAGTTCCCAAAGACACAGAGGGGCTGATAGTGATCAAGGCCTGTAGGCCAAGATTTGTGTACTTTGGGGGTCTATGAATTGTCACACCTTTAGAACAATGGGGGAAGTGTAATTATCTGATTGGTCAGTTTGAATGTCTCACATTTGGGTTTTAGTCACATGGTCAGGGAAAGGATAAAACAAGACTGTAACTGTTGCTCTGTTTTTTTTTTAATGCTCTGGCTCTCTCCCTTTCTTGGGGCTCTCTCCCTTTGTCTCCTGTTTTCTCTCTCTCTCTCTCTCTCTCTCTCTCTCTCTCTCTCTCTCTCTCTCTGGTAATATTTTACATGCTGGGTAAGATTATTAGTTATCATCATCTCATACATCTATTTTGTAACTATTTTAAGTGTAACCATAACCATATTTTGTCATTAAACCTTTTCAATTACAACTAATGTGCTAAATAGTTTTGATTTGGTATTGACTTATATGTGCTATTGCAATATACTGTCACTCTCTATTGCAACGCTCTCCCACATATTAAGCTATTGTAACTGCGCTTATTTCCGTCGTTGGTATAAGTGGCAGTGGGTGGAATAGACAAGAAATGTACAGTTCCCTTTCAGTCGAGAACGTCAGACGTAGTCGACGTCCGACTGAATGGCTCCCTAGCGTGATCCCCATTCAGTCGGACGTCGACTACGTCCTCCGTTCCCTCCTTCAGGGAACGGTGGGTTGCATACGCAACCAGGACGTTCCCTTTCAGTCGAGAACGTCAGACGTAGTCGCCGTCCGACTGAATGGGGATCACGCTAGGGAGCCAATCGTCTTCGAGTACTATTGAACGAGCCAATGAAATTGGCGTGCGTGATGACATCACACACTCCGCCCCCCGCGGCGCGGGTATAAATACGGAAGTGGATGCACGCACCAGCTGCCTTTCGCTTCGGAGCCGATCGTGACTGATGTCTCTGAAGAGTGCTGTTGTAATTCAACGAGCGAGTGTGTCGGTGTTCTTTTGGAAGACTCTCCTGGTGCTGGTGGTTCTACAGCGCGAGTGCAGCGGTGATCGCGAGCTTGGAGCTCTCAACTGCTGTTTTAACAGCAAGCAAATTTCTGTGTTTGGGTGTGTGTTGACGGCTGGTTGAGGGCAGAAAAGTGAGTGCTTCACTGTATTCAGTTTTGAATTCAGTGTTGCCGCGGTCATTCCCTGTGTGCTCCGGCACTGGTGACGGGTCCCATTTCTAAAAGAGCAACTCGGGTGAGTTTTGTGTCTTTTTCAAGATGCCATTCCATCCGTGTGTTTCTGGGTGCGGTAGGGCTCTGTCCCCCTCTGACGGTCACAAGAGTTGTATCACGTGTTTGGGCTTAGAGCACGCTGAAGCAGCTTTTTTTTGATCCCTCACTCCTCGTTTGCACCGCAGCCGGTGGAGCTCCCCGACGAGACTGATGGTCCCTCTGTAGTGGACCGACCAGCTGTCTCGTTCGGGGCCCCTCCAGAGGACAGGATGTCCATCGCAGCATCGGACGGGGAGCTGGGCTCTGGAGGTGATGACTCGGCTGTGCTGCCTCCCCCTGGGAGACCAGCACTGCCCGAGCCGGATCCAGAGATGGCAGCTATGCTCAAGAAGGCCGCCGAGGCGGTAGGGCTCGAGTGGAACCCTCCACCGTGTCCCGAACCGTCTCGGTTGGATGATTGGTTTATCGGAGCGGGCCGGTCTGGTTCTCAGCCCGCCGCTCCGGTACCCTTCTTTCCTGAAGTGCATGAGGAGTTGACGAGGGCATGGATGGCACCTTTCTCTGCCAGAAACCGCCTGAGCAGCTCCTCCCCCCTCACTACCCTTGACGGGGGAGCGGCGAAGGGTTATGTGGCTATCCCTCCAGTGGAGCGGTCTGTTGCGATGCAGCTGTGTCCGGCGACCGCTACCTCTTGGAAGGGGGATCCTCGTCTCCCCTCTAAGGCCTGTAAGTTCTCGTCCGTTCTCACGGGCAAGGCTTACAGAGCCTGTGGGCAAGCCGCTTCCTCTCTGCATGCCATGGCGTTGCTTCAGGTCCACCAGGCCCAGGCACTCATGAACATGCACGAGGGTAGTTCAGACCGTGAGCTCACGGATGAGCTCCGCACTGCAACCGACCTCGCCCTCCGGGGCACGAAGGTTGCAGCTCGCGCGATCGGTCTGGCGATGTCCACCCTGGTGGTCCAGGAGCGCCATCTCTGGCTCAACCTGGCTGATATGAGAGAAGCGGACAAGGTTCGATTCCTGGACTCTCCCATTTCTCAGGTTGGGCTGTTCGGCGACGCAGTTGAGAACTTTGCCCAGCAGTTCTCGGCCGCCCAGAAGCAGACGGAGGCCATCCGGCACATACTGCCCCGACGACCTGCTGCTGCCTCCACCCAGTCGTCCGGGGCAGATCCTCCGCCTGCTCGTCGCCGAAGGCGCCCGTCTGCAGCCGCCTCTGCTCCCGCTGGACCATCGCAGCAGCCTCCACCTAGGTCTCAGCGTGGAGCCGGCCGCAGAAGGGGCGCCCCGCCCGCTTCAGGCGCTGCCAAGCCAGGTGGCAAGCGACAGCGAAAGCGTTAAACCTGAGGCGGGCCACCCAGGGATGGACGTACTGCTTTTGGAGATGGTCACCGGCCGCTCCCTTCACTCGTAAGAGGACCGAGTGAAGTTTTTGTTTTTGTGTGTGTTGTTCCGCCGCTGGTTCTCATAAAAGCTGAACCAGCGGTACCCACATTTTCAAAGAAAGAGCAGTTTCTCCCTTCCTGGGCCCCAAGAGGGTTAGTTGGCGGTGTGTGACCCTGCAAAGCCTTGCACCCTTCAGCTCCCTTTTGTTCGCCAGCCAGCACCTGGATGCGGTTCGAGGACCCGGACACCCGCCTTCTCACGCATCCTCTGCTGCTTTTGGAGTCAGGTAAGTGCTGCACTGCACACTCAGACCCTCCTTCGGGCCGCCTGTGGGCCTCTCGATTGGGTCCCTGTTCTCCACTTCGCTGCCTCACCTCGGGTACGTCTGTGGTCTCTGAGGCCCTGGTGTGGTGTGTAAAAGCTTAAAGTGCTTCCTACCGCTCCTTGGCCCTGAGCTACCAGCAGACTCGGCTTGCGATTCATTTCGCTTGGCTTCCGCCCTGGCTCAGTGATATTTTGCACACCTAGGTGTTGAGCTAAGGCTCCTAGAAGTAGTGAAATTATCACACCTACGTGTTGAGCACTGCTCCTGACCTGTGTGCGCACGTCGCTGTCCTACTGGCGAAGGACGCAATGTAGCCTCTCCTCAGCCGATATGAAGACTGGTTTCTTTAACCTGTTCTTTATTGTACCTTAGATAAATGGTGTGTCATGGCCACCTTGGACCTGTGTCAATTGGAACGGGCCCTTTTTCGAAAGCCTCCGTTCAGTTACTAACACAGAGATGCATTTTCGAATGATCCGTCCCCAAGGTTGGCCTGCAGCGTTCGACCTGGAGGGCAGTACTTCAGATCTCTGTCCTTCCGCTCCACAGACCATTCTCTGTCCGGGCATCGAGGGTACGAAGTATCAGTACAGGTCCTACCCTTCAAGTGCTCCATAGCCAGTGGGTCTTCAGGTCAACTGGGAGAGAGTATCTCGTCCACGGGCTGAGTATCTCTCTTTTCAGTTCAGGAGAAGGACTCGGTCCAACACGTCTCTTCAAGAAGAGTGTGTTAGGCTAGTGCTAGAAGTGAGAAAGGGTTCCACTGAAAGAATTTTCAGAGGCTCCAGGGGCATATGAGGCTTGGCTTCCTACATATGAAGACCGCTTCAACACTAGTTTTATGATCGAGTCCCGAGGTGACCGTGGCAGAGCGGCACGCCCTGTGTGATTAAAAGGTCACCCTGGCCTGCCGCCAAACTCTCAACCCGTGTGTAGACCTTCAGGTCCACTAACACTGACCGAGGGGCCATGTATAAAGGGCATGCTTTAACGGAGGCCTGGGCGACCTCCGACTGCATTGGTATTCGTTACCTCGAGTTGGCAGTTCACCTCGCTTTGGGCCACCGCTGCTCAGCGAGCTGGTACTGGTCTTAAAAGACAACATTGCGACCGTTGCGCTAGCTTCCCTCGCATGTTTTGTCTGAGCGGACATCCCTTGGACAGACACTAGCTCTCAGCTGACCCCGGGGCCCCGCAGAAATGCGTTCCCCAGTGAGCCTTCTAAAGCGCTGCTCAAATTCGCATGGTCTCTACTAGAGGGTAGGAACTTGCTCGCTTCAGTTAACGATTGTGCCTGGATTTCGGGCCGGCTAACTCTCATTGCTGAGACCCCGGCCTAGATATGTGCCCAAGGTTCCTGCCTCTCCCTTCAACTGGGACCAGGTGGTGAGCCTGCAAGCACTGCCCGGAGGAGGCAGACCCAGCCCTGGCTTTCTCTGTCCGTCCGCTTCATCGCGGTTATACGTGTACAGAACGCAAGCCATAGGACCTCAGACCAGCTCTTATCTGTTAAGGAAGTCAGCAGAGAGGGAAGGCTGTTTCCAAGCGAGGTTGGCCCACTGAATATGGTTGCCTTATCTTGGTGAAAATCCCGAGATACTCATGTCCACTTACGTGGTGAGCTCCTCTTTTATGAGTGTTGCTCCCACCTAGGTGTTGACAGAGTGCTTCGCTGACAGATGTTCTAGAGTTGGGGGCTGGGCGACACCTAAGTCGAACCGCGGCTTCCCGTGGGCTCCCTTCATATGAAGCCAGTTTCACCATGAGCCCGGTTCGAAATGTCGGCTTGCTGCGCCATTCCCCTCCTATGGACTGGATACGTGCGCCATATTGCTCCAGTAGAGTTCCTTATCCGAACCCTGTTGAGTTCCTCCGCACCCCTCCGACATCAGACGTGGCGGTACGCCCGGTGTTAGGCCTACCACTCGTAAGCAGTGTGGAACCTGTGTTAGGCTGGGTCCATATGTTGTGATCCCTACGGTGATCCCATATGTGTATTCTTCCACGGTACGGCTCCCTACGGTGAGCCCGTGTCTTCCCTCGGCAGAGCCTGCTCTGCAGTCATTGGCTGGTTGTTTCCCCCCTGTCTTAGGCTGGAGCCACCCCAGTGACCTTCCATATGTTATACTGCCCGGTCTCCGCCCAGTTCATATGTGTATTCCACCTTACCTCCCTTTGGGCAGGATGTGGGTTCCGCAGCGTCCCTTCCTTCCTTGTACAGGGAACGCTTTCCCAGTGGTCCTGTAGGAACAGCAGTGACTTCCCTGGCCTAAGCCCTGTCCCTTCCCGCCTTAGATTGCGGGGGATCTGGAGGCTTTTGTCTAGGCACTGGAAGGTGGCAGCTTTAGTGGCGTGTTCAATGGTTATCCCCATTCAGTCGGACGTCGACTACGTCTGACGTTCTCGACTGAAAGGGAACGTCCTGGTTGCGTATGCAACCCACCGTTCCCTGAAGGAGGGAACGGAGGACGTAGTCCCCTTGCCACTTACGCTGGACCACCGCTGACTGGGCTACTCTCGGCTCCTCAGCGAAAAGCAGCTGGTGCGTGCATCCACTTCCGTATTTATACCCGCGCCGCGGTGGGCGGAGTGTGTGATGTCATCACGCACGCCAATTTCATTGGCTCGTTCAATAGTACTCGAAGACGATTGGCTCCCTAGCGTGATCCCCATTCAGTCGGACGTCGACTACGTCTGACGTTCTCGACTGAAAGGGAACGTCCTGGTTGCGTATGCAACCCACCGTTCCCTGAAGGAGGGAACGGAGGACGTAGTCGACGTCCGACTGAATGGGGATCACGCTAGGGAGCCATTCAGTCGGACGTCGACTACGTCCTCCGTTCCCTCCTTCAGGGAACGGTGGGTTGCATACGCAACCAGGACGTTTTCTACCATCTTGCTAATAACGTTTCTTTAGTCATTCGGCAGTCTTGCAGCCTGAACCCCTGCAGAAAATCCACCCTTACACACCCATGCTAAAGTTGACTAAAAAGAGGAATAAAAAATCTTAATGCCTTAATTTAAAAAAATGAGGAAAACTCCAACCTTTAGGGACATTAATAATGTCCTTGAATTCTTTGTGAATGAATAATGTATCGCAAATAATTAAATGTTCTTCTTTAAAATACAGGGTGTATACGTCTGGACACTTCTATAACACACCCTTCACCATATAGACATGGTTTTATTTCAGTTCAAAGTTCAAAGTTAGAGTTGGAAACATCTTGAAAAGAAAATTGTCTTTTTCCATAAATGTCTTAGTTTGATCATACATATTTCAAAGTTGAGGATTCATTATTTTGATATAGCTTGCATTGGAACAAACACTTTAACATCTTAGTTGATTAGTTTATTGACAAAACATACTATATATTTAACATATGAGCAGAAACTCCTAACAAAAGCTTATTTGATGTCTATTTTAGAGTAAAAACTTTATCCAAAACTAGTCGAAATGATGTATTTTATTTAGTCTGTAACAGTGCCTATCTGTGCGTTCATTCATTCATTAATTCATTCACAAACACACACACACACACACAAACATGATTCACATTTAAACAGTAGGCCTATGCTATTTTTCCGTTTACAGACACTAACGTTATTCTATATCGCGATTAGAACAAAGCACTTGCATAAAACACTGACTTCTCAGCTGAATCTGTTGCTCATCCTCGAAGTGAAAATAAACCAGCACTTGTTCTGTGGTAAATGTCCCAGGATTGTTCCTCATATAGCCGCGCAAGACGATTAATCTGACTAAAAAATATAGTGTTTTCAGAATTTATGGGCGTTAACGCGTCTCAATGTGTTGCTTCACATATTTGCGTTTGAGTAGCGCTTGCTCTCCGTGGGCGTGTCACATTACCAGAGATAATGAGCCGAGAGAAAGATAATTAGAACGGCTGACACGTCTCTCTTTTTATATAGATGACCTAAACGGAGAATATTAATTTTAGTTTTGAATCGGATCATTTAAAAGTACAAACTCAAATGATTTAAAAGATATATTGCTTATGGCTGGGTGAATAGTATTAGCTGAGTTGTGTTGAAGATTAGAGACGTGCTCCAGAAAAAAAGTTCAGGGTGACGGAGAGCCAGAACGCACACCCTGTTTATTTTCTTTATTTTACAAAAGCACAATATTTTATTTCGATTGTATGTGGGCACATAAAAACTTTTAAAAATTTAACAGATTATTTTCTCATATTTCTTAACTCTATATGAACAGAAATTATGGTAGTACTTTAAGTCTATTTTTCTGCTATGTGAAAAAAAAACGAGCAAAACGCGCCGGCGCGTTTCTGGTCCCCAGAGGGTTAAACACTAAAGACCTTATTTCCAAAGGATAGTGTCAATAGGGGGGCGAGACGTCGTTTGACTCTTTGTGAGACTCTTAGGGTTAGACTGTGGTTAGGTAACTAATTCTTGGGCATTTTATTTATGCAGTAAGAATAGCTACGCTTTGGTGTCAACCTGCGTGTTCATAGGTAACTCGAGTATAATATTTTCAGGTGTTAAGGACACCTGGTTCAACATGAGTCAGGTGCGTAGGGGAAAAATCTGCACGTTCATCAAGGATATTCAGTGACTTACTGTTGGGAGGTTCTTCAGATTTGCTTCTTCTTCTTATTTGAGATGAACTACGAACAACAGCTGCAGAAAGAAAAACATTTACATTTGACTTTTGACACAATAATTACACATTTCAGATTATTGTCTTTCTTTTTTTAATGTGCTTAAAAAAAGCAACAAATGTAAAGGCAAGTCATTTTTGTACTTCTAAATACTTAATTACAATAAAGTAAAATACATTTTTTTTTAAATTGCTTTTCTAGTCTCTGTACATTTAAGACACATGTAACCGTGTTAAACTTCAATCCAATACAGGAGGAATTGTCTTTCATGCCTAGATGTAGTATCTCATCTCTCATTAGAGTATAAATCACACAGTTTAGAAAGAAAATAAAAATAAAATGCTTAAAAGTGTTTTGTTACAGCCTGAGCCTTATGTTTATTTGTGTGTGCTTGTATTTCTTTGGTTGATCTGGTTCTCTCTCTTTCGAACGAGGCTCCGCCCCTGCGCACCTGCAGCCTGTTCAGTGATGTTCTGGGCTGGATATATAATGAGAGGGGGAGAGAAGGGCACAGAGGTTGACCTACTACGATTTGTTTCAAGCTGTGTGATCGTTTCGATCACTGTTTCAGCTCTGTCAAGAGCTTGGCTTGCACTTAAGGAGAAGGGCTTGAGTGGAGTGATGAGAGAGCCCTGTGTGCGTCATGATGTTTCCACCAGCCGCTGATAAGCTGTGATTCAGTGTTTTGTTGGTCTATGCTTGTTTATTTCTGTTAACATTATCGGTTGCCTGCTGATACATGAGTCGTGTAGTTCCAAGAATAAACTGTTAAAACTGTTATGTTTTGCATCACGTGTCTTTATGTTGTTATGTTTTACGAGCACTTTAATAGTGGGGTTCGCAACAGTTTGAAGATTTTTTCCTCTCAAGATGATCTGGATTTTCTTGACAGACCTTTCTAAACAGTGGGGACTTCAATTAAGTCTTCATCTGTCTCGTCTGTTCTGCGTTTTTTTCATTCCTGCTTTTCTTCTGATGTGATTAACTGTACCACTACATTGTAATCGCACCTGCTCTTGGGTCTTCCTGTTGATACTGACGTGACACATATTAGGACCAAAATAACTAAAGGCTGACTCGCCATTTTTTAGCTGTGCTTTTGGTACAATCAACAAGTAAAGTAGTGATGTTGAAATTAAGTTTTGCGAAGCCCTGAGGCTTTCCCCTCAACTGTATTATAAAATGGTTTTGTACAGGGCACAGTAACAACATCTTGTGGTCAAAATGTGGAAAAGCTGCCTTTGTATTCCAGATTCCAGCCATATCTTGATTGTTTCAGATAATAAATCAGTTTAAGAGTTCACACTTACATATAATTAGATGGCGAGTAAGGGTTATGCGTAATGGCGTGCTGTCCGGGAGGAGGGCGAGCTCAGAATTTGGGCCGAACCCCCTGTTGTAGGAATAGTTAGAACTAAAAGTGTGGAGAAGGGGTGGTGAAGGGATGCTGATAAACTGTAAATGAACAGAGGTAAGTCTGCTGTAGGGCTGCACAATTAATCGCAATGAAACCGTACGCGATGGACAGCCACCGGACTAAAGACTCCCCAAAAACGAGTGCTGAGATTTGACAGGCTGGTGTTTCGAGAAGACGCTTTGATGTTTGATCGGGAACGGCAGGATTTAGCCATCTGACCTGGAGCAGCTTGCCGTGTTGGGTGAGAGGGTCCTGTTGGCTGATTGCAGGTTGAAAGAAATTAGGAACACCCAGCTGGGAGAGCTCTCACGGTGTTCAACAGGAGATCAAGACTCACGGCACCGGATGGGTAAGCCTGGCAGGCGGATGGAAGGAAAAGCATAGATGTTCAACCAGGAAGTTCTCGTAGCATCCGACGGGAGATCAAGACTCACGGTATTGTTTAGCCAATCAGGGTTTGAAGGGCTTTTTGATGTGGAACCAGTTGGTTGTGATGCAACTTTGGAAAGCATCATTCCTAACCATCTTGGCCAGAGCTTGGATGTGTTGCTGGGAGACACTTTTTTGGGTTGCTGAGGTTGCTGCCCCGATGTGGAAAGAGCAACTTGTAAATATTTTGGGTGAACTTTTGGGTCAAATTTGGAGGTGATGGCGATCTCCAAGCATCTAAGAAAATCGAAAAAGGCTAAGATGAACATAGTATGTTTACAACTTTGTGTGTGAGCAGCAGAGGTGGAAAGTCCAGGGGTCAGAAAGTAAAAGTCCTGCCATATTTTTATTCCACCCACAGCAAAAACTCCAGTGTTAAATTAACTTTACTGGGAGTTTATTTGGATCCAGACTCAAGAGTGTTAAAGTTAATGAGATAATTAGGTGGATAATTGAGTGATGATTGAGATATTATTGAAGACACCAGATGTTAACTAGCAGAATCACTGAAGGAGAACATCTAAAATTGTAAGCCACCGTGATGGCGATCATTGTTTGCTTTAGTTGGGCTCTTGACCCTTAGATTATCAACTTTAGATTTTGTTTGGCTGTTGTATCTGAGTTATAACTGCCAGATGAACAAAGAAAAAAGGTGATCTAATGGTGTTGGTTATATTATGATAATCATCATTTGATCTTTATTTTTGTGATTTATGCTGTTGGTTACAGCATTACTATGATTATGCATAAATATCCAGAATTTAAGATATATTATAAAGCATTTCTTAAAAATTATTTAAAAAATATATATTTTTGTTAGGCACACACAAACGTCAAGATTCAGTCAATGCATCTCAACAATGGTGACAAGCAGAATATTCAATTAGGAAAAGTAAATTACATAGACAATTCAGATCATAATTTATTCATACCGCAATGCATGATGGGAGCCATTAATGAGTTGTGATTGGTGGCAGCCACTGCAACATGCATTATTATTGTCACCATTGTTGAGATTCACAGGCTGATTATTGATGTCTGTGTTTCTAAATAAATTAATTTCAAAGTGTTTTGATCAGAGCAATGTTAATTAAATATTTTGGATTATAAGAAAAATACTGATAATTACATGCTGTTGAATCAAAAAACTGTTGCTAACGAGTTAAACCAAACCATCTCAAAAAGTTTCATTTTTTTCACAGCATGACTATGCCATAACATAACCAACACTATCAGACCACACTTTTCTTTATTCATTTGAATGTTATAAATCAATAACAGCAGACAAACAAAAGTTAAAGATGAAAGTATACGGGTCAAGAGTCCAACTAAAGCAAACACTGATCGCCATAACGGTGGCTTACAATTTGTGATTTTCTCCTTCAGTGATTCTGCTTGTTAACATCAGGTGTCTTCAATAATGCTCAATCATCACTAAATTATTCACTTAATTATCTCATTAACCTTAACACTCTTGAGTCTGGATTAGGGCTGGGCGATATATCGCACGATATTGTTATGCGCGTCTCTTCAGTAAAGCCGGTTCTTTGATTAGTAGTAAATCGCCTTCACCTGCTTTCAGATGGAAGATATGATGCAATTATGAGTGTTAAAGTTAATGAGATAATTAAGTGATTAATTTAGTGATCATTGAGCATTATTCAAGACACCTGATGTTAACAAGCAGAATCACTGAAGGAGAAAATCTAAAATTGTAAGCCACCGTTATGGCGATCAGTGTTTGCTTTAGTTGGGCTCTTGATCCTTATACTTTCAGTTTAAATTTTGTTTGTCTGCTGTTACTGATTTATAACAGTCAAGTGAACAAAAACAAGTGTGATCTGATAGTGTTGGTTATGTTTTGACATAATCATGCTGTGATCTGAAAAATGAAACTCATTCAGATGATCTTGTTTAATTTGATAGCAACAGTTTAGTGGTCCTACAGCATATGATAATCATATGTTTCTTAAAATCCAAACCATTTAATAAAAATTGTTCTGATCAAATCACTTTCAAATGCATTTATTTAGAAACGCAGACATCAATAATCAGCCTGTGAATCTCAACCGTGGTGACAATAATAATCCTTGTTGCCACCAATCACAACTCATTAATGGCTCCCATCATGCATTGCGGTATGAATAAATTATGATCTGAATTGTCTATGTGATTTACTTTTCCTAATTGAATATTCTGTTCATCACCATTGTTGAGATGCATTAACTGAATCTTGATATCTGTGTCTGCCTAAAACAAAGATTTTTTTTTTTTTTTTTTACAACTTTTAAAAAATCTTTTATATTATATCACAAATTCTGGATATTTATGCAGAATATCAGTTATGCTGTAACCAACAGCATTAATCACAAACAATTAGCTCAAATGATGAATGTCATAATATAATCAATACCATTAGATCATTGTTTTTCTTTGTTCATCTTGCAGGTATAACTCGGATACAACAGCTGAACAAAAACTAAAGTTAATAATATAAGAGTCAAGAGCCCAACTAAAGCAAACACTCATCTCCATGATGGTGACCTGAAATTCCGGTTTTCTTCTTCAGTGATTCTGCTTTAGGTGTTTTCAATAATGCTCAATCATCACTCAATTAATCACTTAAATATCTCATTAACTTTAACACTCTTGAGTGTGGACTCATATACACTCGCAGGTGTGTTAATTTAACACTGGAGTTTTTGCTGTGTAAAGAGCCGTAGTTAACTGACAAGCTGAGCCATATCGCATTAAATATCGCTGGCGATATGTCCTCGATATTAGTGCGATTTGGCTCAGCTTGTCAGTTAACTACGGCTCTTTGTAGTAAATGCCGCTCCATCTGAAAGCAGGTGAAGGCGATTTACTACTAATCAAGGAGCCGGCTTTACTGACGAGATGCGCATAACAATATCGTGCGATATATCGCCCAGCCCTAGTCTGGATCCAAATAAACTCCCAGTAAAGTTCATTTAACACTGGAGTTTTTGCTGTGGGTGGAATAAAAATGTGGCAGGACTTTTACTTTCTGACCCCTGGACTTTCCACCTCTGGCCCCACATGGGTTTGCCCAGATGAAATGAACACTGCTCAGTGTGCACACTATAGGCCGTTAAATGTAACACATATCAGTGTTGGAGTTAATGAGATAATTAATTGATATAATGATTGAGCATTATTGTTAACAAGCAGAATCATTGAAGGAAAGAGAAACACAATAACTTCTTCAGCCACAGCCTTAGATGAAATCAACTGAAGATAAAATACACAAAATCTCTCAAGATCTGATTAAACAACTCCACAAACAGCATTACCAGCTTCACTTATTACTAACCAGGTTGACTTTATTTCTGGTAAACGTCTACAGAATTTCTTATTGAGAATTAACAGAGGTTAAGATGTTGATGATTTATTGAAAATAATAGTTTGGTTTGATGTCACCATTATGGTGATAAGTGTTTGCTTTAGTTGGGCTCTTGACTTTTTTAACTTTAGTTTTTCTCTGTTCAGTTGTATCTGATTGTTATGTTGAGAACAGCAAGAGAAAATGCAATCAAATGCTACAAGCTGATTGATGATTAGAATATAATCGTCATGTAGTGGCTTAACTTGTGTCTGAGTTTTATATGGGTGATATGTTATTCATTTTGTTTTATTGTTGTGATTCTACAGACAGACATCAAGAATCAGCATATGAATCTCAACAATGGTGACATGCTTAATGGTGCAATGCATTCTGGGTGCATCATACGAAACTTATCCATGGCTCCCAGAATGCATTGCACCATGAAGCATGTCACCATTATAGCGATTCATATGCTGATTCTCGAAGTCTGTGTGTGAGTAAAAATTGCCAAATTCCAAAATGTGAAAATGATGTTTTAAAAATCATTTGATGTTCTGATAAAAATGTGCTGGATCTCTTGCTGTAGAATCACAAGAATAAAATAAAATGAATAACATATCACCCGTATAAAACTCACACACAATATTAGTGAGTTAAGCCACTACATGATGATTAGATTCTTATCATCAATCAGCTTATAACATCTGATTGCATTTTCTCTTGCTTTTAACATAACAACATATGTTCAGATGCTCAACATAACAATCAGATACAGCTTCCAGAGAAACACTAATTTTAAAAAGTCAAGAGCCCAACTAAAGCAAACGCTGGTCACCATAATGGTGACATCAAACCAAACTATTATATTCATTAAATCATCAACATCTTAAACTCTGTTAATTCTCAATAAGAAATTCTGTAGACGTCTACCAGAAATAAAGTCAACCTGGTTAGTAATAAGTGAAGCTGGTAATGCTGTTTGTGGAGTTGTTTAATCAGATCTTGAGAGATTTTGTGTATTTTATCTTCAGTTGATTTCATCTAAGGCTGTGGCTGGAAGTAGTTATTGTGTTTCTCTTTCCTTCAATGATTCGGCTTGTTAACAATAATGCTCAATCATTATTTAATCAATTAATTATCTCATTAACTCCAACACTGATATGTGTTAAATTTAACAGCCTGTAGTGTGCACACTGAGCAGTGTTCATTTCATCTGGGCAAACCCATGTGGGGCCTACATGGAAACCGTGGACAAAACTGGCTGGGTCCCAGTTAGATAGCCCAGGTCAAACCCATGTGGGCCCCACATGGCTGTGCTGGCTGGGTTAGTGCTGTTGAGAATGGAGATAAATGGGGTTTAATGGGTGGGTTACAGGAATATCAGTTCTGAATAGTGAGGTACTGGAGTTAGGGTTAGGAGCCTCTGGAGCCAATGTCCTTAATTTCAGAGAGGATCTGTGTTGGATGTTGTGAGACACAGTGGTTACAAGGCGACAGCGCTATGGAAAGGGAATGGGTGTTGCCTTGAAGAGAGAGTATTGTGATTTAGTTTGTAGTAGAGAGGTTGGCTGATTGTAAGGTGACAGAGATTGTGCAGTTCCGATTAACTGCTCGTCAAATTTACCCAGTGCTTGTCTCAATCATACAACTGTCCACTTCCCGATAGGTGGAATCGTTGGGATGGCCGAATGGTAGGAGGAAGCCGGGGATGAATTTGTAGGTCGTCGGGGGCGGCGAAGATTGGCCTCGATGTCTTGGCGAGTGTGAGGCTGTTCGGGCAGGCTGGTGGCAATGCGAAGAAGCCAGGTGCTCAGGTGCCGTGTCAGGCGGAGAAGGAGTGTTCCTGGTGCCGGCAGATTGCGGTGACGGCTCCAGAGGGAAGTTGGTTTCATCGTCGGATGAAGAGCTTTGAAGTTGCGACATGATAGCAAAATGGGCTAGCCAAGATGCTGATAAACAAGGAACCGAGGTAAGTCTCCTGTATACATCTTATCGTTGATTAACTGAATGCTCTCCACTCATATTAATTATGTTAATTATCTGAACCTGCTCCTCCTGAGCTTTGTTAATAAAACCTTCTTTTTTTTTTTTTTGTGCTACAGAAACCATTCATGGCACTACACATATTTATCTATATAAATAAAAGTATTTCACGTGTCATTGAACTTACACAATGTATGAATAAATGAGTCTGAGAATACATTTATATTTAGTTTTTATGAATCTGCTTAGATCAACACATGTACACAGCAAAAACTCCAGAGTTAAATTAACTCTCCTGGGAGTTTTATTGCCCTGTAAAATAACGGTAATCTACTGGCAGCTGTGGTTTCCAGCAATGTACTGTTAATTTACAGCCTTTTACCGTTAATTTACAGCTCTCCTTTTTTACAGTCTGTTACCGTAAAAATACCATTGCAGGTGACTCATATGGAAAACCGATTGCTTTAAACAGTTCGAGTTCAAAAACTAGTATTTATACTGATAGTACCGTAAAATTCCTTCATTAGAGTCCACTGAAAATGAATATCTCTTTATATAAAACTGCAAACACCTAATATGTAATAGTGAATTAATTAAAAACATGATTTTAACTTTGCAAAGTCTTTTTAAAGTCTTTGCAGTTTATATAGCAAACATTGTGCTGAAGTACTTAGCAAGGAGATTGTCACTGTATCAGCAACTACACAGTTACTGCTTTTACATAAAGCAACAGGCAGCATAACATCAGTGTTTCTCTGCTCATCTTTGACTGAAGCACAGGCTCTACTCTCCAGCACAATGGTGACCCACAAAACTCAATTAAACTAACAGATTTCTCCTGTTTCATCCTGTGCAAAATACATAAAACACTTCAGTTTAATATTTACTCTACTTATCAGTTATTGACTTCGCATAACTTTTTTTCTATGAACTTTCACTTATATTTCAGTGAAATTAACTTCTTTTGTTTAATACATCTAACTGTAACATTTTACAGAATATTACTGTTTTTCCCTGATTTTACGGTAATCTACTGGCAGCTGGGTTGCCAGTAAGTTGCTGTTTTTCTACAGTTTTATGCCGTAAATTAATTTACAGTTGATTACCGTTAAAATACGCTTCACTCTGTTTTTTTTTATCTGACACATTTAACCCTTTCAACCCCACTGCAAAATCTTCAGTTTTAAATTGTTTCCACACTACAGAGTGTTGGAGTAACACTGAAGCAGTGTTGAAGTTAATTATATAATTCAGTGATTAATCAACTGATGATTGAGCATTAGTGATGAACACCCGATGTTAACAATCAGAATCACTGAAGGACAGAGGAACAACAAGAAAATAAAAAAGCGAAACACAAGAACTGCAACTGACTTCAGTCACAGAAGACATTAAATCTCTGAATATCTCAGCAGAGGAGGATTAAACAAATCCAAAAAATAGCATTACCAGCTTCACTTATTACTAACCAGAATGACTTTATTTTTTTCATACGTCTACATAAATTCCTATTGAGAATTAACAGAGGTTTAGAATGTTGTTTTCTTTCATTTGACGTTACCATTATGAAGATCAGTGTTTGCTTTAGTTGGGCTCTTGACCCTTGAATAACATTAGCTTTACTTTGCCTGCTCTAACTGTGTGTTTTTAAGACACATTTGTTGTGGCAAAAACAAAGCCAACAAAAATGAGATCAGGTGTTGATGATTATGATGTCATTATATAATGTTTGTATCACCGATCTCAGCCTGTGTCTATTCCTTATCAATAATGTGTAGATTATTTTACTAGACTGTGAAACTACAGCATAAGATATATCGCCTATAATAGGCGATATATTGCCTATTCATAGGGATAGGCGATATATCGCCTATCCCTATGAATAGGGCTGGGCGATATATCGCACAATATTATTATGCGCGTCTCTTCAGTAAAGCCGGTTCTTTGATTAGTAGTAAATCACCTTCACCTGCTTTCAGATGGAAGATATGATGCAGATATGAGTGTTAAATTAACACTGAAGAGTGTTAAAGTTAATGAGATAATTGAGTGATTAATTTAGTAATCATTGAGCATTATTGAAGACACCTGATGATAACAAGCAGAATCACTGAAGGAGAAAATCTAAAATTGTAAGCCACCGTTATGGCGATCAGTGTTTGCTTTAGTTGGGCTCTTGATCCTTATACTTTAAGTTTAAATTTTGTTTGTTTGCTGTTATTGATTTATTACAGTCAAATGAACAAAGACAAGTGTGATCTGATAGTGTTGGTTATGTTTTGACATAATCATGCTGTGATCTGAAAAATGAAATTCATTCAGATGATCTTGTTTAACTTGATAGCAACAGTTTAGTGGTCCTACAGCATATGATAATTGTATGTTTCTTATAATCCAAACCATTTAATAAAAGTTGTTCTGATCAAATCACTTTCACTTGAGTTTATTTAGAAACACAGACATCAATAATCAGCCTGTGAATCTCAACCGTGGTGACAATAATAATCCTTGTTGCCACCAATCACAACTCATTAATGGCTCCCATCATGCATTGCGGTATGAATAAATTATGATCTGAATTGTCTATGTGATTTACTTTTCCTAATTGAATATTCTGCTCATCACCATTGTTGAGATGCATTGACTGAATCGTGATATCTGTGTGTGCCTAAAACAAAGATTTTTTTTTTTTTTTACAACTTTTAAGAAATCCCTTATATTATATCACAAATTCTTGATATTTATGCAGAATCTCAGTTATGCTGTAACCAACAGCATAAATCACAAACAAATAGCTCAAATGATAAATGTCATAATATAATCAATACCATTAGATCATTGTTTTTCTTTGTTCATCTTGCAGGTATAGCTCGGATACAACAGCCGAACAAAATCTAAAGCTATGAATATAAGGGTCAAGAGCCCAACTAAAGCAAACACTCATCTCCATAATGGTGACCTGAAATTCCAGTTTTCTCCTTCAGTAATTCTGCTTTAGGTGTCTTCAATAATGCTCAATCATCACTCAATTTATCACTTAAATATCTCATTAACTTTAATACTCTTGAGTGTGGACTCATACACTCACAGGTGTGATCATTTAACACTGGAGTTTTTGCTGTGTACAAAGAGCCGTAGTTAACTGACAAGCTGAGCCATATCGCATTAAATATTGCTGGCGATACGTCCGCGATATTAGTGCGATTTGGCTCAGCTTGTCAGTTAACTACGGCTCTTTGTTGTAAATGCCGCTCCATCTGAAAGCAGGTGAAGTCGATTTACTACTAATCAAGGAACCGGCTTTACTGACGAGATGCGCATAACAATACCGTGCGATATATCGCCCAGCCCTAGTTATGAAGGATTTTTAAACTCATCATTCAATAAAATTTTTTTAACTATGGCTTTACTTCGACACACACTAACATCAAGAATCAGCCAATGAATCTCAGAAATGGTGACAATCAACAAAAAAGATAACATTAAATTTAAACATCCCCAAATACGCAACTAAAAGTCAACACAAAACCAAAAGCAAAAATAAAAGCAAAAAGTAAAAAATTAAAGCGAAGAACCAGATAATTCAGCTGCATAATTTATTCATGCTGCAATGCATGCTGGGAGTCATGGCTTTTTTTTTTGGTACCCAACATGCATTGCAGCATAAAACTTATGATTGTCACCATTGTTGAGATTCATACGCCAGTTGTTGATGCCTGTGTGTCTGGCTGATCAAGAAGTTCAAAATGTTCTGAGTATATCCTTTTTAAACTCATTAATATTTTCTGGACGTCAAATCCCCGATAGATCTCAATCTGTAAAATCACAATGGCAACAAAATCAAAACTACAAAACATCAACCATTTAACAACGTTAGGCAGCAAATGAGATCAGTGAATTGGGCTGTTACATGATGATTGTGACTATTAACAAACAGCCATTGTCATCTTGTTTGCTTCAGCTTTGAGCCATTGCTAATGTATTTTAAAAAGTCACAGCTACAGCAGCCAAAGAAAAACTAATGTTCAAAAGTCAAGGGTCAAGAGCCCAACTACAGCAATCACTGATCACCATTATGGTAACATCAAATGAAAATATAATGACTTTTAAACCTCTGTCACCTTTTAATAAGACCTTCTGTAGAAGTCTGACAGAAATAAAGTCTGTCTGGTTAGTATTAAGTGAAGCTGGTAATGCTGTTTGTGGAGTTGTTTAAACCTCTGCTGAGATCTTTTGCTAAGATTTAATGTCTTTTATCTTGATTTCATCTTTTTTTCTGTTCTTCTTGTTCCTCTTTCCTTCAGTGATTCTGATTGTTAACAGCAGGTGTTCATCAGGGTCTCAATTAACTTAGAGAAAATTTACTGAATTATTCCCTCAGTCAATTGGACTATATTAGTAAACTAATGTAGGGAATAGTGAATGAGGGTATAGGGTGTGATTGGGAACACAGCCTCTGAGTGTCGACTTTAAGCGCTGGTAATTCACAGTATATTCCTGTAGGCTACTTTCTCGAAAATGACAAATATCACCACGAATGCATTTTTTCTACGGTATATTACTGTTTTAATGGAAAACAGCATGTTACTGTAAAATTTGGCTGTTTTTTTACAGCAATTTTTTACAGTGTTGCTCCAGACTCAGTGTTAAAATATGAGTGTTAAATTAACACTCAAGAGTGTTAAAGTTAATGAGCTCATTAAGTGATTAATTGAGTGATGATTGACCATTATTGAAGACACCTGATGTTAACAAGCAGAATCACCAAAGGAGAAAATCGAATTTTTAAGACACCATTATGGTGATCAGTGTTCGCTTTAGTTGGGCTCTTGACCCTTAAACTGTTAACTTTAAAATTTGTTTCTCTGTTGTATCTGAACTATAACTGCCAGATGCACAAAGAAAATGTTTATCAGGTGGTGTTGGTTATGTTTTGACATAATCATAATTTGATCTGAATCACTGAACTCATTTAGAGTCTAATCTCTGACTTAAATGTATATTGTTGCTTACGGCGTCAATATGATTCTACAGCAAAAGATCCAGAATTTTCTAAATAATCTAAAGGATTTCTTAAGAGTTGTTCTGCTAAAACAAAATCTTTCTTTTAGGCACACACGGACATCAAGAATCAGTGTATGAATCTCAACAATGGTGACACCGAATATTCAATTAGGGAAAGGAAATTACTAAAACAATTCAGATCATAATTTATTCATACCGCAATGCATGATGGGAGCCATGAATGTGTGTTGATTGGTGGCACCCAGAATGCACTGCAACATGATTTATTATTGTCACCATTGTTGAGAATCACAGGCTGATTCTTGATGTCAGTGTGTCTAATTACAGTAAACTCCCAAGTCTTTTTATCAGAACAATTTTTAAGAAATAGTTTGGATTATTTTGATAATACTGAAAATCATTTGCTGTAGAATCACAGGTCTGATGTAATCAACAAGGTAGACATAACTCTCTAATAGAGATTTGATATGCAGGTCAAATTATGATTATGTCAAAACATAACAAACAATACCTGGTCAACTTTTCTCTTTGTTCATCTGGCAGTTATAATTCAGATACAACAGCCAAACAAAAACTGAATTTAATGATTTAAGGGCCAAGACCCCAACTAAAGCAAACACTGATCTCCATAGCGGTGTCTTAAAAAAGTAGATTTTCGCCTTTGGTGATTCTGCTTGTTAACATCAGGTGTCTTCAATATTAGTCAATCATCACACAATTAATCACTTAATGAGCTCATTATCTTTAACACTCTTGAGTGTTAATTTAACACTCATATTTTAACACTGAGTCTGGAGCCATATAAACTCCCAGGAGAGTTAATTTAACACTGGAGTTTTTGCTGTGTAGTCTTACCATAAAAGCCTATGAGTTCGTAGTTCATTCAATATAAACACAATGATATCTTAAAAGTTGTAGCGACAATGACTTGTTTTGGGGGAAATATTAACTCAACTGGGGATACTTATTCATAAGATAATGAATATGTATTATCGCATACACCGATTAAAATGATCCCAAATAGGGAATGGCTAAACCTCACCGTAGGGCTGCACGATTAATCGCACGATATTGTTATGCACATCTCATCAGTAAAGCCGGTTCCTTGATTAGTAGTAAATCACCTTCACCTGCTTTCAGATGGACGATATGATGCAGATATGAGTGTTAAATTAACACTCAAGAGTGTTAAAGTTAATGATATAATTAAGTGATTAATTTAGTGATCATTGAGCATTATTGAAGACACCTGATGATAACAAGCAGAATCACTGAAGGAGAAAATCTAAAATTGTAAGCCACCGTTATGGTGATCAGTGTTTGCTTTAGTTGGGCTCTTGATCCTTATACTTTAAGTTTAAAATTTGTTTGTCTGCTGTTATTGATTTATTACAGTCAAATGAACAAAGACGATTGTGATTTTATAGTGTTGGCTATGTTTTGCCATAATCATGCTGTGATCTGAAAAATGAAACTCATTCGGATGATATGGTTTAACTTGATAGCAACAGTGTAGTGGTTCTACAGCATATGATAATTATATTTTTCTTATAATTCAAAACATTTAATAAAAATTGTTCTGATCAAATCAATAATCAGCCTGTGAATCTCAACCGTGGTGACAATAATAATCCTTGTTGCCACCAATCACAACTAATTAATGGCTCCCATCATGCATTGCGGTATGAATAAATTATTATCTGAATTGTCTATGTAATTTACTTTTCCTAATTGAATATTCTGCTCGTCACCATTGTTGAGATGCATTGACTGAATCTTGATATCTGTGTGTGCCTAAAAGAAAGATTTATTTTTTTACAACTTTTAAGAAATCCTTTATATTACATCTCAGTTATGCTATACCGAACAGCATAAATTTCAAACAATTAATTCAAATGACGAATGTCACAATTTAATCAACATCATTAGATTATGTTTTTTCTTTGTACATCTGGCAGGTATAGCTCGAATATAATAGCCGAACAAAATCTAAAGTTATTAATATAAGGGTCAAGAGCCCAACTAAAGCAAACGCTCATCTCCATAATGGTGACCTGAAATTCCGGTTTTCTCCTTCAGTGATTCTGCTTTAGGTGTCTTCAATAATGCTCAATCATCACTCAATTAATCACTTAAATATCTCATTAACTTTAACAATCTTGAGTGTGGACTCATATACACTCCCAGGTGTGTTCATTTAACACTGAGTTTTTGCCGTGTACAAAGAACCGTAGTTAACTGACAAGCTGAGCCATATCGCATTAAATATCGTTGGCGATACGTCCGCGATATTAATGCGATATGGCTCAGCTTGTCAGTTAACTACGGCTCTTTGTAGTAAATGGCTCTCCATCTGAAAGCAGGTGAAGGTGATTTACTACTAATCAAGGAACCGATTATACTGATTAAATGTGCATATCAATATAGTGCGATTAATCGTGCAGCCGATTTCTCCTGGTAATTATTATATAGGTCGGTAAAACCAGGTCAATTATCAAGCTAAATTTTCATATGATTCAAATTTAGTTTGTCACGCAATCTGTCCGTCCGCCGGACTGGATGCGAGACTCCACTATCACAATTTACCAGCCGGTGAACAACAAAATAGCTTTCCTATGGCCATAAGGAAAGATATTTTCGTGTAAGGCACTTTAGATATCTCAAAAGGTTAACCAGGTAGAGCTTTGTAGCTTTAATCGACATTTGCAGGGACTTCAAGTTATGGACAATGAGACAGATTCAATTCAAAGGATTATGGAATTTAATAAAACACAAACTAAAGATTACATGGACTACTCAAGTAAATATGCATAGCAAAACAAAACAATTACACAGAATGATTGCAAATACGAAGTATTTGGAGAGAGAAAGTTAAAGAGAGAGAGAGAGAGAGAGAGAGAGAGAGAGAGAGAGAGAGAGAGAGAGAGTGAGTGAGTGAGAGAGAGAGAGAGAGAGAGTGTGAGAGTGAGATTTTCTCAGGACAGAACAAATCAAAACAGTTACTTCAAAATGAGAACCCAAGGTTTACTTCTAGAGTCTAGACAGCCTTAAACAGCAATTTTAGATTCGTACTTGCTTTGATAATGGCCCCTTTTTGTGTAGCTGGTTTGAAAAAAAGCGTGGCTTGATGTCCGAGGTTTCTCTCGGGCGGAGGTAGATGTTGCGATCGCGGAATATGATTATTCTTAAATTCGTTTCGTTCATGGAAACACTGAACGAAGTCAAACTCTCAACTGAGGTAGAGCAATAGAAAGAAAAACTTAGATTAATACGAAGAAAGTAAACGAAGAATGGTGGACCTCTGTCTGGCGTAGAAACTGCGAAGGACGAGAAGTGGCGCTCCGGGTTTTGACAATAGTATCCAGCTGCAGACCCGCAGCACCACCAGTTTCAGAACCCCAGCGCCAGAACCGGAAGTAAGGGGCGGAGCTAAGGTTCTAACACCAGCGCCAGGACCGGAAGTGAGGGGCGGAGCTTACGTTCTAAACCGAGTAACGCCACCTAACGTTTTGGAGCGTAATTTGCTTAGACACGAAACGGCATTATTACACATGAAACGTCATACTTTATACTATAATGATACATTAAGGTATAGTACAATAAGCATTTTAAAACATTGATTTTGTGTACTATAATTCTATATAGTTATCCGTTTCATTGTATTATGAGAGTTACTTCCTGATCATGATGGTGAAAAATAATGCTTGAAACTTATGGTCATTTTATATAAAATATACTTTATTTCACAAGAACATGTGCAGCATGCATTTTTCTTTATGTAAAATAATGTCAAAAATCTAAAAAGAGAGAGAAAATCCGGCATTGTTTTAAAAGAAACCATAAAAATGTACCGTACTTCAAATAATAGCCGAGTCCCAAATAGACGATTGTCTCTTTACACGCCTGGTGTGGCTGGAGGTCTGGGTAAATATAAGCCCGGTCTCAAATAGAGGTCGGGTCTGTTTTTTAGTTTCAGGTTGTATTAAATCTTCTAAAACCCGTCAGATTGTCCGCTTTTTGGCGGCCGCCAAAGCAAATTTTTGTCCCGCCAAAGCCTATTTTGATCGGTGAGTGATGTAGAATAGACAGAGATGGAAAGTCCAGGGGTCAGAAAGTAAAAGTCCTGCCACATTTTTATTCCACCCACAGCAAAATCTCCAGTGTTAAATGAACTTTACTGGGAGTTTATTTGGATCCAGACTCAAGAGTGTTAAAGTTAATGAGATAATTAAGTGAATAATTGAGTGATGATTGAGCATTATTGAAGACACCTGATGATAACAAGCAGAATCACCGAAGGAGACGTCACATTTTTAAGTCACCATTATGGAGATCAGTGTCTGCTTTAGTTGGACTCTTGACCCTTAAAACATTAACTTTAGATGTTGGTTGGCTGCTGTACATGAGTTATAACAGCCAGATGAACATCAAGGAAAGCTGATGCGCTGGTGTTGGTTATGTTTTGACATAATCATCATTTGTCACAAAACTCATTTATAGAGTTTAACCTTTTGATTACACAGTATATCATTTTCAGAAATTTTAATATTATCCAAAAGATTTCTTAAAACCTGTTCTATTCTAAATACTTTATGGGCTACACAGACATCAAGAATCAGCCTGTGATTCTCAACAATGGTGACAATTATATAGCATGTTGCAGTGCATTCTGGGTGCCACCAATCAAAACTCATTCATGGCTCCCATCATGCATTGCGGAATGAATAAATTATGATCTGAATTGTCTTAGTAATTTCCTTTTCCTAATTGAATATTCTGTTTGTCACCATTGTTGAGATTCATGCACTGAATCTTGATGTCTGTGTGTGCCTAAAAGAAAGGTTTTTATTTATTTATCAGAACAACGTTTAAGATATAATGTTATTTATTTTGAAAAATCTGGATCTAATGTTATAGAATCACTGTGATGCTGTTATGATCATTATACATTTAAGTCAGAGAATAGGCTTTAAATGAGTTCAGTGATTCAGGTCAAATGATGATTATGTCTAAACATGATCTACAACATCTGATCTGATCTGATCTCTTTGTTCATCCAGCTGTTAAAACAGCCAAACAAAATCTTTAGTTAAACATTTAAAGGTCACCTGCCCAACTAAAGCAAGCACTGATCACCATAACGGTGACAAAAATATAGATTTTCTCCTTCAGTGATTCTGCTAGTTAACATCTGGTGTCTTCAATAATATCTCAATCATCACTCCATTATTCACTTAATTATCTCATTAACCTTAACACTCTTGAGTCTGAATCCAAATAAACTCCCAGTAAAGGTCATTTAACATTGGAGTTTTTGCTGTGGGTGGAATAAAAATATGGCAGGACTTTTACTTTCTGACCCCTGGACTTTCCACCTCTGAGAATAGAATGACTGCTGCTGTGCATGACAGGGCGCTTAACGAGCAGAGAGAGAGAGAGCCCTGGCCGCGCGCGCGCACTCTCACGTCTTCAAACTACACGAGCGCTGTCTTGCTCTTTATTTGTCACATACCAGTTATAGTTCATACAACGAGCAGTGACTCACTGTGTAATAAAAACATACCCTAAATATTATTTAAAAGGTGCAACAATTTTAAATATTTTTAAATACTTGCAAAAATAACCATGCTTGTGTCATTGTAAATAATTCCGCCCCTCCCTCACTTCCGGTTCTGGCGCTGGGGTTCTGGCACTGGGGTTCTGAAACTGGTGGTGCTGCTGGTCTGCAGCTGGATATATCTCGGTTTTGAAGGGAGCCGTGCCAGTTAGGGTTAGGGTTAGGGTTAGGGTTAGCTGATATTCAACTCATCAGCTCATTATCACATGGGTTAATGAGCTAATGAGTTGAATCAGGTGTGTTTGATTAGGGAGACAAAGAAAACGTGCAGTGTTGGTGGGTCGCCAGGACAGGTTTGGGAACCACTGCAATATAGCATACAGAAGGTGATGGACATTTTGGGGGGAAAGAAGTGCTGCATTTTATCATTTAAACATGTGACTTTTCATGAAAATTCTATAATCCAAGATTGCCACCACCATATGACGTCATAATAAACCCAATTTAATCAGATACTGACCACCATAATGGTGACTTAAAAAATGTGACTTTCTCCTTCAGTGATTCTGCTTGTTAACATCAGGTGTCTTCAATAATGATCAATCATCGCTCAATTATTCACTTAATTATCTCATTAACTTTAACACTCTTGAGTCTGGATCCAAATAAACTCACAGGAAAGTTAATTTAACACTGGAGTTTTGCTGTGGGTGGAATAAAAATATGGCAGGACTTTTACTTTCTGACCCCTGGACTTTCCACCTCTGCTTTTGAAACCTGCGCAAGGGGGTTTGCACTATTTTTAATCAGGATACAAAGCAGTCACATGATTGTGTGCAAAAACAAAGCAATGGAAGTTGTGCAAAAGGCCCCTTAATAATAAGATGATTCTAGAGCAATGTTGCACTATTTTAGTTGGGACTCTTATTATGAACTCTGTAGGGAGTGACCGGAAGTAGGGCTGGGCCATATATCGCACGATATTGTTATGCGCATCTCATCAGTAAAGCCGGTTCCTTGATTAGTAGTAAATCGCCTTCACCTGTTTTCAGATGGAGCGGCATTTCCCACAAAGAGCCGTAGTTAACTGACAAGCTGAGCCATATCACATTAATATCGCGGATGTATCGCCAGCGATAATTGATGCGATATGGCTCAGCTTGTCAGTTAACTACGGCTCTTTGTACACAGCAAAAACTCCAGTGTTAAATTAACACTCCTGGGAGTGTATATGAGTCCACACTCAAGAGTGTTAAAGTTAAAGGAGAACTCCGGCGCAAAATGAACCTTTGGTCTAATTACACATTGTTACCTAGTCAACCATTATCTGAGATTTGTTTTCATGATTATCGAATGTAAATAGTTTTATCTCTACAAACAGTTTAGCCTATAAAGCTAGTATAACGCTAGTATATTGGGCATAGTGTAATGACAAATAAAAATCGCTTGTTAATACCACTAACAAGGCTCAAAATAGCCCCACACTAGCACGGTAGCATAATGAGGGTCCCTACCTTCAAACCGAAGCATTGAGAACTTTGTCAGTGTCCAGACAGTTTAATAAGAAGATATTTTAAACATACAGTCAACTTCGCGTATACAGGCAGAAGCCATCTTTGAAATACAGCCTTTACCAATCGATCTACGAACGCCGATCCAAGCCTGCTGTTCGCGCTCACCTTATCACAACTTATAGCTCGTTCACATTCTCACCAGCGCACTTGGATCGGCGTTCGTAGATCGACTGGTAAAGGCTGTATTTCAAAGATGGATTCTGCCTGTATACGCGAAGTTGACTGTATGTTTAAAATATCTTCTTATTAAACTGTCTGGACACTTACAAAGTTCTCAATGCTTCGGTTTGAAGGTAGGGACCCTCATTATGCTACCGTGTTAGTGTGGGTCTATTTTCAGCCTTGTTAGTGGTATTAACAAGCGATTTTTATTTGTCATTACACTATGCCCAATATACTAGCGTTATACTAGCTTTATAGGCTAAACTGTTTTTAGAGATAAAACTATTTACATTCGATAATCATGAAAACAAATCTCAGATAACGGTTGACTAGGTAACAATGTGTAATTAGACCAAAGGTTCATTTTGCGCCGGAGTTCTCCTTTAATGAGATAATTAAGTGATTAATTGAGTGATGATTGAGCATCTAAAGAAGGAGAAAATCTAAAATTGTAAGCCACCGTTATGGCGATCATTGTTTGCTTTAGTTGGGCTCTTGACCCTTAGATTAATAACTTTCGATTTTGTTTGGCTGTTGTATCTGAGTTACAACTGCCAGATCAACAAAGAAAAAAAAAGATCTAATTATGTTGGTTATATTATGACAATCATCATTTGATCTTTATGTTTGTGATTTATGCCGTTGATTACAGCATAACTGTGATTCTGCATAAATATCCAGAATTTTATATATAATGTTAAGGATTTCTTAAGAGTTGTTTAAAAAAAAAAGGAAAATCTTTCTTTTAGGCACACACAGACGTCAAGAATCAGTTAATGCATCTCAACAATGGTGACGAGCAGAATATTCAATTAGGAAAAGTAAATTACATAGACAATTCAGATCATAATTTATTCATACCGCAATGCATGATGGGAGCCATTAATGAGTTGTGATGGTGGCAGCCACTGCAACATGCATTATTATTGTCACCATTCTTGAGATTCACAGGCTGATTATTGATTTCTGTGTTTCTAAATAAATTCACATGGAAGTGTATTGATCAGAACAATGGTTATTAAATATTTTGGATTATAAGAAAAATACTGATAATAATATGCTGTAGAATCACAAAGCTGTTGCTAATGATTTATACCAAACTATCTCACGGTGGACAGCGTCGAGCTCATCTTTATAAAGTTCTTTTTGCTGGATAAGTTCATTTATTTCAGCTCTGGCCGCCTTCAAGTGTTTCTCACAGGCTTTGGCTTTGGCGTCTCTTTCTTTTAGTTCATTGTTTGCTCTCTCAAGGAGAGCTTCACCTTGTTGCAGTTTTTCGGTGAGTGTCTCTCTGGCTTTTCTTTCTTTTAGTTCCTTTTGGTCGGTGTCTAGACGAAGGTTTTCCAGAGCAGTTTGAAGTTCCTCTACTTCCTTTCGTGGCTCTGAGTCCGTTTCCTCCTCGTCCTGCTCCTCGTTCTCGAGTAGTAGCTGGTCTAGCCGACTTTGGGTCTTTGCTTGGTCGCGCCGGGCCTCCTCCGCTTGGAGCCGCAGAGTTGCCGTCTCCTGTTCCAGGTTGATGGCGTGTCTTTCGTGGAGGCGGGCTTGTGCGACGAGCGTATGGGCCAGGTTTCCCATGATTCGGGCCCATTCTTTGTGGTTGTAGCTCTGGGTTGGGTCATGCCTCATCAGCGAGTCCAGGTCGGTGTCCAGCTGCGCCTGATCCCGGGGCTCGGAGTCGCCGGTATCCCTGGGCAGGACGGTGGCTGTCATGGCATTCAGCCATGTCTCGAGTCTGTCCCAGTGGGCTGCTGGGCTGGGAGACCGGGACATACTGGTTCACTGCGGGCGAGAGGAGCACAACACACACACGCACACACAGACCAAATGCAAATTTGTTCTACAATTTATGCGCTTATACCCTTAATAGGGGCGATGCCGTTTACGGTACTTTGACTAACTGTGGCAGACAGTTAGGTAAGGACAAATTGTTTAGGTCAGCGCAGGGCCTAAATAAAGATTTGACAGGGCCGGAGCCTAGTAGGTCACTGATGGTGCTACCGGCTCGGCTGTCAGTCTGTTATTCAGCTCTCCTTTGGTGTCTCTGTAGGCTTCGTCTCTGGGTGACCTGGTAGGCACAGTTCACACAAGGCAGAGAGAACTAACAGAAGAATAGAAAGAAAAAAACTTAAAGGGAGATTAGACAATAGGAATTAGTGGGTCTGTTAAACAGAGTAAACAGTAGCACAGAAAGAGTTACGGGAACTAAGAGGGCTTGAGCCGACTATGTGTGGTTTTCTTTAGAAACGGGGTGGACACTCTTACATGTCACGGGAGAATATATAATATTCTGGTGGCTTATACTAAGGGGATGACCTTTCTTTACCTTAATTTAGCTTGCTTGGGGTGACCTGAAATCACACTAGCTGGAGCCAGTGTCGGGGAAAATCTTTCCGTCGCTCCAAGCACTTAACCGGGGTGTCCACGGCCTCACCTGTGCGTCAACCACGGTGCGCCCTCTCAAACAACCTAGACTTTAACACAACCGGCACTCCCGGGGAGGTCACCTGCTTACGACACTGCAAAGAGGACTTTTCCTCAGAACCCTCTTTCGAGCGGTCCGCTTTGAGTACTGGGTCCGAAATTGCCTTGTGTCTTATTGCGTGGTGGGTCTTCCCTTTTTGGGAGCGCCAAATTGCTGATGTCTTATTGCGTGCCGCACCAATGGAGAGCCAGGAAGTTCCGTGACTCACCCACAGCAAGCGTTGGTTACGCCGGCCAGACAGCCCCGCTCACTGGAAACCAACCAGGAATGACGGTCAGATCACACCAGCGCAAGGGAGTTCTACCTGTGGATACCAAATGTGATAGAAGAAAGTGAGACTAAAATTACTTAAAGCTTACTTTGTCTAAACCAAATGGAGTATCTGTGTGTGTAGGAAATACAAAACCTTGTTGCCTAATGCGAGTGAAGAAAACAGAGGGATTTGTGACACTGTTGTCAGTTATCAGAATAACCTATGGAGAAGGGTTAGTGAGTAAGGCAGGATAAGCACAGGAGTAAGTACGCTGTAGTGGCGGGTTTGAGCCACGAGGGGGTACTTTCCAGTGGTTAGCCTGGTAGAAAACAACTTAATTGAAATTGCAAGTCAACTGGTGTAAATTCAATTCAACTAAGCGTGTACGGAGATGTTGAATAACACCTAAAATAGCACGCGTGCAGTCGTGATAGAAATATCACTAAGAGACGGCAGGGGAGAGTAAAAAAAAAACTTTTTTTTTTTGGAAGAAAATAAAAATATTTTTTTTACAAAAATTAATAAAATAAAAAAATATTTTAAAAAAAAAAAGTTTTTTTTTTAGAAAAGACAATTAATAAAAGTTATCAACTTATTAAAACAAATTATCAAACTCATTAATTTATCGAGAAAGAGAAAAGGTAAAAATATTTAATAAGACATTGATTTATCTGAGGGACAATCAATAAACTTATCTGGACAGAAAACGAAATCAAGTAGAATTATTCGTAACCTAATTTATAAAGTGAAGTGAGAATTTAATTCAGTTTTACCTTCAAAGTTTTTCTTTAGACCAAATCTGAATGAGACTATGAAAATTAACGGATGGGATTATTTCTAATGCTAATCACGATCGCTGTAAAGTATCAATGACAGCCTTAGAACAAACCCAACTGAAAACAGACCGAAATTTCAAACAGAATGCAAGGATCACAAGGAACTGACTCAGCGTTGGAGGCCCTGAAGGGGGCGTCTTTTCCGTGAGTCACTTCCTGTGAGGAATTAGAAATTACTTAGAAAATAAAATTCAGGAAAGAGTGACCTTATGTGAGAGCGTCCATACGGTGGCGCTATTGCGCTCACGTTGATGAAGAGGGTGTGGCGGTGATTTGAGACCGAGGCGCAAGGCTGCGCTCTAGTGTTCAGCAACAGAATCACAACCACACTGCTTCAATTGTACCTTTGTGGGGCGCGCCAAATCTTAACTGCACACAATTTAGATTCAGGCGGATTTTACGGTGCTATGTTTCACGGGTTCACGAGGCAGAATTATTTCACTGCATTTACGTGTAACCGGACCTACAGGATTTTACGTCTGTGGTTTAACTCCCAATACATTTATCATTTAGCACTTTAATGATTGAAATGTTCTGGTTTAACCTTTGGTTAGCTAAATCAAAAGTTGAAACCAGGAGTTTAATTCGTTTAATCTAACGATTAGAAAATCAGGCCTTGTTAGGTTGAATTACAGGAACATCGCTGTATTCAGATCCTCTTCGACTCTGCTCAAAAGATTCTCGTTTTGCAAGCAGGCGGTTCCAAAAGCACATATATTAACATGTAAACGTCTTTACAGAGGTAATATCTCTTTTGTTATGAATTACAATTTATTTTAGCAATTACAATGACTAAAACGTTTAGACGAATTTAGCAGTTTGTAATGTGCTCGGCTGAAACTCGACTTTCAGCTTCCAACATGCGCGGCGCGCGGCGCGCTCGCGTTTCTTAATCCAAAACACAACAAAATACCAAATTGACACTGCATTAATTGCTCACACAACAAAGCTTAAAATATTGCCGTTTAATTCTCCACCATAAAATCTGTAAGGAATCTGGGGTTCATAAGCTCTTTAGTCAATTTTGATTTTGGGGATAAATATTCAACAGTTATTAATCTCTGATCAACAAATTATCGAATATAGTTTGAACCGAGTCCTTGCATAGATAAATCACCCAACTAGGGGTTGTACAGCATATACGTCTGTTCAGGGCATGTATACCACAATTAACACAACGAATTATGATTAATTATGAATATACATCCCGCACAGAGGGCTATGACTGATCTTTAAAATTACCACAGCGATTGATATCTCTTTCTAAGCCAGCCCGTCCGCCGCGCTGTTTCTCTAGAGGTTACCAATGGCTGGTGGTCATATTTTAGCTTAAATTTACTGACAATGTTTTGTGCACTTAACAATTATCAGATTGTAGCTAGGATCTTTATATTAAAGAGGCTTTGTTATGTGATCAACAACAAACACAGAGGCAATAAAGTATAAATGAGGTTTAATGAACTACACTACATGTAAAACAAAGATATATATATATATATATATATGAAACCAAAATGAACTTAAACAATAAGAAAATAAGGTAGAAACACAGGGAAAAACACAATTGCTAGCACAGTTAGGTCCTCAGAGACAGCTTACAGAATACACACTTCAGAGCGTCTAAATTTAGATGGAACAGTTTGCATTCAGACCTGGTTAGAGCGGTGTGGGAGCAAGCTCGTGGCGTCCTGGGAATAGGAGGCGGGCTTCTTTGATTCCTCCAAGCGTGGTTGTCGCGGGAGATTTAAAAGTTCTAACGCAGTTCTGTATGCGTGAAGATAGTCCTTTCGCTGGGATGCTGGAAGACTAACAAAACGCACGTGGGTATCTCGAGGACCGCACTAAGGACAGACTGGCTATGCGCAAAATAAAACGAAGACAAAATAAAACAGGAACAAAATAAAACACGAAGATTACATCGGGATACAGGAACAGGGAACAGAGAACAGAGAACAGAGAACGAATGTCTCTGAGTTTGGGGTTTTAAAGATAAACAGAACACGCCTTGGATAGGTGTGTCGGCCAATGATAATGGCCCATCTTGAAGAGAGCCTACGCCCCCCGAGTGGGTCATTCGGAATCAATTTGCATCTTTATGACTAGCAGGGCCTTAAGCTTACTTTGGAAATGGCATATATAGGTAGATATATATATTTCACGCTATCGATATACAGCTTAATGAATAGATCAGACTTTTAGGGTCACAAACATATCAAACATCACACGTCACAGACATCATATTGCAGAATTACCTCTTAATGCACACTTTCAGGTATTTATAAGTGTCTTACAGTCATGAAAACATTCGTAGGACATGTTTGCACATTTATAGTTCTGTTGCAGGTATTTTAATACACCAACTCTGTTTTAATGCCGATTTATAGATAAAAACTTAGGGTTCGTATGTGTGTGTGTGAACATAGGTGTGTGCGTATCTTCATTTGAACATCTGGCACCCCCCTTCTCGCCGGAGAGGGGTGCTAGAGATAACGGTCTTCTTTGATCGTGCCTCGCGAATGAATCGGGCTGGCACGAGGAGGTCTGGGTGTTGTCTCAGGAGGGGGGAATTCGCTGTTTAATGGACATTCAGGACCATTTATCACCATAAATGTTTGAAAGTCCATTTGCTCTCTAGACTTTTAGGCGCCAGTTTGGAAGGTTGGAGACCTTATCAC
This sequence comes from Rhinichthys osculus, assembly GCA_029959095.1. Taxonomy (NCBI): domain Eukaryota; kingdom Metazoa; phylum Chordata; class Actinopteri; order Cypriniformes; family Leuciscidae; genus Rhinichthys; species Rhinichthys osculus. Next base: position 55,310,996 of record JARWKJ010000002.1, read on the forward strand.
GGGACCACATGGTAATAGGAATGTGGGTTAGTTAGGGTTCTTTGTTAACTTTTCCTGTTGTGAGTTAAGGATTTTACTACAAGAGAATCAATGATTGTCCCTTCAATCCCTACACCAGTAAGCCTGTAAATTTTACAAGATTACCGTAAATCATAAACTACAATTAACTGTAAAAAATACAGCACACCTGTAAAAGCAGAAAAACAAGAGCAGCTGTGAATTTACAGTTCTTTATTGTATTATTTACAGTATGATTATTTGATAATTTGAGGAAACTGATTATCTTAAATTGGTCCATTGACATTTCATATTTATACTGTGATTTTATTTAATTTGAGCCCACTAAACAATAATATTAATTTAAATGAGTTAACAAACCATCTATTTAACTCAATCCTCTTGCAGATAATTGTTAGTTAACAACAGCATACACCTGAATTGACGAACTTAACAAAAAGATCATCAATACATCAGCAACTACAGTCACTGCCGTTAAATAAAGCAACACACAGCATAACATCAGTGTTTCTCTGCTCCTCCTGAGCTGAAGCACAGGCTCTACTCTTCAACACAATGGTGACACACAAAACGCAACAGAAACACTTTAAATCCCAACAGAACATTAAACACTAACAGATCTCCACTATATCACTATGTGCAAAAACACATAAAATCACACTTCATTTCAGCATTTACTCTCCTGAGCAGTCATTCATATAAATATATATTCACATTTCACATTTATTGTCACATAATTACATGCACAGAAAATAACTTATTTTGTTTAGTAAATTTGACTTAGATTGTATAGTAAACAACGGACCTCCAGCCACAGCCATATATTTAATCAACTGAAAATAAAAGAAGACAGTACATATCTAAAGATCTCAGCAGAGGAGGAGTAAATAACTCATTACCAGCGTCACTTGTCAATGTCTTTTTGAGAATTAACTGAGGTTTAGATGTTGATGAATTATGGTTTAGTTTGTAGTCACCATGATGGTGATAAGTGTTGGCTTTAGTTGGACTGTTACCCTTGATATTGCAACATTAGTTTTTCTCTGGCTGCTTTACCTGTGTGTTTATAATGCACAATAGTTATAGCAATAAAGTCAAGAGAAAAGAAATCTGGTGACTATGACTGTCTATTGATATGTCATCAAAAGAGCTTACAGATCAGTAGCACCTCCATTCACCCAGAGTTTAATGTTTTCTCAGGCATGTGGTTCTTTTCATATAATTGAGTAATATAGCAATTTTCCATTAGGCAATTTAACAACATTATCATTTAAATGATTTTAAAAACAAAATGGCATAGATAGTTTAAAAAAACATCATGTTATTAAGTCACACACAGACATCAACAATCAGCGTATGAATCTCAACAATGGTGACACTCAAATGAAACCCTTCATGTTGCAATGCATGCTGGGTATCACCTTTATACAGAACTCCCAGCATGCATTGCAGCATGCATAAATTATGCAGCTGAATTGTCTTATTTTCTTTTCTTCTTACCATGTGCTTTTATTTTTGTTGTTGTTTTTTGATGTGACTTTTTAGTAGCTTGATTTGTAATGTTCAGAGTTGATCTATCTACACTCACCGGCCACTTTATTAGGTACACCTGTCCAACTGCTCGTTAACACTTAATTTCTAAGCAGCCAATCACATGGCGGCAACTCAGTGCATTTAGGCATGTAGACATGGTCAAGACAATCTCCTGCAGTTCAAACCGAGCATCAGTATGGGGAAGAAAGTTGATTTGAGTGACTTTGAACGTGGCATGATTGTTGGTGCCAGAAGGGCTGGTCTGAGTATTTCAGAAACTGCTAATCTACTGGGATTTTCACGCACAACCATCTCTAGGGTTTACAGAGAATGGTCCGAAAAAGAAAAAACATCCAGTGAGCGGCAGTTCTGTGGGCGGAAATGCCTTGTTGATGCCAGAGGTCAGAGGAGAATGGCCAGACTGGTTCGAGCTGATAGAAGGGCAACAGTGACTGAAATAACCACTCGTTACAACCGAGGTATGCAGCAAAGCATTTGTGAAGCCACAACACGCACAACCTTGAGGCGGATGGGCTACAACAGCAGAAGACTCCACCGGGTACCACTTATCTCCACTACAAATAAGAAAAAGAGGCTACAATTTGCAAGAGCTCACCAAAATTGAACAGTTGAAGACTGGAAAAATGTTGCCTGGTCTGATGAGTCTCGATTTCTGTTGAGACATTCAGATGTTAGAGTCAGAATTTGGCGTAAACAGAATGAGAACATGGAACCATCATGCCTTGTTACCACTGTGCAGGCTTGTGGTGGTGGTGTAATGGTGTGGGGGATGTTTTCCTGGCACACTTTAGGCCCCTTAGTGCCAATTGGGCATCGTTTAAATGCCACAGCCTACCTGAGCATTGTTTCTGACCATGTCCATCCCTTTGTGGCCACCATGTACCCATCCTCTGATGGCTACTTCCACCATGTCACAAAGCTCTAATCATTTCAAATTGGTTTCTTGAACATGACAATGAGTTCACTGTACTAAAATGGCCTCCACAGTCACCAGATCTCAACCCAATAGAGCATCTTTGGGATGTGGTGGAACGGGAGATTCACATCATGGATGTGCAGCCGACAAATCTGCGGCAACTGTGTGATGCCATCATGTCAATATGGACCAAACTCCCTGAGGAATGCTTCCAGCACCTTGTTGAATCTATGCCACGAAGAATTGAGGCAGTTCTGAAGGCAAAAGGGGGTCCAACCCGTTACTAGCATGGGGTACCTAATAAAGTGGCCGGTGAGTATATTATGTTTGTCACCATAGTTGAGGTTCATATACTGATTCTTGATACACGTGTGTTACAGTTGGTTTTGTAATCTTATATATGTCAAAACAAATTACCTGATATAATCACAACTGAACATCATGCTGTAGAATCACACGACTATAACAATCAGTAAGGTGAAATCTATTACAACCTCAATTTCATAATCAAATAATTATTTTGATCAAGATCAGCCACTAGATGTTGTCAAGGCTGATATCAATAGACATCTATCAACATCTGAACATCATTTTACTTGACTTTGATTGCCATAACAAATTTGTCTTATAAAGACATGGTTATAGTAGCAAAAGTAAAACTAATGTTCAATTTATGAAGAGTCAAGAGCCCAACTAAAGTAAACACTAATCACGATCATGGTAGCTTCAAATGAAATATTTAATATCTAACCCTCAGCTATTTCTCAGTAAGTCTGATTATGACAGAAATAAAGTGAGTCTGGTTAGTAATAAGTGAAGCTGGTAATGCTGTTTGTGGAGTTGTTTAATCCTCCTCTGCTGAGATCTTCACAGATTTAATGTCTTCTTTTCTCTTCAGTGGATTTCCTCTAAGGCTGTGGCTGAAGTCAGTTGTTTCCTGAAAAATCTCACAGTCAAATGTACTAAACAAAAAAGTAAAATTATGTGAATTACTTTATGTGATTTTATGTGTTTTTGCACATAATGATATAGTGGAGATCTGTTAGTGTTTGTTCTGTTGGGATTTAAAGTGTTTCTGTTGAGTTTTGTGTGTCACCATTGTGTTGAAGAGTAGAGCCTGTGCTTCAGTTCAGGAGGAGCAGAAAAACATATAGGTTACGTATTTATTATATAAATATTTATATAAATTTATATAAATTATTAATAATATAGAAAGCACACACACACACACACACACACACCAATCAAAAACAATCATAAATGAATAAGACTACAAGGGTCGTGTACGTTTTGATAAGTTTGTTTTTCAGTTTAAAATGAAATAAGCAGAAACAAGAAAATGTTTTTTTTTAAATAAACAAAAATATAAGATTTTGACTATATTTTCATTTTTTAGTTCACAGCTGAAATCTTGTTTTTTTTTCATTTCTTATTTAATTTCAAAATGAAAGAAAAACTATCAAAACCCATAAACCCACTTGCTCACTTGTTACATAATTTATCAAACAAAAATTTTAACAAATTGCATAAATAATGAGTGATACCACAACAAAATCCACAATGGATTAGAAATGCAAACACACACACACACACACACACACACACACACACACACACACAAACATAGGCCAAATTGTCAAATGTTTAGGAGGTCCAAATCTAATCTCTCTTTTACTCACCATGGCTAACTTACATTTAGGCTACTTGCTAAAAAATACAGTCAAGCTGTTTTTCAAAACTTTAAACTGCCAGTGTGTAATATACATGATAATAACATGTAATCGCTGTAATGATGTAAGTTAGCACAATTGCAAAAAAATGTATAGGCTATTTCTTAAATGTTAAACTTTTTTTGTATGTGTTACAATACTGATTTTATCTCTCTGTGTCTAAAAAATACAGTCAAGCTGTTTTTCAAAACTTTAAACTGCCAGTGTGTAATATACATGATAATAACATGTAATCGCTGTAATGATGTAAGTTAGCACAATTGCAAAAAAATGTATAGGCTATTTCTTAAATGTTAAACTTTTTTTGTATGTGTTACAATACTGATTTTATCTCTCTGTGTCTCTGCATATTTGAAAATTTAAGAGGGCTTTGTCGTGATATGTTGTTTATATAACACAAATTAGCATTAAAAATTATCGAACTTAAAATTTGATAATCTCTATAGAAGATATCGTCATAAGGGCACAAAATTGTTAAAATCCTCAATCAATAGAATATAAACAAAAGTAATCAATATCCTTATGATATTTATATTTTTGTGTGATGTTTCAGGTGCCAATTGCTGCTATACATTTTAGTATGTTAATCCATCAGTGTATGTCACTTAAATTGAAATGGCTGTGATATAAAAATAAAGATGTCTGATGTCATTTAACGTTAAATGTAATCGACAAACATTTAGTCAACTTCTACATTTTAACTAACAGCTACAATTATACATTGTAGCACATCTTTAACATTTCACTTTCCGACTATACTAACTCATACTAACTCTAAAATGAAAAATTATCACTTACCAAACTTCGCTCGCTTTGAGGTGAGAAGTCCGCAACCGTTAGTGAAATGCAGTCGAGTGCATCAGTGCGCGCCAACTTCTTCTTCGGCAGCGCTGGATCCGGAAGTATAAATAAATATATATTTTTTAAATTTGGGAAAAAAATCCCAATGTTTTCCCATACAGAAAAGTAATATATTCACAAATATGTGAAACACTGTAAAATATATTGAAATACATTTTGAAAATATTGTTTGTATTGTTAAATAACATGTTAACATTTTCACTGTAAAATATATTTTACAGTGTTTCACATATATGTGAATATATTACTTTTCTGTATGGGAAAACATTGGGATTTTACTCAAAAATATTTTAAAATGATTTTAAATGTGGCTCAAGATCGGCCATACATATATGGCCCACATCTATATTTGATATCTGGGCCAAATACTCCATTTGATATCTGGCCCATGTCTTGGGTGCCTTCTTAAATCCAGTGCCATCTCTGCCAAACACGGGCCATGTTTGGCCCACATGCTGTAGGCCAGTGCCGGATGAATGCCAGCTGTGCCAGACACATGCCAAATCTGGGCCAGAATTCTTTGCTACCTAGGCAGTAAGGGAATTTCACGGCTCGTTCTCACTGAAGATAACGGCTGATGTCAGACTGGATCGCGCGCGCACTGCGCTCTGAAGCACTCCACCGAATGAGCTGCGTTCCGCCAAAATAAGAGTCCCCGCGATCGGGAAGAAAGCGATCTTGTACATCCACATCATAAATCAGTGTCATTAGTGAGACTTTCTCACACTCTATAGTTTGTGCACGTTATTCAGAGCTTTGAGTTCAGCAATAGCTCTGACTTTCTCGGGGTCGGCTCGGACTCATCGACAACGTGACCCAGGAATTGCAGCTCACTTTTCCTGATCTTGCATTTATCTTTATTTAATCTCAGTCCAGCAAGTTCCATTTTTCTCATTACTTTCGTCAACCGTGTGTCATGTTCTTGAATAGACGCTCCGTACACGATGACGTCATCCATATACACTTGGACTCCTTCCAGACCACACAACAGCTCTTGCATTTTCCTCTGAAAAATCTCAGGTGCAATGCTAATGCCGAAAGGAAGTCTCTTAAAACAAAACCTGGCAAAGTACTTTCTGAAGCAGCGGCAGTGGTACTCTACGGGCCGTATTAACAGCATACGGTTCTGCTCCTTCTCTGAGTAGAATTTTTACTGGTTCCGTGTTTAGCCTTCCGTGGTTCCCCTTATTAGTATCGACCTCTTCTATTCATTTAACCAAGCCCATTTCTTTAGCTGCTCTTCCACTGAGAAGATTATTCACTGTTGGGCCCTTTACGACATATATGGTCAGTTCGTACTGTTTGGCTTTGTGCTTTATCTTACTTCTGAACCGACCCATGCATTTCAGCTGGCCTCCCGGACTGTTGAGTATGACATTTGCTTTGCACAGTTCATGTTTCTTTTGTAAGCTCTGGAATGTCTGTTCGCTTATTATTGTCACATCCGCCCCCGTATCTATTTTGAATACCACGGGTGTACTTCCAATTGACGCATTAACAGTCCATGTCTCTGTGCTGCCTTTCCCAGGCTGCTGTACCGATCCAAGGTAAAATGAGTCAGATTCTCTCTCTTCCCTCATGACTTCATGGACTAATTTGGTTTTGCACATGCGTTCCCAGTGGCCTCTCTTGTGACATCTCCTGCATTCTGCTCCAAAAGCTGGGCATTTCTCTCTGTCCTTATGTTTTGTTTTCCCACATCTGCTACATTTTTCCTCACCATTCCTTGTTTTTCCAGGTTGGCTGTCTCTGCTGTGCTCCGACATGTAACCAGTACGCTGTCTGGGTTGTCTGATATCCTGCACGCTGCACGTTGGATCCCCCTGCTGGCTAACTTGGTGAGTAACTTCCTCTGCTTGTCTTACCATTTGTACAGCAACATCCAATGTGAGGTCTTTAATTAGTTGTAATCTTTTTGACAGGTCCTTGTCTCTAATTCCTACAACTAGTCTATCTCTGATGTTCTTGTTTCTGTTAGCATCAAAGTCACAGTTTTCAGACAACTCGTACAGTGCACGAATAAATGTCTCAGCTTTTTCCCCTGATCTTTGAGTTCGCTGGTGAAACTGCGCCCTCTTGTGGATAACATTAGTCTGCGGTACAAAGTAGTCATCATATTTTCCCAAAACTGTCTCGAAATCATCTTCTTTCTCTCTTTCACTGAAGACAAATGATTTGTAGATATTTTCCGCCTCATTTGCCATTGCGTAAATTAACGTACTCACTTGGACGGTCCCGTCCTCTTCTGTGAGCTTCGCAGCCGTTCAGTATCTCGCAAAACGCTGTCGCCACGAAGGCCATTCTCCCGGCCTGTCGAATGTAAAGTTGTCTGGCGGCTTGAACAGTGGCATTTTCTGTCCTGTAGTTCGCTCTTTACCGCACCACTTCTAAAACCATGTCAAGGAAGGAGGCTGACGATGACTATTTACTTAGTTTATTAACAAAACATTCATATATGACAGAGCTCCAAGTATACCAGTACTTCTCCTTGTGAGGTCACGTTTTTCTACTTCCCTTATCCATATAAGGCTTGTAGCGACAACGAGAATGAAACCCACACAAGTGAAGCTGTCGTACATAATCAAACACAAGGGGCTGCATATTCCAGATTATCCCCAGGCTATGAAGCAAGAAGACCTCTTGTTGTTTAACTAAAGGAAGGACGTTGTCAATGTTTTATAATTTGCAAGAAACAGATCTGTTCAGAAATGGTGAAACAAGAGGCCCTAACAAGAAGTCACCTGACCCCTGCGACTAAACAGACTGAACCATTCAGGGTTCCGAGCTAGTTTTCCCCTCATCAATTAGTACGTCTCCTTGTGGATGTCCATACAAAAATACCCTTTGTCTTGAAGACAACCATTTGCGAACTAAACCCTCACGTGGTAAACACCACGGATGCGACAAATGCTGACCATAAGGATACACACACACACACACACAGATAGAAAAGACCCCCTTCTCAAATAACCATATAGTATCTTATTGTCCGAATTCCAAATTCCTCCAGGAGGCGGGACAAACATTTTGAGTTTAAAATCTTAGACCCGAACACAGAATCTCTCTCTTGTGATGCTCTTGTGAGGCTCTCTTGTGTTCTCGTTCTCTTGTGCTCTCTCTGGTTCTCTGGGCTCTTGCCCTCTGCTCTCTGATGCTTTTGCTCCCTCCCTCGGAAAAGGTCTCGGCAGAACAAGCCGGGTGGAGCCGACGATGGTTATAGTAACCATGTAGACGCAGAGACAAATGACCCAAATCAAGATATGGGTTAAAACAGATTTAATTCAAGCCATCTCGTCTCACCTTAGGCTACTTTCTTTCCTTTGTTTTCTTTTCCGTTAAAAGTCTCGGTTCTAAGTTAAGTTTTGCTGCAAAGTTTCGTTTAAAACGTTTCGACTGCAACACGCTTCCAACTTCAAAGACTTTCATCCATCCGCCAACACACCACGTGACTGGCTGCCCAAGATCTAGCAAGCACGAGGAGACCGCCACCCAAAACCACGGACCCGGGGAACACCTTCACACCGACAAAAGTGAATCCCCAAAAGCAACGCAAGGACAAGCAAGTACCTCCAGACTTTTAGCTGAAACTGCAGGTGCATTTTAATATCAAATTGAATTACCCGCCTAAGAAACGATACAAGGGTGAAATTAATTATTGATGGTTCGTTCAGGTCATGTCTTTTAAGTGCATATAGAAACTTGGGATCTCACCATCTAACTCCTAAAACTCATTCTTCCTCACTCTCTGCCTTTCTTCAACTTGTATGAATGCGTGTGCGTGTGTTTGTGTTATATTAGTTTTATGTGTGTTAGTCATAGGCTTATAATCAATAATGTATTGTTTGTATTTGAAAAAAGAAGCATTACTTGTGTTATGTGCTTACAGATTTATTGTTTTGAACTTCGATCTAAGTTACCTATGCTTTGACCCTTGATTTATTTCTTAATTTAGCTGTTAGCTGGGAATTAGTCTTTCTTGGCCAAGAAGATATTATATTTCCTAGAATTAATAATTGTTTATGCTTTCCGTTCATTGGATGAACTGATAAACTGATCATACTATTGATTTTGCTACAGTAAATTCTGAAAATAATTCAATTATTAATTATTGATCATAATCCGTTATGAATAATAATTAATTATATTTATACGTGCGTATAATCGCTACAGGCTTCCTGTATTGTGACATACACAATACTCTGACAAAGTGGTTTAAAAAATCACTCAAAAGTACGTTTGGAAAATGGAAGGATGCATTTTGGCCAAAGGTGAAAATCCCCACCAGGTGAAAATAGCATTGTTTCTTAGCAATAGATGCTATGATACTTAGTGAAAATAACAATAGATTCTACACTGTGTAAAAAAAGCAGTGTTTTATTTTACAATACGTATGAATAGCAGGTAGATACTATTTTCACCACTGTATTTTAATAAGTCACAGGTTGTTTTGGTTTTTGATTCATGTTTCATTTCTTGTAATGTGATTCCTTTGCCCTCATGTGATCCTGCCATGTGTTCTGTGTTGTCATGTTGTTATTGGTTCATTGTGCACAGGTGTGTCTTGTTCAGTCATTAGTTGTGTTGTGTGTGTGTGTGTGTGTGTGTGTGTGTGTGTGTGTGTGTGTGTGTGTGTGTGTGTGTGTGTGTGTGTGTGTGTGTGTGTGTGTGTGTGTGTGTTTAAGCCCTCATGTTTGCCATGCCACGCCACGCCTTTGTTTTTCTATTTGGATTATGTTGAATTAACTGCACTTGGGTTCTTTCAAGCTCTTTTCCGAAACAGGAAGCAATAACATGCTAAATGTGTCGCATCTTGTTCTGTGTTTTCATGTTGTCATTGTGCACAGGTGTGTCTTGTTCAGTCATTAGGTGTGTGTGTGTGTGTGTGTATGTTTAAGCCCTCATGTTTGCCATGCCACACCACGCCTTTGTTTATCTATTTGGATTATGTTGAATTAAATGCACTTGGGTTCATCAAGCTCTTCTTCATTGGAATGATTACACAAGTACTTGTTTACGATTGCCGTTTAGAAACAGAAAGCAATAACATGCTAAATGCATCGCATCATTCGTTAAAAATGAAAGATACATTTTGTAAAAATCTAAAAACTTGTAGTCTCTTTTTGTACCAAGTCTTTGTTCATGTAGTTCAGATACCATTTATGTAATTCAGTCAATAGATAAACAAAGGCGTGGTGTGGCATGGCAAACATGAGGGCTTAAACATACACTTTTTTAAATCCATTTGACATTCATGACTATTTACTGATCATGTGATCACAGTTGTACAGAAACAAATTGGAGGGTGATTATGAGAGAGAAAAAAGAAAATGAAGAGAAAAACAGATGGAGACACTGTCCAACACCCCAACATCACTTTTATTTATTTATTATGTTGGTAACACTTTACAATAAAGCTTATTAGATAACATTAGTTTACTACTTTAGTCAACATAAACTGTTTGTGCTTTTATAGTTTAATAATCATCTGAAACTGATCAGACTGACAGCTCCAGCATGAAAAGATTCATCTTCAACTCTGTCATGGAGACTATAAACCTAATTAAACAATTTAATAAAGTCATAACATTAAACCCATAATATTTCAGAACAAAGTAAAAATTACGAGAATAATGTTGTAGCAATACAAGATTAAAATAATACTATTTTAAGAATAAAATCAAAATTACGACACAACTAAACTTTTGTCTATGTAATATTTTTAATTTAATAAAAGACCTGCCAATACTGATTAAGGATTATTTCTGCCTTTAAAGACCGTCCCATATACATTTTAGCAGGTAAAACACACATTATTGTGTCACATAATAATTCAGTTAGATGTGCTATTACAAGGACAATAACAATGTCAACATATTAAATAAAATATATAGTTTTATATATATGATGGTATTGTGACATATAGGAAATAATAAATCATGCATTTTGTGATTAATTTATGAGAGATTCTTTGATGGTTCGCTGGAGAGCTCAGCCGAGTGACGCTGAGATAACAGTAATATTAATAGTTCATCAGAAACATTGAGACGAGCTCCAAACAATGATCATATCAAACATGACTGAATGGTGGAGTGTCTACATCATTATTTCGGGCTCACTTCCTCATCCTGATGTCTGACCTTAGTAAATGTGTTCATGTTTTCATGGAGCTTTAACAGTCATGCATGATTAAATGTGTTTTGATCTTCTCATTGACAGTGGAAAATTACAAATTTATTAAATGTTTCAGATACGTTTCCTTACATAACATCACGGTGAAGAATATTGTATTTAGCTTTTAAGGTTAAGCAATTCCTGTCTGTCTGTACGAGAAGGCCTGCTTTTCCTGTGTCACATGTTTAAAACCTGCTGAGCTGAGACCATATGTCTCCTGTCTCAGTGCGTGAACCCTGCTGAGCAGGTTTTCCAAAACCTGTTTACCATCGCCATTTGTCTTCCCCCCTTTGATGTAAAGCCCTCCCCCTAAAATGCCTATAAGATACCATGAAAAGTCACTTTAGTCAGATTAGATTGAGATGACTGCAGCGACTAAATAAAGAACTTATACCTCAACAATCTCCTGGTCTGAACTTTGACTTTTCTACACTTGAGAAGAAAATAAGTTTCCTACAACAGTCAGTCTTTTGAGTGTATTTCACACACCCTGTGCCAACATGCCGGTGTTTGTTTTCATGCTCTTTTAGATAGATCCGGTTGATCCATCATTTAAGTTTAGACACTTGAAATGTCTTCCGTCATAATTTTTCTCAGACCCAGATAGCAACATTGTTTCAGCCCAGATCCGGCCCACATCTTGCACCCGTGGAAAGGTGATCTGGCACTTGTGGGATGCGGATCTGGCCCACATGCAGCGTGGACTGACGGCACTTGGCTGGACCGCTCCTGTTGGCCAGATCTGGGCCACAAGCAGGCCGTAGCAATGCCACATGTCAGCCAAGAGCAAAGAAATAAAACAGAACTGGATCTTATATGAGCCACAAAATATGTCTATATTAAATATGTAATTTTAGTTTTAGTCTCATTATTCAACACAGTCTCATGAAAGTGCGTATCTATACCACAAATGTTATTTCTCGTGTCATTTATATGCCAAAACTGGTTTTTGCATCCATATGCTACGCACTGAAAACCCTTGGGTAGGATTAGGGGGGTGGGGGGGTGGGGGGGTGGGTGATGCGTAAGTATTACACGCCATAAAGTGCGTATCATATGCACACGAAAACTGCGTAGCATATGCACGAAAAAAACAGTTTTGGCGTATAAATGGCACGAGAAATAACATTCGTGGTATAGATACGCACTTTCATGAGATCGGGCTGCATTATTATATCCAGATATTTTCAGGGCTTCAGACATGAAAGACAATTTTTATTGATTACTTAATCAACTGAATAGATCATGACCAATGAGAAACACTGATGTGTTGCGAATCCCCGCTCATTTTAGAACCGTTAGACCGGTTGACAGGTGTCTTGCTACGGGCACGAGTAAGTGCAGTGCAGAGTTTGACGTTGTTTGGATTAGAAATGCAAAAGATATCATAAAATATATCGGTAAAAGAAGCACACATTGAAGTTGTGGTTTAAAAATAAACATTCTGACATTACATTCAAAAAAATTATATGTTGGCTTTAATTAACTTTTTTATGTCAACAGGTTCCACATAACTGGGTTACGTTAAACATACATCATTTGTTCATGTAACTTCAACATCATGGAATTAAGTCATTTTAAGCAACCCAATTAAACTCTGAGCTGAGTGTTAAATGAACACTGAAGCAGTGTTAAAGTTAATGAGATAATTAAGTGAATAATTGAGTGATGATTGAGCATTATTGAAGACACCTGATGATAACAAGCAGAATCACTGAAGGAGAAAACCGGAATTTAAAGTCACTATCATGGAGATGAGTGTGTTTTAGTTTTACTCATGACCCTTAAATCAATAACTTTAGATTATGTTTGGCTGCTGCATGTGAGTTATAACAGCCAGATGAACAAATAGTATATGTGATCTGGTAGTGTTGGTTGTGTTTTAACATAATCGTTATTTCACAATCATTTGACCTGATTTACTCAACTCATATAGAACCCAATTTCTGAGTTAAGTTAACCTTATGAATTATAGCAGCACTGTCATTGTAGAGCATACCATTTCTAGCCTTTTCAATGAAATCCAAATGAAACACAGAGTTGGCATTTAATGAACAAAAAATAACAATTTGGCTAATTGTGTGATAGTTGTGTTGCTGTGTTAAGAGTCTAATTAGGCTCATATAGTTTATCTGTGGTTTTGAAATGTGAATCAACAATTGTGAAATTGTATTTGCACCAATAATTGTGATATGTTAAACTTGTTTGTTACAATACAAGGTTATATGGGTCAAAACAACAAAACAATAACTTTTTTATGGATTAATAAGAAAAGAAAAGGCCATCTTGAAAACAAAGTATCTTGAGAAGTTCACACTTTCATTTTATTATGAAGATTTTAGAGGTTAAAATAGACAAAATGGAACCACTAAACAATTAATGTCACCTTTAAACAGGGAAGGTTTTTTTTTCCAAAAGCCCAAGAAACATCATGTGACAGAACAAATTATTCATATGCTGGATTACATTAATTGATGGAATACATTCAGAAACATTATCGATAAAAATAAAAGTGGACAATATAAAGTGTTATAGTTCAATTTTTCTTTCAAATCAAATATTGCAATCAGTACAATGTCTGTACATCAGATTTCTTTTCCATTTCTATCTTATTTTAAAATTTTTCACCTGCATTGACAAAGTAATCTCTTCTAACAGCAAAAAGCAGGAGGCATGAGGCACAGTGATGATCAGAAATAAAAATAAAACAATCTTCATTAACTGACTAAATGTGTTTTTGGAGACAGTGAAACGAGAACCTAACAGTGAAATTTACTATTTAATGTTGAAAATATGTTTAATGTTGAAATGTGTTGTATATTTTTGCACATATCAGGAGAAACACATTAGTGTTTAATGTTCTGTTTAGAGCCTATAGGTCAAGCATAATCCAGACTCTAGAGTATACATCAATATTATATTTATAATGCTCTATAATTTACAAAACAGAATCTGCAACTGCTGAAGTTGTTGTCTCTTGGCTATACATTAAGATGTGTGCTGTTACTAGCTAACAGTTAACCTCAAGAGCGAGAACAATTTAATGTTTTAGTTTAATGTTTAAGTTTCAGCTACACAAATAATTTCAGTTGAGTTTTTAGAATAATTTTATATAAAGAAATATACTTTTAGTGTACCCTTAGATTAATTAAACAAATTGATGCAATATGTTTCATCAGTTGGAATGAGTTTGCCTATATTGTTGCTTATTAACAGTTAAACCAACAACAGCTACAGCAGCAGCAGTTATCTCACCAATAACAACAGCTTTACCAACAACCACTCCCCCCTTAAAAGCTCCAGCAAAACTTCCACTAACAGCTCCACCAGCAACAACTCCAGCAACAGCAGCACCAACAGCAGCACCAACAGCAGCACCACCAACAGCTCCACCAACAGCTCCAGTTACAGTTCTCCTTTCAACTCCACCGACTACAGCTCCAGCTACACCTCCACCAACAGCTCCACCAACAACTCCATAAACTACAGCTCCTCCAACTGCACCACCGATTATTAAACCAGCTGCTATGGCTGCCATATAAATATGACGCTCATACCTGGCTAAAAACATCAGAAAACCACGGCTTGGTTCTTGTGGAGCTCTAATTCTCTGCTCTGGCTCCATTCTCACTCTGTCAATATTCTCTTGTCTTTGTCTCACTCTGTTTCTCAGTCTCTGCTCTTCTTCCTCTCTCTGTCTCCACTCCTCTCTTTTTCTCCTCTGTTCTTCCTCTCTCTGTCTCCACTCTTCTTCCTCTCTCTGTCTCCTCTGTTCTTCCTCTCCCTGTCTCTGCTCTTCTTCCTCTCTCTGTCTCCTCTGTTCTTCCTCTCTCTGTCTCCACTCTTCTTCCTCTCTCTGTCTCCTCTGTTCTTCCTCTCTCTGTCTCTGCTCTTCTTCCTCTCTCTGTCTCCTCTGTTCTTCCTCTCTCTGTCTCCACTTTTCTTCCTCTCTCTGTCTCCTCTGTTCTTCCTCTCTCTGTCTCCACTTTTCTTCCTCTCTCTGTCTCCTCTGTTCTTCCTCTTTCTGTCTCCACTCTTCTTCCTCTCTCTGTCTCCTCTGTTCTTCCTCTCTCTGTCTCCTCTCTTCTTCCTCTCTTAGTCTCCTCTCTTCTTCCTCTCTCTGTCTCCTCTCCTCTTTCTGTCCCTGCTCTTCTTCCTCTCTCAGTCTCTGCTTTTCTTCTTTTCCTCGTCTGAATCTGTGAGCATCTTCAAACATCTGATTACTGTAATATCCTCCTCCATTCTGCTCTATCATTGTGTCAATCTTCTGCAGTAGATCATTCACCTGATCTCTGTTATTCTCATCTTCATTGTTGAAGACGTGAAATCTGCCTCCACACTGACCAACTAGATCTCTTAATCTACTGTTCTCCTCAATGAGTTCATCTACAGACTCTCCTTTCAGCTGATCTCCATGAGTGAAGAGAACGATGGAGTATTTTAACACTTCTTCACCAAACAACATCTCAATCATCTGAGGAATCTGCTGCTCACGTTCAGTGAATCTGTTATTCACAGGAAACACAATGATAAAAGCGTGCGGTCCAGGACTGGATATATAAACACTTCTCAATATCTCTGTCACTAACTCTTCATGTCTCATCTGTGTGTCAAAGAATCCAGGAGTATCAACTACAGACACAGATCTGCCAGACACAGTGGCGTGAGCATCTGAGGATTTACTGGTTACTGAATTCATTCTCATCACAGAGTTAAACACACTCTGTCCCAGTATTGTGTTTCCAGCTGCACTCTTCCCAACACCAGATTTACCCAGAAGAACAATCCGTCTGGATGAGAGACTGGAGACTGGAGTCTCCTGGATGTTGACAGGAACTCTTTGCTGTGGATTATTTGGCACTGTATATTAAAGAAAATAGACAACAACAAAAAAATCACTTATTTTACAACATAATCCCAGATAAAGGAAACCATATCACATTTTAAGCCAAATTTTATTTATGTCATAAAAGTCTTTAATGTTTATCCTTTACTGCACTCAAAAAAATGATATGTTGGCTTTACTTAACTTTTTTATGTAAACAGGTTCCACCGGTTCCACATAACTATGTTTCGTTAAACAAACATAATATGTTCATGTAACTTCAACATCATGGAATTTGGTCATTTTAAGCGACCCAATTAAACTCTGAGCTAATGAGTTAATTAAGTGAATAACTGAGTGATGATTGAGCATTATTGAAGACACCTGATGTTAACAAGCAGAATCTCTGAAGGAGAAAACCGGAATGTTTAAGTCACCATTATGGAGATAAGTGTGTGTTTTAGTTGGGCTCTTGACCATTAACTTATTAACTTTAGATTTTGTTTGGTTGCTGTACATGAGTTATAACAGCCGGATGAACAATAAACAAAGGTCATCTGATGGTGTTGGTTGTGTTTTAACATAATCATTATTTCACAATCATTTGACCTGAGTCACTGAACTTATATTAAACCGAATTTTTGAGTTAAGTTGACCTTACGAATAATAGCAGCACTGTCATTGTAGAGCATACTATTTTTAGACTTTTCAATGAAATTTAAATGATCAAATCAAGAAATAAAAAAGAAATTTCCTAAAAAATATGTTGAGTAGGCACACACAGACATCAAGAATAGGCATATGAATCTCAGCAATGGTGACAAACAGATCATAAGCTCATTATTTATTCATGCAGCAATGCATGATGGGAGCCATGAATGAGTTTTGATTGGTGGCACCCAGAATGCACTGCAACATGCTTTATAATTGTCACCATTGTTGAGATTCACAGGCTGATTCTTGATGTCTGTGTGTGCCTACTCAAAATATTTCTTAGGAAGTTTTTTATTTATTTATTGATTTGATCATTTGAATTTCATTGAAAAGTCTAAAAATAGTATGCTCTACAATGACAGTGCTGCTATTATTCGAAAGGTTAACTTAACTCAGAAATTCGGTTTAATATAAGTTCAGTGACTCAGGTCAAATGATTGTGAAATAATGATTATGTTAAAACACAACCAACACCATCAGATCTCCTTAGTTCATTGTTCATCCGGCTGTAATAACTCATGTACAGCAACCAAACAAAATCTAAAGTTAATAAGTTAATGGTCAAGAGCCCAACTAAAACACACACTTATCTCCATAATGGTGACTTAAACATTCCGGTTTTCTCCTTCAGTGATTCTGCTTGTTAACATCAGGTGTCTTCAATAATGCTCAATCATCACTCAGTTATTCACTTAATTAACTCATTAGCTCAGAGTTTAACTGGGTCGCTTAAAATGACAAAATTCCATGATGTTGAAGTTACATGAACATATTATGTTTGTTTAACGAAACATAGTTATGTGGAACCGGTGGAACCTGTTTACATAAAAAAGTTAAGTAAAGCCAACATATCATTTTTTTGAGTGTGGGTTAATCTGTCTAACTGAAGAAATACACAGGAAACTGATTCACATTTCTGGAGAACTTCTTCATATTTCTAAAGCTTTTACTCACTGAGTTTTGCACATCCTGGCACTTCACGAGTGACCGACACTTCACAAACTTCCCTGATTCCTGCAGCTACCTCATCTGTGTCAGAAGCAGGGATTATCCCTGATACGACGGCTTGATTTAAACACATATTCATCATATTTCCTTCAATTTTTATTGTGTAGCCTAGAAATCAAAATATTAACATGGTGTAAGAGGAAAAATATAATAATAAAAAAAAGAATATAAATCAAAATATTAGGCATTATTGTAATAAAGAAAACCAGATAATCTGCATGTCCCTTACATTTACATTTTATTTTAAACTGCGCATTGCTGGTCCCTTTTACAAAGCAAAAACAAAAGGTAAAGATCTGTTTATTAAAATCAAGTTTTATATGAGGCAGAATAAAATTAGGCTGAACAAAAATAAACTATACATTTAAAAAAATTAGGAGAAGACAAAAGAGTCCCAGTGTAAATTATAAATACAACAAACCGTAAGTGTGTCAGAATAAAGTACCCAATGTAAAATAAACTTAGGATGTGACTTAAGTTGTTGTCAGGCAGACATACTGGCAAGTATTTTGAGTATATATTAAACAGAGATCAGATTTTACATTTTCACCTTTACATGAGTACAGGTCATTAATATTAATTTATCTTCTTCACTTTTAATGAATCAAATCACATTTGTTTAAAACTCAGTTTGCAACTCATAAAATAGTGTATATATATTTTTTTGTTATAGTACTTAGAGAGTGGGGCACGACCCAATGCTTTTTACTTTCTCAGTTTGTGTAAAGTGAGTAAGTGTAAAACATTTTTCCAGTATTAATTTCACACTTCTGGCACAATTGTGTGGTCTTGTTTCATTAATACAATTTATACTTTTTTTTTTCAATAATAATTTCTGAATATTCAGGTTCTTCCTTTCTTTCTTCACCCATTTATAATGGTTTCTCAATAGAATTCATAAGATATACATTATATAGAATGTGTTAATTATGTTGCTATATCTTCAAAGAATATCCTAGTTCTAACGAGGCTCATTGTAACGCAGTGTTAGACGAACCTGACCTGCGCAACTGGGACTTGATAGTGTCTTCTGTTGGTTAGATCAGCATTAAAGAAATAAATAAATAAACAAACACTAAAATATAAGATACAAATTTACTTCAGCAAGAACTTTACTTTGCTATGGTTAAATAGGCTAAATGTTCAGCAATATCTTCCGAAGATTATGGAGTAATGATAAGTAAATACACAAAATTCCATAATCCTAATGTCTGGACACATTTAAACCGAACCAGCCCGCATTTTTATTGTGCCCTGTGTTTATTTAAATGTAATAACTTAAAAAAAATAGAAAATTTTACATTTGGCAGTCTTTAACTAGAAAGAGTGTGGTGTTGTAGAAATAAATAAATAAATAAATACGACACACATATTACATATCATTACAAATTAAAAGGAAAATTACATTACAATAAAAAAAAAGAAAAAGAAATTGAGCTGTATTTGGTGTTTCGTGTTTTGACTTGAGTAGCCTACACACGCCATGTTAAAGAATGTTAAACATTTAATTTTAAGAAATTAATTTGGTAAATAAGAAATGAATGTCAATTAATCAAATTATGAATGAGATTAACAGTTTTAACAATGATGTTTTAAATTATAAATTAGTAAGAATCAAATATCAATCTAATTGCTAAACATTATTTTTACTAATGGTAATTCCACTTCTTAATTCAATTCATTTCTCACACAGCGGCTGTGATAGTTATTTAACTTGTCATTTGCACAACTTAATTATAATAAATGGAAATTAGCAGTATAGGAGTTAAGATTACCTGAAAAGTACTTCGAAATTCAAGCGAAATAGTTGGAGCCTTGTGCTAGACGTACTTGACAAAGATGTTTTTAAGTTGTGAATTTTAGTTGCTGTCTGGTCTGTCTAACGTGTCTGTTGCTTTGCTGTCCTCCCCAAATAGAGCGACACACGTCATAATCTGAAGACCACGCCCACCAGGGGGTAAACAATCCATCCAACCCTCTCCATTGACTTTGCATGAAGCTGCATCCTTGTCATTTCTGACTTATAACAAAAGACAGAACAATGTCTAAAATGTGAAACTGTAAAGCTGTACAGCAAACAAGCTAAAAAAAGTTGTATAAGCTCTTGACCCCAAAAAATGGGAGGGGGACGAAATCAGTGACAGGATAGCTTAGAAGCTATACAGAAATATAATATTTAAAACTGACATTTGGATATTTGATTTACCAGTGTCAAAATGTTTACTGCACACTAAGTGTCAGGATCCCACAATTTACCTATTCGTAAGAACATTCCAGCTGATGCTTCACGTCTTATTATATTCTTCTTTTTTTTTTTTAACTTGTTTGCTGTAGGCTACACCCTGTCACGTAGCAGCTTTTAGACATTGTTTTTTTGTTATAAGTCAGAAATGACAAGGCAGTTTCAGACAATACAGTCAATGGAGATGATTGGAATGTTTTCACACACCTCCCGGTGTGGGCGTGGTCTAAATGCTCACTGCCTCAACGGGAATCCACACAAGCATGTGATTTACAGGAAAACATAACTATTATATCTTTCACTTTCAGTTATTATTCCAAATAAATAGATTGAGATTCACAAACAAATGTAAAGAGATTCACAAACAAATGTAAAGAGATTCACAAAAATGTATGAAATTAACAAATAAATAGATTAAGATCCACAAATAAATTTAAAGAATTTCACAAAATGATAAAACTCATTAAATAAAATGAGATTTGCAAATAAAAAATATTTTCACAATATTTACAAATGTGTTATATATCCAGTGTTGTGTGTTGTTACAAAGTAATGCGTTACAGTAACGTAAACACTTTTTTCGGGTAAAAAGTAGTGTAACGCGCTACTACTGAAAATTTGGTAACCAAACGTAGTTCCTTTTTCAATTCGGAACAACGATACTTTTTCCAGAGACAGATTTGACAGCAACACTGCCTTCTCAGCTGTGCGCTTGCCCAATAGTCATAGCTCCACATGGTACGTGACAAAGGCTACACTCTTAGAACAGATGTGTTAAAAACAACACATAATTTGTTAAATTTTAACACATGTGCTGAATCAGCTCAGGGACAACACATGTTGTGTCAAATTTGACACAACTTATGTGTCCCTTTCTTTAACACATCTATTGTGTCAACTAGGTCAACACAAAGATGTGTTATTTTTACACAAAGATGTGTTTACTTGTGTTTTGATGGATTAATGTGGAATTAAAAATGTACACTCTAAAAAGAGATGTGTTGTGTCAGTTTTAACACATATAGTGAGTGTGCAGGGACAACACATGTTGTGTCAAATTTAACACAATAAATGTGCAAGTCATTTTAACACACACATATTGTCATTTTAAAAAATAAAGCGAAAGGGCCAGAAATATTAACCGTTTAATCAATAGTCGAGTACAGAATGCATGTGCACACAAAGTACAAACCAATGTCTCAAGCTCAATGACTGGACAGACTCACTGTACTAGACATAATTCAGTTATTCACACTTTAACCCATAACTGATAATGCTGCTTTTGACAAAAATTCATGAGAGATAACAGTTAACAGATTTTCCACTTTGAATTATTTAAAAAGTAGCAACTGACAAAATATTTTATATAAATAACTTGTATTTACACTGGCCTGTATGTTTGAGAACATAGCAAACACTACATACCATTCACAGTGATGGTGAGAGTCGGCACACTCTTATAAAATGATGAGTTGAAAACAACACAACCTGTAAAAAGAGATGTGTTAACCCTCTGGGGACCAACGCGCCCGCGCGTTTTGCTGAGTTTTTTTTTCACATAGCAGCAACATAGACTTAAAATACTCCGTCATTTATGGTCATATAAATAAAATTAATACATGATTATAAACTATAGAGCAGGGGTCGTCAAGTAAGGTTGGCATCGGGCCAAAAAAAAAATTTTTACACTAGATGGCGGGCCAGAACATAGTCAATGGATAATTTAAGAAATTAATTGATGAAAAATGCAACTAGAATGTTAGTGAGCTGTTACTCTGTGTTAAATACTGTAGTAGGACAGTCAGTGTGGCAGTGTCCGGGTTTTATACTGGATACATTAATAAAGCAGTAGGGATGAGTCACGATTTTCGAATATTCGAATTGTTGATTTAATTATAGAATATCGAATAGGTCGTGGGATTATTGTCTAAAAAAATTCCCATGTTTTCGGTGCTGATTCGGTGGTGACGCCGTGTTCATGTAACCAGAGGGTGACGCTGCCAATAACGCAAAAGCTGTCACAAGGAACCGGCAAAAGTAATGATTATGAATGTTTCAAATATAGCAAGGAGACATTTTAATTGTTTATAAGTGTCTTGTGTCGGCTCAGTCGGCTGCAATAGTGACCGCAGTAGTTAACGCGCCTATAGAGAGAAATGCACATTTCATATGGATTACATAAGCAGAGAGTAGTCGGTTTCTTTTCGTTTTGAATTGTTTCGTTTAAAATTAGACATTTTTAAGCTTTCTATATATTTTCGTGTCTGTGAGGCAGCTTAAACGCTGAGTTTCGGTTAATTTATGAGACGAGCTCCAGTTCACGAGCAATGCAATCTCGCCGGCGCCTCCATGTCCGATTATATTGTCTGCTATATTTGCTTTTATTAAATACAGGCAATAAAACATTGATTAAAAATAAGATACAAATGATACAAAACGAAATTAAATTTTTAGATAGGCTTTCTACAAAACAAAACTTAATGAAGTGGTCAAAATCATGTCTGGCCCACATGTCTCCCGATATATTGCGGCATCTTGCAACACATCCTGCCTTGCTAAAACACACATGTGGGAGATGCGGAATGGATAAAAATAACTAAAAAAATAAAAGAGGATTTGAATAAGCCCATTAATGGCATTTTTGAGTCATGCTCTTAACGAACTATGTTTTATTTCCTCTTTCCATATTGTGAATAAATGTGTATCATTTTAATTTGCTTGTTACACAATGGAGTCTAACTTATTGTTATAATTATTTGACGTAGACTACTTTTAAACTTAGAATTATTCCTTGGCATCCTCGCATAGCCTACTAAACTGCATAGCTACTTTTTTTACGCTATTACGTCGTGTTAACATTTAAGCTGGTGAGAGAAAATGGCACTATCAAAGAGTCTAAAAAGGGAAGTTGACAGCGAAAATAGTTATACAAAGAATAATAAAAAGACAACTATGCGTTCATCCTACCTAGTTTTGTAAATGCAAAGCCGGTGTGTCTTATCTGCAACGACAACCCGATAAAACTAAATGCGTCTATATAGCACGCATTGTGTCTATTGTGCAATTTATACGCGAAAAAGAGTTTTTACGTGCATATGATACGCATGGGTAGGTTTAGTAGTGGTGTCTGGTGCGTGTGTATTATACGTTGGGTAGGATTAGTGGTGTGGGATGCGTGTGTATTACACGCAATAAAGTGCGTATCAAATGCACGCGAAAAACTGCGTATCATATGCACGTAAAAACACATTTTCGTGTATAAATTGCACGATAAACACAACGCGTGCTATAGAGACGCATTTAATATAATATTAGACATTTCATGACGGTTATTTTAGAGGTGTGTCTAGCGATCCACAGACTCCTTTGAATGTCTTTCAGAACTTTTTAGGCTGCGGCGCGGGCCAGATATTATTGCCGGCGGGCCAGTTTTGGCCCGCGGGCCGCCTGTTGCCGACCCCTGCTATAGAGGGTCTTCTTTTTTTGTGTACACTCACATTAACATCAAAACCTTGTGTTTTTTTTTTAATAAATAAAATAAACAGGGTGCGCTTTCAGCTCACTCTGTCTCCGCAAAAATCTTTCTGAAACATGTCTGGAAAATGAACGGAAACTCCGCTAATACTTATCACACAAACATGAAAAATACGTCTAAAGAACGCTTTAAATTTCTACTTTTAAATAAAACAATTCACATTTAAAACAAATATTCTCCTGCAATGTAATCTGTCTGAAACTAAAGAGAAGTACAGTTTCTCCTGTCTCAGCTCATTATCGTTAATTTGTTCACACCCACTCGCAGAGCGCGCTATTCATAAGATAATGTGTTGAGGCCATATGCAAAATAGATAAACGCCCCCAGGCAAATGCTGTAAACACACTATATTTCTTAGTCAGATTAAGATTCGTCTTGTGCGGCTATGATTGAGGAATAATCCTGGGACATTTAATACAGAAGTGCTGGTTTATTTTCACTTCGAGGAGGAGCAACAGATTCAGCTGAGAACTGTAAGTGTTTTATGGCTATGCTTTGTCCTAATCGCGATATAGAATAACGTTAGTGTCTGTAAACGGAAAAATAGCATACTGTTTAAATGTGAATCATGTTTCTCTCTCTGTGTGTGTAAATGAATGAATGCACACACAGATACGCACTGTTACAGACGAAATAAAAGACAAAATTTCGTTGACTAGTTTTGGAGAAAGTTTTTCAAATCAAATAAGCATCAAATAAGCTTCAAATAAGCTTCAAAATAAAGACATCAGCTTTTGTTAGGAGTTTCTGGGGATAGAAGTGTCCAGACGTACACTGTAAAAAAAAATCCTAATTTTACAGAAAATAACTGTGATTTTTTGACGATCATTTCTTTCATTTTAAATTGTACTCAAAACACTGTAAAATTACAAATAATATCTGTAAAATAAAAATTCAGCTGTTATTTTATGGCGTTATTATCCTGTCAAATGTCGAAAGCGCATTATTGTAGCGCGAAAGTACATTAATATTATGCAAATCTTTCTGCTCGCGCGCGGAATATGATGTGCCGAGCGTGAATCTCTCTGCTCGCGCGCGGTATATGATATGCCGAGCGCGAATCTCTCTGCTCGCGCGCGGGAACTGGGCGCGCGCTCTCAGATACACTTCTCTTGTAAGAATTCTCTCTCTGGGCTGAGTGGGCTCGCTGCCTCGCTCAGAGAATATGCCTGCACTTAAAACGTGTTCAGTGCAATCGCGAATTGCTCCTCTTCCCCAGCTAACAATTTTAGGTTATAAGAACGTTTTCATAACGTTCCCATTAAGTTATAAAAACGTTATTTCTGAATGTTCTATAATAGGCCTATATGAAGAACCTAACATTTTAAAAAAGACCCATGAATCATGTCTATAATATGTGTAATGTAGTCCACTGAAGTCGAGTTGAATTGAACCCAAGTAGGCCTATAGTTTATTCCAATAAACCGATTTAGGTTGAAGTGACCATATGAAATTAACATGAACATAAACTTGGACTAAACATAGAATCACCAACAATGGTACAGGGAACAAAGCCAAGAGACAATGGGAACACAAGGACAAGGATTATGACCAAAAACAACCAATGACATTCACAAGTTAAAGTTCATTTAATTTATATAGCTCATTTTTACAACAATTTCAAAGTTTATGTTCATGTTAATTTCATATGGTCACTTCAACCCAAATCGGTTTATTGGAATAAACTATAGGCCTACTTGGGTTCAATTCAACTCGACTTCAGTGGACTACATTACACATATTATAGACATGATTCATGGGGCTTTTTTATTTATTTTTGTCTTAATTTTAAAATCTGAAAGTTCTTGTTTTAGGTTCTTCATAGGCATATTATATAGGCTACCTTGTTATGAATGAAACATTTTTCATTATCTTAGAAAAACATTAAGAGAAGGTTTGTTTCAGGAATGGGACAATGCTGTGTGACTGTGCAAGCCTCTGTATTTAGATCAGTGTGTTTACTAATGTGCTTTTTTGTCCTTTGTTGTGTATCTTTGGATTATGTTGTGTTGTAAATAAATCCAAACAATCTAAAAGCCATTCTTTTTTAACCCTCTGGGGTTCTTCATTTTAGACTCACACTCAGGACCTTCGGGTCAAAAATGACCCGGAGGGCGGCATTAAGATACATTTTATTTGAGTAAAATCAATGAAATATATTTTTGTTCAATAATATTTTTTCTTTTCTTTTTTGGTGTTTTGAGATAATTTTATGATTTATAATTAATATTTATGCAATAATTAAGACCCATTTTTTCCCATTGAATATAATAGAAAATGTATATTATAGTGGTCACTGCATGAGCAGTGACCACTTCCGGGTCACTGCTCATGCGGTTGACCGGTCGGTGCAGATAGTAGCTTGAATGTTTGTCTCTCGTAACGTGAGTTTGTGAGTGTTTTGTTTCGGGTATCGATCGACTGTCAACGACTATCGTATAGTTCTAGCTTAGCACTTTTGTGGTGTGTTTGTGAGGGTGTTGCCACCTCCTCACATACTGAGATCAACAAGTCGGCGTTAATTAAGTCAGTTAGCTTCTGCGCTCACTGCTCCTAAGTATGGAATTTACATGGACACTATGGACCTTTATGCTTTTATTTTTCGTTTTGGATTATCTGCCTACTGCATCATATGGATATACTCCTCCGGACACCCAACGGATTACTTATTCCAGGGATTTTTTACTGCAGTTGCAATTTCACTTCCACCAAGGAACGGACAAGTTGCCAGAGGAGCTACAAAGTAAACTCCCAACCGACAGGACAGACATTCTGCACAACAATAGAAAGAAGGTAACGAGACGGGGGAGGAAGAAGAAGGGTGGAATTAAAGCAAAACTTAGGCGAGGAAGAAATAAGCACTGTGCTCTCCCCTCGGTGATTCTTGCTAATGTGCGCTCATTGCGAAACAAGATTGATGAACTTCAGGCTAACGTTTATCACATGTATGAATACCGGACTGCTTCCATTCTTGCTTTCACTGAAACGTGGTTAACTGGAAGTGACAACAGTGACAGTATGTACATAGATGGCTTCGGGTCCCCGGTAAGGTTAGACCGTGATAATGAATTGACTGGTAAGCACCATGGTGGTGGTGTCTGTCTCTACATTAATCCACGTTGGTGCAAAACAGTCGTTGTCAGAGAAGAACTGTGTAACCCTGACATCGAACTCTTGGCTGTCTCCCTGCGTCCCTTCTACCTTCCCAGGGAATTTCCACAACTGTTTTTCATTCTGGTTTATATCCACCCCAGGGCAAATGCATCCGCTGCTTCAGATTATATAAGAAATACGCTCGACAGACTAGAGCTGATATCTCCGGATGCCCCCAAATTCATCATGGGCGATTTTAATAACTGTTTTTTAGATAAATCAATTAAAGGATTTTATCAGTACGTCAACTGCACTACCCGTTTAGGGAAAACACTGGACAAATGCTATGGGTCCGTTCCGGATGCCTACAGAGCCGTCCCCCTCCCCCCTTTAGGCTCTGCTGACCACAGCAGCATATTGCTTGCTCCCGCCTACACACCTGTGGTTAAGAGAATAGAAAAAGTCATCAAGGATATCAAACAGTGGACACCGGACAGTATTGACAGGCTTCAAGGGTGCTTTGAAACCACGGACTGGAATACCCTTACATCCTGCTCTACTAACATCAGTGAGCAAGTGGATACAGTCTCAGCATACATCACTTTTTGTGTGGATAGTATTATTCCCTCCAAGAAGGTTACAATTTTTCCTAATAATAAACCCTGGGTGACTAAAGATCTAAAAAACATATTGAATAAGAAAAAGAGATTATTTTTTACCGGTTCTGAAGCTGAGAAGAAGGAGGTAAATAGAGAGGTCAAGCGAGCCATAAAAATTGCTAAGCTGAAATTCAAGAACAAAGTGGAGCAGACCTTTGAAAAAGGGAACCTCCGTGCGGCTTGGCAGGGCATCAAGAACATGGCGGCAGTGAACTCTGTCTCTTCCAGCCGCAAACCCATCCAGGTAGCAGGAAGTTGTTCCACTTCACTCCCGAATGACCTCAACTCTTTCTATACTAGATTTGAAAAAGATAACAGCATCCAGCTAGAATCAATCATCTCCACTCTAAGATCGGATGATTATGGCCTCAGTATTAACACATCAGAGGTGGTGAGTGCCCTCAAAAGGACGAAAAAGAACACAGCTCCAGGGCCAGATGATATATGTGGGCGGACCCTCTGGCACTGTGCCGAGCAGCTGGGAGGTGTGTTCCAGCATCTGTTCCAGGCCTCTTTGAACAGCGGCACAGTCCCCGCGATGTGGAAAAACTCAATAGTGATCCCCATCCCCAAGAAGGGTACCGCCAGGGTCCTGAATGACCTTAGACCAGTTGCTCTTACCTCCCTGGTCATGAAGGCCATGGAGAGGATCATCAAGGAGCACATCACCAAGGCAACTAGTTCGATGATGGATCCATTGCAGTTTGCTTATCAGGCTGGCATGGGTGTCGACGATGCAAAAATATTCATCATAAACATCATCCACAAGCACCTGGAAATACCAAACACCTCAGCCAGACTTCTTTTTGTAGACTTCTCATCAGCATTTAATGCAATGCAGCCACATATTCTGGCAGAGAAGCTCATCACACGCTTCCACCTTAACCACCAACTCATCCTGTGGATTATAGATTTCCTCACTAACAGATCACAGAGGGTGTTGGTGAATCACATCTTATCCGACAACCTCTTCACCTCCACGGGCTCTCCACAAGGCTGTGTCCTCTCTCCACTGCTCTTCATTCTCTACACTGATGACTGCAGATCCATCCAGCCAAATTGCCATTGTGTGAAATTTGCTGATGACACAGTCCTCCTGTCTCTGCTTTCCAGTAATACACAACATCACAGCCCAGCCCTGCAGGACTTCTTAGTTTGGTGCAAAAAGTCTTGTCTCGAGCTGAACATAGATAAAACTAAGGACATGATTGTTACCTTCTCATCCAAACAGAGACAATTAGCAGAGTCTGTCACCACTATCATCCAGCAGGAGCCAGTGGAAATAGTGGAGACATATAAATACCTGGGATCAACTTTTGACAATCTTCTAATGTTTTCCACTAACACAGAGGAGATCCTTAAAAAGTGTCATCAGAGACAATATCTACTTAGGAAGTTGAAGTCATTTGGGGTTAACAAAGTCATTCTTAACACATTCTATTATGCTTTTATTGAAAATGTAATAACCTTTTCATTCATTTGCTGGTTTCACTCCATCACCCTGCAAAACAGGAACCGCCTGCTGAGTGTGGTTAAGGTCTGTTCAAAAATCATTGACCAGCCCGTCCGAACCCTCACTGCCTTATGTGACCAACAGACTGTAAAGGTGGCACGCAGGATTATTAATGACCCCTCTCACATTCTGTTTTCGGAGTTTGAATGGCTACCCTCGGGTTGTAGACTCCGTTGTCCACTTTGTAGGACACAGAGGAGGAAGGCAACCTTCATCCCGAGGGCTGTCCAGCTTATGAACGTCATTAGGAACAGATGATTTTTGTATTTTTTTTTTTTTTTTTTTTTTTTTTTTTTTTTTTCGCATTTTGATTTATTTTGATTTATGTATGATGATATGTGGTACGTATGGTGTGCAGTGTGCCTGTGTAAGCTACTGTAATGTGCCCTTTCAAATTTCCCCTTGGGGACAAATAAAGTGCTTTGAATTGAATTGAATTGAATATATATATATAATAAAAACATTTTTTTTTATTAAAGCTGTATTTCATTTTAGAGTCAAGTCTAGGCCTCATGAAAGCAATTTTTGAAATGAGATCGGAGCCATCTGGTGGACACACTGAGCATTTTTATCACGCAATAGCACATTTTTACCACTAGTGGATTTACAGCTCTCTGAAGAAACCTATGGTAGAAACACTCTAGTGATTTTTTCACATATTGTTTAATTTTTTTCAGGTTGTTGATTTAAATATATAATAACAGATTCTCAAAGACTATTTTTGTCATTTTTTTAAATTTAAAAAAAAAAAAAAAATTTTGGTTGGTTTAAATGGTAATTTAAAGTGGCAGTTTTACTTTATAATACATTCAAACCTGAACATTGCATTATAAAGAGAACAAATGGATTGCATTTTGTCACCAATTGTTTTAAGAGATTCACCCCTTCACTGTTGTGTGCTTTTTTTCTGCATCCTGGCTGCTTGGTAGATTGTATGCACAAAAAAACTCTGTATTTTCATATTTTTGCCAATTTCCCATTCATTTCCTATGGGGGTCATTTTTGACCCGAAGGTCCTGAGTGTGACTATTTTTTTTACGACCACTAAGACTTTTCAAATCCTTCCCCAATTTTTTT